>BRKX01000003.1:25770000-27020000 GCA_026008535.1 Perilla frutescens | reverse complement strand
TTTGTAGTAAAATACATGTCTCTAATTTTTTTTTTCTGATGATTATATTATGATACAACAATATTTTTTAAGTGTACAAATTAATTTAACTTTGGAGTGTCTAATATAAATATTGTTATTGTGCAACTTCAGTTTTTTAGTTATTGGAATTTGTTGAGGTGTCTATTTTGCTAAATATTTAAATAAAGTATTGTTATAATATTTTAAAAATTATGTTTAAATTATAAATTTATACAAAAATAATGATATTTTCGCAAGTGAAGTAAACGTGCAAATAAGCGCGTGGGTAGTGGCGAAGCGGTCGTGGGTTAGTGCGCGCCCTCTCATTCACGAATTGGATAATTCGCCGACAACATTTTTACAATTTGACTGCAGTTAATTTGTGAAGCACTTTTTTTTAAGGGGCGCAATCTATGAAGTTAAAAGAAAAGGAATATGTCAATTAATATGAAATAAAATATCAAATGAAGAGGCAATATCTTGAGGTATACGAAATAAAAATTAGGCCTCATGTTAAATGTTGTATGTACCAAATATTAAGTTAAATGAGGATTCGAACTCTTCCAAACCATTTGTAGAAAAGATTCTGAATTTTGTAATAAACAATCTACTCTTAGGATAAGTTAGTTTTTGTTCCAGATAATTAAAAAAAAAAAAAAATTATAGACCCGCTACCAATTTTGTCGGTTAATTCAAGTAAATTCTTTTATTAGAAAGTGCATTGACGCATGATAATTATTATAAGCTATCTATAGAAATGACATTATTGTATTAAATTATGGTTTTATATTAAACAAATTGTAAGTACATGTGCACATGTAGGTGTGTTGGGTCTTTTTCTCTCTCTTTTTTGTGGCAAAGATTGTGTTTGTGGGTTTGTATGTGAATTGTACTACTAAATCGAGTGATCATGTCATTTATATGTTGGATTTCGGCTGCTAATACACAAATTCAATGTCGGAATTTTGGTCGTGTGATATTGATGAAATTCTAATGAATCATGAAAATCTTGTAGATTAAGGGTTTTGCATAGAAAATATCGAAAGGAATCTTATTCATTTATCTCTACTCAATGAATCAGTACATTGTTGAATTTATATTTTGCTCAACTAACTAAGCTAGGAGCTCTAGAAACTTCCTAGCATCTACACCTAATCAGGGCCGTCACAAACATTTTAAAGGCTTTATGCAATTATATAAATTAGACTCTTTTAACAGTAAAATACAATTAATATTACTTTTAATGACAAATATAATACAATCATTATATATTAATAAAATGAAAAATTAAACCTTCAAAATTCAATATTCAATAACATCTTAAATATACATAAACTTTATATCTAAAAAGTGTTATTCTTTTAACACTCTTCGAAGTGAATTCATCCATCAAGTCTTCATATTTTATTTTTTCTAAAATATCATTTACAATGACCATCAACGCTAAACTATTAAGCCTTTTTTGTCCCATTGTCGACCGTAGATATGACTTCAAGGACAAAAAGAGGCCATGTAAAATGAAGATTGAAGAATATAATAACTGATCACTATATTCTTATTATTCTCTGTTTAGTAATCGAGTATCTACTGAAGCCATAATTCGATGAACACTACATCATCCAATTATCACACCCAATTTGCTGAATCAAAAGGGGGCAAAAAAGAGTAGCCAATTTGCGATTATTACACGCTAACGTAATATACCACCCTTCTTTTCTAGCCCTTCTAATCATTATCAAGCATTCAAGCAGACAAGCACCTTATGCTAATTAAAATTACAAATAATTAGTAAATTACATACCTGGATATAGTTGGAGTGATTTGTTTGTTAATTGTTGTAAATAATTTATAGCCATAGAATAAGAAAAACAGAGCCGTTTGTGGCATACATTTATTGTATTCATAGATGTTAATTGAGTGAAAGAGAGGTGGATTTGGGATGTTTTCATGAAAAAAGAGAAGAATTAATGAAAAATAAAACTTTGAAGGTGAGGAGTCGTTGATGAGTGTAGAAACTAGAAGAATCAATCGATTTCTGGGAATTGGGAAGAAAGAAACGCGTGCAGCCACCAGCCGAAAATTGTATCTTTATTTATTAGTTTATAGATATAATATACTTTTAAACTATAAAAAAAAATTTGGACCCTTGAAAAATTTGGGCCCTGTTCGGTGGATCATGTTGATCACCTTCATAGTCGGGCCTGCAGCTAATAAGGGAAATGAGATATCCAATCTACGGCTGTCCATGCACTAGCATGCAACAGGGAGTGCTACGTAAGCTAGGATATTTACACTCCCCTTCTAGCTTAATTTATTTCTTCAAGTAGAAGCATAACAATAACCATGATGCGTGCATGTTGTGATCCATGCTTCAACAGCCCCCCGTAAGCTGAATTTGGTGCAGGTCACCAAGGTGAAGGTTGGGCAGCAACTCCCGGAAGCGCGGACCAAGTAAAGACTTCGTGAAGATATCTGCAAGTTGAGAAGTCGTTGGAACAAATAAAAGAACCATAAACCCATGCCAATAGTGTAGACGAGAGAAGTGGCAATCAATATCCAAATATTTAGTACGTTCATGAAACACTTGGTGTTGAGTGATTTGGATTACAGCGTTATTGTCACAAAACACCTCAATGGGTTTGTGATAAGAAATAGCAAAAATATCCAACACATAAGAAATCCACAGAAGCTTGCAAACTGTGAAGCTCATGAAGCTCCTATACTCAGCCTCTGCGATGGATTAGGAAACACATTTTACACTTTCATGAAATCAAGTTGTCTCCTAAGAAGATACAATAACCAGTTAACGACCTCCTAGTATCATGACAAGACCCCTAGTCCGCATCACAGAAAGCATTGAGATTGAAAGTAGCAATGATGCTAAAAAACAACCTAAGAGAAGGACAACCCTTCAAGTATCTTAAAACGTGCAAGGTAACATTCCAGTGCACCATAGAAGGACTATTGAGGAATTGACTGAGTTGTTGTACAACATAAGAGATGTTTGGTCTAGTGAGGTTGAGGTAAAGTAGTTTCCCAACAATTTTCCAATAGGACTCAGCTTGAGGCGAGGGATCTCCACCTTGTGTTAATGTAAGACTAGGGGATAGTTAGAGAATTACTCATTATTAAAGAAGCTGATCGTTGACCAGCCAAGGCTTTCTTCCACCATCATCTAGTTTGCATCCCATCAAGCCCTCTGAATCTATCAATTCTAAAATATATTTCCTTTGGCACAAGAAAGTTCTGGTAGGAGATCGAGCAATCTCCATACCCAAGAAATAACAGATCTCTCCTAAATTTTTAATTATAAAGGCCTCATGTAAAGCTTGTTTCACCCTAACTATCTTGGCCAAGAAAGGACCAATTAACAAGATATCATCAACATAAACCAAGAGTGCCACAAAGCAATCCCCAAACCCCTTGGTAAACATACAATTACTGATCGAATTCGGATTGAACAAAGTCAAGAGAGAACAACAAATTACAGAATTCCAAGTTCCATTCTCAGAAAGCCTACTTTAGTCCATACAAGCTCTTGACAAGTTTACAAACATCCCCTGAGTTACCTTTATCATATCCTTGTGGTAAAGTCATATAAATTTCATCTGTGAGACTCCCGTGCAAAAATGCATTATTGATTTTAACTTGATGTAAAAAAATCAAGTATACTAGGTAGCTATAGCAAGAAACAACCGGACAGTGACCAACTTAGCTACAGGAACAAAGACTTCATGATAATCCATTCCAAATTCTTGATTATATCCCTTTGCTACTAAGTGAGCCTTAAAACATTCTATGGTACCATTAGACTTTAACTTCACCTTATACACCCATTTGCAACCAATGACTTGTTTTCCTGCAGGTAATTGTACAACCTCCCAAGTGTGATTCTCTTCCAAAGCTTGTAGCTCCTTTTCCATGGCAACAATCCATTCTTTATGCTTACAAGCCTCTTGGTAGCTCATAGGTTCTTTAACTGACTAAATATTTAGCAAATAGGTTGTATAAGTAGGGGTGATAGAATTAGAGATGACATGTGGAAAAGTAGGTGGTGTTAAACTTTCACTGGCTAAGCCATTGAAATTACACATGTAGTCATCAAGGTAAGTTGGAGGCTTAGTACATCTAGTACTTCTACTGCTCACTCTCTGTGTATGTGGGAATAACTCCTTTGTAGGATTCTGGTCTGGTACAGGTATTTTGTTGAAGAAAGGTTTTGGGATAAATCTTGAATCAACAATATTAACCTTAGGGGAAGAGAAGTTGGATTGATCTGTTGAATCATCAGAACAAGCCAAAGGATTATTCCTTTCATTTAGATGTGAAAGAAAATATCTGTTTGTTGCTTGGATAAGGTGGTTTTCTGAGAATTCTCCATTATGATCATCAAGAGTAGTGAAAGACAGTTGCATAGATGTAGTATAAGATTGCAAGAGAAAGAGATGAGAGAAAAATTCAACATATATCCCTTACAATGCGCACATTATGGGACATCAAATCATATTGCAGATGGCCTTTGTTGTGTGGTGAAAAACATAAAAATATGCACTGAAAACTTCTAGAACAAAACTTAGAGTATAGGGGTGTTAGCTTTATATACGAGGCAACCAAATGGTTTGATCCCATCACTACAAAAAAAGGCCAATCTGGCGACGAAAACTAGCGACTGGGCCTACACGGGTCGCCACTAGCGACGGGAATAGAGATAAGAAATCTTGCGACGGGGTTCCCCGTAGCTAGTTCTAGCGACGGAAAATCCCGTAGCTAGATTTTAAAATTTTAATATATCATTATTTTTATAAATCTAGCGACGGGGGTTCCCGTAGTTACAATTTAGCGACGGGGCTAGCGACGGGAACCTCGTAGCTAGATTTTTTTTTTAATTTTTTAATTTTTTTTAATTTTTTATTTATTTTTTAAATTTTATTTAATTATTTTTAAAATAATTAAACATGATTTCAATCTATTCTAGTACAAATATTCTCCCTATAAAGATCATTTTTATATTTTTATTCATTTATTTTAATTTTTGAAAAAATAATATCGCAACTATACACATTTATTAATATCACATCTTTAAATTTGTATTATTTCCTTATTAAATACAAATCTATACAAATTAAATTTATTACTATTCTCATAAATAAACTAATTAGTATATTATTACATATTTAAAAAATGTATTAAGTTTAACATAATATTTATTATAGTTACTACTACAAGATAAATCAAGTATACATTAACAAACTAAAATATACTATGAAAATATATACATAAATATACACTAAATACCTAATAGTCAAAAAATCCAAACCTTCTTAAGTTTAATGAATTTTAGTTAATTATTTAAAAGTGTTCAATTGATCTTATATCTCATTAGTAATAATAAATTTTTGTGACTAATATAATAGTTAAGTATCCATTATATTTAATAAATAATAATTCATATTTATTATTTTTAAATATTGTTCATAATTAATTAATTAATTTTTATCTAATTAATAATTAATTGTACTTTTAAATAATAATTATTATTGTATTATAATTTTATATTATTTTACACTTAATATAGAATATAACGTAATAATTTATTAAAACTTAATAACTTAAACATACAAATTAATTATCAGTATGATAAAAAAATAATTTCTACTTAATATTCAAAATAATATAGTATATAATGGATTTTAATTTTTAATTATAAACTATAGTTATTTATTATGTAAGCAAAAATAATTTAATTCATCATGATGTTTAGTATGAAACACAAAGTAAGACTATTTAACCACATTTTCACCATGATATATATATATATATATATAATTTTTAAAATAATTTAATTAAATACTTTTATAATCTTTCTCCATATTAAATTTATATTAGAGATATAATTTTTGTATGCATGGATACTTAATAAGTATCATCTTAAATTATAGTTCTTATATACAAATATATAATACAATATAATATCAATATTATATACATATATATATATATATATTTGTGCACAACTAGATATAAATATATTAATAATAATATAACACTTTTAATTTATAGAGATAAAGAAAAATAAATTATGAAAAAATTGTATAAGTATATATATTGTTTAAGCTATCAATATAATATCAATTGAACTTGCCCCAATGAATAGGTGCTTGGACTTCCTTCTAAGAGGTCACATGTTCAAATCCTCTTAGATGCATATTATACACAATTATTTTCGAAAAATTTTAAATTATATTTAAAATTTATATAATTATAGGGACGGGATTTTCGTCGCTAATATCAGACGACGCCAGTTATAGGCTACGGAGGTGGCGATGGAAATTTCCGCTGCTAGCCCCGTTGCTAAAATGAGTTTTTTTTGTAGTGCATTAAAGCTCCGTTAGGATAGAGGGAAATGAAAAAATGATGAAAACATAACAGAACGTAGGGAAACACAGCAGAATAATGGGAGTATCTCAACCTGGAAAAAATTAGTGCATCTGGTCGTATCAGAAAATCGACTGGAGAAGAACACTGTTGGTGAGGTGAATAGTGGGGCTGTGTCAAATTAAAAACAAAATGTATAGAATATTAAAAAAAAAAAAAAAAACCAACTTTGCCGTTAAAAATAATATAACCCCCATTAGGAAAAAAAAGGTTAAAATGTTATGTCTGCATATAGCAGCATTAGAAATTGTATATCAACCTGCCAAAAGTTTAAAATTTAAAAAATATAAATTAAAATTTAATCTACTCAATTTATACAAAATATAAGATTTCTTAAAAAAAACATGTCAAATTGTTACATAGATAAGTGGATATACCAACCAGTATTATAAATTGTAAATCAACTTGCCACTAATTTTTAATTTTTAAAAAATTAATATTTTAAAATATGATTCGAAAGATTTTATAATATATAAAATATAATATGATCTAATTATTTTAAATAAAATTGAACATTTGTTAAAAGATTTGGAATCACTTCTTTTAATAACTTAAGACTTAGTGGTCTAGGTCTAAGTTACATCACATATTACAAATTATTTCTTGGTGTACATAATTATGAAATCGGCTCCAATAAATCACAGCACCTTGCATAATTTCAAAGACGATAAAATGCAAATCATAAAAATTAACCTTCTGCCTAGAAATAATTTTTTGCCGACTAGTTGGCAGCTAAATGTGCCGGATTCTTCGTCGTCGAACTTGCTGGCCGAAGCCAGCGGGATCATAAATGTTCATTGATGTGGGCTGACATCCAAGGTGAAGTTAATGTTATTAATTTGACTTATTTTTTAAAAGATGGTCATGACTCATGATTAAAAAATTAGGTACAAATTTTAGCTAATTTGAAAATTATATGGCAATAAATATCACATGATAATTTGCTTCAGGTAGCGTTGAAGTTTAGTCTTATTGTCCGGTTTGAGTCAGATGCCAACTCATCCAAAACAATGACATTTATACTTCATCTGCGAAAAATGGCTTACCCAAGTTGGTGGGAATATCTATCTGGTTAATTCCACAAACAAACGATACATTGATGTGTAAGTGTAACGGCCAATTCTACGAAAGGTATACAATCCTTGCCACATAAGATCACTAGTTACATGGAGGAGACATGAAATTATATAACCGATGTAGAGTATTACATCATCACGTAGAGATCACGATACATGATAATCTTTCTTTTTCTTTTTAAATAAAACACTATGTTGATGTATTTTGATCTACATAGTGGAATGTGTAATCGCTCATGCATTATACAATCCCCCTAGACGAGAGTTATCTATCCTCACCCAACTTTAGGTGATGAAATTTTCCATTCGATGTAGAGTATTACATCATCCCGTAGAGATCACAATATATGATAATCTTTAAAAAAAAAAAAAAAAAACTCTGCTTATGTATTGTGATCTACGCAGTGGAATTACCGCACATGTATTATAGAATCTCCCTAGACGAGAGTTATCTATCCTCCTTACCCAACTTCATTCTCAATCATCCTCCACCTTCATTCTCAATCGCTAGACCGCCATTCTCATTCTCATTCACCAAACTGCCCGATAGATCAAGACCCGTCAAATTGTACCCGTATCCAAGTGAATGTAAGTATCAGTAATTACACTAAGTAATACCATTAGTTACGATGGTGAGTAATAGTTTTTATCTAAAACTTATTAGTTTTTAAATTGTAAGTCTTAGTACGACTTGAATCTAGGTATGAAGAGCATCAAACTTCTAACAAATCGAGGAGCCGTCGGACCGTCTGACAGGAGATTGTCCCATTTTATAGAGGGACAGAATCTCCACGCTAGTTATGCATATCACGTAGAATTACTACTTACCACACTACTTGAAACATCTTGCCAAGGCGGCCAAAACTTCTCAAAGATAATACGTAGCACTTCTTATCCTCATCAAACAAATAGGGCTAGGAAATCCAAGGCTAGTAAGCAGGGTAGGAGTTATAACCATGGCCAGAAACCTCATTTATAAAAGATGTCAAACAAGAAGTTCTAATATGTTGCTCCAAGTGAACTATTTAAGCATAGCAGTCTCAAACAATACAAAATGATAGATGATAAAAGAAGGCACTAGTTTCCTCAATAATCTATCCCCATGCATTTAAACAAAAAGCTGATGAAATTCTGCATAGGAGGTGGAAGATTTTCGTTCAAATTTAGTTCACTAGTCCCTCAGGTTGGGAAATATTATTGAATTATTATTTGTAATCATATCAAATGGTCTATCTATCGACTAGAAACTCAAGAGAGCTTCTCAGCATTCCCTAATCTACTGAGAGCTTAGGCAATGCAGGTGAAAAAATTATCATACAAGAAATAACTGTACCAAAATGCCTTGCCATTCACCCTCCTCTTATCTCCTTTTCCTTGGCCTTGCACATATCTTCAGCTGACTTGATGAACTTTTTTGTCACGTCATCGATCTGGCAAGTACAGAAAAATAAGTTAAAAGTTGAATTAACAAGATAACCTTTGTTGTAACTATGCATGCAACTTACTTCTTTCTCCAATCGTTTCACATCATCTTCTGATATAGTTGAGCCAGCTTTATCTTTGTCCTTCTTTGTACTTGAACCAGCTTTCTTTGGTGCTGCTTTCTTAATTCTATCCAGTGCCTATAGAAGCAATGTCTGTCTTTTAAAAGATTAAGCAGGCAAAAATTTAATTGCAAAATTATATTATGCGCCAGTGTACAAGATCTCATAAGTTCAGCAAATCACCTAGAACCCAGAAGAGCAACTTCTGGTAAGAATGTTCAGCAGCATAAAGGAAAAGGCAATAATCAACTTTTCTGGAAATCCTTACGAGAGTTATATTCTATTCTTTTCCACGAGAATACAAGAGAATCGTGCAACTCTCTCAATGTATCTCAACCATATCCCAGTTAATGCAATATGTTTCATAAGTATCATAAGTTCTGTGCACAAAGTTATAAAAAAGAATGCATGCAGCTCTCTCAATGTAGCTCATCATATCCCAGTTCATAGAAGAAGTTTCACGATTTGACATCTAAAACACTTGATAATCACAGTAAGGCAGCTCCGCAGCCACAACAAACTAAAACTCAAACGAAATTCAATGAAAACACGATAAGTTTCATTAATACCTTTTGGCGTGCTCTTCTAATGCTTTTTTTCACATCTTCAGATGATTTTACAACCACCTTACATACAGCCTGGAAGAGACATTTTTTTACAATAATGTCAGTTACTTCATTCGAATCGAATACTGGGTCCTTGTTGAGAGCAAATGAATGTCCTTATATAGATAAGGAAGTAATTCAGACTTACTTGCATGTGCTCTTTGGTCAATCTGCCCATCATAAGCACCAAAACAATCAGTAAATTGATACAAGTTCAAGAACCTTAGCTTCATATGGGAGACTGATAATTTACCAAGCAAGGAGGCTACAGTAGCCAATAGTTTCACTCAAAGAGACAAGTTTATATTTTAATGTTATAAGTGAAGGTGGTCCTATATATTATAAGAAACAATCCAGGATTTTGTTTCATTTACAATTGCAACCACTAGGCTGAGATAATCTCATTCCTACAAACAAACAGAAAACATTTATATCAAAAGGAGAAAAAGACAATAAATCCTTACGGGGGTATAGGTACAATCAAGCGTTGGCTGTCAGCCTGGGGATTTAAGCCGAGCGGAGATGAGATGATGGCTTTCTCCATCTCCTTCAGGGCCTGTAAAAGTCAATCACTTCGTTGGGGTAATACTTCCAAAGCAATTACAAACATGTTATGTTACTCAAAGATAGTTGAAATAAAATGATCATGAATTCATACTTAGACTTGCTTAATGTAGAAGACAAGTAAAAGTGTGTACTGGACACTTGCGATTAATTTCTGTTTCAAGTACTAGAAGAATCATCGCAAGAATAGCATGTCTTACAAACACACATCACAATGACATACAGATCAATATAATATTAAGTAGATATAATTAAGAGTTGTGGTGATAACAAGTATATCTATTCATCTGAACAGAATAATTAGGTGTGGAAAAGGAAACAGTAGAGCTATATATCTGATCAAAGTATAATCACATTACATTAGAATCAAAAGGAGAAACAGAGAGCGTCTTCGGGTCCAATACTGAGACAACAGCCATTCTGTTAAGGGGGGTCTTAACACCGTAATGTTCAACCATAATGTGGTCAAGCATCCCTGAAAAGTATTTTACAAAATTATCATGCATTGCACAGATAATCAATAAATGAAAGCATAGGATGTTTTTTACACACCAGCTGATGCTCTCCCAGTACGCAATTTGGTCAATTCACGTGATAATGCTTCAACTGCTGCGTTCATCTGTGAGACAGTGGTAGCTTTCACAGAGGCCCCCAAATCAACGACTTCCTCATCGTCATCATCTCCCGCCTCCTCTTCCTCTTCCTCTTCCTCTACCTCCTCTTCCTCATCAGCCTTCTCTTCCTCTAGAATATAAAAACAATAAAGCATTAGCTCAAATCCAAAAATACTTCCAAAGAGAGATATTTATAAGCTCAAAAAATGTCAATAATTAGATATACTTATGTGAAAGAACTCAAGTTACTGAGAGATTGAATTAAATGATTCTGCTGTAAAAACTCTATCTTTTTTTTTTTTCCTTTTTAACTGATTTACGGTGAGAAAATAGTAAGATGGTACTTAAAGAAATGTATATTGCATATTATAGGGCAAAAAGCATTCTTAATAAAATGTGAGTCCTACTTTTCTCTTTACAACCTAAAATCTAGTATGCCAAAGGATTTCAAATTAACTGGAAAAAGGGATTATAACATTAATCGCTTCAAAACCATGGATTGAAATAAAATCATCAAGCTAAACAAACAACGCATATTGTAATCCAGAGGAAAAGAGAGAGAGGGTGAATTGAGAGAAATAAAGCTTACTGATTTTTTGTTTCCTTGCTTTGGCGAATCCTCTCCGAGAAGTAAATTGATAAAAATCCGTCGCTCGAGAACTCAAAAATCGATCGACAACAACAGATCCATGGGAACTGTCGAAACAGGAGGAGTTGAAGTACGAGAAGGTCGGTCCTGAGCGGAAAGATGCGGTTCGAAGAGAGGAAGAGAGGATTCTAGAAAAAAGGAGTGCTCGTCTAAGGGAGATAGCCATTGTTGAACCGCAATTCAAGCTTTAATTTTCCCTTGTTCTGTGTTCGTGTTCGTGTGTAGGGTTTAAAGGGGGTTTAACAAATGAGGGTGACGCCCTATTTGTTTTTTATTTTGTTTTCATTATGTGATATCACCATGACATTCTGCGCAAAAACTTAGGTACGCGGTCTCCCCAACTTCTTCGATCAAATAATCTCAATTGAGATTTATAACATTTCAATCATTATTTATTACATATTAATTATGATTTATTTATCACAATTAAGATTTCTTCATCTCTTAATTACACATCTCAAATATAATTTATTATATCTCAATTATGATTTATTAGTCACAATCATCACCGAATTTGTCGCGCCAGAGCTCAACCACTCCACAACGCGACTCAAGCCCAACAACCCAATGCACACCATCTTCGTCCCCACCGTGATTGGATTGGGCGCCACTCTAAAGTGCAACCAGTCTTGGTCGCTCGTCACCCAGTGTTTTTCCAACCTTTCCCTCGCTCATTCCCCTCTCACTGATTTCTGGATTTTGGTCAAGATTTTCCCATTTTTGATTTTTTTTAATCCCATCTTCATTTTCCACTATAAATACACATGTCATTATTGTTTATGCTTTGAGTTTTTTTTTTTTTTTGAATGTGTGTTGTTTAATGTTGATTAGTATTGACTAATTGATTATTGAAAATTACGATTTTATACATATATTAATTTATATTTTGAGAGATGAGGTTCAATATAGAACCTAAGTAAGTGAATGACAATTATCGACAAATTTGAGATAGTGGTTAAGGCTTTAGATCTTTTAGATTTATGGTAAGTACACATTAGACATTAATTCAATTAATGCCTAATTAATTGTAAACAATAATCCTAAGTGTGTGCCTCACATTCTAAATGATTCTAGAAGAAATTTAGAATAAATTAATGTCACCTTAGTAAACTCAAATCAGGAATCAAATATCCAATATAATCAAATTTTGTGTTAAATAACCAAAGTATACCAACCCCTAGAGTATTTATTTCATAACTTACATAACTCATTTGTTCATTGCATTTTATTTGTCTTTTTTTTTTTAATTTAGTTTTAAACCAATTTAGACCCCGTTTCATCTTTAACTACAATAAATTTGTACACTTGTGTGTTGACACCATAATTAAAACACCGAATAATATGAGGTTTGCAAAAACTTTGAAAAGATGAGTACCTTTATGTTAATAATTTTCATATGGGTTATTTTTAAAAAAGTTCCCAAAATGTAGGTATCATTGTGTTATTTGTCCTAATTTTAATAAATTTGCGATTATGATCATTTTCTTTTAAAATTTACCTTGGAAATGAGTCTATATATTATTATATAATTGTTTCCAAATCGAATGTCTATGATAAAATCCGAGTTGTAAATTGTATCGATGTTGCACCCTTTAAGTGAATACGAACACCAATGACTGTGTTCTATTGAGAAAGAAAAAAGAATGACTATTTTATTAATGACAAAAACTTATATGACACCATCTAACGGATCTATTACGTTAGACGGGTCAAATAAGACCCAAACCCGTCCAACCCAGCGCTCTTTGAAAAAGTACCGCTTTTCTCAGTGGGTCAAAACCGGCGCTCCGGTTTACTTCGCCATCGTGCTCGATTGCCTTACTGTTGAAGTATTATGATGCTACTTTTTTATTTCTTGTATTTTATTGATTGATTTTTTGTTGGAGTTGCTTTTTTTTTTCTTAGTAATAGGTTTCAAAATTATGTTCTAAAATCCCCTTTGTTGCTATAAGAAACTAGTGGTGAATTGACAAATGTTGATGGTTCCAGATAGTTATAATGTTCGTTGGTTGATTTTTTGTTGGAGCTATTTTTTTTTTAGTAATAGGGTTCCAAAATTATGTTCTAAAATCCTCTTTGTTACTGTGAGAAACTAGTGATGAAGTGGTGAATTTTAATGGTTCCAGTTAGTTATGAGATTGTGTGTTTAATGTTCTTGGATGAAGGTCTGAATCCCAGAAATTTAATTATTGTTGGTTGCTATCAGATTGAGGATCATATATGTTTATGGAATTCAAATACTTTTCAATTTTTGCAATACTTATTGCGAAGCTTCAATTGGATGGTTTTTTTCATTAATCTGTAAATGTGCATGTCAGAGGCTCATCAGATGATTCACTAGTGATTGTAGAAAGCTTAAGCTATGATATCAGAGCAGCATCAACAGCAATAAGTTGAACTATGAGGTGTCTCATCCAATGAGGGTTAGCGAAAATTTGATTCTTAGAAGAGGAAAAACATTATCAATGTTGATGTCGATGTTGCAGCTAGTAACACGTCATTGTCCAAGCTACTATTGTTTGAAGTCTCTGATATCCATCGTAATGGATCTAGTCACTTACTGATCATATCTTCGATGCATCTATTCACATGGTCTGCTATGATGTTTTCTAGTATTTGTTGGAAGCATAACAGTAGTTCCTTCTATGTTGTAGGTGGTTCGGGTTCCATAGATTATTGGTCTACACCTTGTTGTTTGTTAGAAGTTATAAAAGAAAAATCTCATATTTTAGGTGAGTTTATCGTGGAGCAAGATCATCATAAGATATTATAGTTATTTTGGAGAGGCATGTATTATGACAGCATTGTGTACAATTCTTATCTTTGAGGTCATGTACTATGATATGTATTGTTTTCATGGATTACTTTACATATATCATTTAAAATATTAAAAGTTCCATGAGAATGTGGTTTTGATCTACTAATTTGCTGTCGCGGCTTTTGTATTTACTTTAATTTTATATTTCAGTATCAAATGTCACATTGTGTTAGTTGTCCTTTTTGTGATTATTGATGATTTGAAAAATATGGTTAGAAGGAAAAAAATTATGACTTAGTCCTACCCCAAAATAAGTGAGTAGTTTTCAATTCATAAAACTTCTGTTAATCTCAATTTTGTTGAATATTGTTGCTTCTCGTTTTATTTCTGTTGAGTATAGCTGGACTGGTGTATTTCCCTCCCAACTTTGGTGAGAGATTTTCATTTTAATGATATTTAGTCTATTTTCCTTAAAACATCACAACTCCTATTACTTAAAGCATATATTTTAATTATTTTATTGATTTCTTATTAAAAATATCCACAATGGTTGTAAAAAATTATATCTTTATAAAAATGATATCACACAAGTGCCATTAACTATAAATTCAAGTATCACTAATTATAAGGTGAAATATCAGTATTTATATTATTGAACCAAGAACAGAGATGTGTGTATTACCCATGAAGTAAGGTATCACTAACTATGAAATGGAGTATTACTAATATTTTTATCTCTTTTTTGAAATTATACAAAAAAGCAAATTCAATCTCTTTAAAATGAATCGTCAATAAAGAAGTATCACTAGCTATAAAGTAAAATAACAATAGCTATGATGTGAAGTATAATTGGATATGATGCGAAGTATCACTAGCTCTTATTATTAGATATCATTAGTTCTTAAGTGAAGTATCATTTAACTCAGAGGTGAAGTATCATATGATATTATCAATAATGAAACATTAATTATTGAACTAACAATATAAAAATGTCATTAGCTATGAGGAGAAGTATCATTAAATTTCAAGTGAAGTATCATTATCTATCAAGTGAGGTATCATTAAGAATATAACAAATACATCCAAAGATATGAAAATATTTCAGATTTGGTTTTTTGTTCTTCAGGAGTTCATAGGGAGTTTCTTTTTTACCAGGACGAAGAATAACTCTATTTCCAATGTGACAGGCGATGTTAACAGCTTCAACCCAAAGTTTCTTGGATAAACGTTGAGCCTGTAACATTACCCTTGACATATCATAAAGAGTACGATTCTTCCTTTCAACCACACCATTTTGTTGAGGAGTTTTTGGTGCGGAGTACTCATGGATGATGCCATTCTTGTCACACAGATCATCAAACATTGAGTTCTCAAATTCAAGCCCATGGTTAGTTCTTACGCATTTGATCTTAGTCTCGTACTGACGAGACACTAGTCTGCAGAACTTCTTGAACATCCTGAAAGCTTCAGATTTTTCTTGAAGAAATTCAACCCATGTGAATCATGAAAAATCATCCACTATAACAAGAATAAATCTTTTCCCACTCATGCTTTTTGTATCAACAGGACCCATTATGTCCATGTGAATCAAATCAAAACATTTAGTGGTTTGACATTCAGTAAGACTTTTATGAGAAGATCTTACTTGTTTTCCCTTTTGACATGCTCCATAAACAACGTTTACATCGATCTTTACTGGATGAATTCCTCTAATAACATCAGCATCATTCAATTTCTTCAGGCTTTGAAAGCTCACATGTCCAAGTTTTTGATGTACAAGGTGTGTGTCAACATTGACAGACACATTGCATTTCACATTCTTGTCTGCATGATAATAATTATCCAATGCACGACTACCGAACATGATGCACTTATCATCACTGTCAAACACTTCACATGTATCTTTGTTAAACATGACATGCATTTCGTCATCACATAGTTGACTAATGCTTATCAAATTTGCTGTCAGAGCTTCAACATGAAGCACATTACGTAATTTAGGAAAGTTTTTCACATTCAAGGTTCCCTTACCAACAATATTACCTTGTGCTCCTCCTCTATAGCTAACTTTTCCTTTACTTGAGGAGGAATACTCATCAAGAAACTTGGGATTGCCTGTCATGTGGCGTGAGCAACCACTATCAAAATACCATGTACCTGCAATGTTGGCTTTCAAAGAGGTGTAAACCACATTCCAAGAGACTTTGGCCTTTTTGGATCTCTTCTTCTTACTGAGATTGGAAGGAGTTTCCACAGTGATCTTCCCTGCTGCTATATCATCATGGTACTTGAAGTAATAAGGTTTGATGTGTCCAGATTCTTGACAGTAGTGACAAATGTATTTTTTTGTTTTCATTTTGTCATCAACATTCTGCTTGACATCTGTATTCACATTGTCTGGAGAACTTCTCTTGACTTCATTGTTCACATTGTCTGGAACACTCTTTTTAACATCATTTTTCACACTTTCTGGAACACCCTTTGAGCTTTCACTTTTCATAAAATTTACAAAGTTGTTGTTAGAAACAGACATAGATGAACTAGAGGCATAGCCCAAACCTGCTCGGGTGATTTGTCCTAATGTCAGAACTTCATTTAGGGTTGATGTTCCCTGATTAAGTTGTTGAAAGATTTTCGATGCATCATCAACTTCTTTCTTCAACTTGTTCATCTCAGCATCACTTTTAGTAAGACGAATCTCCAGATCCATCACTCTACGTCTTAGAATTTGGTTTTCTTCCATGAGAATTCCAAATTCTTTTGACTGTTCAGTCCACTGGACACATACTTCATCCACAATATTGTGTAAATATCGAAGAGCTTCCTTATGATTGATGTCGGATTGTTCTTCTTCGACTTGAGACACTTCTGCAGTGTTGTAAAATTCATCCAGTAAGGTCATCTCATAACAATTTGTGGTGTTTGGAGGGATGTTAGCAATTTCTTGTGTAACATCAGCTAAGACATTACTTGGAACATCTGGTGTTTCACTGTCAAGATTAAGATCATGGTCGAAATCAACTTCATAAATGTCAGTCAATGCATCTATCATCTCATCAATATCTTCATTAACTTTGACAAACAAAACCGTTTACTTTTCTGCTTTCTCATCTTCGGATTCATCACTTAACACGCCTGCACTATAGTTTTTACTTTGCTTCCTATGTACAGTAGGACACTCATTTGTATAGTATCCAAATCCTGAACATCCTCTGCACTGAACTGAATCAATGTCTCTTCTGGAATCATCAAAGAGTTTGGTTGACTTTGATGACCCAGATGATGCAGAAGAGGGAGAATTAAACAACCTTCTTGATTTGAAGTTCGGTGATCCCTTCTTCATAGTACGAACAAGAGAGTTAAACTTCTTAGTAAGAAGTGCAACACTCAAGTTTTAATCTTCTTTGATTTCCAGAATGTTTTCAACATCATTTTGAACATTAGGAGCCATCGTGGTAGATTGAAGTGCAATTCCTTTGGAAGAGTTGTTAGACTTCTGGTTTTTAAGATTCATTTCAAAAGTGAGCAAAATACTCACAGCTTCACTCAGGCTCATGTTTGACACATGATGAGCCTCTTCAATGGTAGAGATCTTCATGTTAAACCTTTCGGGCAGGGTACGAAGAAGTTTGCTCACCATAATCTCGTTTGAGATGGGACATCCAAGTGTGGTAGACTCATTTTAAATTTCACACAGCCTTTCATTGTACAAAGTTATGGTCTCATCTTCCATCATTCAAAACATTTCAAACTTGGAAGTAAGCATCCTTAGCTTTGTTTGGTGAACACTTGTTGAGCCTTCACAATGTTCCTGCAAGATATTCCATGCTTGGTAAGCAGATGTGCAGTTGCACACCATTTTAAAACATGAAACATCCACTGAAACAAAAATAGCATTTACCCTAGAATTGAAGTTAGAAATTATTCTATCATCATTAGTCCACTGAGTTTCTGGAGTAAGGATGAAATTTCCATCTGGTCCCTCCATAATTAGAGAAGTCTAAGCTTCAATTATAGCCAACCAAGCCCTTTCATCATTGGACTTGATATACATCTTCATGCGTGATTTCCACATCGCATAATTTTTACCATTACTATCTGTAATCGATCGATTTCTACAATTAATTTCGATGTAAAGTTCGGGCTCTGGCAACCTATTTGATTTCTCGAGGCCGAAGAAAAAAGTAGAATAAACGATGAGATTTAACGTGTGTAAAAAATCGAGTGTAGTGTTAGCTTGATTGATCCCAAAAAATCTGCCCTTTGCTTCACTCCCTTGCTTCACCTATATAGGTCGAGTTGTTCACCTCTTTCCCTAAAAATAAGGGATTCTCCCTTATTTCCGGGGTCAGTAACTTATCTCCAACAGGGTTTTGACCGAATCTCGTTTATCTTTAAACATTTCTTTTTTGACTTGGTCTCCTATATACGAGCCCTATAATGGTACGAATTTTATCCCTTGTCTGTCATCAATCTTTCAACCTCTGGCCGCTAGGCCTCGATGTGCATTTATTTAAGCCTCAAGACCCTTGAATGGATATGGGCTTTATAAACTGGGTATCGATAATTTAGACCTCTACAATTAGCCCCTCATTACTTGATGCTCGAAGATTGAGGATCATGTAATGAATATCCTCGTAATTCCAAGGAAAAAATCGAAACGTACTCCTGAGAAGTATTAAAGCCTTAAGCTAGTCTTTTGATCTCAATATCGAAGAAAGATTACTCAAGACTCCAGACCTGTATAAAGATCCTGGGGAGTTAGAAAAGGGTCGTGAGAGCAGACCTCGTTAGACTCCAGACCTGAATAAAGGTCCTGGGGAGTTTAGAAAAGGGTCGTGAGAGCAGACCTCGTTAGACTCCAGACCTGAATAAAGGTCCTGGGGAGTTTAGAAAAGGGTCGTGAGAGCAGACCTCGTTAGACTCCAGACCTGAATAAAGGTCCTGGGGAGTTTAGAAAAGGGTAAAATAGTCTTTAAAACCACTTTTGCCGACTTTCCAACTCCTTTTCAATCTCAACCGTCCATATGCGGGATACACGACCCAAGATACTTTACGGGTTTTAAAATAGAAATTCGCCCAAATTATTCCCTCCTCTCTCTCATTCAAACACGCGGAAATTATAATTCTCCCTGAAGATTTTGCCTGAATCCTCTCTGATTGTTGTGCGTTTCCATCTTTCTGCCGTTCAAGATTTCTCATTCTAATACCGGATTCCAAATCTCCAGGTTACTCCTCAATTCCCTCTTCATTTTCTTGAGGAATTTTCTAAACTAAGGTTTTGTTGTTAGTAGCTTGAAAAAATAAAAGATTTTAGGCTTGGATTTACGTGGGTTTTGCGTGAATAGACTGGGTGGCGATCTTTGGGATAGTTGTAGAATTGCCGATAATTTCTTGTTTTCTGACGAAATTGGGTTGGAAACATGGGAGAAGTTTTTAGGCGTTTTCTGGGTATTCTTAGCACATTCTTGTAGGTTTATATTCTCGTTAGGACCATGAGTATGTCGGATAGTGATGATTCTGATGAGAGGACCCGAAACTGGGGTGGTGGAGTTAGGTCAGTCGAGTCGGAGCAATCATCTGGCTCGGTTTCTGAGTCTACTGGGTTTGTTATCCCTTCACCCCAGCCCACTGTTATTCCTCGTATCGGGGGAGGAAGTGTGGTGAGCCACCTCAAAGCTTCGAAGATGGCCACCAAGAAACATAAGGGTAAATCGAAGAAGCGAAAAGACGAAGCCAAGGGTTCTCCTTCTTTGGACGCAGACTTTAAAGCTGCCGAGGTCGTTCCTCACGTTGGGGATGACCTAGTTAGGAAAATTACTTCTCCGGAATATTCAGGGTCGGGGGTAGAAGTCCACGTGCCTAGGCCTTCTGATAGAGTCAGTAGACCCCCTCCTGGTTTCACCGCCCTCTACACCATAATCATCGATAAGGGTATAAGGCTTCCTCTTCACCCTTTCTTTGCCAAGATTTCTCATTTTAACGGAGTAGCCCCTGCCCAAATATCACCAATATGATGGTATCATATGTTAGGTATGTTTTACCTTTGGGAGAACTTAGGATTCCCCGAACCCAGTGTCGGGGAGTGGCACTCCTCATACCGAATTGTGGCTACCCCAAATCAGAAAGGTTTTTACTATTTCACCAAGTGGGTCGGGGAAAGAGCTCCCTTAATAAACACTCTTCCATCTTCGTCGGGGGACTGGAAACCAAAATTTGTTTTTGTTCCTGCGGAGACTTCGAGCGATAGGATCTTGCCATCGTCGTTCGCTGAAGCCCATGGGTTCTCGAAGCCTGTCTCCCTTTATTTCTTCTTCTTTACATGAATCAGTTCATTTGGTTTTTATGCTTCGTGTTTCTTTGTAGGCATTCACAAATGAAAAGAGGTATCAGATACTGTGGCGGAAAGAATCGAAGCCGCCTTTTCCCTCTCCGAAGAAGATCATCAGTTCGAAGTTGTTCGCCGCGGACGTACTCTTTTCGACATGGGAAAACTGAAGATTCGCCCTTCTGATGACAAAGTCAAAGCTTTAGCTGCTTCTAAGGTGTTAAGCCTCTCGTCTTCTGGCGTAAAAAGAATTGCTAGGGCCACTCCCTCAACCTCGCCGTCTTCGAAGAAGCGTAAGGAACAGTCCTGCTTAGAGGTTTCCAATCCTTTGACAATGCCCCCCTCTGTTATTGACGTTGAAGCCTTGGTTCCGAAGAAGGCTTCGAAGGGATCGAGCAGTCTGAAGGTGCCTCTGAGACCTTTCCTTCTGGATGTGCAGTCCGCGATCGCAGATGGCTGTTCTCCTCTAGAGTTCGAAAGGGAAGGCTTGGAGGAGCAAACTCGACTTGCCTTCCAGATGCTGTCGAAGGTTTATTTTTATCTGTTTTTAATATATATCTATATTTATATTTTTATACATATATCCCGTGCTCAAAAGGGTATTCGACTTAGAGTGATCTGCCATGTTATAGGCCCTCTTTTGCTAATACCAGCTCCGGAGCCGGGTCTCGGGGCATACCGAGGGCCTCGAGAAGAGGCTGATGGAGCTTTCTGAGGAGCAAGAGAAAATTGCTGAGGAGAGACGAGACTTTGCTGCCGAGAAGTCAGCCCTACTCATGGAGCGGGACTCGGCTCGCGCGTTGGCGGCCGGGGCTCAGACGCAGCTTGACCGGGCTTTGGACCACCAAGCCCGGCTTGAGATCTCGAAGGCTTCGCTTGAGTCGAAGCTAGCTGCTGCAGAGGCACGAATAGGGGAGCTCGAGGCCCATCACACGACCCTGGACTTCTTCTCGTCGGTAGATTCTGCTGAGTTCGAACCATATAAGGAACTCTTTTACCAAGAGGAGGGTTCTGCTGTGGTCGAGGCTATCAAGGAAAAGATGCCCGATCTTGATCTTTCCTTCCTTGAGGCCGATGACGAGGCGGAGACTGAGGTGGCCAAAGACTCTACAGATGGGGCTGACGGAGGGAAGAGGGTCGAGGCCGGGGAGGATGCTGCGGCCGCTGAGAAGGGAGTAGAGGATCCTCTGTAGATCCCTTACTATATCTTTTTTGTAAAAGTTTAACGAATTGGTTTCAAATATTGATTGACGTTTTTTGTATATTTTTCTTTCTTGGATGGGAACTTCGTGTGATGTTTATATCTGACTGTTTTTGCGACGTTGAGACGAGATTACGAATATCTTTAGTTTTCTTCTAAGGACTCGTCCTGAAATTAAACCAAAAAGAAAAGGATATGTCTTGTCTTATGCTTTATCCTCTCGACTTTGTTTAAAAATAGCAATGGGGAGGATCCTTGAATTTTTGGGTTTCTTTGATCACAATCTGATTTCGAGGCCGATGATTTTCGTAAATTGGGGGACCCTGTGCTTCAGGTTCTGTTAGTTACTCCGACGCTCAAGTCAGTAAACAAAACATTAAGAAGAAAAAGCAAAAAATGAGGATCGGATACATTACTCTTCGTTCGTGAGATTGGCTTCGAGGTCGATACCTTCTTGACTCTTGCGTGTTGGGAGCCTCTTCGTTTGTGAGATTGGCTTCGAGGTCGATACCTTCTTGACTCTTGTGTGTTGGAAGCCCTGTGCTTCGGGTTCTGTTAGTTACTCTGACGCCCAAGTCAGTAAACAAAACATTGAGAATTTTGAAAGGTGAAATGAGGGGTTGACAAGTTTAGAAATGATACTGTTTTAAATGGATGGCATTCCAGCTGTTGGCTATCGAACGTCCTTCTTTAGATCGCAGTTTGTAGGCTCCATTTCCTATGACCTTCTCGATCTCATAGGGGCCTTCCCAATTTGGGGCTAGTTTTCCGGCTCCGACTTCTTTTGTGATTTGGAATACCTTCCTTAGCACCCAATCTCCTGCCTTGAACGTTCTTAGTCTTGTGTTCTTATCGAAGTGTCTCTTTATTTTCTGTTGGTAGGCAGATATTTTTATCGCGGCCTTATCTCTGAGTTCGTCTATGTTGTCGAGGTTAACCTCGAGGTCGGAGTCGTTGCTTCTGTCCGACCACTGAGTTCTTGCTGACCCTATTTCTGCTTCTGCTGGGAGGACCGCTTCTGAACCGTAGGTGAGAGCATAAGGAGTTTCTCCCGTAGTGGTTCGTATGGTAGTTCGATAAGACCAAAGGACTCCTGGGAGTTGTTCGACCCATTGCCTTTTGTGTTCGGGGAGTTTCTTTTTCAAGGTATTCAATATTGCTTTGTTGGTAGCTTCGTCTTGACCGTTCGAGGCCGGATGTCTTGGTGTAGAGAAGGAGAGTTTGATGTTCCAATGATGACATAAGTCTTGGAATTTCAAACTTATAAATTGAGAGCCGTTGTCGGTGACTATTTCTTTAGGGACTCCGAACCTGCAAATAACATATTTCCATAAAAAATTACATACCTCGGTATCCCTTATTCGTGCGAAGGCTTCTGCCTTGGCCCATTTGGTGAAGTAATCAATCACGACCAAAATGAAACATTTCTGATTTGATCCCTTCGGTAATGGTCCTATGATATCCATTCCCCATTTCATGAACGACCAAGGTATGGATGCGGTATGTAGGGGTTCTGGCGGCATATGATTCGTTTGGGCGAACCTTTGACATCCGTCACATATTTTGGTATAGTTTTTGGCGTCTTCCCTCATAGTTGGCCAGTAAAAGCCGGCTGTCAATGCTCGGTTAGCCAGGCTTTTATCACCTGAATGGTTTCCGCATTCGCCATCGTGGAGCTCGGCTAGAATATACTTTACTTGGATCGGACTTAGACATTTCAAATATGGTCCTGAACATGACCTTCTGTATAAGGACCCGGAAATCATGGCAAATTTTGGAGCTTTTTCTTGTATTCGTCTTGCTTCGATAGGCTCTTCGGGTAGTTCATTTTCTGTTAGGAATCTGCATATAGGGGTCATCCAATTTACCTCGATGTCTATTGGGAGGACTTTGGGGTTGTCACCTTTCCATACGGCGGGCCATTTGGCGTATAGGATTTGGATGTTTTTGTCCTGGTTCGTTTGTATAGCTGATCCCAGATTAGCTAATGCGTCGGCGTGGCAGTTTTCCTCCCTGGTGATGTGTCGGGCTTCGATTTTTTCAAACTTGGTTGCTGCTTGTTTTGCGACTGCGAGGTATGATACCATCCTTGAATCTTTTGCCTGGAATTCTCCTTCAAACTGATTTATTATCAATTGCGAATCGCTCATGACTCGTAGTTTTTTAGCCCCTATGTCGGCTGCCAAATTTAATCCTGCTATGAGGGCCTCATATTCAGCCTCGTTATTTGTGGTTTTGAATCCGCATCGAATAGATCTTTCTGTGATTATTCCTTCTGGATCAGTTAGTACTAAGCCCATTCCACTCCCCTTCGAAGTGCTGGATCCATCGACCTGGAGGGTCCAGTACTTAGAATCATTATCTTCGAGACTCGTTAATATTCTTCCTTCTGGGTCATAGGAGAAGTCTGCAATGAAATCTGATAGGACTTGTGATTTGATTGATGTTCGTGGAACGAAGTCGATATCGTACTCCCCGAGTTCGATGGCCTATTTTGATAATCTCCCTGCGAGGTCTGGTTTTCTCAATACTGCTCTTAAGGGAAATTCTGTGACCACTTTTATTGAATGGCTTTGAAAGTAGGGTTTCATTTTCCTGGAAGTCATTACAAGTGCTAAGGCCAATTTTTCGAGCTGTGGGTATCTGGTTTTTGCGTCTAGCAGTGATCGGCTGGCGTAGTATACGGGATGTTGTCTCCCCTCATCTTCTCTAACAAGCACTGCACTGATTGAGTTAGTAGAAACAGATAAATAAATAAGGAGTACCTCTCCGTCGATTGGTTTGGCTAGAAGCGGTGGACTCGCGAGATATTCTTTAAGGTCTTCGAGGGCTTTGGTGCATTCCGGAGTCCATTTGAAGTCTTTGTTTTTTCGTAGAGTCTGAAAAAACGTTCGGCTTTTTTCTGAATATTTGGATATGAAGCGGCTGAGAGCTGCTAACCGACCGGTCAGTTTTTGGACGTCTTTAGTGTTTTTGGGATGTTGGATATTTCGGACTGCTCTGATTTGGCTGGGGTTGGCTTCGATTCCTCTTTTTGTTACTAGGTATCCTAGGAATTTCCCAGAAGTTACTCCAAAGGCGCATTTGGTGGGGTTCAACTTCATGTTATATCGTCGTAGGACTTCGAAGGTTCATCGTAGATGCATGACATGGTCTTGAGCCCGTACTGATTTTACTAACATATCATCGATATATACTTCCATTGTTATCCCGATGAGTTCTTTAAACATTCGATTTACCAGCCTTTGATATGTTGCACCTACATTTTTTAGTCCAAAATGCATAACTTTATAACAGAACATACCTCAATGTGTAATGAATACTATTTTTTCTTGGTCTTCATGGTGCATTAGTATTTGATTGTATCCTGAGAATGCATCCATAAAGCTCATGAGCTCGTGGTCTGCCGTTGCATCGACTAGTGCGTCTATGTGTGGTAGGGGGAAAGAATCTTTGGGGCACGCCTGGTTGAGGTCGGTGAAGTCTATGCATAAGCGGTTCTTTCCGTTCTTCTTTTTTACCACTACGACGTTGGCTAGCCATTCAGGGTAATGAACTTCGCGGATATGTCCGTTCTCTAACAGTTTGTTGACTTCTTCATCCACGATTTTGTTTCTTTCCGGGGCGAATTTGCGTCTTTTTTGCTTGACTGGAGTTTTTTCCGGGTCTACCTGCAATTTGTGAGTTATAATGGAGTGGTCGATACCTGTCATATCCTCAAACGACCATGCGAAGCAGTCGTGATGTTCTTTGAGGAATTCGATCAATAGCTCCCTGATGTCTGAGGTTAATCTGGACCCGATGGATACTTTATGATCTGGGTGTTCGGGATGAATTTGTATTTCATCGAGGTCTTCGATTTTTGGTTCTTCGTAACTTCGATCTTTAGGGTTTGATGAGGTTGAGCCGATCTCTATTTGGTTAACCTCGATGATTATTTTCTGTTTGAATGTAGCGACGTAGCATTCTCTTGACGAGATCGGTTCTCCTCGTACCGATCGGACTCCCCATGGGGTAGGGAACTTCATGATTTGGTGATATGTTGAAGGTACTGCTCGAAGTTCATAGATCCAGGGCCGTCCCATAATCACGTTGTATGCTGACGACGCGTCTATTACCTGAAATCTTGTGAAGAGGTTGAGCCCTTTGATGTAAGTGGGAAGCGTGATCTCTCCTAATGTTGTTTTATGTTCTCCGCTGAAGTCGATCAACGTTGTAGATTTCTTCACGATATCTGTTTCTTTCACCTGCATTTCTTTTAAAGTGTTAAGGAAGATCACGTTAGAGGAACTCCCATTATCGATGAGAGTTCGTTTAATTAGACAGTTCGATATTAACAGTGAAATAACTAGTGCATCGTGGTGTGGGAGTGAGAGTTCAGATACTTCACTACTAGAGAAGCTGAGGGTTGTCTGATCATCAGGTTTTGCTTCTTTAGGTATGTTCGTTGTATATTTGAGGGATCGGCAATGCCTCTTCGCTGATGATTGGGAGATGCCACTGATCTCCGAACTGCCGGTTATGCAATTTAGCGTCCGATCGATTCTCGGGGGTTCGACAGGCTGAGTCCCTGTAGTATTATCTCTTCTATTCCAATTTTCTCTTCCTTTAGGGGTCAGGAGGTCAGCTAAGTGACCTCTTTTGAGGAGCTCGATCACCTCAAGTCTAAGAGCGATGCAGTCGTCTGTTCTATGCCTATGGTCGTTGTGAAAGTCGCAAAATTTATTCCTGTCTCGCTCATTGTTAGGTGTTCTCATCTTTGGAGGCCATTTGATGTTTTGGCCGAGTCCCTTCAATGCATTTACGGCTTCCGAAGGTGTTATGCAGAGATTATATTCGGGTAGTCTCCTGCCCGGGCGTTCGGGCAATCTTCTGTCTCTGGGGTCGAATCTGGGGTTATGAGGATACGGGTCTGCTCGATATCTTTCGTTTCTGATGTGAGGTCTGTGTTCCTTGTGAGGTTGATCATTCCGGGGTTTGAATTTGGATGAGTTTGCTTCGTCTTCTTCCCATTTGATCTGTGCCCATGCTTTGGCGAGGACGTCTTCTATTGTCTTGCACGGATATTTTGTTAATTCTTTATAAAGATTTGAACTTCTTTTCAGGCCTTTTCTGAAGGCCGACACGGCGGTGTCGATGTTGCATCCCGGGATCGATACTTTTTCTCTGTTGAATCGACCTACAAAGCTTCATAGGGTTTCCTCTGGTTTATGGATTACTGTGTAGAGATCGTCGGCGTGCTTCTTGATCTTCCGGCTACTAGCGAATTGTTCCACGAACAGGTCGTTGAGTTGAGCGAAGGTGGATATCGAAGAGTTCGGTAGATTTGTAAACCACTGGAGTGCTGGTCCGGATAAGCTGCTTCCAAATCCCTTACACATCTCGGCTTCCCTGCTTTGTCGTGGGATTGGAGTGGTGATCATCCTTTGTTTATATTGTGCTATGTGGTCGTCAGGATCGACAGTTGTTGGGGTTTTTTCGAATTAAACTACCGCAGGATCAATTTGGTTGTTCATAAATCCATGTTCATGCAAATCATAATTTTATGTAACATGCATGTTTATCACAGTCTATACAAAAAGCATGCAAAGCAGATTCGAATCTAATAAAGCGGAAGACATAGAAACGAATCTACTTACAAATCGATAGACGGTCTGTGGACAAGATTAAAGATCTAATCTTGCTGTTGAATGAGCACAGTATGGCGCCACCTAACACCTCAAAAATCGAGCACCACAGATTCTACTCCAAGATCTTCTGTTGTATTCCCGGACTGTATCTAGATTCAGAGTGTGCTGAAATCTATTAGATAGAATTGTGAAATCTGTGGATAACTTTGAGAGACTAAGAGGGGCTGATTTCCTATGAATAATAATCATAAAATTTCGTGCCCCCCTTCCCCTTATATATAGGGAGGGGCGAAATTTCATGTTCCAGCCCTAATGGGCTTGGGCCTCTATCTCAAGTTCAATATCCAGTCCACTATCAGTCAATTGGGCTACAACAGGGATCTAGAAGAATATTAAATTGGCCCACTAATTTATTTAATATCCAATATCCAATAAACTTAGGATATAATTAAATAAATTAAGTTTTACTTTTATTCCACTAAAGAAGTAAAACTGACCTACCAATTTAATATATATTTACGAATATGCTTTCTCCTTTAGTCCAGCCATTCCCCGTGTTTAAGATATAATGTTCATTAATTAATTATGTAAGCCTCTGACAGCTATAATTAATTAACATCTAAAACCTTGAGTAATACCACACAAGCTTTATCATGTAAGGAATAAATTCCACCTGCAGGGTTTCAACATGAACTTGTGTTTCCTCAAGAGAACATCATCAAACTGGCGCACCAGGACACGGTGCTCATGCATACTGTTCGAGACATCATGTATACATTGTCATTACCCAAGATATCGAATTCGATCTACGAAAAGATCTCACCCATTGATAAATCAAAGTAATAAACAACACACACATATGCTCGCCAATATCACATGAGTTCAGAACCCGAACTCTGTGGATCTTTATTCTCTCAGTAACTGGGTCAGAGACAGAGAATAGTATCCTATCGTGATCCTCCTCAATACACTAACTAGTGTACTAGAATAATCAGTTAGTCAAGATAAACTAACTTATCAGATTATTCTACGGTGTACCGATGGTGTGTTCAGGACCATCTAAGCCGTGAGCTCTTTAATACATTACAAGGTTCTAATGATATGATCTTTACCGTGTGACTCCCCATACCATATCATCTACAATGTAAGTATATGGAACATTGCATAAAATAATTATAGAACATAATCTAAATGCAAATAGTGACTGCAATAACTTTCATTTCATATCATCATATCATCAGAAAAGTATACAAAGACAAGTCTTCCAGTATACAAAACTAACAATCTCCCACTTATACTTGAAGCATGTCTTTCAAGCATAATAACTAACTGGCAAACTCTCCAATCTAAAACTATCAACTCAAACTGCGCTACCGGGTCTGCATCTCACTCCCATTTTCTCCACGTGACCATCAAAGGTCTTAGCCGCCAGGCTCTTCGTGAATGGATCAGCCAGGTTGTCCTCAGATGCAATCTTGACCACCGCCACGTCTCCTCTCTTAACGATTTCTCGTATAAGATGGTACTTTCTCTCTATGTGTTTACTTGCCTTGTGGGCTCTGGGTTCCTTCGAATTTGCCACTGCACCAGAGTTATCACAGTATATCGTGATAGTTTTAGGCAAATCAGGAACCACGCCCAAGCCCACTAGGAACCCGCGGAGCCAGACAGCCTCTTTTACAGCCTCAGAGGCAGCTACATACTCAGCTTCCATGGTGGAATCCGCAATGCATTTCTGCTTAATGCTCCTCCATGCGATGGCTCCACCTCCTAATGTAAACACATAGCCCGAGGTAGACTTACTCTGATCTTTGTCGGATTGAAAATCTGAGTCCGTGTAACCCAAAGGTACTAGACTATCAGAGCGGAAAACCAACATGTAGTCTCGAGTCCGTTTAAGGTACTTGAGAATGTTTTTTACCGCAGTCCAGTGACCTTGTCCAGGGTTAGACTGATATCTGCTTACCATGCTAACGGCATAGCATATATCAGGCCTAGTGCATAGCATAGCATACATCAAACTTCCCACAGCCGAAGCATATGGTACTTTCTTCATTTCCTCTATCTCAGACTGTGTTTGGGGACACATTTCCTTGGATAGATGAATTCCATGCCTGTAAGGTATAAAACCTTTCTTGGAATCTTGCATGCCAAATCTAGCTAGCACTGTATCGATATAAGTCGTCTGGGACAGACATAACATCCTTTTCTGGTGATCACGAATGATCTTGATGCCAAGGACATGTCCGGCTTCACCCAGATCCTTCATATCGAACTGCTCGGACAACCACACTCTAATGTTTGACAACGCCTTCTTACTGTTTCCAATAAGCAAGATGTCATCAACATAAAGTACGAGGAATGCCACCACGTTTCCGTCACATTTCTTGTACACACAGCTCTCATCCGGACTTTGCACGAATCCATATGACTGGATAACCTCGTCAAATCGGATGTTCCAAGACCTCAATGCCTGCTTAAGTCCATAAATGGATCTCTTAGCTTACACACCAAGTGCTCTTGGCCCTTAGCAATGAATCCCTCTGGTTGTTTCATGTGAATGTTTTCCTCAAGACTTCCGTTTAGGAAAGCCGTCTTGACATCCATCTGCCAGATCTCATAATCCAAATGAGCGGCAATAGACAAGAGAATCCGGATTGACTTAAGCATGGCTACCGGCGAAAAGGTTTCCTCATAATCGATCCCTTCTTTCTGAGTATACCCTTTTACCACCAATCTAGCTTTGAAGGTTTCAACATTCCCATAAGATCCTCTCTTGCGCTTGTAGACCCACTTACAACCAATGGGTTTTACCCCATCTAGTGGTTCTACAAGTTCCCAGACTTGATTGTGATCCATAGATCCAATCTCAGACTCCATTGCAGTTTTCCAAGAATCTGCATCTTTATCTCGAATTGCCTCGTCATAGGTCCTGGGATCCAATTCATTGAGACCCTCTGGGAAATCTGAAGCCTCTCCCAGACTAATGAATCTATCAGGTTGGCGTACAACCCTCCCACTGCGACGAGGCAGTTTCTGTACTTCTGTGACACGTTGTGTAGTGTTTGGTGGTTCCTCTTCTTGTACAACTGGTGTAGGATTCGATCCACCCCTTAACTCCTCAATGATGATGTGACTCCTTGGTTTGTGGTTTATGACATAGTCTTCCTCTAAGAATCGAGCATTGGTGCTAACAATGATCTTCTGATCCTTAGGACTATAAAACAAACCACCTTTCGTTCCTCTAGGATATCCAACGAACAACCTTACATCAGTACGAGGAGCCAGCTTATCAGCTTCCTTGTCCAACACCTGTGCTGGGCTACCCCAAATCCGAATATGGTTCAAACTGGGCTTTCGTCCAGTCCATAGTTCTGTAGGTGTAGCAGGAACTGATTTCGATAGAACCAAGTTAAGAATATAGGCTGCTGTTTCCAGGGCATATCCCCAGAATGAAATGGGCAACTCAGAATAACTCATCATCGATCTAACCATCTCTAACAATGTACGATTCCTTCTTTCCGCCACGCCATTCTGTTGTGGCGTTCCAGGCGCAGTCAACTGGGATGTAATCCCACTCTCTACCATGTAATCCCTAAATTCGCTTGAGAGGTACTCGCCACCACGATCAGAACGTAGTGACTTGATACTTCTGCCTGTTCGTTTCTCCGCTTCCGCCTTAAACTCTTTGAATTTCTCAAAGCATTCAGACTTGCGACGTAACAGGTAGATATAACCGTATCTAGAGTAATCATCAATGAGAGTGATGAAATACTCGAACCCTCCTCGAGCTTGAACTGACATAGGTCCATCATTTACAAGCATTTGTATCCTCTTAAGGTTAATGTGACCTAGCCTTAGATGCCAAAGATAGGTTTGATTCAATTCCGAAGGTTCTTTTCTCTTGTTAGGGTTTATGATCGATGTATTCAACAGTTGTCTTTGCGTAGTGTTTTCAGTTAGTTTAAGAAAGTATAAGTGTCCATCCAATGTGCCAGAACAGATAAAATGTTTATCACTAAAGATAACTACTTTGTTATCAAAAGAAACAGAATATCCATCCATAATCAATTTAGAAACTGAAATCAAGTTTCGCCTAAAACCAGGCACATAAAGACAATCTTTCAAAACCAAAGTTCTATCACTACTGAAAGGTAAAACAACGTCTCCCACTGCAACAGCCGCCACTCTCGTAGCATTGCCCATGTAGACGGTGATCTCATCCTCACTCAGCTGTCTTTTTACCAGGAACCCCTGTAAAGACATGCAAACATGATCAGTAGCTCCAGTATCTACTACCCATGACTGGGTAGAACAAGTTGCTAAACATGTTTCCACAACCAGAGTGTGAGATGTACCTCTCTTCTTCTTCTTGTTAGGACACGCCGCCTTCCAGTGACCTGGTTGGCCGCACTTGAAGCACTTAGTCTTCGACTTGAATTCCTCGGGAGGAATCTTTGCCTTTGGCTTCTTCACCTTAGGCGCCTCATCTGCAGCCTTCTTAGGTGCGTTTCTCTTCTTCCTTTTTCCACCAGAAGAAGACGCTCTTTTTTCAGCTATGTGGGCCTCAGGATTGCTCTTTTGGAGCAATTCAGCCGCCTGAAGATCTATGAGCAGTTCAGTCAGGCTGACATCCCTTTTAATCATGTTAAAATTCAGCCTGAACTGCTCAAACTTCGAAGACAAGCTATGAAGAACAATGTCGATTTGAGAATCGCCATCTAGCTCTCCACTCAAGGTCTCGATCTCAGATAAATTCCCCATCATCATGAGAACGTGATCCCTAACAGGTGTGGAGTCAGACATTCTCGCATCCATTAGTTTCTTCATTGCCAAATGGCGTGCCGAGCGGTTCTGATGACCGAATAGCTGCCTAAGGTTGTACATGATATCATAAGCGGTTTTCATAGGCTCATGCTGATGTTGCAACACACTTGACATAGATGCCAAAATGTAACAGCGCGCTATCTCATTAGACTTAAGCCACTTATCATATGCAACCTTTTGGGCTTCGTCAGAACCCTCATCTGGCGTTTGAGGACAAACCTCTTCAAGCACAAACTTTGTCCCTCAGCAACAAGAACCAAGTTAAGGTTACGAATCCAGTCATTGTAGTTTTCACCGACAAGTTTGTTTTCTTTGAGGATTGAGGACAGATTGGAGAGTGCCATTGATGATATGAAATAACTGAAATTAAACATGCAGTACAGTCACAAAACACGTTTAGAATAAACAGTATATAATTGAAAGCCTCATAAAAATTATATACTTTTCCATCGACACTTTAAAAATGTCTTTCATAAGCCACGATAGTGTGGACGTTTATAAAAAACATATTTAAATAGGTTAAACCTTTAATTTGCCTCCAGTTGAGTTTCCTTACAACAAGCAAATTAATAGCCGGATAATTAACACGGTCATGTAATCGTCTAACTGATAAGCCACGATCGTGTGGACGTTTATCAATAAATTACATCTAAGTGTGCACACCATTATCTTCGCACCAAGATCACTACTCGAATTTAACCGCTCCAGATGGAGGAGTCAGTTAGTCCTAATAGTGTTCTACAGCTATCCTTTTTAGGAGATTTAATTTCTAGAGAAATCTGTGATATGACACATCCGATATGGAGGAAGACCGATGTCAACGCGCATGCCCATCACTTCTCAATTAAACCAGATTTTAATGGAGACCGTATGAGATTTCTATATACTTTGGTATGAATCTCTCCCACTTAGTTATTTATGTTTGAGGTTTCATTTTATCCCATTATCGAACATGCAAACATCACATAAAATGATAAACATCCATTGCATGCTTCAACATAATAAGCAACAGTAATATTCCAACTATCATGGCTTATATCTCATGTTGATTGATGAGATAAAACTGGAAAGTTAGCTCCGGAAACAGCTAGGAATCGCCGCCCCTTCACCGCGCCTCGCCGAAAATCCTAGCTCCATTTAGGATTTCGGGACGTGAACCGGTGAACCTTTCTTTTTGGTGCTGAACCACTTTCCTTCTTTTGAGTTGATCTCCGATCTTTATTCAATACAGACTATCTATTCCAAAAGGAAAAATCTAATATTGCTAGAATAAAAATTACAACTCAAAAACTCGTCTAACAGCTTTATATCTATTACATTAAAACAACGTAAAATAAAACCTAGACCTAATCCATGGATTTTCTCATGGATTAAAATCACGTAGCCAAACCGGCATACAGCCAACATCTATTCAACATAAACATACATCACATAAAATAAAGGAGCCATGATAGTTGGTAAACCTGCAAACAAACACAGTCTACAAAACCAACAATCATGTATTATATGATCCACATAAAATAACATATGATATCTATGCATGAGTATTAAATAATATTCGAATTTTACAATTAATTAAATTAATTAATTCGATATTATCCACAAGATAAAATTGGAAATTAAAATAATTATCCACCAATTTTAAACTTGTATATTTCGAAAATAATTACAAAATAAATCTAGAAATTATTAATAATTATCCACCAAATTTATTTAATATTTTCTAACCACCCTAATTAAATAATAATTGGATATATTGATATAAATCAAAAATCTAATCCAAATATTATCCATAAGAATCTAAATCTTTTAGGATAAAGTTTGGAGATTTGATTCCAATCCAAAATCTTCCAAAACTTATCCAAATTTAAAATCTTATCACAATTGGATTTTGATAATTATTTATATATATCCAAAATCACCTTATCCAATTTTTTAATCCATAAAATTCGAAAATTACAAGAATAATAAATCTGGAAATTTGATCCACTTCAAATTCTTCCAAATTTAAAATTCTATTTTCAAATCTATCTAGATTAAAATTAGGTAAATTAAGATATACATCAAATAATATCAAATCTTCACCAACATCCATAATTTTCGATCTACCTTAATAAATAAATCTGAAAATTTGATTTTCATCAAAATCTTATCCAAATTAATTTATTAAAAAAAAATGAAAAATGCCTATATTTTACATTTGGAAATTTTGACATTAATCAAAAAACAATTCCAATAATATAGCTATAGGTTTCGAAATTTTCAAGAATAAAAATCTGAAAATTTTGATCCACTTCAAAAATTACCAAATTTAAAATTCTAATTTCAAACCTATCTAGATTAGAATTAGATAATCTTTGATATACATCAAAAATTACCAAATCCAATTCTAATCATCATAATTTTCGAACCACACTAGGAAATAAATCTGGAAATTTGATTTTGATCAAAACATCATCCAAACTTAATTCCAAAAGTGCCGAAAATTACTACACCAAATTAGGGAATTTTATACACATCAAAAATCGAAATTTTTGACATCCAAATTTTCGAACCTTGTGAAATAAAATCTGGAAATTTGAAGATCATCAAATATCATCCCAAATCTTTATTCCACAGTGGCCGAAAATTCATATACCTCAAAACTAGAATTTTCGATTTCTACATCTCAAATTCTTCCAAGTTTTGAATACCATAAAATCGAAATACATAGCCAATTAAATCTGAAAATTTAAACATCATAAATTTATCAACAAATTTAATTATGCAATTCGAATTCATGCCCGGATTAATCCTAGAACAGTGCCAAAACCCGCTCTGATACCAGTTGTTGGGGTTTTTTCGAATTAAACCACCGCAGGATCAATTTGGTTGTTCATAAATCCATGTTCATGCAAATCATAATTTTATGTAACATGCATGTTTATCACAGTCTATACAAAAAGCATGCAAAGCAGATTCGAATCTAATAAAGCGGAAGATAGGTTTACGAATCTACTTACAAATCGATAGACGGTCTGTGGACAAGATTAAAGATCTAATCTTGCTGTTGAATGAGCACAGTATGGCGCCACCTAACACCTCAAAAATCGAGCACCACAAATTCTACTCCAAGATCTTCTGTTGTATTCCCGGACTGTATCTAGATTCAGAGTGGGCTGAAATCTACTAGATAGAATTGTGAAATCTGTGGATAACTTTGAGAGACTAAGAGGGGCTGATTTCCTATGAATAATAATCATAAAATTTCGTGCCCCCCCTTCCCCTTATATATAGGGAGGGGCGAAATTTCATGTTCCAGCCCTAATGGGCTAAGGTCTCTATCTCAAGTTCAATATCCAGTCCACTATCAGTCAATTGGGCTACAACAGGGATCTAGAAGAATATTAAATTGGCCCACTAATTTATTTAATATCCAATATCCAATAAACTTAGGATATAATTAAATAAATTAAGTTTTACTTTTATTCCACTAAAGAAGTAAAACTGACCTACCAATTTAATACATATTTACGAATATGTTTTCTCCTTTAATCCAGCCATTCCCCGTGTTTAAGATATAATGTTCATTAATTAATTATGTAAGCCTCTGACAGCTATAATTAATTAACATCTAAAACCTTGAGTAGTACCACACAAGCTTTATTCATGTACGGAATAAATTCCACCTGCAGGGTTTCAACATGAACTTGTGTTTCCTCAAGAGAACATCATCAAACTGGCGCACTAGGACACGGTGCTCATGCATACTGTTCGAGACATCATGTATACATTGTCATTACCCAAGATATCGAATTCGATCTACGAAAAGATCTCACCCATTGATAAATCAAAGTAATAAACAACACACACATATGCTCGCCAATATCACATGAGTTCAGAACCTGAACTCTGTGGATCTTTATTCTCTCAGTAACTGGGTCAGAGACAGAGAATAGTATCCTATCGTGATCCTCCTCAATACACTAACTAGTGTACTAGAATAATCAGTTAGTCAAGATAAACTAACTTATCAGATTATTCTACGGTGTACCGATGGTGTGTTTAGGACCATCTAAGCCGTGAGCTCTTTAATACATTACAAGGTTCTAATGATATGATCTTTACCGTGTGACTCCCCACACCATATCATCTACAATGTAAGTATATGGAACATTGCATAAAACAATTATAGAACATAATCTAAATGCAAATAGTGACTGCAATAACTTTCATTTCATATCATCATATCATCAGAAAAGTATACAAAGACAAGTCTTCCAGTATACAAAACTAACAGTAGTGCCATCGAACAGTTTCATAGATGGGAAGGTAAACTTCGGAGGCATCTCTACAAGGCTGATTTCCTCTGTAAAGGGTGAATCTGCAAAGCTTATCGGGCCCGCTTTATGAATGGGAGTGGGGACTCCGGGAATTCGTGTGAGCATTTCCTCCAACCGTTTCAGTTTGTTCTCGACCTCGATTTCAGGTTGAATTTCGATGTATTCAAACCCTGGGGGAGGTCTCAGATACGGATCACCAGCATCCTCCTTGTTTTGTTGTCCTTCGCTGGTTCCTGCAATATTTTGGTTAGCAATTTCATTAGCTGAATTTAAAAGTACATGTTCGCGCAGTTGACTGGTTTTTCGAGTTCGAGGGTGTTGTCGATGAAATCCGTTAGAGGATTGATTTGACGAACTAAATGTTTCCATCCGAGCTTTGAGAACTGAGTTTTCTGTTCGAAGGGCCGCGAGTTCCACAACGGTGGAGTCGAGTCGTTGTTGGATCGCTCGCAGCACCTAGGTAATATCTCCGTTTCCTCCTGCGGGGGGGTTACTGATGGTGAATCCCTTCGATTGTCTTGAGGATTCGGGGTCATATTACTTCGGCTGTCGATTTTCATCCTGATCATGGTTGATCAGAGCCCCACGGTGGGCGTCAAATTGTAGTCGATCGATTTCTACAATTAATTTCGATGTAAAGTTCGAGCTCTGGCAACCTATTTGATTTCTCGAGGCCGAAGAAAAAAGTAGAATAAACGATGAGATTTAACGTGTGTAAAAAATCGAGTGTAGTGTTAGCTTGATTGATCCCAAAAAATCTGCCCTTTGTTTCACTCCCTTGCTTCACCTATATAGGTCGAGTTGTTCACCTCTTTCCCTAAAAATAAGGGATTCTCCCTTATTTCCGGGGTCAGTAACTTATCTCCAACAGTGTTTTGACCGAGTCTCGTTTATCTCTAAACGTTTCTTTTTTGACTTGGTCTCCTATATACGAGCCCTATAATGGTACGACTTTTATCCCTTGTCTGTCATCAATCTTTCGACCTCTGGCCGCTAGGCCTCGATGTGCATTTATTTAAGCCTCAAGACCCTTGAATGGATATGGGCTTTATAAACTGGGCATCAATAATTTAGACCTCTACACTATCCAATGCCGGAGGATGATACTGATTTATCTGAATATCTATTTCAGTAAATTAGCAACTAAGGATCGAATACTTAGTATATCAAGTACCGGCTCTTGACACCACTTGTTAGAATTTGTTGCCCGAATTACTGAAAATAGAAGCAGATTCGTAATGTCAAACTCAATGTTACAGATAGTATTTTCACTATCTTAACCAAAAACGTAGTGAAGAAAAACACAAGTTTGCACGAAGATAAATTTTAAATCACACACACGAAACATGTGATTGCCACAGGGTGAAATTAAGCTTTCACAAGCAAGAGCAAATTAGTTGATAAAGTCCGAACCAATGTTCATGACCATTCAACAAAAGTACATGAACCCTAATCTAGTCTTCTACTAAATTGAATTTAAAACTACAAATTAACCTACCAGTTAATTTAATTACAATTCAGCAACAATTCCTAAACTTGGATATCTTCTATCTAATCTAGCATGAACAACCTTTTCACATGAATTGGTTGATCAATGAAAATATAAAAAGAAGAAGATAAAGAAGATAGAAATCTAGAAACTATAATTGTGATTCGAGCTTTTGATCTTTTCACTCTCAATGGTGATATCTTCTCTGCTCGAATAACTCTTCAAATAAGAACTATTTTTCTTAAATACATTCTTCACTTGAATCGGTTGGAAAGCCAAGCCATCTTCTTTGAACGTGTGTTGAAATAACCGCCACCACCTTCATGAATTGGAGAGAAACCGCTCCTTGTTGTGGCTGGAAGTATAACCCACGTTCTACACCATTTCTTTTTATTCCTTCATTACGTTGAAACCTGAAAGAAACGGTTAAAGAGAAGATAATTACATACCTAAAAATAGGAGATACATTTTGACTAAATCAAACTCTATTTAAATAATAATATCTCAATCATATATATCCAATTATTTGAAATATCATTTTTGTGGATATATCTGATTTAAGATATACAAATTAATTATAATTTGTTAAAAATAATAAATCCTATAGGAAAGGATAAGATTAGACAATTTGAATGAAGTGGTCTGAGTTATAGGAGTTTAGTATGACATCAGGTATGACATTGAACTCGATGTCATACTTCTCCTTACAAGAACATTCTCAAGTTTAACTCTACATAGTCATCCCATCTTTAAAGATTAAAATCTTCTCCTAAACATGAGGACCATCATCTGGAATTTGGAAGTAGAATTTAGTTGTGATCATGATCATTATTGATTGAAAAATAAATAAAAAGTATTTCCTACTTAATTTTTTTTAAAATAATAATATTCACAAGAATATGAAAACATACAATAAATAAATATGTTGAAATATTCGACATCATAGTACACTAAAATAAAAACTTGAATGTCATATTTCTCAAACACATGACAATAGTCAGAGTTCATCAATGATTGCCACAACAATATTGAATCAGACATGCTGAGAATTTTTTATTTTTTTTTTTGCGTAGGACATGCTGAGAAATTACTCACATATTTTAAATATTTTTTTTCATGCTTTTATGGTTTAAATTTTTACATTTTTTTTTTAATCTGATATGGCATTATAAAAAATTCACCTCAGATTTCTGGTGATCCAAGTAGGTAATAGAATGTCAGAAAAATTGACTTTAGAGTAAATTTGATAAAAAATTTAAAAAGTTAGACATTAAACTGTTAATATTAAAAGCTCAAGGACATTTTTATTAAAAAATTAAATAATGAGATATTAATGTATAATTTGCCAAAATAAAATATAGTTACGAAATACTAAGTGATGAGGAATGGCAAGACTAGGGCTGGGGAAAAATACCGTCATACCGTCATACCGTACTTACCGTATCGTAAAAAATACCGGAATACCGAACTTTAAGGTATGCCGGTATTTTCGGTAAGGTATGATACCATACCGAGATTTTTCGGTAAGGTAACGGTATAGAATTTTAAAAACCGAGGTATACCGGCGTATACCGATACCGACGGTATACCGAATTTTTAAGGTATATACCGTTAATTCGGCATATACCGTTATACCGGTATATACCGCATTATACCGGTATATACCGTAGGTGCGGTATATACCGGTATATTTGTGATATTATATAAATATATGTATATGTGAATTATAGATACTTGATATATAATACTTAGTAAATATGATATATATGTAAATATCTAACACTTATAAATTAATCTTATGTTATACTTAATGCATAGTAATGATAATTAAAAGTGTTCTTAATTAATACTTAGTAAACAATTCTTACAATTTCTAAGTAAAAGATTTCAAATTTGTAATATTTAGTAAGTTTATAATATTTGTATACAATTTATATTAATTATAAAAATATGATTGATATATAATACTAGTAAATATATTTACATTTATAAATATCTAGTAAATTTACAATATTAACACTTATAATTAATCTTATGTTATACTTAATGCATTGTAATGCTAAGTGTGTTCTTTGTTAGTATATACTTAGTAGATAATTCTTACGATTTCTAAGTAAAAGATTTCAAATTTATAATATTTAGTAAGTTTATAATATTTTATACAATTTATATTAATTATAAAAATATGATTGATATATAATACTAGTAAATATGTTATGTAATTTATAAATATCTAGTAAATTTATAATATTAACACTTATAATTAATCTTATGTTATACTTAATGCATTGTAATGCTAAGTGTGTTCTTTGTTAGTATATACTTAGTAAATAATTCTTATGATTTCTAAGTAAAAGATTTCAAATTTGTAATATTTAGTAAGTTTATAATATTTTATACAATTTATATTAATTATAAAAACATGATTGATATATAATACTAGTAAATATGTTATACATTTATAAATATCTAGTAAATTTACAATATTAACACTTATACTTAATCTTATGTTATACTTAATGCATTGTAATTCTAAGTGTGTTCTTTGTTAGCATATACTTAGTAAATAATTCTTACGATTTCTAAGTAAAAGATTTCAAATTTTTAATATTTAGTAAGTTTATAATATTTTATACAATTTATATTAGTTATAAAAATATGATTGATATATAATACTAGTAAATATGTTATACATTTATAAATATCTAGTAAATTTACAATATTAATACTTATAATTAATCTTATGTTATATTTAATGCATTGTAATGCTAAGTGTATTATTATATTTATTGTTTTATTGGACTTTAATTATCGTGACATGAAGATATTTATTTTATTTTGTTGAAATTTGATCGTTATTAGGAGTGTTTCATGTATTTTGAGTAAATATATGAGATATATGATATATCCTAGGATGGTATAATAAGGTATACCGATATTGGTAAGGTATACTGATTTTAGTAAGGTATACTGATATTAGTAAGGTATACCGATGTCGGTAAGGTATACCGAACTAAAGGTACGGCAAAGGTATGTCATTTGTTTCATACCGAACTTAAGGTATACCGTTGGAAGGTACACCGAACCTTAAGGTAAGGTAACGGTATGAATTTTATCCATACCGTACAAGTAAAGTAAGGTAAAGGTATGGAAAAAAAAGTAAGGTATACCTTACCGTGCCATCCCTAGACAAGACAGGATCCCACCCCTATTCGTCCTAGTCCAATCCGACCACGTCGGTGGGGACCTAGTCAAGAAATAATAGCAGAAGATAGGACGGGGATATTTAACAATAAGACGACCTATATCTGTTCCATGGTGCACACACTCCACCAAAAACCCTTCCTCTTGCTCCTCACACTGATTCTTTTCTCGATTGGAACATGAAAGCTGCACTGTCATTAAGGTTTCCAGAAATTCCCTCTTTCTCAAGAGCCGTCTTTCGCCAGTCAAGGTACATGTTACATTTTGGGGTTTGTTTTTCTATGTTTTCATTGGACATGTAGTTTCTTGCTCTTGCTTTTATGGGATGTGTTAAAGTATTTCTTGTTTCTTGCTCATTTTTCACTCTTTAAGATTTTTTCAAACATTAGAAGTTTGACGTTTTGATATGAATTTCAGAAATTAATGTGTTTTCTGGGTTTAGGTGTACCGAATGTAGTATTTACTATCCATAAATAAAAATTGCTCACTCAATGTAGTTTCTGGGTTTCTGAGTATTTTAGTTTATGAATTAATGTTGCACCAAAACACCATTTTGGCATTTCATTCCAGCCCTGTTTTTCCTGATGTGAATGGAATACTTAGGAGAATATTCTCAGTTGTGCATATTGATAATAGGCGCGAATGGAATATCTTGGAGAGTATTCTTTTTGGCGTGGGTTGGTTGGATTTGAGAATAATTTTGGTGCATAATTCACACCAAAATAGTGCTATGCATGGGGAGATGCTCTTATAACATTCTGCTCTTTCAGTGTGTGCACCTTTGAGTAAGATAATGGCTGGCCTTGAGTTGCTCGAACGGGGGATTTTTTAAGTACTGTATGGAATCAACTGTTTTAGGCTAGGAGAAGAATGAGTGGAAAAGGGTTCAATGTGGAAGAGAAATAGGCGTAACTTATATTTAACAGACTTGTAAGAGAAAAATCAATTTCTAAAATGCAAGCTTCCTTGCCCTATAAACTATAGAAGAATTTAAATATCTTGGGCCTGGGACTTCTAGTGTGGAGCCAGAACAGGCTGCTGAAAAAATCAATTTGTTAAATCTATTGTTACCGTGGGATTGCTCAATATCAATACAAACGGCAAATCATTCTGATATTAATGCTAATGTGTTATCCTGTTTCACTCTTCATATACTCGTGCTACAGTTTTAATGATCCAATCACATTCCGTTTTTCTGTTTTTGTTCTCTGCAGGACTGAGATACGTGTTCCTCAGAAGGTCTTTTTTTGTCGAGCCAAGCATGGTAAGATATTAATGCTATAGCATTTTCAATGTGACTGCTATGGGGATATTTCACATGGAATACCCTGAAAATGCATCCGGGTGTGAGTGTGACTTTTTTTCACAAAATAATTTGGTTGGATTCCATCTGATTGAAAGCTGAATTTCGGATAGATGGATCATTTAGCCTACGGCTAGTGCCTCCAACCTTGCTAGCAGCAGAAAAAGAAGAAGCCAAAGCTGTGTTGACTTTATTCTTGAAGAAACAAGGTTTAACCAATGCTGGTGCTGCAAGGAGTATTAACAAGTCTGACGCTTTTGTTGATCACTTAGTGTCACGGCTTCACTCTGTCCACAAGTCTCGATACTTAGTAGGTTTGATTTCTTATTGTCTTGATCAATTAAACCGTAGTTTAAGACTATATGACCCATTTTCTTGAATTCTGATGGTAATATTTCATATATTCTGCCTCTTCAGGTCGGGAACTCACAACTTTGGAGATTAGAGATGCTCTTATTCCCTACCTCGAGACACTACACGAGGAGTATGGACCTATTATGGTGGATGTTGTGGAAAACTTCCCAGATCCACCTGTCTCTGACAAAATAGAAGAAAGTGCAACGAAACAACCTGTGGCAGAAAATTCAGTTGCATCAGTTTCTCCTTCCATTCCTACGATTGACTCCAAGAAACTCAAGGCTTTGGCTCGGGTTAGTGACATTAGCCCAACTGGCAAACTTCCTTCTCATATTGTCTATCTTTTAGAGCTGGGGATGGAACTTGAAGCCATTAGGGAAGTGATACGCAAATTTCCAGCATTTGCCTACTATAGTTTGGAGGGTAAGATCAAGCCAGTTGTTGAATTCCTCCTCGATCTAGGCGTGCCAAAACAGGATATCCCCACCATCCTAAGCAAAAGGCCCCAACTTTGTGGAATCAGTCTCACTGAAAACCTGATCCCCACTATGGCATTTCTCGAGGAATTAGGCGTGGACAAGAAGCAATGGGCAAAAGTCATATATCGGTTTCCTCCACTTCTCACTTACAGCAGACAAAAGCTTCAATCAACTGTAGATTTTCTCTACGAGATGGGCCTGTCAGCTGAGAATGTGAGCAAGGTGTTAACTCGCTGCCCTAACATCATAAGTTATAGTGTGGAGGAGAAGCTAAGACCCACTGCTGAATACTTCCGGTCTTTGAATGTTGATGTTGGTCTACTTCTCCATCGAGCTCCTCAAACTTTTGGTCTAAGCATTGAGGGTAATTTGAAGCCTGTAACTAGCTTTTTCTTGGAACGGGGGTACAGCATGGAAGAGGTTACAACCATGATCTCAAGGAACGGGTCTCTGTATACTTTCAGCTTGCCGGATAATATGATGCCAAAGTGGGAGTTTTTTCTGACTATGGTGTACCCGAAATCCGAATTGGTGAAATTTCCACAGTATTTTGGTTACAGTTTAGAAGATAGGATCAAACCGAGGTACGTGATTATGACGAACTGTGGAGTCAAGTTGCTGCTCAATCAGATGCTGTCCCTTTCGGAAGAAGATTTCCATAAAGTTTTGAAGAAAAAAATGGAGAAAAAAGCTTGAAGCTTGTGTTTAATGTAGCTGATATGGTTAGATGCTATAATTAAGTGTATAACAGTTCCATTTTAGTTGAGAGTTTTATTGAATGAGCCTCAGCTTTGCTGCTTTTTTAATCCAAGTTATGTAATTTTTACTTGAATTTTGAATGAGGTAATGAATGATTAGTGTTGCACAGAGATAGAATTGGTAACAAAAAATCAATTGCTTTAGCATTATGCTTCTCTGACATTTTAGATGGATGCACACATTTCTTCTTACCGTCTTAGCTTCCTGAGAGAAAATTGCAGAAATGGTCCCACAAAGCACGCCCCCGTTTCATTTTGGTCCCAAACTAAGCTAATTTGGTCCCATTAAATCAGAGTATGTTAAAATAGTCCTAATGTCACGTTTTCCGTTAAGTTGGTATGCAATTTTAGTCCCAAACGATAAGCAATTTTAGTCTCATACACAATATTAGGCAAAATAGTGATCTAGAGGGAATTCTTGTGAATTGGAGAGAAAATTCAACTGCTTTGAACCAAAAATATCCAAATTTTGGAATACATTTATCCATATACCTACCTATATATAGACCTATACACCAATTCCAAAATTACAAGAATTCAAGCAAAAAAAACAACAAGAAAATGATCAGAAGCAGGTGGCTGCTCAAGATAGGGGTCAGCATTATTATGATTTTTGGAACAAAAAATTGGCTGAGTGGGGTGAGACGTGGCAGGCATATTAGAGGCTTGAGAAGAGGAGGATTTGGGGAGGCTCTCTGCAGGGAAACCTTTGCCAAAAATGATGGAGATATGCGTGGGAGGTAGGGGGTCGATTTGTGATGGGGCAGAGGCGAGGGGGGGGCTGGGGATTGAGGAGATGGGTTTTGGGAAAATCAACAACCATAAGAGGCGGTGGGGGAGAAGCAGCCGTTGATGGGGGTAAGGTGAGAATCGCAGAGCTTGAATGGGATATCGAGGAGGTGGCGATGAGATGAGAATGGGCCTGCGAGTGGCCGGAGGAGAAGTAGGGGCCGCCGGCGGGGGAAGAGAAAGCGGGGGGAGATCTGTGGTGAGCTGGGTTGAAATTGATGGGGTTCTTGGAGGGGGTAAGTCCGACGAGGCTTGGAAGGGGTGAATAGAGTCGCCGGCGGGGACGGGGGGTCTGGGCTGAAGGAAATCGGGTTCGGGGAGCCGGAAAGACGCCGGAAGGGACGTTTGTGCTTGCGGGGGATGCAGAGACGTCACCGGTGCCGGGAAGGGTGTGAATCGGAAAGACGGGGGCCACCGGAGACTAGGGAATTTGGGGATTTTCTGAAATTAGGGTTCCTATAACTCATGTGCGCCTCACGTGTTAACTCACCGTCAGCTGTTAACTAGTCCGTCAAAATACGTGAGACCAAAATTGCATATGACTGTCTTATGGGGCCATTTTGGCTTAAAAAATAAAGAAAGGACCAAATTAGCTTAGTTTGGCACCAAAATGAAACAGGGGCATGCTTTGTGGGACCATTTCTGCAATTTTCTCTAGCTCCTGATGGATTTCTTGGTTGGTAGCTGGGAGTTTTATTTATACTAGTATTTCACCTGCGTGCTGGACTATAATCATATTTTAAAATTTTATAATAATATTTGATTAATGTGTAAAAGTAGTCATAACAAACAATGTATTAATTGAGCAAAATACATCACTTTTGTGTCCAATTTATTAAGTAATTAAATTTATGAAGATGAGATAATTTTACGAAATTCAGAAGTTAGTATGCTAAAATTATGAAACTTTGCTGATTAATTATTTTATTTTGATATCTATCTATATAATAAAACGGAGTCAATTCAAAAAGTTTCATCTCAAAAACATCAAATCATCTACAATATTTTTTTTAACGTCTATCCATCTCTCTCTCTCTCTCTCTCACACACACACACACACACATGTCACACATATTTTTTTATTATATAATCCATTTGTGCTATATTCAACAACATATTTCGTTATATACATGACATTCAAACTATATATCTGTATGAATGAAGAAATATGTGAGTTTTCGCAGATTAAGAAGTGATTGATAATGTTTAGTAGATTTTATTATGTCAAATGATTACCAAGATATATTAAATACATTAAATAAAAAATCAAGTGAATTATTTGGTAAATTTCATAATCAGTAGCATTCTTTACATTCCTAGATTGCATTTTCCAAAAGCACGAAAAGGTCAATGATTTCATCCACATATTCAATCTTTTCTCAAAGACACATGGATTTGGATCCTAAATGTTCACATGATCACATTCTCTCTCAAGCAATGTAAATCATAACAGAATGACAAGACAGTCAAACTGACAACTGAAAGCACCCAACTAATGGCCAGAATTGATATCAGCTGAACTGAAACTCAAGACGAGTCAACCGCTGATGGCCAGAATTGATATCACCCGAACTGAAGCTCAAGACGAGTCAAACGCTGATGACCAAAATTGAAATCAGCCGAACTGAAGCTCAAGACGAGCCAACCACTGACCAAGCTGAAATTAAGACCAGTCGAACTGACACTCGAAACAAACCAAGTCAATGGTTTGTGATCAGTTGAACTGGCAAGAAAGTTCAAAAAGTAGCCGAACTGAAGCGATACCCAAACTGAGCAGCTAAGCTCTAATCCAGAACTGCCAGCTGAAGAATTAATGGAGTTAATGATAAACAGAGATCGATTGGCAGAGTAACGGCTACATCAACAACACCAACGACTATGAAAATCAACATACCATTGATGAACCAATAGACCATTGATCATTCAATGGAACCTAACGGTCACAAGATCACTCATCTATAAAAGACGAGTGGATCAAAATTTCAAATGACTTTCACTTTCAATTCTTTAAATTCAAATTAACTTTCGCACATACTCATCACTGAGCTTTCTTTCTCCCCCCACAGCTCAAGTTCAAAGCATTATTTCAGCTACGAAAGTCACAACTGAGAAGAAGAACTTAAAGCTTTAAGCAATCAGCTAGCTGTTGAAAGTTTAGACAAAGAAGTCTTCTCAGTTCATGCGATACAACGATCAACTACTACAACTCAACTCAAGGAGCAACATTAGTTGATACCCCTATTCAAGACTAAATCTCTTGAAGATCTAAAGAGATCTAAAACGTTGAAAAGACGACAATAGCACCTAACTCTCCAGCTAAGTGTGAGCCGCCGCTAAAAAAACTGTCGCCGCAACAGCTAGCTGCTGGGGACTGCAAGTGTGAGCCGTCGACCTCGCTGAGGTAACTTTGTAAAGTAACTCACTGTTACCAGGTTCAACAAACTTGTCATTCATTGTATAATTTGTAAAGTGAACTCAAGTTATATAGTGGATTTGCCCTTCTGCGGAAGGAAGAGATGACGTAGAATTTTGAGACTTCAAACCTCTATAAATTGATTGTGTGCTGTGCCGTTTTACTCAACCTACATATCTTTAAAACTGTACACAAAGTTCACACAAACTGTACTCATAAAGTCAACTGAAAATCAACGAACTGATTAGTGCATCGATAAGTTTTAAAGCGAGTCAAAGGGCCTTGATTATATTTCACATTTGAGTAAAAGGTTTCAAATCAGTTTATTCACCCTCCCCTCTAAACTGATATTGACTCGCCTGGGACCAACATCTAAAAAATCTGATTTTCTAATATGAAGGAGTATATTTCCTTCCAAAAACTGGGTGCCCTTATATACTAGGTCAAAATAGATTTAAAGGTAAAATGGATAAAAATCGAACTTCTTCATTCGAAATGCGACCACAGGAGGTCGTTTGGAGGCCGCGTTCGGCTCCGCAGTGGGGTGCGACCCGAGAAGATCACGCTTGATGGTCAAGTTAGGAAATCAACTCCCAGAAGCTGCAAAGCGCAAGATTTTGGTCACATAAAGGAGTCAGACTGTTGTGCTTGTTAGGACGCGACCCCCCGTGCTCACGTGAAGAATCCGTGTTTGAAAGTACTGTGAAATGTGACCCAATGAAAGTCATGTTTTTAGGTCATGTTTGGCTTCATCGTCTGGCACGACCCAAGGAACTCGCATTCCGGGGTCACGTGCGAGCTTGTGGTTTCATTTCATTTTCTTTTCTTTATCTTTTCTCAACTCCCGTGGCCCACGTTGGTCAAATATCCATTTTAGCTTTAATTCTATCCTTTAAGATCATTTTTCATGTATTAAAGACACTTTATAAGAAACGAGGATTTAAACCATGTTTATAATATTTATGACATATTTACACAATAAACTAACAACTTCTATTAATACTAATTAGAGCTAATAATGAGTGAAATAATTGCACTCATCAAATTCTCCCAAACTTAAACAGTTGTTTATCCTCAAACAATAACAAGAGAAATGGACAAAACTCCCAAACAAACCGGGATCTAAAATTTAAATTACTTCAGAAATTTTGGGGAAATGATGCAAATAAAATTATGGCAATTAAAATATACAACAAGCCCCTAAAGTTTCCCAAATTACAATTATTGAAGTACAAGCCCTCACGGGAATCAGAAGACGCTCACACTCGAGTGTATAGGTTTAAAGTGTATCGGCTCAAGGGCACAAGAACTCTATCATAAGCTTGCAAAGTGACTTTTATCTCCCCTACTTCACATATGCTCTCAAACAAGAATCATTAAGGACTTTTAGGTTATAATGTAATCTTTTTGGTAGGGTAGTAAAATATTTGGCTAAGTGTCTTCCCAAAAATCCAAATTTTTGAATTACCAATCTAGTAAAACTACACAAGTTCTCTTCTACCTTCCATGCTTCACATACCCGAAGATTTAGGCATTTACTCAATATTTACGTCCTTTCTTACTCTTTTTGTAAGTGTACAAATTGTAAACATATCCCTTTTCTTTCTTTCAAAAATTTCAGATATCAAGCTAAGATATTTCATCACTTTTTGTTCTTTTCACTATAAGAGCTAATCAAAGGGATTTACCCTTTTCTTTCACAAATATCGAAATAATCTTTCACATAAATATTTCAATTCATTTTTTACCTTGATTTCTTTCCCAACCCTAAGTAAAGAACAAATAAAGGCTTCAAGGCTCAAGATGGGCTCACAAGGGATTAAAGTGTCTCAAATGGTAAGGTTTGGATAATATAAACTAGACAACAAATGGCCTTAAATCCCTTTCAAGTCATCAAACACACAATTGTAGTCTCGATTTAGTCACAATGCAAGTTTTAGAGAAAAACAAGTGCAATAGAATACACCAACCATCACTCAATCAAAGAAAAGATTGACTTTTGAGCAATCTTTAGATCAAAACTTTCTAAGGTAAGCTCTCCTTTAATGATTGTACATCTGAAAAACAAAAAGCTACCCGTTTTGATTATCATGCCATACTATCTTATCTTTTGTCATGATTTTTTTAAAAAAAAATCATCATAAGCTCATCAAAGATTCCGACTTAATCAAATGCACATCCTCGACTCCTATCATGTTCTAAGAATGCACAATTATTTAAATTTAAACGACCTCGAACCACATAGCATACGATATTTAAGCAAAAATAAAGATAAACACCTCACAATCAAGCATAACAAACATAATAACGCAAGTATTTATCCGTACATGTCTCCACCAGTCAACCCGAATAAACTATCCTAACATGAAGCTTCAAAAGTTAAAAGTTTAATACATAAAAATACTAGAAATATTTAGAAAAAGTCTTTGAAATTCAAAAGATAAGCATGAATTTTAAAGAAACAACCTTTGCCGCCGCCACTGCTCTCTCATCCTCTCCCAAACTTATTTTCATCCACGAGAGAAAATAAGTTTAGAGGCAAGATGATGTTGGCAAGGCTCACTAACAGCTCAATAGGGTGGTTATGGAGGCTGCTGATGGAAAGGCTGTGATGACGATGACGGTATGAATTGTGAAGTCTGGAACTGCTAAGAAGATGGATGCTACTGAAACTGCCGGTACTGCTAGAAGGGCTGGTATGAATGATAGGAAATAAACTGATGCTAAGATGGGGTGTAGATCAGTGGCTGCAATCTTGACCCTGTGCTCATCCTACAGAAGAGTCCAGTGAGATCATGCAACTCTGTTCTGATGGTGGTCATGTCCCCCTGCATACTCAACATATCTCATCGCAAACCAGTGAACCAATTGTTGATGTCAGACCACATCTCACCAAACTGTGAATGCATGTCAGCTTAGATATCATCAAATATTATGTACACGTCGGTCTTAAGGGTCCTAAATTGGTCTTGCATGTCAATCCTCCAATTTTGCATAGATTCATCGACTGATGTGTTAGTTTTGTATACTGGAAGACTTGTCTTTGTATACTTTTCTGATGATATGATGATATGAAATGAAAGTTATTGCAGTCACTGTTTGCATTTAGATTATGTTCTATAATTGTTTTATGCAATGTTCCATATACTTACATTGTAGATGATATGGTGTAGGGAGTCACACGGTAAGATCATATCATTAGAACCTTGTAATGTATTAAAGAGCTCACGGCTTAGATGGTCCTGAACACACCATCGGTACACCGTAGAATAATCTGATAAGTTAGTTTATCTTGACTAACTGATTATTCTAGTACACTAGTTAGTGTATTGAGGAGGATCACGATAGGATACTATTCTCTGTCTCTGACCCAGTTACTGAGAGAATAAAGATCCACAGAGTTCGGGTTCTGAACTCATGTGATATTGGCGAGCATATGTGTGCGTTGTTTATTACTTTGATTTATCAATGGGTGAGATCTTTTCGTAGATCGAATTCGATATCTTGGGTAATAACAATGTATACATGATGTCTCGAGCAGTATGCATGAGCACTGTGTCCTGGTGCGCCAGGTTGATGATGTTCTCTTGAAGAAGCACAAGTTCATGTTGAAACCCTGCAGGTGGAATTTATTCCGTACATGAATAAAGCTTGTGTGGTACTACTCAAGGTTTTAGATGTTGATTAATTATATCTGTCAGAGGCTTACATAATTAATTAATGAACATTATATCTTAAACACGGGGAATGGCTGGACTAAAGAAGAAAGCATATTCGTAAATATGTATTAAATTGGTAGGTCAGTTTTACTTCTTTAGTGGAATAAAAGTAAAACTTAATTTATTTAATTATATCCTAGGTTTATTGGATATTGGATATTAAATAAATTAGTGGGCCAATTTAATATTCTTCTAGATCCCTGTTGTAGCCCAATTGACTGATAGTGGACTGGATATTGAACATGAGATAGAGGCCCAAGCCCATTAGGGCTGGAACATGAAATTTCGCCCCTCCCTATATATAAAGGGAGGGGGGGCTCAAAATTTTATGATTATTATTCATAGGAAATCAGCCCCTCTTTGTCTCTCAAAGTTATCCACAGATTTCACAATTCTATCTAGTAGATTTCAGCCCACTCTGAATCTAGATACAATCCGGGAATACAACAGAAGATCTTGGAGTAGAATTTGTGGTGCACGATTTTGAGGTCATAGGTGGCGCCATTACTGTGCTCATTCAACAACAAGATTAGATCTTTAATCTTGTCCACAGACCGTCTATCGATTTGTAAGTAGATTCGTTTCTATGTCTTCCGCTTTATTAGATTCGAATCTGCTTTGCATGCTTTTTGATTAGACTGTGATAAACATGCATGTTACATAAAATTATGATTTGCATGAACACGGATTAATGAACAACCAAATGATCCTGCGGTGGTTTAATTCGAAAAAATCCCAACAACTGGTATCAGAGCGGGTTTTGGCACTGTTCTAGGATTAATCCAAGCATAAATTTCGAACTACATATTAAATTTGATGATAAATTTATGGTGTTTAAATTTTCAGATTTAATTGGCATGTGTTTCGATTTTATGGTATTCAAAACTTGGAAGAATTTGAGATGTAAAAATCGAGAATTCTAGTTTTGAGGGTACTTGAATTTTCGGTCACTATGAGATTAAATTTGGAATGATATTTGATGTTCTTCAAATTTTCAGATTTAATTGTCATAGGGTTCGAAAATTTAGATGTTAAATTTTCGATTTTGATGTGTTAAAAATTCCCTAATTTGGTGTAGTAATTTTCGGCACTTTTGGAATTAAGTTTGGATGATGTTTTGATCAAGATCAAATTTTCAGATTTATTTCCTAGTGTGTTCGAAAATTATGATGATTAGAATTGGATTTGGTGATTTTTGATGTATATCAAAGATTACCTAATTCTAATCTAGATAGGTTTGAAATTAGAATTTTAAATTTGGTAATTTTGGAATGGATCAAAATTTTCAGATTTTTATTCTTGAAAATTTCGAAACCTATAGCTATATTATTTGGAATAGTTATTTGATTAATGTCAAAATTTCCAAATGTGAAATATAGTGTAATTTTCGATTTTAATAAATTAATTTGGAGAAGATTTTGATGAAAATCAAATTTCCAGATTTATTAATTAATGTAGATCGAAAATTATGGATGTTGGTGAAGATTTGATATTATTTGATGTATATCTTAATTTACCTAATTTTAATCTAGATAGATTTGAAAATAGAATTTTAAATTTGGAAGAATTTGAAGTGGATCAAATTTTCAGATTTATTATTCTTGTAATTTTCGAATTTTATGGATTAAAAATTAGATAAGGTGATTTTGGATATATATTAATAATTATCAAAATCCAATTGTGATAAGATCTTAAATTTGGATAAGTTTTGGAAGATTTTGGAATGGAATCAAATCTCCAAACTTTATCCTTGAAGATTTAGATTCTTATGGATAATATTTGGATTAGATTTTTGATTTATATCAATATATCCAATTATTATTTAATTAGGGTGGCTTGAAAATATTAAATAAATTTGGTGGATAATTATTAATAATTTCCAGATTTATTTAAGTGATATTTTCGAAAATAACAAGATTAAAATTGGTGGATAATTATTTTAATTTCTAATTTTTATCTTGTGGATAATATCGAATTAATTAATTTAATTAATTGTAAAATTCGATTATTATTTAATATTCATGCATAGATATCATATGTTATTTTATGTGGATCATATAATACATGATTATTGGTTTTGTAGACTGTGTTTGTTTGCAGGTTTACCAACTATCATGGCTCCTTTATTTTATGTGATGTATGTTTATGTTGAATGGATGTTGGCCGTATGCCGGTTTGGCTACGTGATTTTAATCCATGAGAAAATCCATGGATTAGGTCTAGGTTTTATTTTACGTTGTTTTAATGTAATAGATATAAAGCTGTTAGACGAGTTTTTGAGTTGTAATTTTTATTCTAGCTATGTTAGATTTTTCCTTTTGGAATAGATAGTCTGTATTGAATAAAGATCGGAGATCAACTCAAAAGAAGGAAAGTGGTTCAGCACCAAAAAGGAAGGTTCACCGGTTCACGTCCCGAAACCCTAAATGGAGCTAGGATTTTCGGCGAGGCGCGGTGAAGGGGCGGCGGTTCCTAGCCTGTTCCGGAGCTGACTTTCCAGTTTTATCTCATCAATCAACATGAGATATAAGCCATGATAGTTGGAATATTACTGTTTCTTATTATGTTGAAGCATGCAATGGATGTTTATCATTTTATGTAATGTTTGCATGTTCGATAATGGGATAAAATGAAACCTCAAACATAAATAACTAAGTGGGAGAGATTCATACCAAAGTATGTAGAAATCTCATACGGTCTCCATTAAAATCTGGTTTAATTGAGAAGTGATGGGCATGCGCGTTGACATCGGTCTTCCTCCATATCGGATGTGTCATATCACAGATTTCTCTAGAAATTAAATCTCCTAAAAGGATAGCTGTAGAACACTATTAGGACTAACTGACTCCTCCATCTGGAGCGGTTAAATTCGAGTAGTGATCTTGGTGTGAAGATAATGGTGTGCACACTTAGATGTAATTTATTGATAAATGTCCACACGATCGTGGCTTATCAGTTAGACGATTACATGACCGTGTTAATTATCCGGCTATTAATTTGCTTGTTGTAAGGAAACTCAACTGGAGGCAAATTAAAGGTTTAACCTATTTAAAGATGTTTTTTATAAACGTCCACACTATCGTGGCTTATAAAAGATGTTTTTAAAGTGTCGGTGGAAAAGTATATAATTTTTATGAGGCTTTTGATTATATACTGTTTATCCTAAACGTGTTATGTGACTGTACTGCATGTTTAATTTCAGTTATTTCATATCATCAATGGCACTCTTCAATCTGTCCTCAATCCTCAAAGAAAACAAACTTGTCGGTGAAAACTACAATGACTGGATTCGTAACCTTAACCTAGTTCTAGTTGCTGAGGGACACAAATTTGTACTTGAAGAGATATGTCCTGACAAGCCAGATGAGGGTTCTGACGAAGCCCAAAGGGCTGTGTATGACAAGTGGGTTAAGTCTGATGAGATAGCGCGCTGCTACATTCTGGCTTCCATGTCGAATGTGTTGCAACATCAGCATCAGACTATGAAGACTGCTTATGATGTCATGCTCAACCTTAAGGAGCTCTTCGGTTATCAGAACCGCTCGGCTCGCCACTTAGCAATGAAGAAGAAAGGTACATCTCACACTCTGATTGTGGAAACATGTTTAGCAACTTGTTCTACCCAGTTGTGGGTAGTAGATACTGGAGCTACTGATCATGTTTGCATGTCTTTACAAGGGTTCCTGCTAAAAAGACAGTTGAGTGAGAATGAGATCACCGTCTACATGGGCAATGCTACGAGAGTGGCGGCTGTTGCAGTGGGAGACGTTGTTTTACCTTTCAGTAGTGATAGAACTTTGGTTTTGAAAGATTATCTTTATGTGCCTGGTTTTAGGCGAAACTTGGTTTCAGTTTCTAAACTGATTATGGATGGATATTCTGTTTCTTTTGATAACAAAGTAGTTATCTTTAGTGGTAAACATTTTATCTGTTCTGGCACATTGGATGGACACTTATACTTTCTTAAACCAACTGAAAACACTACGCAAAGACAACTGTTGAATACATCAATCATAAACCCTAACAAGAGAAAAGAACCTTCGGAATTGAATCAAACCTATCTTTGGCATCTAAGGCTAGGTCATATTAACCTTAAGAGGATACAAAGGCTTGTAAACGATGGACCATTGTCTTCTTTGGTACTGGAATCATTTCCTTTGTGTGAATCCTGTTTGGAAGGTAAAATGACCAAGCGTCCTTTTCAGTCAAAAGGAAATAGATCCGAAGGGCTATTAGATTTGATTCACTCTGACCTATGCAGCCCTATGTCAGTTCAAGCTCGAGGAGGGTTCGAGTATTTCATCACTCTCATTGATGATTACTCTAGATACGGTTATATCTACCTGTTACGTCGCAAGTCTGAATGCTTTGAGAAATTCAAAGAGTTTAAGGCGGAAGCGGAGAAACGAACAGGCAGAAGTATCAAGTCACTACGTTCTGATCATGGTGGCGAGTACCTCTCAAGCGAATTTAGGGATTACATGGTAGAGAGTGGGATTACATCCCAGTTGACTGCTTCTGGAACGCCACAGCAGAATGGTGTGGCGGAAAGAAGGAATCGTACATTGTTAGAGATGGTTAGATCGATGATGAGTTATTCTGAGTTGCCTATTTCGTTCTGGGGATATGCCCTGGAAACAGCAGCCTATATTCTTAACTTGGTTCCATCGAAATCAGTTCCTGCTACACCTACAGAACTATGGACTGGACGAAAGCCCAATTTGAACCATATTCGGATTTGGGGTAGCCCAGCACACGTGTTGGACAAGGAAGCTGATAAGCTGGCTCCTCGTACTGATGTAAGGCTATTCGTTGGATATCCTAGAGGAACGAAAGGTGGTTTGTTTTATAGTCCTAAGGATCAGAAGATCATTGTTAGCACCAATGCTCGATTCTTAGAGGAAGACTATGTCATAAACCACAAACCAAGGAGTCACATCATCCTTGAGGAGTTAAGGGGTGGATCGAATCCTACACCAGTTGTACAAGAAGAGGAACCACCAAACACTGCACAACGTGTCACACAAGTACAGGAATTGCCTCGTCACAGTGGGAGGGTTGTACGCCAACCTGATAGATTCATTGGTCTGGGAGAGGCTTCAGATTTCCCAGAGGGTCTCAATGAATTGGATCTCAGGACCTATGACGAGGCAATTCGAGATAAAGATGCAGATTCTTGGAAAACTGTAATGGAGTCTGAGATTGGATCTATGGATCACAATCAAGTCTGAGAACTTGTAGAACCACTAGATGGGGTAAAACCCATTGGCTGTAAGTGGATCTACAAGCGCAAGAGAGGATCTGATGGGAAGGTTGAAACCTTCAAAGCTAGATTGGTGGCAAAAGGGTATACTCAGAAAGAAGGGATCGATTATGAGGAAACCTTTTCGCCGGTAGTCATGCTTAAGTCAATCCGAATTCTCTTGTCTATTGCCGCTCATTTGGATTATGAGATCTGGCAGATGGATGTCAAGACAGCTTTCCTAAACGGAAGTCTTAAGGAAAACATTCACATGAAACAACCAGAGGGATTCATTGCTAAGGGCCAAGAGCACTTGGTGTGTAAGCTTAAGAGATCCATTTATGGACTTAAGCAGGCATCGAGATCTTGGAACATCCGATTTGACGAGGTTATCCAGTCATATGGATTCGTGCAAAGTCCGGATGAGAGCTGTGTGTACAAGAAATGTGATGGAAACGTGGTGGCATTCCTCGTACTTTATGTTGATGACATCTTGCTTATTGGAAACAATAAGAAGGTGTTATCGAACATTAGGGCGTGGCTGTCCAAGCAGTTCGATATGAAGGATCTGGGAGAAGCCGGACATGTCCTTGGCATCAAGATCATTCGTGATCACCAGAAAAGGATGTTATGTCTGTCCCAGGTGACTGATATCGATACAGTGCTAGCTGGATTTGGCATGTAAGATTCCAAGAAAGGTTTTATACCTTACATGCATGGAATTCATCTATCCAAGGAAATGTGTCCCCAAACACAGTCTGAGATAGAGGAAATGAAGAAAGTACCATATGCTTCGGCTGTGGGAAGTTTGATGTATGCTATGCTATGCACTAGGCCTGATATATGCTATGTCGTTGGCATGGTAAGCAGATATCAGTCTAACCCTGGACAATGTCACTGGACTGCGGTCAAAAACATTCTCAAGTACCTTAAACGGACTCGAGACTACATGTTGGTTTTCCGCTCTGATAGTCTAGTACCTTTGGGTTACACGGACTCAGATTTTCAATCCGACAAAGATCAGAGTAAGTCTACCTCGGGCTATGTGTTTACATTAGGAGGTGGAGCCATCGCATGGAGGAGCATTAAGCAGAAATGCATTGCGGATTCCACTGATTTATCAATGGGTGAGATCTTTTCGTAGATCGAATTCGATATCTTGCGTAATAACAATGTATACATGATGTCTCGAGCAGTATGCATGAGCACTGTGTCCTGGTGCGCCAGGTTGATGATGTTCTCTTGAAGAAGCACAAGTTCATGTTGAAACCCTGCAGGTGGAATTTATTCCGTACATGAATAAAGCTTGTGTGGTACTACTCAAGGTTTTAGATGTTGATTAATTATAGCTGTCAGAGGCTTACATAATTAATTAATGAACATTATATCTTAAACACGGGGAATGGCTGGACTAAAGAAGAAAGCATATTCGTAAATATGTATTAAATTGGTAGGTCAGTTTTACTTCTTTAGTGGAATAAAAGTAAAACTTAATTTATTTAATTATATCCTAGGTTTATTGAATATTGGATATTAAATAAATTAGTGGGCCAATTTAATATTCTTCTAGATCCCTGTTGTAGCCCAATTGACTGATAGTGGACTGGATATTGAACTTGAGATAGAGGCCCAAGCCCATTAGGGCTGGAACATGAAATTTTGCCCCTCCCTATATATAAGGGGAGGGGGGGCACGAAATTTTATGATTATTATTCATAGGAAATCAGCCCCTCTTTGTCTCTCAAAGTTATCCACAGATTTCACAATTCTATCTAGTAGATTTCAGCCCACTCTGAATCTAGATACAGTCCGGGAATACAACAGAAGATCTTGGAGTAGAATTTGTGGTGCACGATTTTGAGGTCATAGGTGGCGCCATTACTGTGCTCATTCAACAGCAAGATTAGATCTTTAATCTTGTCCACAGACCGTCTATCGATTTGTAAGTAGATTCGTTTCTATGTCTTCCGCTTTATTAGATTCGAATCTGCTTTGCATGCTTTTTGATTAGACTGTGATAATCATGCATGTTACATAAAATTATAATTTGCATGAACACGGATTAATGAACAACCAAATGATCCTGCGGTGGTTTAATTCGAAAAAACCCCAACATGATGCTATCCACCCATTTAAAATGTCAAATCGAGCAGAGAACTGCTCTTCAGAAAGTTCTCCTCTCGCGTCTGAAGGTGCTAGACGATGTCTCTTAGCCTGCAGTCTCTTTCCCTTCTTCAATTATAGCACGTATTTCTCTTGGAACTCTAACAGCAACCATGGCATCCAAATGGACCTGTGTATCCATCATCCAATTCCTTCTGTCTTGATAATGTGATACATAAGTAAGCTCAAGATTGGGCAAGGGGAAGTGCTCCTCTGTCCTCATTACAAACAAGTACCGACTTAGATCAGAGGCAAGTATATTAACATTCCACAAATAATTCAACCTCAACTTTCTTGACCCTTGGGCATCGAGATAATCCTCCAAGTTTATGCCGAAGTATATGGCGATTGGGGTGATCAACCCTCAATGCAGATCCACCCTTCACTAAGATAAGATTGCCTAGACAATTGGTCGAGCAAAAAAGTAGTGAAGTTCAAGTGAACTTCATTCAGCATGGCCTACAAAATGAACAACTTTGTTGTTCTCAATCCACTGTTCTCTCTTCGGGCAAATATTATCGATGCTAAAATCTGATGAATGTATCGGAAAACAGGGTTAGGCATAGCCGATGCCCTAGCAATACTGGAGTTGTACTTCTTAGTATTTAATTCAGTTAGGTAGAGGATGTGGTGGGAAAAATCTTGATTGTATCCATCCGGGTGGTGGAAGATGCCATCTAAAGGAGCGTGGAAGATACAATTGATGTCATCCATTGAGAGCTCTCAATATTCATTTGCCATCCGAAAGGTGCATCGTACAAGGTCCCGCTTTGCAGTTCTCTTCACATCTAGTGTACTCATCATCTCATGAATAAGGACTGGGTAAGTCTTCCAGTCCCCTTGGAGAGCTTACAGCTAGCTGGCTCTGTCCAGAAGAGTCCAAACATCATCCTTAATGCCTAAGGCTTCAGTGGTAACAACATACGAGTATTTGGTTGGAGCAATGTTGAGCTCAACAATCCTTTCCAAGTTAGCTAAATATTCTGGTTGTGGGAGGTAAATTCTGAACCTCATAGGATGGTTCACCGTCATATCCTCATCGGGTTGCTCCTCTTCTGCATTCTCGATCTCGAGGTCGGCATCATCTTGCCTTGGTGTTTTCCTCCCTCTTCGCGACATTGTTTCACTTTGGTTGTTTAGCATAAAAGGTACCTTTCAAAAAAGTTATGAAAATCAATCACGAGAGAAAGATAATGAAATTATTTATACTAAGATAATTGTGGCTTCGACGCAAATATGACAAAATCCAAATCATGTGGCCACAATTAACATGTACAAAATCAAATTCCCTTCAATAGATGCTTACAACCAACACTTATCAAAATTTACATACCTAACAATCATGAAATTATCAACACAAGTTAATGATAATGAAAGCAGATTTAGATGGATAATTGGGGCATTTATACAAACATGACAGTATCCAAAACATGAGGCCATAAATCTACATGCACTACACCAATTCCCCATAAACTATGCTCATTACTACCAACTTTCATGATTCAAAAAGCTAAAAGCATGTGAAAATAGTCACAAAATATTGAATTGTAGGACAAAGAGACCATTTGAATCCAAATTGAAATCAAAATTTTGCACATGAGAAAATGTATATCCAATTCCAACTCCAATAATCTAAATTTCAAATGAAATAACTAATTGGAGCCAAGAATAACATGTGTTTCAAAAATTTAGCACTATGAACTTCATCTACTACAATAGGATCCAAAATAAGACAATGGTACACAAAATATTAGACTTGCCCAACTTTTTCTCCAAATTCATTAAGAACCCTAGAAGTGCTACACCAAAAATAGTCCTTAATTACAGAAGTTCATGTTAATTTCATGTTAAGAACATACAAATTAGGAAACAAAAGTACTAAATTGATAGATTAACATGGAGGACACCTACATTGATAATTCTAGGGCACACAACATCTCAATTACTCCAAAATTTCAACCATAAAGAAAAGCAAACCATAATCTTCATGTAATGCACAATGCTAGAGGAGTAAAGATGGGGATTTTACCTTGAATCTTGAAGAAATTACGAGGAATTGTGGGTGAGAGTGTGAAACTCATGAGTGAGGGTGAAGTGAAAGTGTTGTGAGTGAAAAAAATGAAAAGGAAAATGTTATAAACTCGTGAAACTGTGCAATCAAACACCGGAATGCGGCCAAGATCGAGTTTTCCGGTCGCGTGTCGCCTGTGTCTGGGACGCGATCGGTAGAACTCGTATTTTATGGTCACATTTGGCTTCCTTTCAGGGCACGAACCTAGGTTGTCATGTGTTGGGGTCGAGTTTCTGATACGACCCGAGCTGGAAAGTGTCTGATCCAATCAAAGTACCGAAAGAGCCTGTAACAAGAGCACGAGCTAATAGGTTTAAGGAGAGTTTCAGCGGATCTATACAAGGGATCTGGAACCAAGAGGTATCAAGAAGACCCGTCGAAGGTACTGAAGCTGAGCCCAGTTGGAGGATGAAGATCACATGTGAGACAGCTGGAAGGTGCGACCCGAGTACAGGCGAGATACGACTCGGGCGTGACTGACGCACAGATGAGGCGCGACTGTGCATTAACTCAGAGAGGTGAAAAGCACTAAGGGAGGCGCGACCCGTGTGGATCTTGCACGACATGACCAACCCACTCGCGCCTCGAGACGCGATCTAAGTGGCGGCGTGACCAATCCCGTGTCGCGCCTGTACGGACAGTTCTGAATTCTCGAGTTTTACCTTGTTTTATTTCCTATTTTACTTGGGATATTAAATTGGGGCTTAATTTATTTTGACCAACTATATAAGGCTTGTATTTTCATTATTGAAACAACTTTGATATTAATAATTTGAATGTGAGTTTTCACTTTTTCTCTCTGAGAGATTTATCCGAGTTTCACAATACAACGTGAGATTCAAACTGACTTATCAAACGGATTCACATCCCCGTTTGTGGCATCTTCACATCAGTCTAAGTTCATGTTTCCATTCGATAGGGGGTTACGGATTCCAACAATTCATGGTTCAACATCGTTGTGAGGCTAGGGTTTGAAGCCTTCATCCAATCTGTTCGTGTCACCTGATAATCCTGGGAAAACAACTGATGTCTTCGTCGTTGTGTCGGCAAAGATCGCATCAAGTGATATCAAAGCCCGGCTTTGTATCAGGTTCCATCTATCTATATTTTTAGTTCTTATTTGATTTAATTTCATTATTCTCACCAATTAAAAAAAAAGAGTCGAATTCAGCAAAAATAAGGAAAAAGACGTTGAATAGTAAAAAAAAATCAATAAGTAAAAAGGTGGGAAAATTTTTAGTATTTTTGTAACATCCCGTCCCAAAATAAATCTACGAATTACTTCAACCGTATAGAAGTATGTGTTGCTTATATGATACTTTGAAATGATTTTAGAAAATTCCAAATATAGAGAAAAGGACTCCCAAAGTTGGCTCAATTCTATTCTTAAAATCATATTGCACTCTAATTCTCGATCACATATTTTGTTCCTCGTGATGAGACATTTCCATGAGCCTTTTTCATTTGTCATTCGGACGCTTATTAAATCATGGGTATCCTAATTATTGAAAGACCGTAATTTATTCCTAAAATAAAATCCTACCACTTTATGTCTAACTCTGAAAATTGGTTTCGTCTTTGACTAGGCGTTACAAATCTTTTCATAATCGTGTGGTTGTTAATTTCATTAAAAATGGAATTCATTTGACCTTCCAACCCAATCTTATTCGTTTTCTATTTCAACCCAATACCATATATTAAAATACATCACAAATTGATTGCCACCATTCAACCTTGTATTGCTCCAAGTGTCAATCTTACCTTGTTCCAAATGTCACCTTGCATTGCTCCAAATGTCACCATGCATGACAAGAGTGCTCCATGTGTCACCATCTATTCCAACTAATTGGATGCATGCCTTACACATGTTTTATCATAATTATTGGTTGAATCAAGTAGAGGGGGGATGAGCAAAAACACAACTTTCTCCCATATTCTACTCACCTTTGGCTTCTCTCATCCCCTCCCAACAGCAGCAAGCTTTCTTTCTCTTCTATTTTCGACCCTCAAACCTTAACTAACAATTATAAAATTTTACAAAGAGCTTCCCACTTTGATGTAGATGATGTTAGCCGAAGAAATCATCCAATTTGGTTCTCATATGGTCAAAAATGAAGGCAAACATTGCAGTGGTCGCTGTTTTCCACCAAGCTGCAACAATGATGGTATTCTGTATATTTCGACATTCAAATCTCCACCAACATAGCTAAAATTTTGATATGTTTTTCCACTCTTCACATAGTTGATGTTGGCAAATGAAATCACTCAAATTGGTGTGAAGAAAGTCAGAAACGAAGACATGAAAAATTGGAGTTTCTAGCTATAAGTTTTAACATTAGTGTAGCAGTCGTATTTTACCATTTTCATCCCTTAAATCTCATCTCTAAATTCTGAAATTTTAGTATGTTTTTTCTATAATTATGTAGTTGATTTTAAGCTCAAGAATTTCTCAATTTGCATCTTTGAAACTCCTAAACGAAGCTCAACACTTTTCTTGGTGGTTTAATTTTCATAACTCACCAAACCCATTTCCGACATATTTTTCCCATAGATCCAGTCATTATATTTCTATGAGATCTAAATCATTATAAACCTAACTCTTCAAGGTTTCTAGAATAGGTCTCAGTTCGTTGATATGATATCATTTGGTCTAACAAAGATACGTCGCAAATTGACATGTCAAATCTGCCGCAGAAATCGTTGTGTTGCGAGTGCAACTTCGGAGGCTATTTTCCGTCGATTCCTCCAACATCTTGACTTAATTTTTGGACTACAAAATCTTTTCATATCAATCTTTCCAGACATATTTTCCAATCCATGATCCGATGTCATTTGTTCTTCCGAAATCGAGTAATAAGTTTCCCGAAAACTTACTTGTTTCTGACAGATTATGTCTTATGTTAATAATGCTGAATTTCATGCTCATTTACAGTCGTTATACATTATAAAATCTAAATTCATTTGCTGCATTGAAATATTTGTTTCCTCTAGTATCAAAAATTGTATTTTTGAGTGAAAATTCATTGAGTATCGAGCTTGTTTGAGCTTCAAACATTTTGACGAAAAATCTATTCCGGAAATAGTAAACAATATCTTTTCCGGCCGATTTCAGGCCATGATGACCGAAATTTGTCTCCGACTCCTTCTGACCGATTGTAGGTCTCATCGTGACGGACGCGTGGCCGCTGACCGTGTCTCAATCCGATTTGAATTGAATTTTCTATGATTTTTCGAAGTTTCTGTCTTGTTTTAAGTTGTTCCATTTCACGTCGATTTTGTTTCAAGTTAATTGAAGAGTATCGTAAGAACCTATCATCGATTCATGTTGGATTTAAAACCCAAGTATTGCGCATGCCCAGTCGAAGTAAAACTAATAAAGCTCTAACTAAATTAAAGCGAATATTAGATTAATTCTGGAAGTAGTTATTGATCCTAAAGCAAGATTGATCCTTGTAGGACTTGCTTGACTTACGAGGAAGGTGAAGGGTTGAATCTTGAGATGGTTAGAGCAGCTTAGCCCTAGGGGAACCCGAGAAGAAACTCCGGACCATTGCTTTGTCTCCAGTACCGTATTCGAGTGTTGGATCCTTGTTAGGACTTCTGTATGTATAAGGTGGGCTATACTATATATTTGCAAATTATATCTTTTGAGTTATTAAGCTCTGCTTTGCTAAAATTGCATATGTGACTATCTGTGTTAAATATTTACGTGCTACTGTATGTTGTCGGAGTCTCATAAACCAGCGATGTTTCAATGTGAGTAGCTACAGTACGCATGCATTATTCGTCATGCCCTACTTCTTATCGGTGAGACTATAATGAAACACTTATTGGTTACACTCATTGGGTATACTTTGTCCATACTCAACTTTACGCGTTGGTGATATAGTACGGGTTGCGGACAGTGATTGCTTATACTCTTAAGCGCTTCACGATAAAATGTTTTGGTGAACTTAGGTTGCTTTCAAATTTATAACCTCCTATGCTTCACTACCTGCATGGACACAGATAGATTACTTTTAGAAAAATAATTTGCATAACTTAAATTGTGAAAACTTACCCACTGAGTGCATTAGTACTCAGCCCAAATCTTTTCAAATATTTTCAGGTCAGTAGGCTGGAGCGTAGAAGTTACGAGGCTGGGAGATGGGCTTTTGTTATTTACCTACTCCCATTATCTTTTTTTGTTAAATGTTATGTTGCGAATTAAGCTTCCGCACTTATGCTACTCTTTTGTTAAAACACTAAGAATCCCGATCTTGGTGTATTAGATCTATATATGTATTAAAAAATATGTTTGGATATTTTGAGTCTTCTATTGAGGTTTCATTAATTAAATTACCCCATTTCTTTCCCGCTTCTTAATTCCCACCCCCGTGGCGTCCATTTCCACGGTCTTTCAGGATCGGGGCGCTACAAAGTGGTATCAGAACAGGTTTGCAACTCTGCAGACCTGCTGGGTCAATTTATTTCATTTTTCATTAAATTCCCGTGTGATATTATATAAGCCCTCAGCTCGTCACTCACGCAACAACCTAAAAGGTACGCATGTTTTTATGCGGGTTTTTATTTTTAAAAGTTTACATTATTTCTTGAAATGTTAAGTTTGTCTGAAAACGAAAGATTATGATTCGCCATAGTGATGGAAATTCCTCAAAAGATTGATTTTTATGCTGATTGCGTACTCTGATTAACTGCGCTGATTGCGTACTCTGTTGCTATTTTGATAGCATACTGGTTTTGAAATATGTCTATGAGCATATTGGTTTCTATCTAAAAACTATGTTGATTACATAATTGTACGAACTTGTTTATCTATGCCTTGTGCATACTTGTGATGTTGGGAATGTGCAGAATGCATACTGTGAACTGTGATAGCCGAAACGTGTTTATTATATATACTCTGGAATGAGAACGAGAACTTGAAAGCTTGATAACGTAAGATCAACTTAGCCTATAGTTGATGAACTTAAGCTGTACTTGTAAACACTTATGAGACTGCTAAGAACATAGTTTGACTGAGAAAATATTTCATTTTCACGAATAAACATAAACTTATGGCTCAGAGAAACCCCCACACGTACATCATGATTGATTAATGGATTACGAGATTTCATACGTATACCAAGAAAGAGATCGATTTGATGTTTGAGTTTATTAGAGAAATAACTTACTCTATGGGAGTCGAGATTGAGGTTGTGTTAAGGCTGACCAAGAGTTTTCCATGGTACTAGAAAGATGGACATATTAAGCAATGAAATATTAAAAAAAAAACGTAGCTCAACGATCTATGTGGAGACTGGAAATTTTAGTGGGTAGATATACTAGACGATGATAGCCGCTACAAACAAGGTTCAAAATCAGAATTATCACCTGAGCAAGATATCGAGATAGACCGATCACCACCTTTATACCTACCCGTGGAGATGAGATTATAAAGTTTACTTAACAAGCAATAACGAGTTCATGGAAGACTTTGGCACCATCATTTGAAGTTGTTGCTGATGTATTTTGCATGAGTTATGTTCGAACTTTATCGTTAGAAGCCACTGAGCCATGAGTAGATAGACGATGTTGAATGTGCGATTTCCATAGACGATTATGCGATGATGTCCAGTCAAGTTTGATAATTTTATGTTAGGTCAACTTGGTATTTTTTTTTGTAGATCTAGAAGATTGTGTTCTTTTGATAAATCTATCCCGATGTTATGTGCAAGAAGAAGATCGGAATCTACCACCCTGGGAAGCTAATAAGATAATGTGTGCTATGATAAGAAAAAGGGCAAGAAATACTCGAAGATTTTATGGTGGAACAAGAGATTTTCGTAGGCAACAATATATCATACAAATCAAGATAGAGATGGAGTCAAACAAGCTAGCTTAGCGATATGTACGATTTATGGTGCATCTATGTGGAATTCTTATCTCAATCACATTAGATCGTGAAATGTAATTCACATTGACATTCAGTCAGGAAGCTATGGATACGAAATTGAACTTCACATACAAACGAAGGGCTAAATTGAATGAACGATACAAAATAAGAGGAGCATGCTTCAAAGAGTTTTCTTAGATGAGAATACAAGTTAGAAAAACATCCTACAAAAATATATCGGCAATGAGAGAAGCTCAGTGGAAACAAGGTGTGGATGGTGTGTTAAATATATCGATCCTAAGGAAGTATGTGTTTGGCCCGGACCACGTGCTCAAGGACAACAAATTGATCTTGCATGCATATATAACATACGATAGGAGCTTCGCTAGATAGAACCGTGAAGGAAAAGAAACATCAAAACTTGAAAACATGTGAGACAAAAATAAACTTGAGTGTTTTCGGATAAGTGAAATTTCGAGGATGAAATTTTCTTTAAGGGGGATGGAATGTAACATCCCGTCCCAAAATAAATCTATGAATTACTTCAACCGTATAGAAGTATGTGTTGATTATATGATGCTTTGAAATGATTTTAGAAAATTCCAAATATAGAGAAAATGACTCCCAAAGTTGGCTCAATTCTATTCTTAAAATCATGTTGCACTCTAATTCTCGATCACATATTTTGTTCCTCATGACGAGACATTTCCATGAGCTTTTTTCATTTGTCATTTGGACGCTTATTAAATCATGGGTACCCTAATTATTGAAAGACCGTATTTTTATTCCTAAAATAAAATCCTACCACTTTATGTCTAACTCCGAAAATTGGTTTCGTCTTTGACTAGGAGTTACAAATCTTTTCATAATCGTGTGGTTGTTAATTTCATTAAAAATGGAGTTCGTTTGACCTTCCAACCTAATCTTATTCGTTTTCTATTTCAACCAAATACCATATATTAAAATACATCACAAATTGATTGCCACCATTCAACCTTGCATTGCTCCAAGTGTCAATCTTACCTTGTTCCAAATGTCACCTTGCATTGCTCCAAATGTCACCATGTATGACAAGAGTGCTCCATGTGTCACCATCTATTCCAACTAGTTGGATGCATGCCTTACACATGTTTTATCATAATTATTGGTTGAATCAAGTAGAGGGGGATGAGCAAAAACACAACTTTCTCCCACATTCTACTCACATTTGGCTTCTCTCTTCCCCTCCCAACAGCAGCAACCTTTCTTTCTCTTCTATTTTCGACCCTCAAAACCTTAACTAACAATTATGAAATTTTACAGAGAGGTTGCCAATTTAATGTAGATGATGTTAGCCAAAGAAATCATCTAATTTGGTTCTCATATGGTCAAGAACGATGGCAAACATTGCAGTGGTCGCTGTTTTCCGCCAAGCTGCAGCAATGATGGTATTCTGTATATTTCGACCTTCAAATCTCCACCAACATAGCTGAAATTTTGATAAGTTTTTCCTCTCTTCACATAGTTGATGTTGGCCACTGGAATCACTCGATTTGGTGTGCAGAAAGTCAGAAACGAAGACATGCAAAATTGGGGTTTCTAGCTGTAAGTTTTATCATTAGTGTAGCAGTCGTATTTTATGATTTCATCCCTTAAATCTCATCCATAAATTCTGAAATTTTAGTACGTTTTTCCTATAATTATGTAGTTGATTTTAGGCTCAAGAATTTCTCAATTCACATCTCTGAAACTCCTAAACAAAGCTCGACTCTTTTCTTGGTGGTTTAATTTTCATAACTCACCAAACCCATTTCCAACATCTTTTTCCCATAGATCAAGTCATTATATTTCTATGAGATCTACATCATTATAAACCTAACACTTCAAGGTTTCCAGAATAGGTCTCGGTTCATTTATATGATATCATTTGGTCTATCAAAGATATGTCGCAAATCGACATGTCAAATCTGCCGCAGAAATCGTTGTGTTGCGAGTGCAACTTCGGAGGCTATTTTACATCGATTCCTCCATCATCTTGACTTAATTTTTGGGCTGCACAATCTTTTCATATCAATCTTTCCAGACATATTTTCCAATCCATGATCTGATATCATTTGGTCTTCCGAAATCGAGTCGTAAGTTTCCCGAAAACCAACTTGTTTCCGACAGATTATGTCTTATGTTAGTAATGCTGAATTTCATGCTCATTTACAGTTGTTATACATTATAAAATCTAAATTCGTTTGCTGCATTGAAATATTTGTTTCCTCTAGTATCAAAAATTGTATTTTTGAGCGAACATCCGTTGAGTATCGAGCTTGTTTGAGCCTCAAACATTTTGACGAAAAATTTGTTCCAGGAATAGTTAACAGTATCTTTTCCGGCTGATTTCAGGCGAGGGTGACCGGAATTCGTCTCCAACTCCTTCTGACCGATTGTAGGTCTCATCGTGACGGACGCGTGGCCACTGACCGTGTCTCAATCCGATTTGAATTGAATTTTCTATGATTTTTCGAAGTTTCTATCCTGATTTAAGTTGTTCCATTTTACGTCAATTTTGTTTCAAGTTAATTGAAGAGTATCGTAAGAACCTATCATCGATTCATGTTGGATTTAAAACCCAAGTATTGCGCATGCCCAATCGAAGTAAAACTAATAAAGCTCTAACTAAATTAAAGCGAATATTAGATTAATTCTGGAAGTAGTTATTGATCCTAAAGCAAGATTGATCCTTGTAGGACTTGCTTGACTTACGAGGAAGGTGAAGGGTTGAATCTTGAGATGGTTAGAGCAGCTTAGCCCTAGGGGAACCCGAGAAGAAACTCCGGACCATTGCTTTGTCTCCAGTACCGTATTCGAGTGTTGGATCCTTGTTAGGACTTCTGTATGTATAAGGTGGGCTATATTATATCATTGTAAATTGTATCTTTCGAGTTATTAAGCTCTGCTTTGCTAAAATTGTATATATGACTATCTGTGTTAAATATTTACGTGCTACTGTATGTTGTTGGAGTCTCATAAACCAGCGTTGTGTTAATGTGAGTAGCTACAGTACGCATGCATTATTTTTCATGTCTTACTCCTTGTTGGTGAGACTAAAATGAAACACTTATTGGTTACACTCATTGGTTACACTCATTAGGTATACTTTTGCCATACTCAACTTTACGCGTTGGTGATGTAGTACGGGTTGCGAGCAGTGACTTGTTATACTCTTTAGCACTTCACGATAAAATATTTTGGTGAACTTAGGTTGCTTTCAACTTTAAAACCTCCTAAGCTTTACTACCTGCATGGACACAGATAGATTACTTTTAGAAAAATAATTTACATAACTTAAATTGTGAAAACTTACCCACTGAGTGCATTAGTACTCAGCCCAAATCTTTTCAAACATTTTCAGGTTAGTAGGCTGGAGCGTGGAAGTAACGAGGCTGAGAGATGGGCTTTTGTTATTTATCTATTCCCATTATCTCTTTTTGTTAAATGTTATGTTGCGAATTAAACTTCTGCACTTATGCTACTCTTTTGTTAAAACACTAAGAATCCCGATCTTGGTGTATTGGATCTATATATGTATTAAAAAGTATGTTTGGATATTTTGGGTCTTCTGTTGAGGTTTTGTTAATTAAATTACCCCATTTCTTTCCCGCTTCTTAATTCCCACCCCCGTGGCGTCCATTTCCACGGTCTTTTGGGATCGGGGCGCTACAATTTTCATTACTTTTGGTATTGTTATTTGGGTTGTTAGAGACGTGTATATTGCCTGGAGAACTTAAAGTGAAACAAGGGAATGAGAAAGACTCTAGGATATGGACACCTTGCTCCAAATGCTCAAATCTAAGGTTAACACTATATTTATCAATTACTCAAGCTAGAAAGACCACGAAAGTACATAGGCTCATCTCTCGATCTCACCTAAATTAGGATGCAATATGGATGATTATCTTTAATACATTCCTAGATTACATTTTTCAAAACTACGAAAAGGTCAACGATTTCATCCACATATTCAATCTTTTCTTAAAGACACAAGCACATGGATTTGGATCCTAAATATTCACATGATCACATTCTCTCAAGCAATGTAAATCGTAAAAATTGATGCCAAATGAAGGCCACTCAAACAACATCATACTTAATAGTTTAGGAAATAAAATCTTGAATAAATCATAAAAATAATATAACATATAGATGAGAACAAGTTTTACAAGGATTAACCACATCTTAGAGCCCAAGAGCTCTAGCCATGCATATTTACATCCATGGATAATACAAAGAAGAAGATAATAATATCCATCCTAAACAATTTAAGAAAGTGAGGAGAAGAGTAAACCCGATCAAGGCAAACTTCTCTTCAATGGCTTGAATCTTCAAGATGATCTTCACTTCCATTTCTTTCCTCTTTTGTTCTCCAAAAATCTGATTTTCTAATATGAAGGAGTATATTTCCTTCCAAAAATCGGGTGCCCTTATATACTAGGTCAAAATAGATTTAGAGTCATAATGGATAAAAATCAGACTTCTTCATTCGGAACGCGACCACAGGAGGTTGCGTTTGGAGGCTGCATTCGGCTATGTAGTGGGGCGCAATTCGAGAAGGTCACGCTTGATGGTCGCATTTCAGTCGAAGAAAATGAACCCCCTAGAAGCTGCAAAGCGCGACATTTTGGTCACATGAAGAAGTTGGGAAGTTGTACTTGTTGGGACGCGACCCCCTTGCTCGTCTGAAGAAGCCGTATTTGGAAGTACTGTGAGGTGTGACTTGGTGAAAGTTGTGTTTTTAGGTCGTGTTTGGATTCATCATCTGGCACGACCCAAGGAACTCGCATTCCGGGGTCGCATGCAAGCTTGTGGTTTCATTTCATTTCTTTTTCTTAATCTTTTCTCAACTCCCGCGGCCCACGTTGGTTTAATCTCCATTTTAGCTTTAATTCTATCATTTAAGATCATTTTTCCCATATTAACGACACTATATAAGAAATCAGGATTTAAACCATATTTATAAAATTTATGACATATTTACACAATAAACTAACAACGTCTAATAATAATTACAACTAATAATGAGTGCAATAATTGCACTCATCAGTTCCATCGTTTGCTCTAGTGACAGATCAATGAAGGATATGTCCGTCGCTACTATGTTATCGTCGGCCCCAATGACTGGATGACTGACAATGAATTAATGACGGAGTAGCGATGGATATGTCTATTGCTATTAATGACGAATTGTAATTCGTTGTAAATTTTGGTGATGAATCCGTCGGTACAAGCGACAAATTATAGTCAATCGCGAGATCTTGCCGGGGACAATCCGTCGCTAGTTTTAATTTTTTTTATTTGTTTTAATTTAATATTTGATTAAAGATTAATTTAAATTCTAATAATATAAATAATTAAAATTTTAATATTATAAATAAAATCCTAATAAAAATGATTCATAATATTCAAAAATAAATTCATAAATAATAGTAAAAATTCAAATAATATTTGAATACAAATTCATAAGTAATATTAAATATCCAAATTCACTGTTGTTGTTGCCGCCAGTGAAGAGGTGAGATCGATTCCCAGCTAAAAACACTTTTTTTGTTATCAACACCTCCGAGCATGCCTAAATAGATGGTGATCATATCCACCTCAAGCACCAGTGCCTGAAAGAGGCTGACTCAACTCTGTAGCTCGTCGGTGTATCTCCTACTAAACACATATAAGTTAATATGAATTATTAAATAAATATAAAATATTTGTAATGTTGAACATTATTTATAAATTAAATACTTATAGCAATGCAAGCACTCTTCCGATCAGTGTAGACTCCTTGTTCAAATGTATCTCTTAGCCTCCCTGAAGAACCACAAACCACGCACCACCTCATTCAAATGAGGCTCCCATGTGAATAATTTTTGCAGAAGAACGCAACATATAAGTAATTCAAATAATTTTTTAACTAGCTATTCAAATTGAATAATAAATTATACCTTGAACTCCTCAAAATACCGCTCTTTCATAGCAGACACAATCTTCCAATTAATGTTAGGATCAATATACTTCTTGAATATTTGAGTAGTGGTTATCGCTATATCGTGAGATGGCATCAACGTCCTACAAATAATAAAAAATAACCAATTATCCTAAAATTTATAATTAAATATAATTAATTAATTATAAATTATTACTAAATGTACCTGCCATGTATAGTCACAATGGTAAGACCATCACCTCGTGGTACCATCGTTGACTTATCAAAGGACGGCTGCTCACCTATGTGTAGGTAGCTAACTGAGACATTAAGACACCTGGTCAACGATGATGATGCATTGGCACCAAACCTAGTGCTAGATCCAGTCCGTTCACCTCTAGGCATCTGAAATTATTCAAAAAAATTAGTTGAGCTACCATTGATATAATTCAAAGAAAAAAAGTAGCAACAAATAAACGCTCACATAATGCACAACTAATCATCAGCATCATCATCTATACTATCACTATCATTGTCTGCATCAGTGGAGATGTTTTCTTCTAATTCTGCATCCCTTTCATCTTCAATTTCTATGTCACCCCCCATTTGCGTAAATTGGTAAGTATAAGGCGATCATTAATAATTCATCCTCTTGAAAAGATGGGATCACAGTCGAGATTGGCGTTTCTTGTAAGACTTCTACATTCGACCTAACTTTAATTTTATGTAGCGCCCCAATATTTTTTTGTTATTATAATTTATTTGTCTTTTTCTAAATTATTATTTGGAGCATGATATTAATTGTTTAAGCCCTATAAGTCACGCCTGGAGTAAAATATTATCGTATGTAGAGTATGTTCATAAATGCATTACATTTTAAATATTTATTTACTTTTGTTTAAAGTCCAATCCCTTGTTTCTTTTTCTCATGGTCCAAGAAGATATTATTCATGCCCAATTTATTTTCGATGTCCATTGTTTGAGTCCAAGATCTTTTGAAACATTTTTGGAATGAGATTCCCCTCACGACTCTTCCACCCGTGGAACCCTAAACCTAAATTCTCATATTCAAGTAAACCAACTTTTGGAAAGAAATCAAACTCAATGTCAACCTTACCATAATCGATCCACAAGTTCTACTATAGATAGGTGAGCTCCCTTCCAAATAAATCACACTAAACATTCAAAATTCCAAGCACTTTCGAACTCCCCCTCCTCTTTTCAAATCTTCTAGATGTATCCCTCTTCTACTCTATATATTTTTACGATTGTTGATAATCCCCTATCTCTATCTCGGTTCTCGGCAAAACAGTAGGGAAGAAAATTAAGCTTCTTTTGTGGGATAAGAAAGCCAAAGAAATGATGGAGATGTTTAAATAATTTTTTCCAAAGTACCATCCTATTTCCTATGAGATGGTCTCTTGTACATAACATGTATGGGTGTGGGCCCATTAGACTGGTTGATACCCATCAACAATTAACGGTAAAAAAGAGAGGCCCATGTTGGGCGCTTGTACTACATGCGCGCCCACGCACAGTGCTTGGGGAACACGTGCCCAATTATATATTTTTTTAATTTTTTAATTTTTTATTTTTTTTGATTTTTTGGGATTTTTTGTCCCTCCAAAAAAAAACTGTATACTCTAAAATACAATTAGTGAACCCTAAAATTAAAATAAATTAATTTAATATTTTAAAATAAATATAAATATATAGGCTAAAATTTATTTAATGATCCCTAAAATTAAAGTGAATGATTTTTTTTTTAAATTCAGTGACTCGCGCAATGCACTCACCCAACGCTAGTGAATTTATTTTTTATCCCATACTACCTCACTATTTATATACATCACGATTTGCGTGTGGGCTCGTGCATCGTGCACGATAATAAATTTAATTTTTCAAAATAAATATAAATGGTAATTGAAAAAAAAACTAATTTTGAAATAAATATATACCCTAAAATGGAATTAGTAAACCCTAATTATTTTTGGAATAAATATAACCCTAATTGAGATTAATAAACCTGAAAAAAACATGAACCATAAAAAACACAACATAAATCCCTAAAAAAATCTAAAAATACTAAAAAACCCTAAAAAATCATGAACCCTAAAAAAACCAAAACTCTTAAACTCTAAACATTGATTCGAATGGAAAAAATTATAATTTGAACTAAATAAACTTGTATAATATAAGTAACAGACCCGTTACTTTTTAAGGATGTTAATGCCATCGTTTAGCACTAAGTGTTTTTAGATTGTCAAGATTTTTTTGGCGATTCAAAGAACACAAAGGTTTGGATTTTGCAAGTTTTGAAGATCATGTTCTGGACATTATGATATGAACATTCCGCTGCCAATTTGATTGAAGATCAAAGAATGTACTTGAGCATGTTCGTAAACATAATCATGTACATGATTGTCCAGAAAGTTTTCAAGAGACGTGTTAAGCTGGATTCAAGGAGTTGAAGTTCCTATTAAAGATGGATGTTTCAGAATAGAAGATGCCTTATTCAAGATGAAGATCATGATGGAAGAAGGATAGTTCTATTCAATGAAGGACTCTAACTAGAGAAGTCTGAATCAAACCAGGAAAATTCCTTATTAAAGTTTGATTCAATTTAGGACAAATCTGATTACGTTATTTAGGCTATAACTTGTTCTTATAAATAGCCTAGGAATCATACTAGTTTTATGTTGAGATTTTATTTATACACAAGAGCTAGAGAGTCTAGAAAGATTTCAAGTTTGAAGCATATAGTATACAATTAGACTATGTTTGGTCCTTGTGATTATTGTGTGTCTAGTCTGTGTTTGAAATTCTTTCATACACACTTAAAGAAGTTTCGGGAGAGATTTCCTGTGGGAACTAGAGAGAGTCTAGGTTGTGAAGGGATCTCACAATTCAGTCCATCGAAAAAGGTTGTAGAGTATAGAAAATGGGTTAAGTGATGGGAGGTCATCGTGTAATAGCCTTTGTAACCTTGCCACAGAGTAGTGGATTGTTTCTCACGGACTTGTGAAGTCCACCTGACGTAGATCAGTTGATCGAATAAGGTTACCAGCCTTGTGCCATTTATTTGCTTTATATTTAGCATTCTGACCTTACATGTTATCAATAATGTACATGTACATAATTGTGAACATGAGTCTATCCGCACGGTTTATGTTAATTCAATTGGTACCAGAGCGGGTCACCTTTGGTTAAAAGAGAAAAGAGTCCTGAAAAGTACATAATCTCGTGAAGATTTTGGTTAATTTCAAGTTATGAGCTCAATCAAGAAAGGAAGATCTACGGTCAGACCACCACTGCTTGAAGATAAAAATTATCCTTACTGGAAAGCAAGGATGAGGGCGTTTCTGAGATCAATGGATGAGCTTGCATGGAAAAACGTTACTAAAGGATGAGAGAAGCTAACAGTTGCCAAAGAAGGAAAGCATATGGAGATTGAAGAAGGAGAATAGACTGTGCCACAGAAAAACTGGTACAATGTCAACTCTAAAACTCTCAATGCTATATTCTCTACAATTGATCTAGAGACATTCAGTCTGATTTCAACTTGTGAGACTGCTAAAGCTGCATGGGATATTCCGGAAACCATCTTTGAAGAGACCAACTCAGTAAGATTATCTCGGATTCAAAATCTTACTTCTGAGTTTGAAAATCTTAGAATGGAAGAAACTGAGTCTATAGATGAGTTCATTGTCAGACTAAGAAGCATATCTAATGAGAGTTTTACTCTTGATGAGCCTCTGAACAATGAGAAGCTTGTAAGAAAGGTGCTTAGATCTCTTCCAAAGAAATTTACCTACAAATTTGCTGCTATTGAAAAAGCCAAAGATATCAAGAGTATGAGCTTGATGAACTGATGGGGTCTTTAAGGACATTTGAGATGAATGTAGAAGATGAAGATAGCAACTCAAGGAAGAAAGTTATTGCTCTTAAAACTGAAGTTTCAGAAGATGTACCTGAAAAATTATAGTATAAAAAACTTGTACTTGATTCAGATATAGTGAACTCCATAGTCTTGATTACCAAGAACTTCAGTTGAATGTTGAAAAGAGCCAATAAGCAGTCTTCAAGAAGGTTCAACAATAGGAGATAATCACCTGGGAATACACTGCAAGAAAGAAACTCCAGCAATGATCAGAAGGAGTATCATTAGCCCAATTCAAAAAGGCAAATTCAATGCATAAAGTGTGATAGATTTGGTCACATTCAAGCTGAATGTACTAACACACTGAAGAGAAATAAGAAGAATTATATTGCATCTCTCAATGATGATGATTCTGAAGAAAGCAATAGTGACTCAGATGAAGAATTATCTTCTGAGCTCAAATCCATCAAGAAAGTAATCATAAAACAGTAAGAGAAAGAGATTGCAGAATTATCTTCTGAGCTCTAATCCATCAAGAAGAATGTCAGTATGCTGAATAGTGGAACAAAAAAAAATCTTGATAAGATTCTATTCAGTTCATGACATTCAGGAAACAGTCATCCAAGTCTTGGATATAATGGAGGAAACTCAAAGATAATATTTGTCAAAGAAAGTACAAGTCCGTCAGTAGATATACATAAGCACGTTCAACACAGTAAGAAGAACATTACAGACAAAAGAAAGTTTGATTATCGATTGAATGGCAACAAGAGAGGAATTATTTTCCATTATTGTGAGGAGAAAGGCCACATTCGACCACATTGTGAGAAGTATCTCAATGATCTTAGAAGGATGAATAGAAGATTTGTGGTTCAACATTTTTACAATAAGGAAAGAAATCCAACTGTTCAGAAGAAGAAGACGAAACCTGCTCAGAAAAAATAATGGGTTGTCAAACAGAAAATACATGACTGTTTGATTGCCCATACATCTCTGTGAGTGAAAAATAGATGCAACTAGTATTTTGACAGTAGTTGTTCAAGGCATATAACTGGAGATTATTCAGTTGTGTAGAATTAAAAGGCCTGTTCCTCGAACTTTGTCACTTTTGGAGATGGCAAGAAAGGCAAAGTCATGGGAAAATGAGAACTTGTTGTTGAAGGGATGCCTAAGCTGAAGAAGGTAATGCTGGTTAATGGACTTAAAGCCAATCTTATCAGCATCAGCCAGCTTTGTGATAATGACATGACAGTAGTATTTACCAAGGAGAACTACAAGGTGCTGAAAAAGAATAGTGACTTATTCATGAAAGGCAAAAAAATAGCTGACAACTGTTATCAGCTTCATGTACCTGCACACAGTATGTTAATATGCCAAAGAACATCTTTGGAAGAATTAGAAATCTAGCATCAGAAACTGGGACATGTTCACTTCAGAAATCTCCAGAAGATCATCAACCAGGAGATGGTTAGAAGAATTCCCCAGATCAAAGTTGAACATGATAAAGTATGTGGTCCTTGTCAGATTGGAAAGTAAACTAGGTCTCAGCACAAAGAAGTTCAAGATAGAACTTCACAAAGAGTTTTAGATCTTCTACATATGGATCTAATGGGACCAATGACAATTGAAAGCTATGGAGGGAAGAAGTATGTCTTTGTCTGCATTGATGATTTCTCAAGATTCACTTAGCTAAATTTTCTAAGAGACGAGATTAAGGCTTTCATGGCATTTAAGAAACTAGTCTGCGAGATCACTGTGGAGAAGAATCTGCAAATTGTTAGGATTTGAAGTGATCATGAAAAAGAATTTGAGAATCAGTCATTTGATGATTTCTACAATGAGAATAGGGATTGCCCATGAGTATTCTGCACCAAAGACTCCATAGCGAAATGGAGTGATTGAGAGGAAGAACAAAACCCTATAGGAGATAGCTAGAATAATGATTGATGTTAAATGAGTTGCTTCAATGTTTTGGGCAGAAGCTATCAACATTGCATGTCACATCAGCAATCGTGTTCATCCCAAGCCAGGTACCTTTACTGCCCCATATGAAATCTGTCATGAGAAGAAACCAACTATGAAGTACTTCCATGTTTTTGGAACTAATTGCTACATCCTAAATGATAGAGAGTATCTCAGCAAGATGAATAATCGTAGAGTAGAAGACAAGTTTTTGGTATATTCGAGAAATAATAAATCATACAAGATTTATAATAAAGAAACCAAGGTTGTAGTTGAGTCTGTAAATGTGAGATTGATGATCAGTATGATTTTATTAGCTTCACAGAAGATGATGTACATACATAGGTGTTTAGACATTCTGATGTACATGGTGACTCAGAAAATGAAGGAGAAGATCAGGAAGTGAACCAAAGAAAGCCCTCACGACAGATTATCAAAGATTATCCAACTACTGAAGTTATTAGTGATATCTATGTAGGAAGAATCACTATAAGCAGACTCGGAAAGAGATTACATGAAGAGATATCTAATGCTTGCTTCACATCAAAGATAGAGCCTAAGATTATTCAAGAAACTCTAAAGGATGCTTACTGGATTGAAGCAATGCAGGAGGAGTTACTTCAGTTCAAAAAGAATGATGTATGGGATTTAGAGAAGAAACCTGAATGAGTGAATATTGTGGGGACAAAGTGGATATTCAAAAACAAGACAGATAAATCTGGGAATATAACAAGGAATAAAGCTAGGCTGGTTGCTCAACGATATTCATAGATCGAAGGAATAGATTTTGATGATACATTTGCCCCAATCACAAGGATTGAATCAGTTAGGTTACTCCTTGCAATGGCCTGCATGATGAAATTCAAGCTCTATCAGACGGATGTCAAGAGTGCTTTTCTGAATGGATTTCTAAAGAAGGATGTGTATGTTGCACAACCAAAAAGATTTGAAGATCCATAATACCCAGATCATGTTTTCAAACTCAAGAAGACTTTGTATAATTTGAAACAAGCTCCTCGGGCTTAGTATGAGAGAATAGCTTCATACCTAGTAAGCAAAGGATACAACAGAGGAGGAGAGAATAGAACACTATTCATCAGAAAAGAAAAAATCACAAGTTATTGTGGTTCAAGTATATGTTAATGATATAGTGTCTGATAATATGATCAAAGACTTTATCAGGAACATGGAAGTTGAGTTTGACATGAGTTTGGTTGGTGATCTGAAGTACTTCCTTGGACTTTAGATAAGGTAATCAGATGATGGTATTTTTATCTCACGAACTAATTATAAAAGAAACTTAGTTAAAAAATTCGAGATGGAGAATTCTAAACATAAAAGGAATCCAATCGGTACCACTGCAAAGATTGGAAAGGATGATGCAAGTAAAGAAGTAGATTAGACATTATATAGAAGTATGATTGGAAGTTTTCTCTATCTTATTGCAAGCAGACCAGATATATCCTACAGTGTGGGTAGCTGTGCAAGATATCAAGCATGTCCTGAAGAAAGTCATTTGAAAGTAGTGAAGAACATCATCAAGTATGTCAATGAAACTGTAGACTATGGATTGTGGTATACTTCATACATAAATTCAAGTTTTATTGCATACTGTGATACTGATTGGGTAGGATCTCCAAATGATAGGAAAAACACATCAGATGCTTGTTTCTTTTTGGAAAACAATGTTGTTTCCTAGTTCTGCAAGAAGCAGAACAATATATCCTTATCAACTACTGAAGTTGAGTACATAGCAGCATGAAGTAGCTCTACTCAGATTATTTAGATGATAGCAGTATCTTTATTTTATGTTCTTTAGTTTTATTTTCCTTTATCTGCCTCTTTGTGTTTAGATATTAATTACGTTCATGTAAATAAGAACTGGTAAATAATGATCTCTATGGGGTACGATACTCTTGCTCACCTATATATTGCAAACACAATGTGCACTTGTGGCACGTTTATTTGTTAATAAATAACGTGTCACGTGTTTTATGCGTTGTCTTTAGCCGAGTAGGCATTGTCTATTATATGATAGACGACACATTCTGCGTGTCGTCTTTAGCCATGCAAGCGTTGTATATGCTAAGATAGATGATGCGGATTAGATTTTGTCTTTATCCATGGTGTCTATGCCAAGATAGATAACGCATTTTACATGTCATCTTTAACCGTCCCCTAATAGACTACATTGCTGTAGACAACGCTCAATTTTCTAATAGATGACGCGTAATCTGCGTCATTTATAGCTATTTTTCTTGTAGTATATATCCTTTGATAGGTTGTTTTTACTTCCACGCACCCCTACGTATGTATGTATGTATGTATTATATAGATATATGTTATGTACCCATTTCTATTCATGCATATCCATACTTATAAAATATAAATTCCATCACTGGGTGTATAAATATATTATATATATATATAGGGGTTGGTTATAATAGGCACTACCCCTTATGTGAGAAATAGGGATAAATCTGAGCCTTATGACTATTATTGATGGATGGATGAGATTTAATGAGTGGAAGATATAATCAATTTAACTTCAGATTTTTATTAATTGGAGTAGGGTAAATGCATAATTTGAATGCTTAATTTTATATGGAAAATTACTAAAAATGACAGTAGATACGTATCTGTATGAAATTTATATTTATTCATAATTGAAATCCCCTATGAATCGGAGATCCAATCTGAAGTCTAGCACTTACCCAAAGTAACACTAGCGCCAATTTCTCTCAAAAAACAAATGACAAAAAGAGTGACTCTCTCTCCAACCTGAAAGACAAAAAAGATCCGATGACTCTCAGTGCTACTGTATGAGAAGGGTTCGTGTGGCCGACGTTGGATTATGAAGGTGACAAATTTGTGATTCTCATTTACTCATGGCGGTAAGTGCGAACCCTCTGACTTAACTAGTGGTGGAAAGACTCGAAGAATCAAACCACTATAATAACAAGAAAGATGACGAGAGGGAAAAAAGCAACATATTTGATAATCTGTCCTTGTTAGAAGGAAAAATAAATCAAGAAGGATTCTATGATATTCGTCCAAAAATACTTTTATTCCTTTCCTTGTAGTGGTACAAAGACTCTCAATAAAGAGAGGTGTAAAAAAACATTTTTGATATACAAGAAATTACAATCTACTTTATTTTTATTTTCTCTGTTTCTATGATATTCATGCTATCAAACATGGTATCAAGAGCAGGTTCATAGAGACTCAGAAAATATTCTCATCATCGTCTCGATCCCTCTGGTTTTCAGTCTAATATGGCGGAAACTAGTGAAACCTCAAATGAATTGACCATCCAATTGGCCAATTTGCTCAAGAACAGTTTGGGCCTCCAAAACAACACCAACAATGAATCCCTCTCCATCGGCTTCAAGCTGAACGGAGACAATTATCCGCTATGGGCAATCCTCATGAAAAAAGCAATTGGCGGGTGAGGAAAATCGACATATCTCACCACAGATCCACCGGCCACCACAGAACCAACATATAAAACATGGGAACAAGAAGATCAATGTGTGTTCACGTGGCTAATTCAGAATATAGAAACACAATTAATCAACAGCGTCTCCAAATACCCCACGGCCAAGGCAATATAGGACGGTCTTGCCATCACATATGGGAGTGGAACTGATTCCCTCCAAATCTTTGATTTACACAGGAAAGCAAATACATTGAGGTAAGGAGAACACACAATCGAAGAAACATGGGCAAAATTCTAAGAAATATGGATGACCATCGACCGCAGAGAACCAAACCCAATGACATGCACAAAAGATATAGAAACATTCAATCAAATTGTGCAGAATCAGAGGTTATTTCAGTTTCTTACCGCCTTGAACGACATCCACGAAGCGGTAAAAAAAGAACTCTTGAAGCGAGACCCGTTGCCCTCAGTCGATTTTGCCTACGCAATGGTGAGGCGTGAGACTGCCAGGGACCGTATTCTCCGGCCGATAGTCATCGATGACGGTGGCACATCATCGGGCGTAGGAGTCGGGCTCGCGGCGAGAGATCGAGATCGAAACCGGAAGGGACAGTGGCCACGAAAGGCGGAGGAAGACAAGAGCAAACTTGTTTGCTCACACTGCGGCATGAAAAAGCACACCCGAGAGACATGCTTTCAGTTGGTCAGCTATCCCGAGTGGTGGGATGAGACGAAGAAGACGAAGCAGCCGGGGAAGAACAGAGAAAGTACCGCAGCCGCGGTGACTGCCGGCGAGGGCCGAGCTACCGACGCCGGAGCGGGCAACATTGGCGACCGAGCAAAGGCTGGCACAGGTACCGTCGGTGATCGAGCAGAGGCGGTGAAGGTCGAAGCAAGGGTTTTTCAGAGTGATGAAGGTACAAGTCAAATTGGGGATTCTTATCCAAATGACTTTTCTAATAATTGCACAAGTGCCCCTCTGGAACCGCAAGTAATGAAAATGGCCTCTCCTCACAAATCAGCCCCTATTAAGTTGTATAATAGATTTCATGCCCTTGAAGATGAATCACATGTGTGTGCAGCCACCAGTGGTGATGATTACAAAAATAGGCAGTGGATTTTTTACTGTGGTGCGACTGACACCATGACTTTTGACAGATCGGATATTATACAGTCTGGCTCGTCTCGATGAACACATGTTCAAATAGCCAATGGTGACTTAGCTCCTGTTGAAGGAGCCGGAACAATTGCTTTATCCCTTACTTTACGACTGTCTAATTATCTTTTTGTTCCGTCTTTGTCACACAAATTGTTATCTATCAGTCACGTCACGAAAGAGCTAAATTGCACCTTGTTAATGCAACCACATTTCTGTATTTTACAGGATATCAGGACGGGGGTGATTATTGGGCGTGGCACTGAACGCAACGGGCTGTACTACGTGGATGAGATAGCTCAAAAAGGTGCTGTGATGCTGACTCACGGACCTGAAAACCGGACTGCTTAGCTTTGGCACCGTCGCTTAGGACATCCTTCCACGGGTTATTTAAAATTCCTTTTTCCTAAGATAGTCATTTCTAAGGATCTGTACTGTGAAACATGTTTTTTGGCTAAGAGTCATAGACATTCCTATAAATTGAACAATTCTCGTGTTAATGACATTTTTTCATTGGTTCACTCTGATGTTTGGGGACCTGCACCTGTGGTTGGGGGATAGGGATTTCAATATTTTCTGCTATTTGTTGATGATTGTTCTCGTATGACGTGGATTTATTTTTTGAAAAATAAATCTGAAGTGTTTGACAAATTTACTCACTTCCATGCCTTAATTCACACCCAGTATCAGAAAACGATTAAGATTTTAAGGTCTAACAATGGGGGGGAGTATGTCAATAACCGGATGAAAACTTTCTGTGCTAATACCGGCATGATTCACCAAACCTCGTGTCCCTATACCCCTGAACAAAATGGTGTAGTTGAGCGAAAAAATAGGATCCTCCTGGAAATATCTCGAGCTCTGTTAATTGAATCCCATGTCCCTGCTGAGTTTTGGCCTGAAGTCCTAGCTACCTCTGTCTATCTGTTTAATCGTCTCCCTACCAAAGCCTTACAACTCAAAACACCGCTGCAGTTCCTCTCCACTCAGGCCAAGATCCCTGTCGCCCTCACTCTCCAACCCCGTGTGTTTGGCTGCTCCGTGTATGTTTATGTTCCTAAAACCCACCAGGACAAGCTTTCACCCTGTGCAGTCAAATGTGTCTTTGTTAGCTATGGCTTACACCAAAAGGGATATCGGTGCTATGATCCAAAAACTCGTCATATGTACACCACTATGAATTGTGATTTCCTTGAGAGTGAGTATTTCTATCACCACCTTAGTCATCAAGGGGAGACTCGGGATAGTAACAGTGACTCCTTAAGCTGGTTATCTGTGCCAATGCCAAGTCCTGTTCAGTCAACGGGTCCAACAGATGAAGTTAGCAGCATCGCTGAGCCGACTCGTGAGACTAGACAGCCCGAGCTCGACAGTGACGCCGCCGAATCCCCTCCACTCCTGATATCTGAGGTACCTTCTACTCCTAAAACTGTTGAATCCGATCCTATTCTCGAAACTAACACTGACAGGGTAGAAGATCAAAATACAGAAGAAGATAGTGACACAGAATTGGCATCGACTGAAGAGACAGACAGATATGTTCTTCCACCACGGAGTACAAGAGGCGTTCCGCCAAAGAAATTTTCTCCAGAACATTCTGGGCGAAACACAAGGTATCCTGTCAGAAGCTATGCTAAAGGAAACCTAACAGAAATTGCGCAGGCATTCGAGGTAGCCTTATTGGGGAAGAAGGGACACCTCGATCAGTGGAAGAAGCTATGGAACAAAGTCAGTGGAGAGAGGCAATGAAGAAAGAAATGGATGCTTTGGCTAGAAATGAAACATGGGATAAATGCAGACTTCTAGAAAATAAGAAACCAGTTGGGTGTAGATGGGTGTTTACCATCAAACGGCGACCTGATAGCACAATAGAAAGGTATAAGGCACGGCTAGTGGCGAAAGGGTACACTCAAGTCTATGGAGTTGATTATGCCGAAACCTTCTCTCCAGTTGCCAAGATGAACACTGTGCGAGTTCTTCTATCGATTGCTGCTAATCGCGATTGGTCACTTCATCAATTTGATGTGATAAATGCTTTCCTACACGAGGAATTGAAAAAGGAAGTATATATGGAAGCACCACCGGGTTTCTCAGAAGAGTTTAGAGAAGGTGAAGGGTGTCGATTGAAGAAAACACTGTACGGCCTGAAGCAGTCCCCACGAGCTTGGTTTGGAAGATTTACGGAAGCCATGATTCGATGCGGATACAGACAGAGTAATTCAGATCATACTCTATTCCTGAAGAAGAGAAACAACAAAGTTACCTGCCTTATCATCTATGTAGATGACATGATCATTACCGGAGATGATATTGAAGAAATTGATAGTCTGAAAGTGAATCTATTCAAAGAATTCGAGATGAAGGATCTGGGGCATTTGAAATACTTCTTAGGAGTTGAAGTGTTGAGGTCAAAAACCGGTATATTCCTTCGACAAAGGAAATATACGTTAGACCTCTTGGCTGAAACTGGCTTACTCGACTGCAAACCAACCAGTACCCCAATCATCTTGAACCATGGATTGAGCATTGTGGAAGGAGCTGAGCCTGTAGAAAAAGGAAAATATCAGCACCTTGTGGGAAAGTTGATCTACTTGTCCCATACTCGACCGGATATTGCATATGCAGTAGGAGTCGTGAGTCAATTCATACACCAACCTCAGAAAGAACACATGGAGGCGGCACTACGTATTGTTCGATACTTGAAAGGTACAGTTGGTTTCGGTGTTCTCCTTAAAAAACATGGACACTTGGAAATCCATGGGTTTACAGATGCAGACTGGGCTGGAAACAAAATGGACAGAAGATCCACGGGAGGATATTTTACCTTCGTAGGGGGAAATCTAGTCACATGGAGGAGTAAGAAGCAGAAGGTTGTTGCTTTGTCAAGTGCTGAAGCTGAGTTTCGTGGAATCAAAAGTGGGTTGACCGAAATCCTATGGTTACGAAAGCTGTTAACCAAAATAGAGTTTCCTCCAGAGCACATATGTCAGCTGTACTGTGATAATAAAGCAGCTATTAGCATATCCGAGAACCCTGTTCAACATGACCGAACAAAGCATGTGGAGGTGGATCGACATTTCATCAAAGAAAAGATTGAAGGTGGCGTGGTCGAGCTCCCATTTGTCAAATCCAAGGATCAGTTGGCGGATATATTGACTAAAGCAGTCAATATCATAAGCTTTGCTGAAATTCTTGGCAAGTTGAGTATCGGAGATCCCGTTACTAAACTTGAGGGGGAGTGTTAGAAGGAAAAATAAATCAAGAAGGATTCTATGATATTCGTCCAAAAATACTTTTATTCCTTTCCTTGTAGTGGTACAAAGACTCTCAATAAAGAGAGGTGTAAAAAAACATTTTTGATATACAAGAAATTACAATCTACTTTATTTTTATTTTCTCTGTTTCTATGATATTCATGCTATCAAACAGTCCTATTTTATGAGGTTTTGGTGATGCTTGTTTATGATATTATGGTGCTTTTTATCAAGGGATATCTATGGAGTTGTATTTTATGCTGAAGTAATTTTTGTTTTCCCATTATGTCGATTGGGTTGAAGAAAAATATATTGAAATTACGTCTCATTCGTGACTGTCGTCGCAATACACATTTCGCAAATTAATTAATTTATGTTCTTTAAGTTTACCTTATTAGGCTTAATGTGATATGAATGAAGTTTGTTGATGTTTTGTAGTTGGAAAAAAATTATCTTCAATTGAGACAGATACGCAAAAGCATCGAGAAAAATTTATCTATATTGATAGATATTCGGACGATCATGAGGGAATTGATTTAAGGGCCAAGTATGAAGCAACACCTTAGCATTTAAATTAGACATGATCATGGAATTAGAAGCAACTTTAACACCAACTTCTATTAAGGGTGCATCGATGCTTTGGACGCATTACATTGTTTCTCTACAAGGATTGTATTGGTGGTTGCAATATTATGAAATTAATGCTTAGTAAATGTTACATTGGTTCTTTGAATTCATTAGATTGAAAATAGTGTATTGATGGTTTGAGAGAGTTACATTGGTGATTGATGAATATATCTCATTTAAATGTATTGATCATCTTTTGTTGCAGCAAAGAGTGTTTGTTGATTACATGGAAGCTGATGGGTTGAAGGTGAAGTTAGGTCCTATAAAGCCAGCATGCATGGGGAGGCTACAAATGCCTTGAAAGTACGCTGAAAACAATAATGATTGTGGTGTATACGCTATGCGCCACATAGAGACATATATAAGTCAATCAATCAAATCTTGGAATTATGACCTTAAGCAGGGGAATGTTGCAAGAATGAAGCATCTCCGGATTAAATATTGTGCATCTATACTCACATCCAAATTAAACATCCATTCATGGGAGATTGCAAATAAGGCCAGTTCGGTCTTCGCGGCAGCTTGTAGGAAAAAGTAGCCTAGTGTTATAGATATTTTGAAGGGTGATGTGTAGTGTTAATTATGAAATTATCGAGTTCACTTTATCTAGGAATGATATTAATTGGTAGACTAATTTTTTGGATGTGTGATTATTTATTATTGTTATATTTATGTTTATCACAATTTGAACATTTGGGATGCTATGTAAACGATGGGTTTAATGTTTATTAAGTAGTTCTTTGTTACATATTTCGTAGTGCATAATCTTATATAATGATTTATTCTTGGAATTGATGAATTGTGATGACGTGTGGGAGACTTGAAATGGTGCTTTGTATTATATTAATTGGTGCTTTGTGACATATGTCTGAATGCATATAAAGTATAATATACTTTCATGCACATATATCAAACATTTGTTCCATGATTAATTCCTAATTTTGGGAGAAATTAAATCTTGAGATGATACACATATGGTGTTTTGTACGAATTATGTTGATGTTTTATATTCAATAACTACTATATAGTCAATTGTGATATCGTACGTTTTTAATGGTTTATTCTTTCATTGCCACTCCTTTTTGTGTTCACAACAACTGGTGGCTTAACAGTAAGTTGCTCATGTTAGTTTTGTATACTGGAAAGCTTGTCTTTGTATACATTAAACAATATTAAGATGATATAGATTGAATAATTATTGCGGTCACTATGTGCTTTTAATTATTCTTATATTTAATTGCACATTACATATACTTGCATTGTAGATGATATGGTGTGGGTGAACACACGGTAAAGATCATATCATTGGATTCCTTGCATTGTATAAAAAGCTCACGGCTTAGATGGTCCTGAATCTACTATTCGTACATCGTAGAATAATCTGATAATTAGTTTATCTTGACTTGCTAATTATTCTCGTATACCGGCTTGTGTATTGAGGAGGATTACGATAGGATACTATTCTCTATTATGATCTTAAGAGAGAATGAAGATCAATAGAGTTCGGGTTCTTAACTCGTATATATTAGTGCACATATATATGTTGTGCCAACTGCTTTGATTTATCAATGAGTGATATTCTTTGATAGGATCAACAACCTCGATATTTTGGGCAGTGACATTTATATAAATGATAGGTCGTGCATTATATGTGGCCAATGTGTCCTGATACGCCAGGTTGATGATGTCCCCTTGAGGAAGCACAAAGATCATGGGAAGCCCTGCACGCAGAATATTAATTTATTCTTACATGATACGGAAGTCGTGCGGTACTACTCTCATAACAATATATTAATTAATTACATGGTTGCAGAATTCGGGCTAGGCGGCCGCCTAGGAGACGCCTAGGTGGTAGGCAGCCCCAGGCCGTGCCGAAAACACCCTAATCGGTTGAGAAATTGTGGTGGCCGATTCCTCGCCGCCTAGGCAGCCTCCTCGGTGATTAATCGGCCATTAGGCGGCCGATTAATTTTTTTAATTTTTTTTTTGAATATTTTGGTTCAAAATATGACCAAATAAAAAATTTGAGGTTTTTCCAACTTTTATACATCAACCTACATCCCATTTATTCAATCTACAAACCAATGTGGGATGTAGAAAAAAGGGAATAAAGTTGAAGAATAAATGTGAGGTTATCATTTATGATTAGCCTCTTTTTTATACAACAACCCCATCCTAGTTTTCAATGTAAAAACCAATCTGGGATGTAGAATAGGTTGAAAAAAAATTTAAACTCTAATTTGAGCTTTTATACAACATCCTACATCTTAATTTTTCATTATATAGTCGATGTGCGAAGTATGGTAATTGAAAAAAATAATGCATAAATATCAATATGTAGTAATAAATTATTAAATTATAAAAAATAGAAAACCGCCTAGACTCCGCCTAGGCCCCGTCTAGGCAAGCTAGGCGCTAGGCCCCATCCGACCGCCCGACTAGCGCCTAGCGAATTCTACAACCTTGATTAATTATAGTTGACAGAAGCTTACATAATTAATTAGTGGACATTATATTATTAATATGTGGAATGACTAAACTAAAAGAGAAAGCATATTCGTAAATATATATATATATATATTAAATTGGTAGGTTAATTTTATTTCTTTAGTGGGATAAAATAAAATATCAATGTTATGGATATTAGAAATTAAATAAATTAGTAGGTCAATTTAATATTCTTCGAGATCCCTATTGTAGCACAAATAAGACTTAAGTGGACTGGGGAATGGAACAAGTTGAGAGGCCCAAACCCATTAGGGTTTGGGGGACATAATTTTCATCTCCCTCTCTATTAATTAGAGGGGGCACAAAATTTTGCATGATAATATCAGCCTCTCTTATGCTCACTTGATTCCCTAGGGTTCTCACCCTGTTTAGTAGTCTGCAGCCCACCCTGTATATCTAAGCAAGGTTCGGGAATACAGTAGAAGATCGATGAATGAAATATCAAGCTTGCAGGAGTTCGAATAGATGGAGAGAGGGTGTTGTTCATGTATATCTTCTCCAACAATGAGATTAGACCTTTAATCTCATCTGCAACCCTACTACGCGATGTAAGTGTTTTATCGATTCTATCTTTTTCGATGTGTTAGAATCGATTTATTTGCATGATAATTCAACATAGGTAATAATTAGAATCACACATAAAATATGATTTATATGTTATAGAATTAATGAGCATACGGTTAGATCCTATGGGGGTTACAATTCGAAAAAACCACAACAGCTTCAATATAGATGATTGATAATGCTCATCCCTTGAACAGTTGTTTACCGTTCATCACTGGAGATGGCCTTAATTCTTAGTAATGTATTTGTTTTTGCTTTATATGAAAAGGCCACATGACAATGTTGAAGTTATGTGTGCATGAAAATCCATATTAATATTAAAAAAGAATGAGAAAGGTGTTTAATGCTCGTTTACAATGCTTATGGTGCTAAATAAAGTTATTAAAAAAATATTTACAGAGCTAATTGTTCTTCTAATCCATGAATTGTGTTTGATGTTAAAGAACATGCACGTTGGTGCTACATATCATTATTATATTGTTAGTTTGTTTTATTATCGTGAAATGCTTAATTTTAATGTTTTCAGTGCTAGGATATATATTTATCAATGCATATAAAGAATAATATTAAACTTTATCGTCCTTCTTATTATAAATTTGTTAATAAGAATGTTAATTTGTTTTATTATTGTGAATGCTTAATTCTAATATTTTCGGTGCTAGGATATATATTCATTAATGCATATAAATAATAGTATTAAACTTTATCGATAATACTTAAAAAAATTGGGAGAAATATTTATAAATTGAAAATAAAACTAATTTCGATAAAAATCAAGCTCCGCGATAATATAAAAAAAAGTTTATTGCACGCACATCATTCTTGGTAAGAAAAATAAAATATCCCATATATAATCTTTCTTGGTAAGGGAAAAAAACCACATATACTGCACGCGCGCATCATTATTTGTTAGGACAATTTCTAACATCATTGTTGGTCCTGGGCGAGTCGATATCAGTTTAGAGGGGGGGTGAATAAACTGATTAAAACTTTTGCTTCAAATGCGGAATAACAGGGCCCTTTGACTCGCTTAGTGAAACTTATCTATGCACAAACTTATTGAACAGTTAAGACAATTTGAGTGCAGCTTGTGTGATATTGTGTGCAGTTCAAAGATATGCAATAGCCAAAATAGTACAACACACAAGCGATTTATAGAGGTTTGAAGTCTCAAACTTCTACGTCCTCTCTTCCTTCTGCAAAAGGGCAACTTCACTATATAACTTGAGTTTCTTTACAAATTATACAATGAAGGACAGTTGGCTGAACCTGCTAACTGCTCGCTACCTCAGCGGGTCGACGGCTCACACGTGAAGTTCCTAACTGCTCGCTAGGAAGGTAGGTGCTATTGTCGTCTTTATAAGGTTTTAGATCTCTTTTGATCTTCAAGAGATTAGTCTTGAATAGGGGTTATCAACTAATGTGCTCCTTCAATTGAGCTGAGTAGTTGATCATTGTGTAGCTGAAACTGAGAAGACTGCCCTGGCTGGATTGTCAACAGCTGGCTGATTATCTTGACTCTGTGAATTTCTTCTTCTCAGTTCAACTCTCGCAGTTTCTATCAAATACTGAACTTGAGCTTGGGAGGGAGAAAGAAAAGCTCTTGTTTGTATATGCGAAAGTTGTGTAGGCTAAGGATTCTTTTTGGCTCTGCTCAAAGTTGTTTTAAACTCTGAATCACTCGTCTTTTATAGAGGAGTGATTTTATGACCGTTGAGTTCCATTGTCCATTGATCGGTGGCTCTGTTGGCTCATCAATGGAAGATGGTCTTTAATGATCGCTTGGAGCTTTTGGTTGAAGTAGTCGTTACTCTGCCAATCGATCTTCATTGGATATTTAATTCCAGGATCTTTGTTGAAGCATTTATTCCAAGATTCGGTGGTTTGAGCAATAAACTCCAGGGTTCTCTGGCTTCAGCTTTCTTGGCAGTTTTAAGTTCTAGTTGGCAGTTCTGGACTTGTCAGCTGAGCTTGTCAGCTGAGTTTGACTATTGCTCCAGTTGGCAGTTTTGAGCTCGTCAGCTGAGCATGTCAGCTGAGTTTGACTATTGCTCTAGTTGGCAGTTTTGAGCTCGTCAGCTGAGTTTGGCTATTGCTCCAGTTGGCAGTTTTGAGCTTGTCAGCTGAGTTTGGCTATTTTGTCAGCTTGATTGATTTCTCTTGAGCTTTCTTGTCAGCTTGACTAATCGCAAGCTGCCTGACTACAGTTCTGGCCTTCAGCTGATCTGTCTTGTTTACTTCAGTTTGGTAATCAGTTGGATACTTCCAGTCTTCAGTCTAAACTGATCTCTTATCAGTTCCTTTAGTTGACTCTTTTCTCCCTCAGCTCAGCTGACTTAGTTGTCAGTTTGTTTCGACTGATTTGACTTCTTGACTTCTCAGTTGAGTTGACTTCTGACTGAATGATGTATCCTTCAGCTTGTAGACCATACTCTTGATTGGTTGTCTTTCACTTTGCTTGAGTTCCTTTCTGATGATGCCCTAGATTGATCAGCTCCGATCTACAACTTGAATTTTAGTTAGTTTTTCATAAATAATTTTGACATCTCATCAAAACCTAATCTAGGGGTTCCTTGATAGTTTTTCCTAACAATTTTCTCCTTTTTGATGATGTCAAAACTTTGTTGATGATGATGGAAAAACTGCAAGTGTAGCAAGTTTGCTTAAGCAGTTTCAGAGCAAATTCAGAGCAAGTTTGAGAGAAAATTTAATTCATGATTTTCATTCAAGTATTAGAGCATTTGTCATTAGCATTTGTCATTCATGCTATCATTTAAGTATTAAAGCATTCATGATATGCATGAAATTCAAGTATTAGAGCTATTAAACTTCAAGTTTCAGAGCATTTTTTTTTTCATTCTTTCACTTTGGGCATGCTTTCATTTCAGTATTAGAGCATTTTTCATTCAAGTATCAGAGCATTCAACTTGATCAAACTTGAAGTATTAAAGTATGAGCATTATCAGAGCATGAGCATTATAAGCATGATCGAAATGTGTATTATATATTCACTTTAAAGCATATTATATTTTCAAGAGTCTACTCTACTCTCTGAAAATTGCTCCTTTGCTCCTGTTCTTTCTGCTCGACTCTCCTTTTTCTTGAACTCCTTGCATTCTCCATGCTTCCCCCTGACGCTGATCTTCCCCCTCATGATGAATTTCTCTTTGAATTTGATCCCAAAGAGTTAAGCATCCATCATCTCCATCATCTTTCTGTCCATCTTCCCCCTTTTTGGCATCATCCAAAAGGTGGAATGGATCGTATGATGGTAGTGACAAGTTTGGCAGGAAGGTGAAGGCAGTTGCCAAATTGTCATCATGAGCTGAGGGAACTGAGGGGATTTTCATGGGTGAGGATAGCCATGCATAGGCTTCTTCTGTTGTCATGAACTGACCTTGAGCAGAGGTGAAAGATACTTCTTGCTCTCTGAAGTGCGTCGAGGCCATGTTGTTGAAGATCTCATCGGTTGAAGGGATGGGTAGATCATCAACGAAAGGTGTGCATGAGGAGTTGGCCGGTTCGTTGTCGGGGAGAGGAGCATCGGCTGGTAGACTTAGCTGGATTCACTTGATCATCGAATCCATTATTTCTGAAAGCGTTGGTGGCGAGGAGAGTGGATGATTCATCAAGTTTCTACTCCATGTTCCTTTGTTGATCTAGAAGGTGGAGCCACGGGTGCGGATGAGGTGGAACATTGTTGACTCATCCAGTTGGAATCGCCATATGTGGTACTGCAGGTATCACCGCAGTTGGTCGAATAGAGAGGAGTCTGAGTCCTCAATGAGACCGAAACAGTTTCTCAGCTGATGGTCTAGAACTGCTTCAAACTCAACCTCAATGGAGTCACATTGGACTAACGGTAGAGGTTGGGAGCTGGCTGATATTGTAGGCTGATCACTCAGCCTTGAAAGAAGTTCGCTCTCAATCATCAGCTCTCTGTCTTCAGAGGAGCTTACGGGTGCCTCCAGAGGTGCCTTTCTACGACATGAGTTGGAAGGCCCTTGTGGACGTGAATGCTTCGGGATCGGATGGCAGTAGATAGTTAAGAGCATGTCCCTTCTTTTGAGTTGTTCACTAGTTGGGATGTTCTCATCAAACTGGCTTTCAATGATATGGCCTGTGCGACTCATAAACCCGACCTTTTCATGAAATGAGCCAGTTGATGGGTCATATGCCGCTAACTCTACATTAGCTCGCAGTTGAGCAAGGATGAAGGAGGCCCAGTCAGCTTTACATCCGTAATATAGAGCGGCTGTAAGATGGGCTTTGACATCCGAGAATTGGACTGTCTCAAAGTTTCCATGTAGAATATAGCTGATGATATCTAAGAGTTGAATGATATCATTGGGCATACTCTCCTTTAGCCTGTGTGAACAGTCATGGTGGCGTACTTGAGGAAGCTTCCAAGCATCCCACAGTGCGTATTTGCAGGGCAATTGCAGGGTCATGACGTCTGGACCGTCACCTGGAAGATGAAGGGTAGACATCATCATCTCTTTCGTCACTGTGATCGCCTTGCTCTAGACGGTAGAAATGATGTTGTCGCCGGAGATGGTTGTGTTGTAGTAGAACTCCGCAACATGGGAAGGTAAGTGCTTGAGCGGCATGATCGTCAAAAATGGCAACAGGCCAGTTGCCTCCAGTGGCCTATAAATGCTTTGAAATTTGTCTGAGCCGAGACGTGCATTAAGATACTCTAGACTTAGAGTCTTATCTTTCTTCAGCTTCTTAATAAGTATATTTGCATCTATCGTCTGAAATAGGGGCTTCATATCTGTAAAAAGATGATATTTTAGTTTAGATAGCAAGTGTTTTTGAGGAGAGAGGGAAGGTCAGCAAATGATCAAAGCAAGAGAGAAAAAGAGAGTGCTGATGATCGGAGCCTTCATCTCCTTGCACATATTTATTCAACTTTTGCATGCAGGAATCGAGGGCACTCGATTGCTTTTCTTAGCTGATCAACCATCCGATTTGATAGATGATTAGCTGAATTAATGATGCTTATATCTCAGCCGTTTGATGATGAAGTAACTTTATGATCTTGTGGCTGAGAAGTAGCGACTTTGAAAATGGGGTAGTTGCCATAAATAGCAAAATATTTTCCGCAGATCTTGCTATTTATATCTCAGTAAAAAATATTTTCTTTTTTAATTTTGAAGAGTTGATTTAATATCAACGCAGAGATATTAATTGCAGCATTGCGAGATAGAACCATATTTTCGAATTGTAACCATTGAGTATAATATAAGAAATTTCATAATCGCAACGGTAAGAATGTAATTATGATAAGCTTTGAATGTAATTATGATAAGCTTTGAAAAATAAAATAAAAAACTTATCCGGATTCAGTTGGGATACAGTCCAACTGATTAACTGCTCGGCAGTTGAATGATCAGTTGAGTCTCGCTTCTCAATTGTTGCTGAAGAATTGGCTGAAGCTGAAGTCGTGATTGAATCGAATTAATCAGTTGGCTTGATCAGTTGCTTGGCTTTCAATAGACAGTTTCCGCTTCTTGAAGGGCCTAGCCGGACTGGCTGCACTGCTTCTATTGGAGAGAGTTTTGGACTTTGGCAGTTCAGGCCTTGCAGTCCTCCGGGCTTGGTGAAGGTGAAGCTGGATGGCAACTGACGAGTTTTTCATCCTTTGACTAAGAAATTGTGAAGTTCCCTTTGGCGATGATCGAAACTGATCATTTTTCATAGGCAATTGCATGCCTTTTGAGCTAGATGTGAGCAGTGGAGTGACATAGCTCTTGGATAGGAGGCTTGGTGATGTGGCAGTGTCTTCATCATCACTATCGCTCTCATCAGCACGCCTTGGATTCTTCTGGGTAACCACAGCTTCAGTATGTGATAGATGTGGTTCTATCCTTTCGACGACCGGTGGAGTTTGTCGGGATGGCTCAGCTGACTGACTTGATAGATTATCAAAGTTCAGTTTTTGACAAAGTGAGCCAGTTAGGCAGTTGACTGGTTGATCTGCAGTTCCAACTTCTTAAGGCACGATGTTGGTCTTGATTTCTGCTAATACGGCGGTTGCTGGAATCTTGTTAACAAGCCGGTGATTCATGATGTGCTGGACTTGCACAATGGTTGGAGGAAATGGATTTGACGATCCTATCCATTTAATGCTCCATGTTTCTTCACGTTGCCAGTAGCTCATGCCATGAAAGGCCAATAGCAAGAAGTGAGATTGGATAGACATAGAATGTCTCCAGTTATACCAGTAGAAATACCGGTAGAGTTGTTTGAACAACTCTTGATTATGTTGTGCAACGAAAGCAAAGTGAGTGAGAAGAAGATTGGTCACTTCCTTTTGTGCACCTTTGACTGCATATTCACCACTATAAAAAGTGTGAATATTCTCTTCAGTCAGCTGGAGAGGAGGGCATGTACTTCTGAAGTAGTCCGCTCCGTAGTTTGGATGAGGGATTCCAATGAATGGAATAAGCTCATCTGGATCAGAGCAAACCTGGAAATCAACTGGTGATCCGTTCTTTGATTTTGGAGACTGAACAGCATTGGTAGTTGAGTTGCTCGAAGAGGGGTTGCCTGTCTTGGCTTTGGCTTTTCTCTTTTTCCTTAGTGACTGAAGATGAGCAGTTCCTTTCTTGGGAATCCAGTCAAAGATAAGAACTGGTAGTGACTCACCATTTGGAAGCTTCAGCAGGTCTTCAAGCATTTTACTCATTCTTAGAACAAGTCCGACCTTGCACTCAAATTTACCAAAGTTCTTTGAGTCAGAGGCCTTGATGACTTGATGCTTGAATTGTTGAAAGACAAATTCTGCCCAGTTTGTTTGTCGTCCTTCAACAAGGTGAATCATAACCTTGTATCTCTCTTGGGTGAGTTGACTCAGGCTTCCAATGGCCCCGAACATTATCTTGTTCGTTATGTCAAGTAGAACTCCATACTCGGGCTTCAGGTCAGTTTTAGCGGTTGTAAAACTGAATTGCTTGTCGCAGGTTGAAGATTTCCATTCTCTCCAGTATGACTCTGCAGATTCCTTTAGATCTTGAACGGATGAACCTTCTTGTAGAAGTTGGAACACTTCTGCAATTGTCTTTTCATTGATTTTAAGTGGTCATCCTTGAATCACTGATGACACTGTCTTTCCATCTGCAGATAATTTTGCTTGAAGCAAAAATTCACTCACCAAATTTTGTCTAAAGAACTTTAGTGGTGTTTCCAAGTAGTAAAGAATTTCTTTCTTATGAAAATTTGACAGAAAGATTGGGTTGTTTGATTCATTTAGAATCAATTGAAATTTCTTCCTATCAAGAAATTTATCTCTCATAAGTTGTTCCTTGAAGGAATTTGAAGATCTGGATAATTCGGCCATCTTTGAGGTTGGCTGAGATTTTGGAAATTTTTAAGATCTTTTGAGAGAGAGAGAGTTTTTGAGAGTGTAGGAGAAGGAGGCTTTATGAGAGGTTTGTAAGAGATGGGCTTTTTATGAGTGTTTGGACAGGCTCATAGATCTGATGGTTGGAATGGTACTAGTCTCTGGTCTCTTTTGGTCGTTAGCAATTACTGACTTTAACACGTGTCATTGTTTTGCAACGGTCATAATTTCAAAATAAATTGAAATAAAAAAGATAAACTTTTATAAATATGTCAAAAGATAATTTCAAACTGATTAACAAGAAGTACACTTAGGGCTTTTCTAATCAGGTTTAATTTGATCAGCTACTTAGTCCTTCTTGTGATCAGTTTTTCTTTTCTTGGCTAGCGGTTCAGTAAGGTCTTCTTCTTCATCCTCATCACTGCTTTTTGACTCAGTTTCAACTGACTGGAGCCTTGGATGAGCTTGCAGCTGCTTGATCTGCTCATTGTGTAGTTTAACCTGTTGCTGCAGGGATTGAATCAGCTCTTCATAATACGGAGGGAGCTGGACTATTAAACTGCTTGGCTGAGCGTTGAACTGAACTGCTCTAGAGTCCACTTCCTCTCCTACTTCAGTTCCAACAAGTTCCTCGCAAGGAACTGTGTGGGATATTTCGTCTACTTCCACACTTGTTTGGTAGACAAGTTGATCATTTCTTTGACCTGTCTGATCAGCTGACTTGTCTGTAAGAGCTAGCTCTGGATCAGCTGGAGGAATAGATGATGTGAATCCTCTCTCAGCAGTTGGATCTTGTGAGGTAGCTGTCTGGGTTTCAATTGCCTTTTCAAATTGATGAGTCTTCTCAGCTGATTCTTCTGACTCTTCAGGAATAATGTTGATTTCAACTTCAGCTTCGTGAGGAGGTTTCTCAGGGTGAAGTTCTCTCATTACCTCATCAATGATATCATCCTCTGAGTTGTATATTTGATCGCTCATGGAAGTTGATGGCTATCCAGTTTGATGGCTTTGTGATTTCTTTATTAATTGATTGAATAGCCATTTGTGTTGAACATGGGGGTGCGACCATCTTTCTCGATCCATTTCTGTAGTGATGACTGGCAATGTTAAGCTTTGAATCTTGCACAGTTCATCAAACACGTCTTTCATCGATCCTTCAGCTAGATTTGAGCACTCTTTCCTCAGTTGTAGCTGCCTCATAAGGTGTTTGCCCTTAGTGATACTTGCGTTCTCACTGTCCGTCCATCATAGGCTCCATTCTTCCTCTCACCTCCAGAAGCTCATCCCATGGAATGCGAGCAATGAGAGGAAAGGCTCTGACTGATATACATGTCTCCATAAAAACCAATATATGTACCTGGTCAAGATGTGATAGAGCTCCTCATGACCAGTTAGTTCCTGGGCAAAGTGTTGAGACATGTGCTTTTGTATGGTTTCATCAGCCCATTTCTTCACGGACTCTCCTTATGAGTAGGCTCTTATATTTCCTTCAACTTGGGCCATTGGTGGGCACGTCATTTGGAAGTAATCAGCTCCAGCCCCTTTGTGAGGAATCCCTCTTACAGGGATGATATCTTCTGGATTTTCGCACGGAGCTGTATCTTCAACAGTTAAATTTGTCGGGATTGTTGGATCTTGTATAGGGCTTGATTCCTTTCTCCTTCTTGATTGAGAAAGTAAGATTCTTCTCCTTTTTGGTTGACCAGCTTGTTTCTTCTTTGGAGCTGATCTGCTAGCTGCTTGCCTAGCTGATTATCCGATGATGTCAGTTCTGGTGGCAACTGAGCTTTGTTGCCTGAATCTCTGAGCTATAGGGATGTCATTATCAGAGTCATCAGTAACTGACTTCTTTCCCTTGCCTTCAGCTGCAGGCTTCTTTCTCTTTTGCTGGTCAGTTTGTTCAGGATCAATCTCCACAATTTTGAGAGGTTTCCAAATGAAGTCATTACTGACTATAGATTTAAACTCTGTTTCCTCAGCTATCCAAGGAAATTGCTTCTCCAAAATGATGCTGATCCGATTGATATATCCAATTCGTTGAGAGAATTTCTCACTATCCCAGCTTCTCTCAATGATATCAACATATCTCTTCAGTTGTTCAAAGAAATATTGTGCCCAGTTGATCTCCATTTGGTTGTAGATGGCGGCGCAGATTTTGTACTTTGTTGCTGACATTTCAGACTGACTGCCAGTTGTTCCTACCATTATCTTTGAGGTGATGGCAGCGAGCACCTGAAATTCATCTTGCAGTTTTGAGATGAGATGATTGCTCTTATATGGTTAAGTTTCACCTTCCTTTTTCTAGAATTCATAAGCTTCCTGGAAATTGACTTGAACATCTTCCAGCTTGAGTCCGTTGTTGGGTAGGTCGAACATGTTACTCAGAGACTCAACTGTCACGATAATAACTTGTCCTCTTACTTCCGATCTGATTTCTTTGGGATTTGAAGATCCATTTGAATTTAAGTAAAATTCAGCAACTGGTTCTGTGTAAATTCGTTCTAGAAATACCTCCAGGAACTTCTTCAGCTTGGCCTGAGAAAGCTTTTCAACGACCATTCTGCTGAGAGGGGAAGCTTTACAGGCTTGAAGGAATCCGGCTGGATTAAAAAACTTGTCTCTGTCGAGTTTTTCACAGAATACTGTAGAATCTTCTCCAGACTGAAGGAAATTGAATCTTCTGCGAGTTGGGTTTTAAGCCATAATTCTTTGAAGAGAGATTAATTTGAGAGACTGGGGAATTGATCTTTCAGGGCTGAAGAGTTTTTGTTTTTGATGAGAGATAGATAGAAAAAGATAGATCTTTAGTAAAAATCGGGAAGCTTATCTCGAGTATTCAGCCGCCTTATTTATATAGAGAGATTGGGCTGATCCAACGGTTGTGTCGCTTCATATGCCCAAATTCAATGGTCGGATTAATTCAATTGACCCGCCGATTGGCTTTTCATTTCTATCCGTTGCGGATAAATTGAAGGAGGAGAGAGAAAGTTCAACGGTAATATTTGAGCGACACGTGTTTTTACCGTTTCTAATATTGAAATTTTTGAACTTATCTTTTCTCTCTAGCAGTTTCTCCTTGGCTTGAAACTGATTACGTCATCAATTGGCTTTGACTATAACTGATGATTTTTCTGTTGATCAGTTCCAACTGAGATGTCTTCTCATCAGTTCCGAACTGGTCTTGACTTCATGGACCTTCATTCAGCTGCTTCTCAGTTCAGCTGTTCTCCTTCAGCTGGTCTTTTGAGCTGATATATCCTTTTGAGTTGATTCCAGTTCCTATGATTCCTTCATCAGTTTGATCTATTTGCAGCTGGTATGTTCTGCACAGCTGACTGGATCATCAGTTTGAGCGATTGAACTGGTGATTTAGTTGAGCTCATGGGGTAAACTGATCATTTCCAGTTTACTTTTCTTTCCACAGCTTCTTACTTTTACTTCAAACTGATGGCTTAGGTGTCCAACTAATCAGTTTAAAGACTTTTCAGCTATGGATTACTCATTCGGATGAGTTGAAGCCTTCTGGTTCAGTTCCTTTCTTCAGCTGGAATGGGTTCTTGGCCTTTTTCTTCCTGTTGATCATCTTCATCTTTTGATGTTAACTCAAATAAACCCAATTGTATGCATAGCTCAATAAACCTTGCTTCAGGCAATGGTTTGGTGAAGATGTCATCTATCTGCTTCTCCGTGTTGACATATTTGATGCATATGTCCTTCTTCTCGATGTGATCTCTAATGAAGTGATGTCTTATATCAATGTGCTTGGTTCTTGAATATAGAACTGGATTTTGAGATATTGCAATTGCACTGTTGTTGTCACAGAAGATAGGGACTTCTTCAGTTTCAACTTTGTAGTCCTTCAATTGTTGCTTCATCCAGAGTATCTGAGCACAGCAGCTTCCCACAGCTACATATTCTGCTTCAGTTGTTGACGTGGCAACTGAGTGCTGCTTCTTGCTAAACCAGGATATCAGTTTGCTTCCCAGAAACTGACATGTTCCACTGGTACTCTTTTTGTCGATCTTGCATCCACCAAAGTCTGAATCTGAATAACCAATTAGTCTCAAACTGTCATCTCTGGGATACCATAGTCCAAGATTTATGGTTCCTTTGATTTATTTGATAATCATCTTAGCTGCTTCAAGGTGGCTTTTCTTTGGGTTAGCTTGAAACCGTGCGCATAGACCGACTGAATAAGAGATGTCTGGCCGGCTGGCTGTTAAGTAAAGTAGCGACCCAATGATTCCTCTATAATATGTTTGGCTAACTGATTCTCCTTCTTCGTCGAGAGTTAGCTGAACTGATGTGTTCATAGGAATTTTGAGAGTTTTTCCTTTGCTTACTCCAAACTTCTTGACTAGCTCCTTGGTGTACTTCGCCTGGTTGATAAAGATCCCATCTTTCAGCTGCTTCACTTAGAGTCCTAGGAAGAATGTCATTTCTCCCATCATGCTCATCTCAAATTCGCTTTGCATCAGTTGAGTGAATCGGGTGCATAGATCCTTGCTTTTTTATCCAAAAAATTATGTCATCCACATAAATTTGAACCATTAAGATCTCAGTTGATCATTCTATTCAGAATAGAGTTCGATCAATGACTCCCTTTTGAAACCCATTTTTCAACAAAAATGTTGTGAGAGTTTCATACCATGCTCTAGGAGCTTGTTTCAATCCATAGAGGACTTTCTTCAGTTTGAAGACCTGATCACCAATTTCAAAGCCTGGCGGTTGCTCGACATATACGTCCTCCTTGAGCATTCCTTGAAGAAAAGCACTCTTGACATCCATTTGGTAGACTGTGAAATTGAAGTGAGCTGCATAGGCTAGGAACAATCTGATGGCTTTCAATCTTGCAACTGGTGCGAATATCTCATCAAAGTCAATCCCTTCACTTTGTGAGTATCCTTTGGCTACCAGTTTAGCCTTGTTCCTTGTGATCACTCCTTGTTCATCCAGTTTGTTGCGAAAAACCCATTTTGTACCAATGACCTTCTGGGTCTTTGGTCTATCAACAAGGAACCATACGTCATTCCTTGTGAATTGGTTCAGTTCTTCTTGCATGGCCATGATCCAGTCTGAATCTTCTAAGGCTTCCTTGACGTTTGCTGGTTCAGTTTGAGATATGAAGCATGTAAATAATGTATGCTCAGTTGAACTTCTGGTTTGGACTCGACTTCTTAGATCACCAACTATCTTGTCAGTTGGGTGGCTTCGGAGCCATTTGGGCAAGATAGCTTCAGCTGGATCTTCAGTTGGTTCTTCTGTGGTGACATCATCAGTCGCCCTTTTATCAGTTGGTTCGGTATTTTCATTTGTTCTTCTCCCTGTTTCAGTTGTGGGGTTTATAGTCTCAACACGATTTATGTCTTCATTGACCATATTGTTCTCAACTGGTTTAGTACCAGTTTCATTGCCTTCTTCTAGTGAAACTTCAAGCCGCTCTGGAACAATGTGATCCACATAGTCCTGCGAGTTCTCAATTTCACTAGGTAGTTCTTGAACTGATGTGTTTATTCTTTCTTTGTTCTTGTACTCATTAGTAAATTCATCAAATACCACATGCCATGTTATTTCCATAACAAGAGTTCGTTTATTGAACACTCTGTAAGCTTGTGCATGAGGAGAGTTATACCCAAGAAATATTCTCTCATTAGCTTTAGCACTAAAAGCTTTCAATTGAGTCTTGCCATTATTGTGAATATAACATGTACAGCCAAATATTTTAAAATATGAGATAGAAGGCTTACGACCCTTATACCATTCATATTTTAAGTGTCCGGTTACGCCATTCGGCTATACCGTTTTGTTGTGGAGTTCTTGCAGCTGAGTGTTCATGAGTGATTCCAAGCTGGTTGAGGAAGCTGATCATTTGTTAATTTACAAACTTAGTTCCATTGTCAGAGCGAATCCTTTGAACTGATTTTTCTTTTTCGGTTTGTAGCCTTCTGATCAGCGCCGTTAGCTTGTCATAAGTTTCATCTTTGCTCTTCAGAAATTCCACCCATGTATATCTTGAGAAATCATCAACTACTACCAGAGTGAATCTTTTGCCTTTTGGGGTTTTTGGTCTAACTGGACCAAACAAATCCATATGTAGCAGTTGGAGGCAATCAGTTGTTCCTGGTGGATTACTCCTATTCTTAAATGATGCTTTCACCTGCTTGCCTTTTTGGCATGGCCCACATATACCTGTTTTCTTGTATATTTCCTTGGGAAGCCCCTCAACTAACTCTTTCTTAGATAGGTAGTTAATTGTTTTGAAGTTGAGGTGGTTCAGTCGTCGATGCCATAGCCAGCTTGCTTCAATTGATCCTTTTGAAAGAAAGCAAGCTTCTGAGTAGCCGGTTGACCAGTCAACAATGTACATGTTGCCTCTTCTTATGCCAGTGAGGAGAATTACTCCAGTTGACTTGTCTCTTATGCTGCAGGAGTCTTTAGTGAAGTCAACTGAGAATCCATTGTCGCACAGCTGGCTGATGCTGAGTAGTTTGTGCTTCAGTCCATCCACGTGGGAGACTCCATTTACCACTACTTTTCCCTTGACTATGAACCCTTCTCCAATGGTTCGGCTTTTGGAGTTGTCTCCAATTGTGACAAGTGGACCCTTGACTTTTTCATAACCGTCGAGATCTTCTCTGTCTCCGGTCATGTGCTTGGAGCACCCGCTATCTAGATACCAAATGTCTTTAGTTTTCTTCATAGATATAATGCTCTTGTCCTGCAAAAACAAGGATTAGCATTTAGGTACCCATTTTATATCAGGTCCTTGTTGATTCATCAAGCTTTTTGGAATCCAAACTTGCCAAACTTTTGGCTTCTTATCATTCAGAGATCCAACTGACTTAGATCGCCTGATCAGTTTAGATTTTCTCTCAACTCTTCTATTCTAATTTGAATCAGTTGAGTGATACCTGCGTTGAGAGTTAGTTGGATAAAAGAATTAAACTAAAATGCTTTGGTCTTGAGACCTTTGAGTTCTGTGATCAGACCAGTGTTTTGTATGTTTCTAGTTTATTGGAATGAACCTTTTTAGCTCATTTCTGGAATCTAAGTACTCATTATAATGATGGTAGGGTTCAAACGAGTTTCTTTGATCTCTCCTATAGGTGTTCTGATTGAACTTCTTGGTAGGATAGGCTTGAGATCCAAACTGATTTGTCCTTCTAAAGAGGGTTGATCTATCAGTTTGTCTTGGGCGCATTCTTTGTTGAGATGATGGTCTTTGTTGAACTGGAGGCTTTGAACGAGTGGATTGACTTGAATGAACTGATGATCTTGGCTGGAAATTGGGCTTCAGTTGGCCTGGTGTTTTTGTTTGGTAAAACTGACCAAATTGTCTAGGCTGAGTTTGAGGATTTTTCAATACTCATTTTCCTTTGGTTGACTCAGCTAGTTGATCATGAGATCTAGTGAACCCTTTTAAGACCCCCTTATCACTGGGTTAGGCAACTACTTTTCCCTTTTCTAGAGCAGTGAACTTGCTATATCCTAGCCCTGAGCTGCTAGTTCCAGTTCTTTGATGATTTAATATCTCATCTAAGGTTTGAGATCCCTTTTTGAACTTCAGAGTTACTTTTTCTCTTTCATGGATCTCTTGTTTGAGTTTTTGATTTTCAGCCTCTAGATCAGCAGTTCTCAATTTCAATTTCTCAAATTCTATAAACTGAGACTCAAGATAATTCAATCTTTCATGATTAATGCTCAGTTTTCTAACCTTATTTCTTAGTTCATCATTTTCATCTTTCAGTTCAACATGCAAGTAGGATATTGAAGCTAATTGGTCTTCTAGCATCATAAGTTTCATATCAAGTTCATTACTAGAGACAGTTGCTTCATTTATATGATAAAAAGAGGTTTGAGAATCAGCTATACTAGCCTCTTCATCATTGTCAGCCATGAGGCAGAATAGCGCTTCATCATCTGAGCTGTAGCCGTCAGAATCAATTCCAGAAGGATAGTCTGAATCATCTAGCATGACATTCTCAAGGTTTGCAACCATTTCTTTTCTTTTGAAGAAGCTTCTCCTCACCTTGGCTTTCTTGTCTTTAGGGAGTTCTGGACATTCAAATCTATAATGTCCTTGTTTGTGGCAGTGAAAGCATTCTCCAAGATTTCAGTTGCCACCCCTGAATGGTTCAGCTGGTTGATGAGTTCTCTCATCTTTTGAGATTTCATCAGTTTGAGGTGGAACTGATTGTTTATCCTGAACTGTCTTCAATTTTTCTAGCAACCTGGTAACTGATTGGATTTGATCATTGATGTCATCAGTTAGATTCTCCTTCTTTTCAGTTGTTTCTCTTTTTCATTCAGTTGAAGATCCGCCTTGATGTTCTTTGGCTGTTGAGCTCCTAGGTCGGAAGTTGTTCCTTCCTCGAGTGTCTCTAAACCGGTTCCTTTCACCGTAGAAAGCTGCATCTTGAGCTGACGATGTTGATGCTTCATTCTTTCGATTTAGACTGTACTCATGAGCTTTGAGAGAACCAAATAGTTCCCTTGGAGTGATGCTATTTAGATTTCTTGATTCCTTTGTAGCTATCACTTTCATATCCCATTCTTCAGTAAGATTATCCAATATCTTGAAGTTCATCTCAAAATTGGGATAAATCCTCCCGAGGATGTTCATCTCACTGATGATGCCCAGAAATCTGGTTTTAAGGCTTGAGATGGACTCCTCTGGCTGCATTTTGAAGGATTCATATCTGTCGACTGCCAGTTGGAGCTTGTTTCCTTTGATGGCTTTGGACTCTTTGCATAGATCTGCTAGTAGGTCCCATATCTCCTTGGCAGTTGTGCAGTTCTTTGTGTCCTTCGTTCTATCTTCATCTAGAGTTTGGAATAATGCGGCTTGAGCAACGAACTCTAGATTTTTTAGCTTCTTCTCTTCGCTGGTGAGAAGATTAGTTGGCTTTGGAATCCTTGCCGGTTGATTGATATCAACTATGTGAGCATCATTGTCCATCATGATGATGATTGGACCATCTTCGATGACTTCCCACATATTCTCATGAATTGAGCAGAGATGAGCCTTTATTCTCCTGCTCCAGTTATCATAATTCTCAACTGAAAACTAAGGTAGCTTATGGTTTACCATAGCTGAAATGTTAGCACAGATAAGTAGATCTGATTCAGTTGATCTGCAGAAATGGCTGATCCTTAAAATCAACCGCTCTGATACCACTTGTTGGTCCCGGGAGAGTTGATATCAGTTTAGAGGGGGGGTTAATAAACTGATTAAAACTTTTGCTTCAAATGCGGAATAACAGGGCCCTTTGACTCGCTTAGTGAAACTTATCTATGCACAAACTTATTGAACAGTTAAGACAATTTGAGTGGAGCTTGTGTGATATTGTGTGCAGTTCAAAGATATACAATAGCCAAAATAGTACAGCACACAAGCGATTTATAGAGGCTCGAAGTCTCAAACTTCTACGTCCTCTCTTCCTTCTGCAGAAGGGCAACTTCACTATATAACTTAAGTTTCTTTACAAATTATACAATGAAGGACAGTTAGCTGAACCTGGTAACTGCTCGCTACCTCAGCAGGTCGACGGCTCACACTTGAAGTTCCTAACTGCTCGCTAGGAAGGTAGGTGCTATTGTCGTCTTTACAAGATTTTAGATCTCTTTCGATCTTCAAGAGATTAGTCTTGAACATGGGTTATCAACTGATGTGCTCCTTCAATTGAACTGAGTAGTTGATCGTTGTGTAGCTGAAACTGAGAAGACTGCCCTGGATGGATTGTCAATAGCTGGCTGATTATCTTGACTCTGTGAATTTCTTCTTCTCAGTTGAACTCTCGCAGTTTCTATCAAATACTGAAATTGAGCTTGGGAGGGAGAAAGAAAAGCTCTTGTTTGTATATGCGAAAGTTGTGTAGGCTAAGGATTCTTTTTGGCTCTGCTCAAAGTTGTTTTAAACTCTGAATCACTCGTCTTTTATAGAGGAGTGATTTTATGACCGTTGAGTTCCATTGTCCATTGATCGGTGGCTTTGTTGGCTCATCAATGGAAGATGGTCTTTAATGATCGCTTGGAGCTTTTTGTTGAAGTAGTCGTTACTCTGTCAATCGATCTTCATTGGATATTTAATTCCAGGATCTTTGTTGAAGTATTTATTCCAAGATTCGGCAGTTTGAGCAATAAACTCCAGGGTTCTCTGGCTTCAGCTTTCTTAATAGTTTTGAGTTCCAGTTGGCAGTTCTGGACTTGTCAGTTGAGCTTGTCAGCTGAGTTTGACTATTGCTCCAGTTGGCAGTTTTGAGCTCGTCAGCTGAGTTTGACTATTGCTCCAGTTGGCAGTTTTGAGCTCGTCAGCTGAGTTTGGCTATTGCTCCAGTTGGCAGTTTTGAGTTTATCAGCTGAGTTTGGCTATTTTGTCAGCTTGATTGATTTCTCTTGAGCTTTCTTGTCAGCTTAACTAATCGCAAGCTGCCTGACTACAGTTCTGGCCTTCCGCTGATCTGTCTTGTTTACTTCAGTTTGGTCATCAGTTGGATACTTCCAGTCTTCAGTCTAAACTGATCTCTTATCAGTTCCTTTAGTTGACACTTTTCTCCCTCAGCTCAGCTGACTTAGTTGTCAGTTTGTTTCGACTGATTTGACTTCTTGACTTCTCAGTTGAGTTGACTTCTGACTGAATGACATATCCTTCAGCTTGCAGACCATACTCTTGATTGGTTGAATTTGACTTTGCTTGAGTTCCTTTCTGATGATGCCCTGGATTGATCAGCTCCGATCTACAACTTGAATTTTAGTCAGTTTTTCATAAATAATTTTGACATCTCATCAAAACCTAATCTAGGGGTTCCTTGATAGTTTTTCCTAACAATCATGGTTGCATTTCTCCCCACAAATACTACATGTTCTTAATGGTTTCTTCTTCTCTTTAATTACTTTTTCCCTCATTGATTTGAGCCAACCCTCACTCCCTTTTGTCTTCACTAGATATGGTGGCTTAACAATAACTTGCACCAACATAGAGGACTGATAATACTCCTCAAACAACCTCTTCTTCACATGCTCAGCTGATTCATCATATCCACTTGATTTGAACACATCTTTAATGTCTCTAATGGCTTGCAGCAATTAATGAGATTTATCCAAGTCGCCTTCAACCAAATTTAAACAACTGTAAAAATCTCAGATACAATATCATGTAACATAAATCGGTTGTTTGCAATAGCAACACAAGAATCCAATACACCACCACTAATAGCATGTGCCGTGTTGAATAATGCTTGTTTTATTCATCGACTAACTATGTATTTCTAAGGTATAGATTCATAATTCAGATCCTTAAAGACAAGAAACACATGAGAGCACAATAAACCTACCATTACAAATTTTTTACAACTACATATGTGTGTGTGTGTACATATATATATATATATATATATATAATATACAGTGCTTAACCAGAGTATTTTCAATGCTTTATTACCAACTAGTAAATGTTTTTTATATGATACACAACTTCACATTACAAAGTTATCACTGCTTGCATTTTACAACCAGAAACATTCCATCGCTCTTGGTATTATGCAAACAAGTGAGACCTATTAAATTAAACTAAAACACTGCAAAATTAATCATACATCCAAATATAAACTTGACAAATTCTACAAAACATAACAATAATTAACATATTATTTTAAACTACACATACAAACACATATATGGGATGAAGAACGTAAAAACTTGAATCTTCCATTCACGATGACTCTACTGACATGATGAAATCAGGTGTGTTTCCTTTTAAAATTGATCGCCTAAAAATCGGTACAAAAATATTAAAAATAAATCTACAACTCTGCTACACAAATGATGAGATATTGCTACAAAATTGAGAGAATTGTCTCTAAAAAAAATAAAAATGACGCATTAATTGCTTGAGAATTGGAAATATGTGTATAGTGGGTTATTTACTCAACAGAAATCGTAATATATGAAATAAATCATATTTTGATATAAATAAATATTTACACACTTTTACAAATGTCTTCATTACCCTTGTACATCAAGAAAAGTCAAAAATGCCAAACATAAATGGGAGGCAATTATTACATCTCAACCGTTCATTAATCTAAATTTAAGGACTAACATTTGTTTCTATTTCTCACACCAATATAAGTTCCTATTTGAACCATATCATACATGTATATATATATACATATATATTTATTAAGTATGTGTGTATGTGTGTGTGTGTATGTATGTAAACACTCACGTATGTGTATGGATATTGTCTAAAGTATGCTATTTTCTTAAAATCATGGAATTATTTTAGGATTTTATATTAACTTATAATTAATATTTTAGGCAAGACGTGTAGAGACTTAACCAATTAATTTTTAAGTCAAGGTTAAGGTAGGATTTATATGTTGAAACTTTATATTATTATCTTCTCTATATTTTTGTACGAGCTATGTGGAAATTCAGTACAAAGTCTTCTAGACTATAAAGTACCGAGTCTTTTAGACTATAAAGTATAGAGTCTTTTGGACTATAAAATAGCGAGCCTAAAGACTGATTCAGAAGTACAGGTTACAAGAATTGGTCTATGAAGCAAAGATTTTATCTTTTCACATAATTATTTGTTAAATTTATAGTTTGGATAACAGAGGCTCCCACCAAGTTTAAAAGAACTCATCCCGGTCTTTTATTTCCTTTCAGGCAAGAGCTCGGGCAATGTGTTAACGGACAAGATGTGATGATGGTGGTCAACTGACCAAGCATGATTAAAAGAGATTTTATTTTATTTTGACTTTATTTTCTGTAATAAATGTCAATTTATTGTTCGAAACGTCCTTTGTATTTTCAATAAATTATTCTATTAATTAAATGAAAAGAATGATTAACGTACATATTTCTATTAAAAGTGATAATGCGATATTAGATTTTACAAAAGGCCCACCAATTACTTTTTTCTCAAGATAAACTCCGATGGAAACATTAATAGACTTGAATGTCTTGTTTTGCGAGGAAACGACTCATACCTATTGAGAGAGTATTAATTTTAAGGATGATTCCATCTCTAAATTCACCCCTAAGCTTATTAGAATAAGAAAGATAAATGAAATGAATATAATCTAAGTCAACTTCAATTTTCGGATGATCGATTCATTTCATAATCAATTAAGTCAAATCTTTCTAAAATTGATCATAATGGTATAATTGTAAAAAACTATTAATTCCTAATCAAAGATTTAATTGATGACTTACCATATATTTGGCATATACCATAATTATTAATTATGGCCGACCACACATGTGGCCGAAAATCATTACCCTTCACAATAATTGATGTTTTAGCTTTTGTAACAAAATTTAAGAAATAAAAAGAGACAAATATATATAGCCTCTCCTCTCTCTCCACTTCTACCAAATTTTATGGAAGAAATTTTATTTATCAAAGATAAGTTAATATAAGATATTTTATAATGTTTTGATAGGGGTAAAATTGAGAGAAAGATTGTGAAAAAGTCTAAAACATCATGAGACAATTAAAAGACTAAAACATTACTTATTGTGAAACAGAGAAACTGAATAATAGTATTCAATAGTCAATATTATCTTTAATTTTATGTTTCTGGAGAAATGAAATCAAATTTCATACTCATGGTTATAAACAATAAAAGAGTGAATATTCTTCGATTGTTCTTCCATCTTATATATTGTGTCCCTTATTTTGCTCCAACTCAATATTCCTTGCTAGAAGTTTATTACTTGGTTATTATTTGATTGCACACATTTACCTATTGTTTTTATTATTTTGATATATTTATGTTATTTTGCTTAAGTCTACATACGAGGACTGTATGCATTTTGTACGTGTTATCACAAAATAATAGAAAGTGAAGGCTGGAGTTTCACGCCAAATGCCATCACAAAATAATAGAGAAAAAAAGACAAAAAATTTATATAAGACCGTCGAACGGGTCTCTTGCGTTAGACGGGTCAAATAGGATTCAAACCCGTCCAAAAAATTCTTACAAACCCGTTCAAACCTGCAAAAATAGTCAGGCGCGTGGAGCCACGTGCGGCCACTCAGGTATCACTAGGTATAAAGTAAAGTATCACTATGTGTGAAGTATCATTAACTATGAAGTGAAGTATCATTAGATATAAATTTGGTGAAATATCATTAACCATTAAGTGAAGTATCATTAGATATATATCCGGTAAAGTATTATTAACTTTGAAGTGAAGTATCATTAAATATAAATTTGGCGAAATAGCCTTCACTACTAAGTGAAGTATTATTAGATATATATCTGGTGAAGTATCATTAACTCTGATGTGAAGTATGATTAGCTATGAAATGAAGTATCATTAACTATGAAGTGAATTATCATTAGATATAAATTTGGCAAAATATCATTAATTATTAAGTTAAGTATCATTAGATATATATGTGGTGAAGTATCATTAACTGACATGTGAAGTATCATTAACTTGGAAGTGAAGTATAATATGTACTTCACTTTGCAGTTAGTGATACTTCACATTGCAGTTAGTGATACTTCACACATAGTGATACTTTACTTTATATCTAGTGATACCCAAGTCATTTTATTTTTTAATTATATATTTTATTCAACTTAAATTCAGATTGAGATCCGTCTAAGATAAGAAACCCGCTAGACGGTCTCACACAAGTGTGCCAAAAAAAAGGCTGATAAAATGCTAATCTCGATTTGCCTAAATAAATAAATAAATTATTATCTCGATAGTCTAAATTTTGAATTCCTATTTGAATACCGGATTGGGTCAACAATAATTTACAGGCCCAATATAATGCCATAGGCCCATACATCACACAAACACTTCTCACTTCTCAGTCTTCTCTCTCTAGTTCTCTCTCTGTCTCAGAAGCCTACCGGAAATTATCGTTTTCGCAGTCATCAGAAAAGAAGAAATTCAAGATGTCGGGAACGGCTCAAGCTTTCAACGGAAATCTCAAGGCAGGTCTTCTATCTATTTTGGTTTGTAATGAATTTCGATTTGAGGATTTATGGATGCACGGCAGCTGTTTGTAAAAAGTACTGAGAAAAACTATTTCGAAGAGAAAATGATATTGCTTCATTATGTTCTGTTTGAAGGCGCTTTCAAGGCTAAGTTTTTCCGTTCATTTGGAGAAGCGAATTTCTTCCTGTTATTTTGAGGAAAATTATGTTCACTTGTGGAACAAGGGTTTGCTGAGTACTGTGTGATATGTACACGGCAATGTTAATTTGGCCAATAGATTGTTACTCATTTCATAATGATATTCGGTCTCTGCTTTTTATCTTTTTTTTAATATCATATGTATAGCACAATAGGTTCATTTCAGCTGGTTGGCAAACTAACGACTCTTCTAGGAGTATGATTTTTTTTATTATTGAATTCGTGATGTGATGCTGATCTTTATGCGGTGCACTGAGTCCATTCTAATGGGATGACGATCATAATGTGCAGAAAGCGCTTGCAGGACTGAGACGTATCGATTTGGAAGGCCTGAGATGGAGGGTTTTTGATGCAAAAGGGCAGGTTTGTTTCTCTGTCCGAGCTTGGCATTTGTACCCAGTTATGATTTGCATGGTATGATTGAATTCTGTTGATGTCAGGTCTTGGGTAGGCTAGCATCACAAATAGCAACTGTGGTTCAGGGCAAGGACAAGCCTATATATGCTCCCAATCGAGATGATGGGGATATGTGCGTTGTTATTAATGCAAAAGAAGTATGTGTTACTGGAAGGAAAATGACTGACAAGTTTTATCGGTGGCATACAGGGCAAGTACAACTTTCATATATCTATCTTGGTTAAATCGTATCATAATTGCTATGTTAAGATTGTGTAGTTGCTATCTCGTTCTTAAACTAAGGAAAAGAACTGATACTTAGGTGAAAATTTGTGCTCGTCACATGGAATTGGCCTTCCCTGCTTATATTTGTGAATTTGGCTTGATAGGTACATAGGCCACCTCAAGGAAAGAAGTTTGAAGGACCAGATGGCCAAGGATCCCACAGAAGTTATCCGCAAAGCCGTAATGCGAATGCTTCCTAGAAACAAATTACGTGATGTGAGTCTGTTTGTTTGATACACACTTTCTTTTGCCAAGGCATTGTTATCATTGCTATCCATTCTCTTTAGGTATCATTCCAATCCCTTACAGTTAGCTACCTGAACTTTTGCGTTTGGCTAAATTTTGCATAATATGTCGACCACTAAAGTCATTTTTATCATTTCATGATTGATAGTTGGTTCCTATCTATATTAAATATATGTGAAAAGTATCTTAAATTTATGTGAAATGTATCAATATTTTAAGGATTTTGAATTATTAGTGCAGAAGTTACCATCACATTGGTTTAGCTAAATTATGTACACGTTTTATTAAGCCTTGTGCATTTCACGTGAGAAAGAAATCATGTATAATTTTTAAAAGGATAGACATAACCTTAATAATGTCATCTAATGCATATTTTAGCCAAAATCAAAAGTTAAGGCTGCAGAGTGCGATAATGGCCTATGTTTTGGGTGAGAAAAATGTTATTTCCCTAAATGTTATGTTTAATGGTTAAACATGCAACAGTAGTGACCATGTGGGTACTTTTCATCTTTATTTACACTTATAAACTTAATTTGCTTTCATCTATTCTTACCTACCCCCTCTTGTGCTAAAAAAGATTCTAGAATCGCACATCTGCCATTGTTTAGTATCAAAAGCTTTGGTACTTGAACATATTGAAATATAAACCTCACTCCAGTTATTTGATTATCTTTTACTTTCAGTTTGTGCAGTGTTGAAATATCGTTTTCTCAGTACTCATTCTAGTTGTCCGACAAACTTCAGCTTTGGAAACTTTTTGGATTATGTTAAAGAATCTTTCTTGTAATATATCTTATTTCAGTTGTTTGATAGCTCAGCTGAACTCTTGATTTTTCTCTGAAGTGTCCTCTTCGAAATGCTTTTGTTGGCATATTTGTCCTCAGCCTGTGAAAATGCTTATGAAATTAATTCAATGTCCTGAAAAATGTTTAGACTACAAGTAGATGGTGAAAATCGCTGTAACTGGAAAGTAGAATGTGATTTCATTTTGGGTTACAACTTATAAGTTTGAACAATGTGAGCTTGTGTATATGCCTCGGTTGATGAGCTAATTTAATGTTTTACTCTTCAAAATTAGGAGGTGCTTGCATAAGTGTGATTTCATTGTGGAGATGGATTAGTCATAAGAGATTCATATGTTTTCAGTTTTCTTGCAAATTCTACAATAAATGTAGCTTTATAAATTGTTATTCATCATACATTTTCAATTACTTCAAGTTAAATCTCGATAGATGTTGACATGACATGTATGAATGACTGACTTATGGAGTTGTTATCAAGATTTAGTAACATGTTCAATAAATCTTTATGTTGGTCATTCCAATTATCACCAAGTAAGTCTTTAGTTTCAGTTTAAAATCACCCTAAACATTAGTGCTGACCTGTTGTTCAGGATAGAGACAGAAAATTGAGGATATTTTCTGGCAGCGAGCACCCTTTTGGTGATAGGGCTATTGAACCTTATGTGATGCCTCCAAGACAAGTGCGTGAAATGCGACCACGTGCAAGGCGTGCTTTGATTCGAGCTCAAAAGAAAGCCGAAGAACAAGCACAGGGTACTACAAATACAAAAAAGGGCAAGAAGAGGGACAATCCTGAAGCAGAAATTAGTGCATAATGGTCCGAGCTTCATTTATCTGCTGGCACTCTCTCTCTGATGATCTGAATTGCATGTAATGGGACTTCATGATTTTAAGGTGAGCAAAAATACATGCTGTTACTTTAGTATCTGATTTTGCAACTCAAGAATTTGTCCCAAGCTAAATTCCTTCACCGGTTTAGGATTTGAATAATTTCATATTGAAATTTGGCTGACTGCATCTGAATTTGTTGGATAAACTGCATCTAAATTCCTAAGCTTCGCACCTTAATCTCAAACGGAATGTTACTTCATGGGTGATCTTGAGTCTTGACACAAAAAGTTTAGAACTTTTTTTCTTTCTTCTTGAATTTGGCTTGGTAGTTGAAAGAATATATTTACTTTTGGCTTGATTTCGCCTTTCGGAACCTAGCACGAATGAAGTTCAGCTTTGAATCTTCAGACCAAATTTTCTTCGTTTAGGCTTATATTATCACTATCTGCTATGCTAAACGCCGAATGCAAATATTAATGTTTCCAATGGAGTGATGCAAATCTCATTGTGTTATTGAAATGTTGCATGAGATCACTTTGTATTTAAACCGTACCAAATTCTCTTGTATTTTTCAGAAGTATGAACAATTTTTTTTCCCTTCAAACTTCGTATCAAAAACCCAATATTTACTTGTTCTTGTGCACTTCTATTTACTTGTTCCTGTGCATTTCAATTTTGCTTCGAAATGAAGGTATTTGAGCAAAAAAATTTAAAAATGAAAGTTGTGCATATTTTTTAAAAAGAACAGGCAGTTTAATCCAATTTAAATAACAAGGGTAAAAAGCACGTTTTACCCGTTTCCAATGCATGAAAATTGTCAAGAGACAATACTTGTGGGATAGAAGAACAGCACGAGCTGCTGTGCAATAAAACGGTGTCGTTTGAGCAAAAAATTTGTCTTCTAAAATTAATTCTGCTAGTGGGGAAATGACGTCATTCTGTCATAATTTGTTCTTTTATCTTCCCTTTAACTTCGAACTCGCGCCATTCCTGTCGATACTGTCGATAGAGTAGATGATATTAAAAAACTAGTACCTAGGGATGTCAATTTAGTTCGAAACCGACGGCCCGACCCGAAAAAATAAAAAAAAAGGTGGGTTAGGGCCACGAATTTCTGGTCCGAAATTTTTTTTAACCGATTCGTCCCGAACCGAATAGGTCCGAAACAGAAACGGGTTGGCCCGAAACCGAACAAGTTGACCCGATTGACATCCCTCCCTATATTTCTTTAGACTAACTGGTTATTATAATTTATCATGTTTTAATTTATCTAATTTATAATATTATAATATTATTATTTCTTTTAATAAATGATAAATATTTTGAAGATGGAATCAAACATTAAGTTGAAAGGGCTTCAAATATTGTTAAAGTAGAAGAAGATTGTACTTCAAATTAGATGGAAGATTAAGCTATAAATAAATTTGTGGTGTAGTTTAAAATGATTATTTTTGAAAGAACAAATAATGATTGAACATTATTGTCATTTTCATGTCATTTATTTTTATTTTCTTTCATTTGATAAAGTTTGATCCTAATTAAATTTTGTATTTGTCATGTTCTTTTCATTTTATCTTATTTTTCACGTATTAATTTATTTCAAGAATAAAAGATAATGATTATTTAGGAGAATTATCAAGATATAATTTATACACGTGGAAAAAAAATCATAAACATGTTGGCCCGACGGGCTAGCCCGAAAACCGAAGAGTTAGGGTTAGGGCCGAAGATTATGAGCCCGAACAAAATTTTAACCGAATAGGCCCGAACCGAATAGGACTGAAACCGAAATGGGTTAGTCCGATTGACATCCCTACTCGTACCATTATAAATAACAAAACAAAAAGGAAAACATAATTCAATCTATATTTAAGGGCATGTTTGGTTTGAAGGATTAGGGTAATTTAGGTTTGATTGATAAAATTATCCCACTTTATTAAATGATTGGTTTGCATGATAAGAGTTCGGTACGGTATATCGAAAAAATCACGCGTATCGTATACCGTACCGAAATATCAATATCGAAAAAAATTTCATATTGATCTCATACCGTAACTTTTGGTATACCAAATTTTGGTACATCAAAATTTCGGTATACGCTGTAACAGATATCGATATCATACCGATATAAAGTGTTGAACAATCTCAATTGTGTCTCGATGCACAGCTATCTTCATCTTCAGCTCAATCATGTCTTCATGCTTGATCTGTCTTCATGAAGTTCAGATAACGTTCTGCACATCCTTGCGAACGTTGTTTTTTTTTTTTTTTTTTTTTCCAAAAACACCCCTAAGGGTGGGGCATTCGGCACCATGCCCAGCCTGTAAATAAATACTGAAACGTCTCGTACAATGTCATGGGCGGAATATGTCCTAAAAGTGAACATATTCCTAACCAAGATCGAGAACCTGAGAAAAGCAACAAAAATATAGGAGATGCATCCACAACACGAATGCTAACTCCTAAACTAAATAAATCACAAGCACGTGGAGCGCAGCCACAAACCAACTGAGACTCCAAACACAAAACCAAACCAAAGCAATAAAATAGACAAAACATAAATATCACGAGCCTCATCAATGATACCGAAATCGAAAGTTGGGAAAACCCAACTTATCCATCCGTACCAAGGAGAGCAGATATGGAGGTGCTGAAACATCATCATAAAATGTCAAAGCCGAGGTCTGGGCCCCTCGACCAACCAAGAAATCAGCCGCCTGGTTCCCCTCATGATGCATGTGCGTGAACCGAACATGCCGACCTCTACACAACAATCTGATGGAGGTGAGCGTATGCCGGGTAACAGCCGAGCCCTGATGCCCGGACTGCAACACCGACACAACAGACGCCGCATCCATCTCGATCCAAACATGATCCGAATATTGAACTGCAAGCCGAAGACCGTGAAGAAGAGCCTGGAACTCAGCATCGAAGCTGGAGGCCGCCCTCAAGGGCGCACAAAAACTAACCAGAAGCGAACCTGTATGATCCCGAACAAGTCCCCCCACCAGCTGCCATCTGAAGATCCGTCGAGAAAGATCCATCCGTATTGAGCTTCACCCAGGGTGCCTCCGGAGGCCGCCACGACACCATTCTAGATCGTAAAGCTCTAGGAACGGGGTCAGCAACAGGCATAAAAGGCACCGGAGGGTAACAGCCCAACCAATGCTGCGGAAGGAGCTTCCCAGCTGAAACCAGAAGATGAAGGTGATGTTGTACCTGCCAAACAATGTGAGACACAAGGAAAGGAACGCCGCGGTGCTTGCAGCTGTTCCTCTCCGTCCAAATAAACCAGAAAGCCAAACAAGGAATCAAAAAGCTAATGTGCTTCGGAACGGACCGTGGGAACAGCCCCCTCTAAAACCCAAAAGCATGTGCAACAGTGTGTGCATGTGGAGCAGTAATATGGAACCAATTCGCAACATATGCCCACACCGATTTCACAGACTTAGACCAAAGAAAAACATGCTCAATGGACTCGACCTGCGGATCGACACAATAGTGTGTGCATGTGGAGCAGTAATATGAAACCAATTCGCAACATATGCCCGCACCAATTTCGTAGACTTAGACCAAAGAAAAACATACTCAATGGACTCGACCTGCGGATCGACACAACACTGACAACGAGACGCAAGATGAATACGACGGGACTGCAACCTAACATCAACAGGAATGCGATCATGCATGAGACGCCAAAGAAAGACAGATATAGTGGGAGTGAGACAATCATGCCAAAAGGACCCAAAGATGGCACGTTCAGGCCGCCGGTATCTGACCTGATCCCAAGCAGAGGTCAAAGAGAACTCACCTGTCGAGGTCAAATTCCACCGCATGCTATCCCTCTCTCCCCACATCACCGGAGTTCGGCACACCGAATCAATCAGATCAACGGGCAAAGCATAATGCTCATGCAACGCATGCAGACACTCAACATACCAAGACTCACCAGATAAGTACCAATCAACATGCAAATGATCAAAACGAGAAGCAGGACAATAAGAAGATAAGGTAACATCATCACACCAAATATCATCCCAAAAACTAACCTGTCCGTCCCCAAGGGACCACCGGATATGATCCTGAGCCCAAGCACCAACCCTAACCACTCTCTTCCAAACCCGGCTGTCATGCGGACCCAACGGCACCCTCAAAGGATACAAACGACCACTGCAATACTTAGCCCACATGTATCGGGCCTACAAAGAATCACGAGCTCTGAACCTCCACCATAACTTCCAACTGAAGGCAGTGACCAGATCACCAAACCGACGGATACCCAAACCTCCTTCAGAAACCGGCAAACAAATGGTCTCCCAACTGATCCAGTGCATCTTCCTCTTCTCCCCAACAGAACCTCAAAAGAAACGAGCAATCATCTGCTCAAGCTGATGAAGGACCCCCTGAGGCGGCTCCATGACCTGGAAGATATGCAAAGGAATAGTAGCAAGGGTGCTCCTGATGAGCGCCAGACGACCTCCAAAAGACAAGTGCCTATGCGACCAGCTGTGAATCCTGTCACTCAAACGCTGTCTCAAAGGGATGAAAAACGAGCACTTCAGAAAGCCTCTGTAGATCGGGACCCCAAGATAAGTGAACGATAAAGAACCCCGCTGATACCCACAAACGGACTGAATCTGGTGATGCCAAGTCAGAACAAAATTCTCCATGATGTAGAAGTTGCTCTTTCCCCGGTTCACCAGCTGGCCTGAAACCAAAGAATAGTGCTCCAAGCAGTCCACAAGACGACCCAAACCATCTGGATCAGCTCTGGTAAAGATGATGATGTCATCAGCATAAGACAAGTGAGAAACTGGAAAACCCCGCTTCGCCGACCTATACCTCATGACCTGATCACCACAAATCAATCTGTCCAGAATCCGAGACAAGTAATCAGCCGCAAGTACAAACAAGGAGGGTGATAGAGGATCACCCTGTCTCAATCCTCGGGAAAAGGAAAAGAAACCAGCCGGCGCCCCGTTCACGAGAACCGAAAACCAACAATCCTTGATACATCTGCTAATCATGTCCACCCACTGATTCGGAAAACCCATATGTCTCAAAACAGCAAGCAAAAAGACCATTGAACCCGATCATACACCTTCGCCATATCCAGCTTAAGAGCCACATTGGGAACCTCACAGCTGATGTGGAGGTCCCCAATCATCTCCTGAGCAAGCAAAACGTTATCACTGAGCAAGCGACCCTTCATAAAACCACTCTGATTCGGAGCGAGCACGGCAGGCAAAAATAGAGCCAACCGAGACATCAAAATCTTCGTGATAATCTTGTTGGTCACATTGCACAAACTGATAGGCCGGTAATCAGTCCAAGCAGCCGGTCTCTCCTTCTTCGGCAGAAGGACAATAGTAGTAGCCGTGAAGCTGCGCGGCATATGAGCCCCTGCAAAGAAATCCGCAACCGCACCCACAACATCACTGCACACAAAATCCCAACAATGCTGAAAAAACAGAGAAGTGAAACCATCCAGACCCGACACACTGTCCCCACTGATCCCAAAAATCGCAGCTCTGATCTCATCTGTATCCGGAACCTGACATAAACCATCTGTATCCATATCTGAAGGAATCCCATGCAGATAACTGAAATCCGGATCACCTAACTGAGCAATATCTGATGTGAGAAGCCTCTGAAAGAAACCCGTAGCCAAAGCCCGAATCCCAGCATCATCCTCAATCACACGCCCTTCATCCTCAATCGAGTGTATCCTGGACTTACACCGCTTTTGCTTCACCCAACCCTGAAAGAACCGAGAATTCCGCTCCCCATCAGTGACCCACCGAACAGCCGCCTTCTGCTTCCAAAAGTCCTCCTCCATCCTCGTCCGAAGCACATACTCAGCCACACAGCGACTGAGCTCAAGACGAGCCTCCGGAGTGGGGGAGGAATCATATGAAGCCTGGGCAATAGCAACAGCAGCATTAGCCTGCCTAACCCACTCAAAGAGATCTCCAAAAACATCCCAGTTCCACTGCCTCAGTCTCTTCCGAACCCGCTTCAACTTCAGCTACAGGTTCATCATACCACTGAAGCCAGTTGGAACACTCCACTCCTGCATAACAGTCTCCCTGAAGGTGTGGTGCCGGATCCACATATTCTGAAATCTGAAGGATGATTTCGGAATCTCAGCCAAAAACTGACACCGAACCAATAAAGGAGCATGATCAGAGGTGTGTCTCGAAAGGTGAGTGACCCTGGTCACAGCAAAAACAGTTGTCCAGAACTCTCCAAGCAGAATCCGATCCAATCTCTCCCTCAAACCAGTAGACGGCCTCTCCCAGGTGAACCAAGGCCCATCAAAACCCGGATCCACAAGCTGACAGTCAGAAATGGCATCCCCAAAATCCATCATCTCACGGTGCCTGTCAGACACCCCGTTCTCAACCTCCTCCTCAGTCAAAAAGATATTAAAATCACCACCCACAAGCCAGGGACGACCGTCAATGGCGATTGCAATATCTCTCAACTGATCCCACAAATCCAGTCTATCCTCACGGGTATACCTCCCATAAACCAAAGACAAAAAAATAGGCTGACTCAAAAGAGCTGACTGCACCCTCACATGCAATAATTATGCAAAGTCAAACTCCACCACCACATCAAAACCATGAGCAGAAAAAATCCAAATATGATTAGAAATATTATGCGCCACCAAACTCATCCCAAAACGTCTCCCAAAAAAATCAGAATCAAAACCAACCTTAGGTTCAATGATCACCAAAAGAGAAAGCCTATGCATGCGAATTAAATTATGCAAATATCCACACTTGGCTTTAGAACCCAAGCCACGAGCATTCCACAATAAAATTTGCACTGACATAGAGAAACAAATTAATTTATGAGAGAATGAGTAGAAACCTCATTGGATTGACCATGCAAATCTGAAGAAGTATGCATGGGATTCGAATTATCCACAATATGCGGCTCATTATGTCTAGCCGAGTCATTAGAGCCAACCACACCAGTTTTGGAATTTTTATCAATTTCACAAGAAGAATGATCATCAGTAGGTTTTCACTGCTCATTCATACGTGGCATTTTAGCATGAAAACGAGAGGTTTCATACACCTGCCTACCACCTTTATCATAAAAAACCCGAGCATGATTTTTAACTCTACCCGATTCGACCGATCGCCTCGCAGGACTAAGAGATCTACCTCCCCTTTTATTTCCACCGACTGCCATTTCCACATCACAAGAACTGCCTAAATCCCATGAAGGAATTTGCAATTTAAGAGATGAGTTTTGGCTTGAAAGCAAAGACGGCTGACTTGAAGAAGAAGCAACATGTGTTGACTTCAAATTATTTAGATTATCATCAGCAGACCCCAAGGAAGACACAACAACATTGATTTTTTGAGAAGGCCCCACCACTTTATTAATCAAAGAATGCTCCTCATTTGCATGTTGAACAACTGTCCCTAAAACTCCATTTGAACCATTCAAAGTACCAACTGATCCCAACTCATTCAAAGGATTAGTATGTGCCGACTTTGAAGAATCAATAGCAGTAGACGACGCGTGAGTTCCAACAACCTTACCAGCCGCAAAAAATTCACGAGATTTCTCAAACTCATGCTGAAATTTATCCTTTTTCTGTCCATTATTAATCTGAACCTTACCCAAATCGCGAGCAGCAGCACCAATGGAGGAAGCAAGGACCTGATATCTGTTACCCGAGGAAGAAGACGATCTGCCATGCTGTTGATTAAAATTTTTCTTTTTATGCCGTGAAACAACCTGCCATTCTCCCTTATCTTTCTGATGAATATTACCTTGTGATTGCCCCTTCTCAATATCCATGGAAGCAACATGCTTCCCAGAAGCAGCACCCGAAGGCGTCTGATTTTTATCAAAAGGACGAGGGCCAACACGAGAACTCCCAACAGGCGATCGATGGGAGCATAACAAGAAGATAAAGCATGACCAATATGTTTACAAGCAGTACAATATGCAGGTAATTTTTCAAAAATAACATGCTGCACCAATTCATTACCATCTAAATTCAAAATAATTTCAGAAGGGAACGATGAAGTGAGATCAACCTCAACACATATTTTAGCAAATCCTAAACGAGATCTATTAGCGGTAGCATGCTCAATTTGAATAGGATTACCAAATACACATCTAATCTTAAATAAAGCACTATGATCAAATAAGTGAACAGGTAAAGCAGGTAAGGTAATCCAAACAGCAAAAATCGACGTCTCAAATGCCGGATTAAAACCCGGTGTCCATTTAAAAATGCGCATCGGACTACCATTAATATACCAAATAGGCAAAGTATTCGCACCTTTAATCGTCTTAAGATAATCTTCCTCATGCGTAAGACGAATTAAAATATGCCTAGCATTCAAAAAATTCCAAGACAAATTACCAACATGTTGAATATTTTGGAGAGCTTTATCAATGCTGTTGGAAGTGGGGATAGTATGCGAGAATTTGCCAGACAAATTACGAACGTCAATGGAACCAATTTCTGTAAGGGAAGATTGATCAAACAAAACGGGAGCAAGAGTAGTTGAAGGCGCACAAAGAGCATTAAGAAAAGCCAAAGAAGCTGCCCCTTTATCAGCCAAAATATGAGATTGGCCAGAAGCTTGAACAACATTCCCCAAATTATTCCCATGAGCTTCACATAAATGCCGACCATGAGCCTCCAACACAAGAGCCTCTTTCCATCCTTTCTCCATACCATTTAAATTAAGCCTATTAATCCAAGCATTACCAGCTGACTCATCCCCTCCCCTATCAACATCAACATCCACCCGATCATCAACTATATTCTTTGCAGCAGAAAAAGACGCCGAAGCACAGGGAATATTTTTAGAATTGGGATGCTGGACATTTAATTGCTTATTCGGCCCATTACCCTGATGAGGAGGAAATTCATTTTGGGCCAAACCAGCAATTAAAATATTAGGAGGCAGCTCAACAGTTGGGCTAGAATTAATTAATTCATTGGGCTGCTGAATTAAATTAATAGGCAACCCAATTGAATTAGAAATAATTTGAGAAGAGGAATTATTTGTGCTAAGCATAGAATTGGACGACACAGCAAAATAATTAGGAGGGGAATTACTCAAAAATTCAGAATGGGAACAAAAAGACGACACAGTAGCAACATTTTGAATTTTACGATCAAGAAGGGGCTGAGCTTCTAAATTATCAAGCAAAAAATTATCCTCTCTACCAGAAGCCGAGGAAATAATTTGCCCTTGGATTAAAGCACTACCAACTAACCCATTAGAAAGAGACGACCCATTAAAACCCGAAACACCCAAATCAATATGCATGGAATCGTTAGAGGCAGGAATAGGGTTGTGAAGATTAGGGTTTTGAACAACAATAGGCACCGCTTTATCAGAATAAGGTAAGGTTGAATTTTGTGAAACAGAAATGGGAATAGCGGCAAATTTCACATTACCTTATCAGCATCCAATTCAGTCAACTGCATGCACCTAGACGCCATTCCATCCCTCAATGAATCTGCACTTCTTAAAATTCGATCACCACCCAACTTCATCTCATAATGACGCCGATCACCATCAGCCGGATTCTGCAAATTCTTTTGGCGATCAGTACCAGATTTTAACATCGAATTTTCCAGAAAATTAGCACCAAACTCTTTCATTCCTACAACAGATTCCGGTGCCGATTCATGCACAAATAAATCCCCAGAATTCGCAGACCTCTCTAAACGATCCTGTTGCATCTCAGATGCATTACTATCGACTAAATAGCGCCTAAATTCCATCTCAGACAGCCTCTGATCATCATCAAATTCCCCACACAAATCTTCATCATTAAAATCAAGATTTACACATGACATTTCATCTCCGTCATCTGATTCATCCTCACTACCACCAGAAGCAACAGACTCCCTCGCTTGCAACCCTATATCCACATTAGATGACCCATTACCCATTCCATCGGAAGCCACCACATCAGTCAGATCCGCCTCACCCTCTTGAACAAATTTTCCGCCATTTTTGTGAACCAAATCACAATATGCACTCCGACCTTTCATAGACTCATTCAAAACAGTCTTAGAACTACAAACACCAACCCCAACACTCGAATCTAAAGCAGAAGCATCAACAACGACATCCAAATCATCTTTTCTACTTCGATTTTCCGATTTAAACTCTCCAAGCATCTTGGCGCCCTTGGAAACACCCCCAAACCCCAGCAAAACGTCCTCCACAATACCGTCAGCACTAACAATCATGAGGGGCTTCGATTGATCCTCAAATGAAGATCATAAAGATCATAACAATCAAACACTTATAAGTGCAAAATAAAGCACAACTGAGATTGTTTAACATACTGAGTATTACCAACTAGCTTAAGTGATAGCCGAATGTCAGTTTGTAAACATACAAGTCATTCTGCTGTGTTACCTGAAGAGAAGGTTCAAGATTAACCATGTTCATGTCAAAGTTCGTGGAACGTTTTGCCTGAACATCTTTTGTTCAGTTTGTTCTTCCAATATCAATGAAGTTGTTCGAAGTTTGTCAACCAAGAAGAGATTCAAGATCATTCTAGAAGAAGAGATTCAAGATCATTCTAGAAGATGTCTTAATCAACTTGAAGAACACGTGATTGAATATAAGACAGAAGTCTAAAGATGGAAGAATTCTAACAAGGCAAGTTCGCGGTTTTAGAGTTAAATAAGACAATTTCCTTATGAGATGTCTAGTAGAATTATGACTTCTGATTACCATGTTAAGGCTATATTCTGATCTATAAATAATCTGGAATCAGACTTGTTTGAATATCGAATACTGAATTGAAAAAGAGAGAGACTGCGATGATTATTCTTTCAAGAGCTCTAACTGTTTTGAGTCACAAAGTTTTGGTCATTTGTTTAGGCTGGGTTTTAATGTTCTAGCCTTCGTGTATTGAAATACTTTTCATACACTGTCAAAACGTTTCTCAGAAGAGAATACAGCTGCATGTAATATCTTGAGTAAACATTACACCGGAGTAGTGAATTGTCAAAATGTTTCTCAGAAGAGAATACCTATGGAAATCAGATAGAGAGAGTATAGGTTGTGAGTGGATCTCACAATTCAATTCAACGAAAAAGGATGTATGGGTAGAAAGGGTATCGAGTGATGGGAGGTTAGCTGCATGTAATATCTTGAGTAAACATTACACCGGAGTAGTGAATTGTTCTCCACGGACTTGACAAGTCCCCTTAACGTAAATCTGTTGATTGAACATGTTACCAATTTCTTGTGAACTTTACATTCTGCATTTACTATTAAGTTTTTCATAACGTTCAAGTTGTTTATTGTGAACATTATCTACAAACGTGCATGAACATTGATGTGAATGTTTGCAAAATTAATACTCCACACAAGTGTTCGTAATTTCATATTATAAAAATGTGAGATGTGAAAAGTGAATTTTGTAGGAATTCAACATATAATAACTGAAGTGCTTCACCTTTAAAAAATACATGTACTGTCGATCAAAAAAAAATATATGTACTGAGTATTCGATGCGCCATAAAAATAAAATGTATTATTTATATTTTTACATCCAACTCAAATGAATGTGATATATATAATTGTCCATTGAAATCATACATATTAATGACACAAAGAGATAAGTAAAAACTTATCATAGTATTTGTATTACAATAAATGTGTGTCACTAATCTTATTGTTCTCATTGGATGTACCTCCATTGAAATTCATTCAATCAAAAAAATATAAAGATTGATCAAGAGATGTCCATATGAAAGAACAAAAGATGAATTACAACTAATTACGTACACACACATAAATGTAATATTATAAATAAATTGTGTTGTCAATAATTCAGTAAAATTGAATTGATTTGTAATTATTTGGAGGCATTCACGAGGTGCTGAAGGTGCAAAAGAAGAAATAGGCAGTGCACTCTGCATTCCAAAATTCTGAAAATATAATTGTAAAATAATAATCATGTAAGAAATCATTAATTTATTGCTCATCTACAGGTGGCAACAGGTAAAACGGTGACCCTTGCCTAGGGCACTGCTCTGGTAAATTGGCTTAAACCTCTCCTAGTGGCGTGTGGGCCTATAGGCTTGGTATCTGCTTTGTGTTTACTTTTGTTGTGTGTGCGTAGATCTGAATTTGTTCGCAACTAGGGTTCGCATGATAGATTTAGGGTTTTATTTCTTGGGGCTTCTGTTGTTCTTTGTCTTATCTTGCATCTTATCTGCTCTCTTTTGTGGTGTTTGTACTGGATTTGTGTGATTCTTTGAAGTTCTTGTTGAACTTCGACTTCTTGAATCTCTGAGAGATTCTTGGTAGTTACTCCTTTGTTCACCCTACTACCCCAGTAGACTTCGAGTGACCCCCTACGGGCCCGTTTAAACGGGTTATTGTGAACCGAGATATCATCTTATTCCTTTATTTGGGATTCCTAGGGTAAATCCCGTTGTAATTGCTCTTTCATTGTGTTTTGTTTTATGGGGCATTGTGCTTTGTGTGCTTCTGTTTTATTGTCTTTGGTTGTTTTATCCATGTCTCTGTGATAATGATTGTTAATGCTTATGACATGGTGCCCTTTAATGGGAAAAATTACTTCGATAATGTGTGATACGACCCGAACCGAAGAGATGTCCGATCCAATCAAAGTACCAGAAGGGCCAGTAACACGATCAAGAGCTAAGATATTCAAGGAGAGTCTCAGTGGATTTATACAAGGAGTCTGGAACCAAGAAGCGTCAAAGAGACCCGTCGAAGGGGTTGAAGCCGAGCATAGTTGGAGGATGAAGATCACATGCGAGTGTGAGATGACGGAGCGGCGCGACTCGAGTACAGTCAATGCGTGACCCGGATACAGGCACGGCACAACCGCGCATTGACACAGGGGGGTAAAAAGCATAAAGGGAGGCACAGCCTGATGACAGTCATGGTGCGACCAGCACTCACGCTTTCGAGGCGCAACTTGATCGAGTACGGCGTGACCGAGCCCGTGTCGCGCCTGTACGGATAGTTCTGAATTTGCTTTGTTTTATTTTATAGTTTGTGTGGGATATTATTTTAGGGCTTAGTTTATTTTGACCAACTATATAAGGCTTTGTCCTCTCATTATTTGAGAACAACTTTGATTTCATTAATTTTAAAAATGTGAGTATTCACTTTTCTCTCTGAGAGAATCATCCGAGTTTCACAACACAGCGTGAGATTCAAATCGACTTATCAAATGGATTCACATCCCTATTTGTGGCGTCATCACATCAATCCGAGTTCGTGTTTCCAATTGATCAAGGGTTGCAGATTCAATCAATTCGCGGTTCAACATCATTGTGAGGCTAGGGTTTGTATTTCCACTCCATTTATTCGTGTAACCTGATACTCCTGGGAAAACAACTGCTATCATCATTGTCATGCCGACGAGGATCGCATCAAGTGGTATCAAAGCTTTGGCTTTATATCAGGTTCCAATTTATCCCTTTAATTTCTGTATTTTAATTTTCTCGCCTATCAGTTAAAAAAAAGAGTAGAAAATCAACGACGCTGATCTTAAAAAAAAGAGTAAAGGGCGGGAAAAATTTTGGTGTTTTCGTTACATTTGATATTGATATTTGGGTTGTTGGAGATGCGTATATTGCCTGGGGAGAAGTCGAAATTTTTTTCGAAAATTTTTGAAATTTTTTCAGCGCACGTTTTAGTGAATTGTGATTGGTCTTTTGGAGTTCATTGTTGTGATTGTATTTCTAGTTTAACTTTCTTTGGAGAGAAAACGAGTGGTAAAAGACAAGAGTGTGTGAGATTAATAGAGTGAAAAGAGCCGATTGTGTGATACACGAGAGTAAACACGTGAGGTTGAGTGCTAGACATTAGTAGCAATTCTTTGTTTTGCTATTCATTTAATATTTCATTTCATTGTTCAATTTAATTATTTTGTTTTGTTAATAAAAAAAAGAGAACGAGCAAAAAAAATCGTTCAAAAAAAAAGAAAAAAAGGAGTCGATTAAAAAAAAAGAATCGACATGTCTAACAAAAGTGCAGGTACTAAAGATAAAGCCATAGGATCGAGTGATAAGATGATCATTGATCCGAAAAATACAGTGGAAGCCATTCAACAACATCTCACGAAGCTGTTCAAAATTGAGATGGTGAGGTTGAATGAGAGACTCAACCAAGTGGAGAACTCGATATAGGAGCAATTCCAACAAGCTACTCGAGAAAACCGTGGTGGTAGAGGTAGATGAGGAGCTCGGATGGAGGCTCGACGTTATCCACACGTGGAGAAACAGAGGGCAGGTTACTACGACACTGAGGTGGGAGATTCAGAAGAGGAATATAGATACTCAACTGCTGGAGGTAGAAGACACGGGAGAGCAAGGAACCGAGAAGATGATGATCTTGGCAACATCAAAATGAATGTGCTTTCGTTCCAAGGTAAAAATGATCCAGCTTTGTACCTTGAATGGGAGCGCAAGATTGAGATGCTGTTCGATTGTCACAACTATTCCGAGCTTAAGAAGATGAAGTTGGCAGCGGTGGAGTTTTCAGATTATGCCATAGTTTGGTGGGATCAGTTGACATCCAACAGACGACGTAATCGGGAACAACCGATAGAGACGTGGGGAGAGATGATGATGGTGATGAGAAAGAGGTTTGTACCAAGTTACTACTACCGGGAGCTGTATAACAAGTTGCAAAACTTGAGGCAAGGTACGAATAGTGTGGATGACTACTTTAAGGAGATGGAGGTTTCGATGATCTGAGCAAATGTGGAGGAAGATAGGGAGGCTACAATGGCTCGATTTCTAGCCAGTTTACATAGAGAGATCCGAGAGGTAGTGGAGTTGCAGCACTATGTGGAGATGGAGGACAAGGTGCAAATGGCTATCAAAGTAGAGAACCAGCTCAAGAGGAGGGGTAACAACAATCGAGCGAGTTCTTCTACATGGAAGTCGAACTCAAATTCTAATGCAACCTCATGGAAAGCTTCAAATCAAGGAAAGAAGGATGAAAAACAACCATTCACTAAGCCAAAGACCGAGGCACCTATAGTGATGGGATTGAGCAACCAGGACTCATCGGGGAACCAAAACCGAGACATTAAATGTTTCAAATGTCAAGGTCGAGGTCACATAGCAAACTAATGCCCAAACCGACGTGTGATGATTTTGAAGGATAACAATGAGATTGTGACGGATGAAGAAGATGTTGATCCAGAGATGCCGGGATTATTCGAGTCGAGTGGAGAGGAGGAGTACGCAACACACAACGCTCTCATTTTGGTTGCACGCAAATCTTTAAGCTTGCACACCAAGAGCGTCGACGAGGAGCAAAGGGAGAACATATTCTATACCCGATGCCACATCAAGGATAAGGTATGTAGTATGATTATTGATGGAGGTAGTTGTACTAATGTTGCAAGTGTTGTGATGGTGACAAAATTAGGATTGCCGGTTCTCAAGTATCTTAAGCCATACAAGTTGCAGTGGTTGAACGACAGTGGGGAAATCAAGGTGAACAAGCAAGTTCGAGTGCCATTTCGGATTGGCAAGTATGAAGGTGAAGTGTTGTGTGACGTTGTGCCTATACAAGCTGGATACATTTTGCTAGGACGTCCATGATAATTTGATAGGAGGGTGAAGCATGATGGCTTCACAAATAAGTACTCTTTTGTATTTAACAAGAAGACGGTGACACTAGCTCCTCTAACACCATCTTAAGTGTATGAGGTCAAGTGAAGTTGCAAGAAGAGGCCGACTCTATGATGAAGAAAGGGAAGGAGGCCAATGTTGGAAAGGAGGTGATCCAACACTCTTGTTTTGCCACAATTAACGACGTCAAATGGGCTGTTCAAAATGAGAAGCCAATGTACTTGATGATCTGCAGAGATACACTAATGAATGCTAACCAATTCATCTTTGCCTAGTTCTATTGTATCACTTTTGCAGGAATTCAAGGATGTTTTTCCCGAAGAGATGCCACTGGGTTTGCCACCAATTAGGAGAATCGAGCGCCAAATTGATTTCATGCCCGGTGCCACATTGTCAAACCGATCGGCCTATCAGAGCAACCCCGAGGAGACTAAAGAGCTAGAACATCAAATCCATGAGCTGTTAGAGAAGGGATAAGTAAGGGAGAGTTTGAGTCCATGCAAGAGTCCACTTTTGCTCGTGCAGAAGAAGGATTCATCCCTACGGATGTGTGTCGACTGCCGAGCCGTCAACAACATTACGGTAAAGTATCGACATCCCATTCCCCATTTAGATGACATGTTTGACGAATTACATGGCGCATGCATATTTTCTAAGATAGATCTAAGAAGTGGGTACCATCAAATTCGCATTAAAGAAGGGGATGAATGGAAAACGGCTTTCATTACAAAACTAGGATTGTATGAATGGTTAGTTATGCCGTTTGGGTTGACAAATGCTCCTAGTACATTTATGCGTCTTATGAACCATGTGTTACGTGCCTTTATAGGTAGATTTTATGTGGTTTATTTTGATGATATACTGATTTATAGTAGGAATGAAATGGACCATGTTGACCATTTAAAATGTGTTTTGCAAGCTTTGAGAAAAGAACAGTTGTACGCTAACCTAAAGAAATGCACCTTTTGCACGGATAAGGTTGTGTTTCTTGGTTTTGTTATTAGTGCAGATGGAGTACATGTGAACGAAGAGAAGGTTCGTGCCATCCAAGAAGTGGCTAATGCCAACCAATGCGGGAGAGGTTCGAAGTTTTCATGGACTTACGAGCTTCTATCGGCGTTTCGTCCCACACTTTAGTAGTATTGCAGCACCAATGACTGAAGTGATAAAAAAGAAAAACAATGTGGAATTCCATTGGGGAGAGACGCAAGAAAAGGTGTTCCAGACGCTTAAGGAGAAATTTACACATCCACCGGTACTATCTCTTCATAACTTTTCTAAAACTTTTGAGATAGAATGTGGTGCTTCTGGTGTTGGAATTGGTGCAGTGTTGATGCAAGAAATTTGGCGAATCGCCTACTTCAATGAGAAGCTTGGCGGCGCCACCTCAAACTATCTGACGTACGATAAGGAGTTGTATGCACTAGTGTGGGGATTGTAGACATGGCAGCACTATTTGTGGTCCAAGGAGTTTGTGATCCACACCGACCATGAATCGTTGAAGCATTTGAAGGGGCAACACAAATTGAACAAGAGGCATACCCATTGGATGGAGTTCGTTGAGACGTTTCTATACGTCATCAAATACAAAAAAGGTAAAGAAAACGTAGTAGCCAATGCTCCATCGAGAAGGTATGCCTTACTTTCGACTTTCGATGCTAAGTTACTTGGTTTTGAGTATGTTAAGAGTATGTACATTGATGATGATGATTTTAAGGATATATATGTCGCATGTGAGAAAGTTGGAGATGGTAGATTCTATAGGCATGATGGATTTTTATTTAGAGAAAATAAATTGTGTGTGCCTAATTATTCCATGCGTGAGCTTTTGTTGTTGGAGTCACATGGTAGTGGTTTAATAGGGCATTTTGAGGTAGCTAAGACTTTAGCTGCATTGAGTGAGCATTTCTTTTGGCCTCATATGAAACGTGATGTGGAACGTGTGTGTGCTAAGCGTGTTACACGTAGACAAGCCAAGTCTAGAGTCCAGCCACATGGTTTATACATGCCTTTGCCTATTCCTACATCGTCTTGGATAGATATATCTATAGATTTTGTGTTAGGATTGCGTAGAAGTAAGCATGGTCATGATTCTATATTTGTGGTCGTTGACAGATTTTCTAAAATGGCACATTTTATACCATGTTCTAAGTCAAATGATGCATCTCATATAGCTGATTTATTCTTTAGGGAAGTTGTGCGTTTGCATAGTATGCCTAAGACTATTATTTCTGATAGAGATGCTAAGTTCTTGAGTTATTTCTGGAAGACTTTGTGGTGTAAGTTAGGTACGAAACTGTTGTTTTCTACTACTTGTCATCCACAAACTCATGGTCAAATGGACGTAGTAAATAGGACTTTATCTACACTGTTAAGGGCAATAATTAAAGAATATCAAAACTTGGGAGGAATATTTGCCGTATGTTGAGTTTGCATATAATAGATCTGTGCATTCCGCATCTTATTTTTCTCCATTTAAAGTTGCATATGAATTTAATCCTTTAACTCCATTGGATTTAATTCCTTTGCCTGTTAATGAACATACTAACCTTGATGGGAAAAAGAGGGCTGATTTTGTTAAACAGATACATGAGAAGGCTAGAGTAAACATAGAAAGGTGAACAGAGCAGTACACCGAGAAAGCCAATAAGGGGCCGTGGAAGGTTGTGTTCGAACCCAGAGAATGAGTTTGGCTACACATGAGGAAAGAATGATTTCTAGTTCAGAGGCATTCTAAGTTGCTTCCTAGAGGGGATGGGCCATTCCAAGTTGTGGAACGCATCAGTGATAATGCATACAAGTTGGACTTACCAGGTGAGTATAAAGTAAGTTCTTCATTTAATGTTGCTGATTTAAGTCCTTTTAATGTAGGTGACGAGCTGGATTTGAGGACAAATCATTTTCAAGAGGAGGGGAATGATACGACCCGAGCCGAGGAGATATCCGATCCAATCAAAGTACCAGAAGGGCCAGTAACACGATCAAGAACTAAGAGATTCAAGGAGAGTCTCAGTGGATTTATACAAGGATTTTGGGACCAGGAGACGTCAAGGAGACCTGTCGAAGGGGTTGAAGTCGAACATAGTTAGAGGATGAAGATCACATGCGAGTGTGAGATGGAGAAACGGCGCGACCCGAGTACAGTCAAGGCGTGATTGAGGCGCGACCTGGATATAGGCAGATGTGACTGCGCATTGACACAGGGGGGTGAAAAGCTCCAAGGGAGGCGCAGCTCGATGACAGTCACGGCACGACCAGCACTCGCGCCTTCGAGGTGCGACCCGATTGAGTGCGGCTCGACCGAGCCCGTGTCGCGCCTGTACAGACAGTTCCTAATTTGCTTTGTTTTATTTTCTAGTTTGTGTGGGATATTATTTTAGGGCTTAGTTTATCTAGACCAACTATATAAGACTTTGTCCTCTCATTATTTGAGAACAACTTTGATTTCATTAATTTTAAAAATGTGAGTATTCACTTTTCTCTCTGAGAGAATCATCCGAGTTTCACAACACAGCATGAGATTCAAATCGACTTATCAAATGGATTCACATCCCCGTTTGTGGCGTCATCACATCAATTCGAGTTCGTGTTTCCATTTGATCAAGGGTTGCAGATTCAATCAATTCGCGGTTCTACATCATTGTGAGGCTAGGGTTTGGATTTCCATTCCATTTGTTCGTGTAGCCTGATACTCCTGGAAAAACAACCGCTATCATCGTCTTCATGCCAACGAGGATCGCATCAGTGTGCTTATTCAACAACATGTTGTCAAAGCCATTATACATGCTTATGTTGATTCTGATACTTCAGAAATACGTTCAGAGATGAATGAATTAGCATGTTCCGCAATTATGTTGAATATGAGTGATTCTGTCATTTGAAAATTGGGTGAGTTGTCTTCTGCAAAAGCGTTACGGGACAAACTTGAAAAAACTTAGACTGAAACTTCTTTTGCTAGCCGCATGTATCTGCTTGAGAAATTATTTAAATTTAAGCTTGATATATCCAAAGATATTGATGAAAATGTGGATATATTCACTAAATTGGTTCAGGACATTAAGCTTTTTGGTGATAAAATAATTGATCATTATACTATTTGGTGTATATTTGTCCTACTTTATTATAGGTATTTAGTATCTTTAATAGGTGTTTTTCCTTTGTTTTTGTGTGATTTTTATGTTATTTCCTTCACTTTTGCTCTTTGGTGAGTTATGTAGATTTGCACAACATCTTGAGAAAATGGAGGATAAATGACTACAAAATTTGAGGGATTCAAGACAATGAGAAGATAGAGAATCGAATAAGGAGTGTATAGAAATTGAATCAGGTCAATCGGCCAAGAAACGAGCGAGAACGAAGCAAAACCGCAGAAGCTGCTGAAGACGGAGCTGGACACTGCGCGCGACGCGCGACCGCGCGGCACCCCTCTCGGCCAAGAGGCCCCCGCGAGCGCGCGGCACCTCGCCGTCGCGCGGGGTGCGTCCAGTCTAGCTCCCCGTTCAGTTTTTTGGACCCGATCAGTTTTGCCTCTCCCTCATCAGTCCCCGTTTTGAACCAAAGCTCGATTCCTTAATTTTCTCACCACATGGCTTGTTTGATTTAATCTTATGGAAGAGAACTTTAATTCACATGGCTTCACATGGCTATCATAATCTTAGGGATAGGGGAATAGGGATTAATTTTCCCTAAGTCTAGCTTTAGAATTTTTGTTCCCCCAAGCCTTCCATCAAACATCCCATCACCTTTTCTCTTCCCTCTCATTTTCTCTCTCTTTGGACTCATTCTCTCTCTCTTTGGAATCCTACTCTCACTCTCACATCACATCACCTTTTCTCTCACTCTCACATCACATCACATTTTCTCTTCCCTCTCATTTTCTCTCTCTTTGGACTCATTCTCTCTCTCTTTAGAATCCTACTCACTCTCACATCACATCACCTTTTCTCTCACTCTCACATCACATCACATTTTCTTTCACTCTCACATCACATCATCTTCCCTCTCACTCTCTCTCTTTGGATTCTCTCTCTCTCTCTCTCTCTCTGGATATCTCCACTTTATTTTGGGGATATCCTCCAATTCCTACATAAACACCTTCACCACTTCACATTCACCATTCTCTCTCCTACACACATCATCTTCTCCATTCTTTATTTTCTCTCCATCTTTCTCTCTATACTCCACCTCCACATTCACCCCTTTCTACACCATTTTCACCATCACCATCACCATTCAAGAGAAGAGGAGAAGAGAAAGAAAAGAGGCAAGCAATCTAAGGTTAAAGAGAAAGAAACGAGAATAAGTCCCGACTCCGAGCCGTCCGCGGAAGCTAAGCTCGTTAGGAGGCTTTCCTTTTGGTATTTTCTTTCTTTAACTTAGATGGTTTGTGGGGGTTTGTCCCAAACTCTTGAAGGATACTAAATATTGTAGAAGTTTATGTTATTTTCATTTGATTATGAGATGACGTACTTTTATGATATTTGTGTTGTTTTAAGCATGGTTATGGGCTAATATCTCTATTAGGGGGTAGATGATCGATTTGGTTTTTGATCTATGCTTGTTATGGTTGGTTGTTGTTGTTGGAATTGTGATTATTATGTTGAGTACTTGATCACTACATAGCATTACTAGACTTTAGATGAGACCGAAAGGAGATTCTAAATCCTGACCAAGGTTCCTTCAACGTTAGGTAGACTGGGTTAATAAGCCTAATATATTGATCTTTCTCTTATGATATAGCCGATAGGGGTTTAATGGATAGACGGTGACAGTAATTGAAGCTAAACCACTTGAGGGGTCTATTGTGTGTTCAAGATTAATATAACCAACTTGAATCAAGCTAGGTGATAAAACAATGAGAGAATCTACACCCTAATACTCGTACCATAATCATTTTCTCGATCTTGATCTCGTCGCTATTTGCACTTTATTAGTTGAATTGCGTATTTAAATTTCTTAGTATAAATCATCCTTCAAATCCATGATTAGAGTGTTTAGGTTTTATTTTGTTTGTAAACATGTTGCATGCATAGCCTAGAGACAATTGCCCATAAGAAGTCTTCCTTGAGAGTTTGACTCGGGTTAGCTCATCACGTCTACGATTGACCCTGTCCGATTGCGGATTTGGTTTGAAGTAGTTTACCGTGTTGAGTCTAAACTGGAAAATACAATTTGTTGCAATTTGAACCGATACATATACTAATATTGCTCTTCTGAATGTTATTCCTAACTCCTATGTTGATGTGAAATATGCCATTAAATATGATAGAGACAGCGCTTCAATTGATGTTATTATTAGTGCTCTGAAATATAAAGAATTGGAGTTACTTGAAATATGAGGGAGTAGTGGTTCTAATGAGTCTAAGACTATACATGTTAGGGGCAGGGAGAAGTAAAGACCTTCCTCTGAATATGATGGTAAAAAGAAGAAAGGGAAATCCAGGTCTAAATGTTTTTCAATTCTTGAATATATGCATGCTGATGTGTGGGGTCCTGCAAGTTATATCACACATGGTGGTAATAAATTCTTCTTGTCCATAATTGATGATTATTCTAGAAAAGTTTGGGTGTTTCTCATGAAATCAAAATATGAAGTGTTTTAAAAATTCAAAACCTATAAATCATTGATTGAAAATCAGACTGATAAGAAGATTAAAAGTCTCAGAACTAATAATGGGCTTGAATTCTATAATACTCAACTTGACTCTTTGTTCACTCAGTTTGGTATTAAAAGGCACAAATATTTTCCATATGCTCCTCAACAGAATGTGGTAGCTAAGATAATGAATAGAACCCTCCTTGATAGGGTGAGGAGTATGAGAGTGTTGTCTAGAATGTCCAGAAAGTTTTGGGGTGAGGCTGTGATGACTGTTGCTTACATAATTAATAGGTCCCCTTTTGTGCCTCTTCAGGGCAAGTGTCCTGAGTCTGTAAAGTGTCTTTACAGGGAAGTCTATTAATTTGTCTAATCTGATAGTCTTTGGGTGAGCTGCATTCATGCATACTAAGGGGGATAAACTTGACCCTAGGTCTAAGAAATGTGTTTTCTTAGGTTATCCTAGGGTGTTAAAGACTATAGGCTTTGGGTGAGGGATGAACCCGGTTTTAAAACTGCTATTAGCAGGGATGTCATATTTCATGAAAATGAATTTCCTTGTCTATCTGACTCTGTTAATGCCTCTCTGCTTGCTCAAAATACCACTTCTTTTGAGGTGGAGCCTGCTGTTTATACTCTCGTGTTACCTAATGCTCCTTTAATTGTTCCTGATGTCATGCCTGATCCTAATTCTGATCATTCAGCTCATGAAACTGATTGTGGCGGTGATATAGACACTGCCTCTGATAATGAAACTGATAATTCTATTGAGCACTTAAACTTGCATGATTATCAATTAGCTAGAGATAGAACAAGAAGAACCATTGTTAAGCCCGTGAAATATGTAGATTGTAATATGTTTGAGTTTGCTTACAATGTGTTTGAATCTTTAGATAGTAGTGAACTTAAAGCTTATAAGCAAGCCATAAAGTCTAACAATTCTTATCTTTGGGTTGCTGCTATAGATAAGGAGATGTAGTCTTTACAAGTTAATCGAACTTGGGTTCTTGTTCGCAGAGTTGTTAACTGCTTTGTAGTTGATTGTAAATGGTTGTATTAAATTAAAATTGAGTTTGATTCCACAAGATTTAAAGCTTGGTTAATTGCTAAAGGTTTCACTCAAATGGAGAGAGTAGATTGCTCTAAAATTTTTGCTCCTGTTGTTAAATTTACCATTGTGAGAATTATGCTTACCTTAGTGGCTCATTTTACCTGGAAAAATAAACAAATGGATGTGGCTACTATTTTTTTACATGGTGATCTTGATAAGCCTATCTATATGAATTAGCCTGAAGGGTATGTTGATTGTAATAAACCTGATTTTGTGTGCTTGCTAAAGAAATCTCTCTATGGTTTAAAGCAATCTCCTAGGCAATGGAACATTAAGTTTGATAACTGTATGAAATCCTTAAAGTTTACTAAAAGAAATTATGATCATTGCTTGTACTTTAAGGATGTGAGTTCCGTGCCTATGTTTCTGTTGATTTATGTTGATGATATGATGTTAGTCAGTCCAAGTAATGAATCCATTGAACATGTGCAGAAATGTTTGAGTGAGAACTTTTAGATAAAAGACATAGGCGATGCTAAGAAAATCTTGGGCTTGCATATGACTAGGGATAGAAAGAACAATAGACTTGTTTTAGATCAATCTAGCTATGTTGAGAAAATTCTATCTAAGTTTTCTATGTGTCAAGCTAAATCTGTAAATGTTCCCCCTGCATCTCATGTTTTAAGTAAGGATTAGTCCTAAAAAACTGATTATGAAATTAGTGCTATGAGAAAAATTTCCCTACTCCAATGCTATAGGACCTGTTATGTATTTGATGGTAAGTACTATTAGGTTTTATACTAAAATAATTTGCTTTTTGTATATACCTTTTTTCCTTATTTTGAATGAGAATAGACGAACCGTCGGTATAGTTGTGGTATAATTTGGAATTAGTTTGTCTTGACTATGAAATTATACCAATATATTTTGGTAATATATTTTAACACCTCAGAAATTTCAGAATATCTTAGGAGTTTTCTAAATTTATTAAGAAGACTAAAGAAAATAATTGGAGCTAAAATTAAGTTAAGCAGATGTAAGTCACGATCTTTTTTTATCTTTTATATGAAAATCGATTATGAGATTTTGCAATTGCTGCCAGAAGCCAGTCAATATTGGTCTTTTCTGAAATGTAACGACCTAAAGAAAGCTACTGGTATTGTCAGAATTTTAATCTGACCTCTATAGGAGTACCAGAGTTGAAAATCATAAAGGGTAAACCTCTGAATAGTATTTTTCCGTAATGGCATGATTTTTGAAAATTTGTAAATCCTACTCGATGATCTGAGGATTACCTCATTAAGCTTATTTTATAAGAATCGACCCAAGAAATCCATCGACACTCACGGATTTCCAATCTGAGGTCAATCGAACGCTCAAGAGTGTTATCTGTCGTCCGAAATGAATAGTAAATCTATTTTTAAAAAGGAAATCTTTCTTCATTTTTCTTCAGATGACTTCCTCATCATCCCCAGCTAGGTTGGTTCAATAGTACTTAAGCCAACGAGTCTCTTGGTATTTTTAGATTTTGTGTTGGAGGTCATTTGGACCTCGTCATTGATTAAATCAACTTTTAATCAAGTCCGGAATCACTTTATCAGTATTTTATACCTGGAGTGGCTTACCGGGGAAACCAAGTTTTTTCTATAAATAGGGGCCTTCCCCCATTCATTCCATTGCTCATCTCTCTCTCCCTCTCTCTCTTTCTCTCTCTAGTTCGTTTTGAGGAATGAAAATCCAGGCCTGCGCCGAGTAAATCACGCATGCGGGCCCTGATTAAGTATTGTTGGGAGGGTGGTGCTACGGAAGCAGCTGCCGGACGCTGGAAGGCTTCCAGAGAGCTATCATTGCCGCCGCCGATGGTCGGAGATTGCCGCCGCCGTGCCGCCTCTTCGAACGTCTCGTTTCGGTCCATTTCTTATCCTCTTGACCTGAAATTTTAATATATTGTGTATTTTAAATAGTATTTTATTTCGTATGTTGAGTCGATCGTCGTTCGGTGGTCAGAAATTGGCCAAATCACCAAAAAATGTGAATAGTAATTAGGTACCGATCAGTTTCATTTTTGCCCATTTTCACCTATTTCGATCGTCAAATCGAAAAAATTTCTTCTGAAAATTTGTTCCAAAAATTATTTTCTATAAGACTGCCAAGTTTCATGATCTCATGCCGAGTTTTGAATAATTTTGATTATTTAAATTGAGCCGTTATTTTTATATCGAAAGCATGTGATTTCAGAAAATTTTAAAAATTGTATTCTTTTATTAAGATATAGGTGGGGTCATGCCTGATTATTTTTGTAAGTTTTGAGTGGTTAAAAAGTGTCGTAGCATAGATCTGGTAAATGTTGAATAAAATGGCAAGTTATGGAAATAGACATATGACAAATTAGTTGGTGTCATTAAATCAAGAATAGTGTTTTGGAATTTATTTCCTTCTGTGTCGAAATTATTCAAGGTCTCTAGAGTCGCGCAATCTATTTTTGAAAATAATAAAATTAAATAATAGCTCCATTTATAGTAAATTAAATCCTGAAAATACAGTGGTTGTTCTGAGTCGAAGATCGACCCTTGTAGGACCTGCAGAGCTTGCTAGGATTAATGAAACTATTTTCAAAGTTCTCATGCTGCCACGTGCTCTTCATCAAGGTGGGTGATTCTATATCTATCTATGGTTTGAGCTAGTGAGCTCTAGAAGCATGTTAGGGCAAGATGAAATATCCAATAAAATGTTTTATGCTCTGCCTAATTAGTTTATGTACAAGGAAGTTTTAATGTTATGGGACATGATTATGTGAATTGTTGTTTGAGCTCTTGAGTTGATATTGGATGATATAATTTGATACGATACGATATCATATGGCTGATTGATATGCGATATAGATGATCATGATCATAAGTTAACTTTGGATTTGATATTATTGATGAGGAAAGTTATTTAGATGAATGATGTCTTTTAGGTTGATTATAGTGGTGTTTAAAGGCTCGTTGGAGAGGAGTGTTGGATTACATAAGTAGTATTCATTTTTGTGTGTCTCACATTTATCGGAAAGGTAATAGGGTAGCAGATATATTAGCTTCTAATGCTGTTCTCCCCGGTGTTTGGTCTTCTGTTATTCCATATATCTTGGATGCTGTAATACAAGATTTTTGTGGTACTGATTTCTTTCAGTTTGCTTAGAGGGGTACTCTTTTTTCCACATGGTTTTTTCTTCTCTGGGTTTTCCATGTGGGTTTTAATGAGGCCCCGGTCCCATAAGTTATCGGCTTGTGATATCTGGGATTTTTAAGTTTGGGTTACTTTTTCTTTCTTTTATATATACAACTAATTTAGAGCTCAAAGAACAGTGATATTACATTATCATGTTGTGGCCTTCGAGTCACTAAAGATGAATCATTGATGAGTTTATGGAGAGTCACTGCTGGGTAATCCCCTCGCATACTCATATCTATGTATTGTAACTTTCGGATTACTAGGTTGTGGCCTTTGGGTCACTAGGTTGTGATCTTTTGATCACCAGGGAGTCACTGCTAGGTAATCCCTCGCATACTCAGTGGGATACTTGAGGTAACCTCTCTCTTATCCTAAGGCATGCCTCAAGGTGAAGTAGACATCAGGTTTGAGCCAGGATGGGCCTAGAGGAAGTAAAATATTTTGTAGATATGGAAAGGGCTTTTGCGATTTAATTCCTATATGCTGCCAGTTAATGTTGGATATTTCTAAAGTTTTACAGATCTTTCTCATAAAACCCCACTGAGTGCATTAGTACACATGCCATCTTTTTTAAATATTTTTCAGATTGAGATGGAGAGGTGGATGGTGGCTGTGAAAGTGGGTTAGCTGCGAGATCGTGTTGTACTACCACTATTCCCACTATGTTTCTTGCTACTCTGATGAATTTTGAAATTTTGTTGCTTTGAGTTTTCATAAGATTTCGCTACTCTATGAACAATTGTTGACTCCCTAGTTAGCATATTTCATATGCTTAACTATATAATTAAACCAAGGAAAAGTCCCACCTTTTAATATGTATGTTTGATAATTTCTCTTTCACCTATGAAGGGGCTTTACTTTTCAAGCATGTTGATTCTGCTTACTTTCAGTTGACCTATAACAAATCTTAATTTGTTTTCTTGCTTCTGTCCTATGAATGGTACAATATGATTATTTACCTCTGACCTATTGATGGGTCTTAGCTGTTGTGACCTATGAAGAGGTCTTGTTTAGCCAAATTCCTATTTGTTAGTTATGGGATTCAGTTTAAGTTTTAATTGGCCTATGAATAGACATTCCGTTGACTTGATTGAACCATTTGACTTCTTTAATACGTTGAAAAATGTAGATTTTCTTTCAGTTATAAGGTTATGCTGCCTAAATTTTTGAGGCGCTAACTTAGTTCAAATTCTAGAAACACCCACTCCCCCCGGATTTCCAATTAAACTGCCTTTTTCATTCTATTTTTCCACATAACAACCTCGTCCTAATTTTCGGGACTGGACTGTTACAGTATTGAACTGGATTACAATGAGATAATTCTAATGGACTGACATATATTAGAATATAGATCTTGGATACTCATAATTCTTAATCCCTATATAATAGTAGACATGTTTATTTTAATGATTATTGCTTTGATTTATCAATGAGTGAGATTCCATTTAAAGAATCAATAAACTCGATAAATTGGGTAGTGACATTACTATAATCGATGAGTTACTAATTATAGAAAGAATATGTATCCCGGTGCGTCGGGTTGATTATGTCCCTTAGGAACTCAAAAGAGATTATTATGTTAATCCCTGGAGGTGGTTTTATATCCGACATAATAATAAAAGTTGAATGGTACTACTCATGGATAAGAAATTAATCAATTCAGTTGTCAGTATACTATAATTAATTAATGAATATTCAATATCTTAAACATGGAGAATTAATTGAGTTAAAAGAAGTTCATGATTTTCAATAAATATGGTTTAGGGAGGTAGTGCAATTTTAATCATATAGTGGACTAAATTAATATTAATGGGCTTAAATTATGTTCTGAGTTGAACATGGAGAATTTAAGCCTATTGGAGGCCCAACCTTAAAAACCTTTCTAGATCCATGTTGTAGCCTTATTTATATTTGTTGAAGGGAGACTAAAACCCTAGCACACCATAAATTTTAAAATTGCCTCTCCTAAAAAGAGAAATATTATCGAAAATTTTAGGTTTTCGGATTCTTAGTCTTCAAGCTTCTTTGAGGTCTAGAGGATCATCGCTCATAAGACGTTTAGATCAAGATCAAGGATATATCAAGGATATACAACAGAAGATCTCTAGAGTGGAAAATCAATCCCATATCAAAGCCTCAATATTTTCGGCCACTACACAGCTAAATTGATTTATCTCTGTTGTTCCACTGCACATGATATTTAATTTCAATTTTAGCATGTAGTGGGTGATATATACTTTGTATATATCAAAATCATTTTATTTGATCAACACGCATTCAAATGAATCCTGACAATCCATCAAGTACTAGGCCAGACATTGCCTATGTTGTCGGCCGTTTGAGCAGGTATATGTCTAACCCTAGTATGCCTCATTGGGAGGCTTTGAAATTGCTATTAAGATTCTTGAAATATTCTAAGCATGTGGGTTTATCTTTCTCTAAGCATGCTAAAGGGACAGTTTTAACTGGATATGTGGATTCCAATTATACAAATGATATGGATAATAGAAAATCTACTACTTTCTATGTGTTTACCCTATGTGGCTCTTGCATTAGTTGGAATCTCAATTACAACACAATGTTGCTTTATCTGCTACTGAATCTGAATATGTGGTTATTACTGAATGCATGAAGGAGGTTATTTAGTTAAAAAGTGTCATGTCTGAAATTGGTTTTCTTAAAGATAATGTCACTATTTATTCTCACAGACAATCTGGAATTTAACTTTGTAAAAACCTTGTCTTCCATGATAAGATTAGCATATGAATGTTAGGTTCCATTTTATTCGAGATATAGTTAATAAACAACCTGTATTACTTGAGAAAATATCTACTAAAGTAAATCATGCTGATATGGGAACAAAGTGCTTGCCTTTGGAAAAACATACCTCTAGTATGAAAAATCTGAAACTTTGATCCTGGTTAAATTTGTTTTTTTTTTTGCACGTGTTCAAGTGTATGAGATGGGCTTGAACAACAATCTGAATCATTGGCTTACTTTGTGTTATGCCAGTATAATTAAGGTTGTTGAAGTTCTATCTTTTACAGTGGGTTGGTTAGTTAGTGGGCTATAATAGCAATATGAGACTTTGACAGACTATGTGTTGGTCATCTTCTATTATTCTTATTGTAGTTCCATCGATTATCAATAGGTGGTTATTACCTTTTGGTGATTACCTCTAGTCTTTGCGACCTATTTATAACTTTGTGTCTAAGCTAGACTATGATTTTGTGTCTAAGCTAGACTATGACTTTGTGTGTAAAGTCTTAATCTCTCATGAAGTCTTCTTTGGAATAAGTGGCCCATTTGTTTGGGCTCGAGTATCCTTCAAGGTTCAAGACAGCTTGGCCTAATCTTTGGACGACCCACAAGTCCTCGTTGCCCTAATCACCGACCTATTAATATTTGTGATCAGATATTTCACACATAGTTCTCATTCTTTGTGTATGTGAGGCTAGGTTTGTTGAGAGAGAGAGAGATGGAGAAAAGATCTGAGAGCCACAAGCTCTGTCTCAGTGCGATCTTCTTCTTCTTCTTCTTCTTCTTTGTGAGTTAGAGCACCTTGCTCTTGGTGTGTACGGGCGGGTACTTTGTGGAGCAACTGATTTTGCGGTTGTATATGGTCAAAGCTTTATCTACCAGTGATCTTTGTGGTCTCATCGACGGTGTTGGAAATCTGTGTTTTGTTAGCCAATTGTTAGAATCAGTTTTTTGTAGTTAGGAATATTTTTCTGCATTATTTTATGCTGTAAAATCCTTGTATAGTGTTCTAAGGTTAGATTGGTAGTATCTAGACCTTATATACTTGACTACCCATATAGTCATATACTACACATCAAACAAACATCACATCAAACAATTTCACAACATGACAACATAATAATCCAATCATCCCAAACCTTTGACAACTACATGAAATCATCTTTGTAGTAGGATCATATGTGGCCTTCCATTCCTTATCATAATCAATCAGTCCAATGACATATTGAAAAAATGATTGAGTTTCATTTTTATATTTTATGTATGCAACCACAAACAAAATAAATTTCTTTTGGAATAGATCAAAGATTGTTGGAGTATAAATCTTCAAAAGTTACTAGACATAGGGGAGCTCTCTAACCACAATCCATATAATTTTTAACGTGCCTTAAATTCACACAATAGCTCACTATACTGCTTCTCCTAAAAAACTTGCTCGAAATTCCTAAACAATTGTGTTATGTATAAGTTGGGCTTCATACAATTCTTGATATTGGAATTGACACTCTTACTGAGTTGTGTGCTTCTCATACCAAGCATAAAAGTATTCATCATGTAGCAAACTGTCCATTTTTCCATTACAGTGGAAGTATGTTTCAACCATGTGCTATTCTAGAGATTAAACTGTATAAACAACACACTCTAAGCCTCCTCAAATTGAGCACAATCATCAAAGCTATACATACACTTCTTAAAATACGTTAAAAAACATGATCATTCCTTCATCAAGTTCCATAAATGCTTGATGCCATTTTGCATTAAGTTCCATGTGTATAATCCATAAAATATCTAAGGCATCACCTCATGCAAGGCTATTGCCATAGCTCGGTCTTGGTCGATGAAGACAATGATGGATTTTTTTTTCTTATGTGCTCCAAAAAATTTTCAGACAGCTATTTAAATGATGTTGTAGTCTCATCATACAAAAGTGATGCACCAAAAATCACAGCTCATCTATGATGATTGAAATCTAAGAATATAGCAAGAGGTTTATGGGCACAATTCGTACAATATGTGGTGTGCAATTACACGACATCACCAAAGTACTCAATAGTCAATCAACATTCATGTATCAACCCAAAAAACATTAGTTATCTGTTCCTCCATATCCATTTGATTAACATGATAAAAAGATAGATTTTTAGATAATTTTTTAAAGTATCGCGTTAGATAACAAATTTCTCCATATATCATGCTTCTCTATCTCTTGGATCGGAGATAATTTTTAGCATCCAATAGGGTGTAACCAATGACATCTCTTCCTTCTACTTGTCTAATCATCAAATTATAAGTTCATTTTTGTTTGACCCCAACATTCTTAGCCAAATCAATCTCATATGCCAGAACTTCTGTAACTTTACATTAGGAGGACATATGAACAATCTCTGGAAGATGGAGATGATGATTATGTTCTTTCATAAACTCACTTATTTTATATTATCACTCACATAACTCACTCATACTATTACTTTACAATTTGTTCGAATCTCAAATTGTGGATTGCGAGTCAAAGAATCTCTTCTGTTTACTTTACGGACATCCGATAACTTCCTTACAACAGACATATTTATATGATGTTGTGTTGTTTTTGTTACAATAATGTTTTCTTACTATGAATCCCAATTTCCCTCCCTATTGAACCCAAAACATCCAAGCATTATCTAAGCTATCAAATTATATACCTATTATAGGCTTGAACTTAAGATGAACTAGAATCTATTGATAACAAAATTGCAACAAATTTATTTGTTACATATCAAATAAAATCAATTAAAATTACAAGCATAATAAAACAATATTACACCAGTGAGAATATAAATCACTCAAGGAAAAAGTTAAGAAAAAAAACCTCAAATCATATACAACGAATGCCCTTTTTCAAATTAACCACAAATATCCGACATATTCTTCAAATTCAAATGAGTTCTTGCAAAAAGCTTTTCTCCTTGTCTCAAATATAAGGAGTTCTAACAAATTTTTTTAACATAGGGAAAAATAATAAATGATTGAAAATGGTCTAAGTTATTTACTTGAAATGGTTTCTTGTGGAAGAATCGATATATACTACTTTAACTATAAAAGAAATTTCATAAGAAGTGCGCAAGTGCAAGTTCTCTATCATGAATCAGTTCTATTAAGAAAAAAGGCCGCAAGTTTTATCTTGGAGGGAAGTAAAAAGTAATGTCAATGAGCTAGTTTTAGTTGGAGAAAAATAATTATGGAATGATGTCATTTTCGCCCTAGAAGAATTAATTGAAGAAGGTAATTTTTTCGCTCAAATGATGCTATTGAACTGCACAACATCGCGTGCTATGTTTCAAACACATTTGAGGATCATATCCCCTTATTTGTAGGGTTTTTATGATTTTTATTTTTGACACGCTATTTATTAATAAATAATCATACCACAAGTACACGGTGTTATTGCAATATATAGGTGAGCAAGAATATTGTATCCCACATAGACTGTTATTTATCAGTTCTTATTCACAAGCATGTAATTAATATCTAGACACAAAGTAAACAGATAAATGAGAATAAAACTAAAGAACATAAAATAAAGACACGATAAATAAAATACTGAAATAAACAAATATAGGAAGAACCTAGGTTTTATGGAAGTTGGATTTATTATATCATTTAACAATATTTATTGATTCTCTTAATCCGACTAATTGTCTTTAATCTATTAATGGTGGGGGATCACTAGTCTGTTATCAGGCTGTTGTTTAAGGCATATACCATAACATAGATATAATGAGCATGCACTTCACTGCGGTCGGTTCTTCACACATCATTACTCCTAATCTAGCATACGAAGATCTATTCAACCCTATGTGATACTTGTTCACTTGGTCGGTCCTTCCAAGAACACATAATCTAATTTCTATCTTTCCATCATTAATTCTTCTCTGGTCAGTACTTCAAATTAACAACTAGCATGCATAAATGGTGATCAAGCATTCATACAAGATATGAAATAAATCATAGAAATTGAACCCCGAGAGATAGCAGGAAGAAAAAGTAATCAACTCATATATTAAAATCCATAAGTTCCAATCCCTAAAACCTAACTATAGAATTAGCTAGACATAATTAAATAAATAAACAACAGAGTTTCAATGTTCATGATGGAAAAGATAAAGGAACCAAATAACAGTAATCCAACGGCTTCATCTTCTCTGCAATGGCACTTCGTCTCTAACAACATTGTCATCTCCTCTTGAGTAGATGGCAAATTTCTCTCTTCACTTGACTTCTTGGACATGTTCTCTCAGTCTTGGACGTGTTCTCTCAGTCTTGGCATCCCCTCCCTTGTGTGTGGCATCTCTTTTGGGTGTGTATCAATTGTATTTTTTGTGTATCAAAATGGAGGCTTTTATATGTAGGTTAGAAACCCTGAATTGGAGTGAGAAAATTGAGTCCCCAGGATTTGTGCACATGGGTCGACCAAGCTGGCCGGGTCTTGGTCGACCCAGAGCCCTATTTTTGCACAAGGTCGACCTAGGCAAGCTGAGCCAAGTCCACCCACTCATGTGTAAAATGCACTGGGTCGGATCGACCCACCTCTGCTTCGAGTTGGGATTCAGATTTATTCAGATTTTGATAACTTAATTCGGTCCATTAGACTTCAATTAAGCATTTAATTAAGCCCAATAGCCTAATTAAATATCCCTTCAACTCTTCTTGTCCATATTTACTAATTTTGCTTCAAATATGCAATGAAATCACAACAATTACTGCAAAGCTAGCAAACACATTAAAAACTCCAAATGATAATAATTTAAGCACACAAAAGCTATATAAAATGCACAACTTCATATAATAAAGAACATCAATTCATATCCAAAAGTTGTGTAAAATACACAGCTGTTAATTTTCTATTTGTTTTAATTTAGACAAAACACATGTTTAGGTCTCGTATTATCTCATCCCAAAATGTAATTTTCAATATATGTTAGGAAAAACTATCAAGAGTTTTCTTAACTGGGGTTTTGATGAGATGTCAAAATATGTCAAAATATGCAAAGAGCCTTAAAAACTGAAAAGAAATCAAGCAGAAAACTAAGGTTGATCAAAACAAAAAAACTGAGCTATCAAAGGTAGAGCAGTGAAAAAGAAAAAGAAAAGAGGGAAAAGAAAAAGAAACCAGCCAAGAGCTGAGAAAAGAAAAACGAGAGAGAAAAGAAAAGAGAGAAAAGAAAAAAAAAATCTAAGAGAGAAAGAAAAAGAAAAGAGGGAAAAGAAAAAGAAACCAGCCAAGAGCTGAGAAAAGAAAAACGAGAGAGAAAAGAAAAAAAAATCCAGCCCTAGAGCAGTGAAAAAGAAAGAACTATAGCTTGCTTGCTAGATCAGTTAGCAAGTCCAGAAAACTGACAATGTAGGTACCGACAAGATCGAAGTACCAAAATGCCATCAGTCTACAATTATGAACTGATGAGAATACCAGTTCAAGGCACCAGTTTAGAAGTGCCCAATTCCAGCTAAAGAAGATTACCAGCTGAAGGATGGACTAGTTCCGGCTGAAGAAGAATGCCAGCTGAAGGATACACTAGTCCAAAATTCAAGCTGAAGGATATGTTAACTCAAGAAAGTTCCAGCTGAAGAAGATTTCCAATTGAAGGATGGACTATTTCCGGCTGAAGAAGAATGCCAGCTGAAGGATACACTAGTCCAAAGTTCGAGCTAAAGGAAATGCCAACTCAAGAAAGTTCCAGTTGAAGAATAAAGTTACAGCTGAAGAAGTACCAGTTCAAAGGATAGCAGCTGAAGACGCACCAGTTCAAAAGTCCAACTGAAGAAGCGCCGACTCAACATCCAGACTAAAGACCAATTCGAGGAAGTTCCAGCTGAAGGGACATCAGTCCAACATACCAGCTGAAGAACACTGGTTCAAAACTGCCAGCTCAAGCAAATCAAACTGGAGCTCAGAAAAGCATCAAACCAGAGTCCAGAACTGCCAGCCGAAGATGATCGAAACTGGAGCTTACAAAACTGCCAAAGATATACAGAACTGACAGTCGAGGAACTAAAGATTCTAACTGCCAATCAAAGCCCAGAACTGAAGATCAAGACAGAAGTTGTAACTGAAATTCAAATTTCAGAAAAGCCAACATAAAGATCTTGAAGTTAATGCAACCAAGATCCTGAAGCAAAATGCATGTAAGAAGAACAAAGGCTACTTAACAGCTCTTTAAATGAAAGGTCCCTCAACGGCTTTATCATTTATGATCACCTATTGATCAGCAACGGTCACCAGCCACTCATCTATAAAAGACAAGTGACCCAGAAGATGGTTGTGACTTTTTGCTAAGACTTTTTGCAAAACTTTCAAGGGTAAAGACTTCCCCCGAAGATGTTCACCAAATCTCTAAAGCCTCAAGCTTAAAATTTAGCAAAGCAAAAATCCCAACTGAAGAGAAGGAGCAAACTGCTCATCAAGCTAGCTATTGAAGAATTCCAGCCAGAGCCACTCTCTCAGTTCTGTTCTACACTGATCAACTACCCAGCTCAAGCCGAAGACGAGCAAATGAGCACACCAGTTGATACCAGTTTCAAGACTGTATTCTTGAAGATCGAAAGAGATCTAAAACTTTGAAAATACGGCCAATAGCTCCTTATCTCTCCAGTAAGCAGTTGGAGATCGCAAGTGTGAGACTGTCGCCCCCCACCGACTGAGGAGGCTGCTTTCGTTGGATCGCCACTTCCGGGACAGCACCAATTGGAAAGGAATTCGTGACTTGTAAAGTCACCGATGTTGGTTTTGTATACTAGAAGACCTGTCTTTTGTATACATTATTGATGATGGTTTTATGATGATATAGAATGAATACAATTGCTGTCACTTTTTGCATTTAAATTGTTATATTTACATGCATGTTCACTATACTTACATTGTAGATGATATGGTGTGCGTAAACACATGGTTAGATCATATCATCAGTTCTTTGTAATGTATTAAAAGGCTCACGGTCTAGATGGCACTGAACCTGCTATCGGTACGTCGTAGAATAATTTGATAGTTAGTTTGTCTTGACTAACAGATTATTCTAATACACAGGCAAGTGTATTGAGGAGGATCTACATAGGATTTTATTCTCTATTCTGACCTTAAATGAGAGAATAAGAATCCACAGAGTTCGGGTTCATAACCCATATATGTTGGCGGACATATACGTGTAGTGTTTGCAGCTTTGATTTATCAAAGGGTGAGATTCTTTCATAGGATCAATAATCTCGATATCTTAAGTTGTGACATTTACACTTATGATGGGTCGTGCAATATATAGGGGCACCGTGTCCTAGTGCGCCAGGTTGATGGTGTCCCCTTGAAGAAATGCAAGTTCATGCTGAAACCCTGCAGGTGGAATTTATTTCGTGCATGAGTAAAGCTTGTGTGGTACTACTCAAGGAAAAGATATTAATTAATTATAGTTTTCAGAGGCTTACATAATTAATTAATGGGCATTATATCTTAAACATGGGGAATGGCTGGACTAAAGGAGAAAGCATATTCAGAAATATGTATTAAATTGGTAGGTCAGTATTATTTCTTTAGTGGAATAAAAATAATACTTAATTTATTTAATTATATCCTAAGTTTATTGGATATTGGATATTAAATAAATTAATAGGCCAATTTAATATTCTTCTAGATCCCTGTTGTAGCCCAAAAAGAGACTGGATTGAATTGGAGATAGAACAAGAGATAGAGATAGAATTCCAGTCCAACTGGGATACCAATTTCGTCCACCCCCTTATAAATAAGAGGGTGGAGGCACGAAATTTATGTCATATATATATCAACCCTCTCGCATTCTCTTGATCTCCACAGATTCCATACCGATCTAGTAGATTTCAGCCCACCCTGAAACTAGATTCAGTCCGGGAATACAACAGAAGATCAAGGAGTAGAATAGCATCAAGGGGCGCATATTATCATTCATACAACAGAAAGATTAGACCTTTAATCTTGTCCTCAACCCGTCATTTAATTTGTAAGTCGTTTTTCGGTATTCTATGTTTCCACTTTAGTAGAATCGAAAATCGGATTTGCATGTTAATTAAACTCGGTTAATTAAAACATATGTGCTACATAAAATTATGATCTACATGACATTAGGATTAATGAACATCCAATTAGATCCTGCGGTGGTTCAATTCGAAAAAACCCTAACAACCGACAGCCAAGTCCAACACATGTCTTCACTGTGTAACTGTAATAAAGGAACTTTACACTTGCATAGTGAATTGCCCTTTTGCGGAAGGAAGAGAGGACGTAGAAGTTGAGCTTCGAACCTCTATAAAATTGTCTGTGTGCTCTGTTTACAGTTTTCAATTGCATGTCTTAACTACACACTTCAAGCATACACACTGCACACCGAGCTAGTTGATTGTAACGACCCGGCTACCGGACTGACGGCTGTCCCCACAAACCAATACAAGTCTTTCCAGCGTGCTTTTGTCTGAAACTTACCATGGGGTCTCTCATCCCATTATTGCTCTAGGTCAAGCACGCTTAACTTTGGAGTTCTGGTGGAACGAGCGCCAGAAAAGAAGATGCACCTTGTTAGTATGAGTAGCACCAATCAAATCTTTTAAGCTCTCCTCAACTATACAGTCTCATTCCTATATAGCCTCAGAATCCCTCTCTTTCGGGTAGATTCGGTTCATTCAAGTGCCCCTTCGCTTGGAAGTCTTATAGGAGCCGCTCTTTGTCCATGCCTTGCACCGGCAATTACTCCATACTTCGGCCTCAGACGTCACATGCCCACCAGCTTCCGCTTGGTTCATCCCCAAACCATACCTTACTGCGAGAGGTTCGGTTCTGATACCACCTGTAATGACCCAGCTACCGAACTGACGGCTGTTCCCACAAACCAACACAAGTCTTTCCAGCGTGTTTTTATCCTAACTCATACGCTCCCTGAGAAACTTCCCAGGGGGTTACCCATCCCATTATTGCTCCAAGTCAAGCACGCTTAACTTTGGAGTTCTAGTGTAACGAGCGCCAGAAAAGAAGATGCACCTTGTTAGTATGGGTAGCACCAATCAAATCCCTTAAACTCTCCTCAACTATACAGTCACATTCCTATATAGCCTCAGAATCCCTCTCTTTCGGGTAGATTCGGTTCATTCAAGTGTCCATTCACTTGGAAGTCTTATAGGAGCCGTTCTTTGTCCATGCCTTGCACCGGCGATCACTCCATACTTCGGCCCCGAGTGTCACACTGATCTCCTCAACTGATCACTCAAAAGAACGGAAAACTCCGCAAGTAAAAAGGGCCCTGTCTATTCCGCAAATATTGTTAAGATTTGGATTAGTTTATTCACCCCCCCTAAACTGATTCTGACTCGCCCCGGGACCAACAATATATTTGTCTAAAGTGTAAACACTAAGTTAAAAATGACCTATTGAAACAAAAATAAAATGGAAAAGGACCTATTGAAAAAAATGTACAATATGTTGTTGAAATAAAAATATGTTTTTTGTAGTATACATCCATGAGTATTTCTATAGCACGAAATGTAGCCGAGGCGAAAAAAAAAATATTTGGAAGTGATAAAATTGGGTACGTGGACATTGCAATATATCTAGTTGTTGATGTAATCATATAAACTACAAAAAAAATATGTTTTTATTTAATAAAACATCGTAAAACTGTCCCTAAAGGAACATGTCATCAACTTGGAACATTGTACATAACGTTTGTTTTAATATGTATAAACAACAAATAGAATGGGAAACTAACCAAACAAACCATAATAGTATATCGATCTATTGTTGAATGACATCAAACTTCTCAGAATTTATTTTTATTATGTCTAATTGTAGAAGAGTTTTAGAATCACATCGTATGTTTAAATCAGGTATTTGCGTCGAGATGTCAATTTAGTGGCGCATCATTTAGCTAGGGTTTCTATGGATATTCCTAACCATCTCAACTTTCCTTGTCCTTGTTCTTCAGTTTAATTTACCCAAATTTATTTTTAAAAAAAAGTATATAAACCAAAAGATGTGCTTTGTCTTTGTTTTATATTGAAGAAGGGTGAAAGATATACATGAATGAGGCTTTAACTTTTTTTTTCTTCAGGAATTTATAAGTATTGGGGACATAAGATTCTATTTAAAAATTTATTACTAATTTAGGTTGGATGTTTTAACACTAATGATACAACATTTTAATAATTACAACTTTATTTTCAATATTATGATATTTTTAACTAAAATGACTCAACGTTTTAATAATTACAAATAATTCTCAATGATTTGATGTTTTACCAGAAATGACCCAACATTTTTGTCTTGTTACAACTGATTTTTCCTGCAAAAATGGCATTTCATTATATAGGTTACTTAGCTCATTGTGATAGTAAATATAAATAAAATCAACTGGCATATCATTTTTTTCAAAATCATTGGATCATTTATATTAAAACATCAAAAATTGAGAATTAACTTGTAATTCACCCTTAAAATATGCATATTTTAATATTATTTTTAAGAAAACATATATTACTATTTTTTATTTCCCCTCTAAAACTATCATACCTACCAAAATCATGATATAATATATAGATCAATGTTAAGTTAATAATGTAAAAAAATGTATTTAATGTAAAGTTAATAGTGTATTACGGAAATTTCAATAATTTCTATAAATAATGTAAAAAAATGTGCAAGGTTGCTAGTCAATTCCTTTTTTTAGTTTGGTAGAGAATGTTATTGCTCTTGGCGATTCAATGTACTCTTTGATTTTTAAATTACGGGTTGTTCGTGCTTATGAACAACCACCATTCCGAAGTTCAAATAGTGTGACGTCTTTTGAAATGGTTCTACATGACCGTGTCGGTGAACTGATTCATGGCACAATGAGCCACTCAAATCTTTCAGGATTTAAGTTCGATTTTGTTGAAGAAGAACATATGATTTCCAATTTTTCAAAATAGAAAAAAAACCACATGCATTATCGAACAATTGAACATCAGTTTAAGTTCACTGTTACATCAAAGACAAAAGTTCTTCACATAACCGATGAAGGTTTTCCTTCACATATGTTTGAGATTCGACAATTTATATCCTTACAAGATGTCATCCCCTTTGATGAAAATTTACTTTTTGGTATTCAAATAGATTTTTTCGTAATTTCAGTTTTTCTCTAATTTTGTATTTCATCGTGTTCTTTATATTGTTTCTGATTGTTTTATTTAACAATTACAGACATAATTGTAATAGTGGTGAGGCATTCCCAATCTCAAGAGATGACAATGAACCAACATCCCACTCAACTCGTGGATTTTCATCTACAAAACATTGAGTATATATTATTTTTGTTTTATTTTCTCCTTACCACTACAAAAAAATATCTTATATAATTTTTCCCCAAGATTTATAGTGTTTATATTATCAATTATAGCCTTTGGGGTGCCGAAGCCGTTAATGAATTAATTGGGAGGTTTGTCGAAAAAATCAATCACCCGTTAATAATTATTTTACAGTTATATAGGGTTTATAGAGATGATACAAAATTCACAAATAATAATGCTTTACTTTGATATCAAACATTTACTTAACATATTTTCATTATTTTTTTGTGGGCGAGGTCCAACCATGCAACACTTATTGCACCATGATAATCATTTTCAATGGAAACATGGAAGAGATAGCAAATTTTAGAAATCGGTAATTTGTTTGTCTAATCGGGATCAATAACAAAAATTCTCATCTAAATTTAATTAAATTAAATATGATTCAATTGATGGGATAAATAATTTTTTAAATAAAAAAATTCATTAATCGATTTAGTGCGTATATTGTAGGTACTGTAAATCAATTTAATTTCTACTCTACTCATCTAAATTTAATGTAATTCCCATGTCAAGAACAATTCTTAATTAATAAATGAGGTTAGTTTATAGACTTCATATATTAATTTAATCTGAATCTTGACTTATGTATAATTTCATTTGCTTAATTAATTTAATTTTCCAAACACGAACATTTTATTCATAGCTAAACTTAAATGTCCAAAATATTGTCTTTATTGTTGTACCTAATGTTTGGAATTGTTTATATCTTTTGTAAGATTGTGTAGGTGAATCTTCATGTTCTCATATTGCCATTCATTTTACTCTTCGATTCTCCAAAAACAAGAAAAGTAAAAAAAAGTTGTTTCAGAGTGTTTTTTGCTATTAAATTAAGGTCTTCAATTAACTCTCTGCATTGTTATCTACGACGACCGAAAAATGCTTGCCATCAATGGCTAAGAAGAATTCATTTTCTTGTCTTCATTAATTTCTCCAATTAATTTATGTATTTGATTATATATATAATGTTTTGTTAATATAATAAGATTATTTAAATATTTGTACAACTTACATGATATTAGTGATTCGAGACTTCACATATCATTTATCAACAATGTGGATGATGATATATCAGTGCTAACCATACTTTGGTTACGATTGCAACATTGAGAGAATCAAATCAGGTTAAGTCTACTTCTAATTTATTATATATATGTTCAAGTATTTATGGCCGTTGACGCGCGGTCGTTTTGCGATCAAAAATTATTTATAACTCCTGTGCCCACAGCGAGCGTAGCCAGCTAATGAGTACGGGTCAATCCCACAGAGAGCTGTTGTGATTCCACCTTCAAGTAATCAATCATAAAAGGGGTTTGGTTTTGTTGTCACTACTGTAATTTTAAATCTGCAAAAAGGAAAGTAAAGAATATATCAAATAACAACGGTTCTGGCATTTGACTTTGAATTTGATTTAAATATATATCAACTCGCTCATGGGCACAAAGATTTTCATACATGATAAATCACCTAGTTATGGAGACCGGATTCCTCCCTGCGTCTCCTCATTCATCCTTTAATTATAGACTTAAAAGCGATTCCTTGTCAATTAAATCCCTAATCAGTCACCCACCCCCCGGTTCTCCAAAGAGATGTAAGTGAACAGACAGCAGTGTGCCCTAGATGAACCCAGATCTGTTATGTTTACTGATTCCTCGTGTGCCCACAACAACCCATTGATTCCCTTATTACTATATAAACCAACACACAGTCACGATTTGCCAATTTAATTAATAGCGGTGTGCCCTCTTTACCTAACGAGTGATCAGCCACATTGGGCATTTCAGACACACAATCACGTGGAACAAGGCACAAGAATCAACAGAAACCTATCATGCATTACTATGCTCATTTTGGCCTCACGAGTCCAGATTTATATTCAAACCATATTCATTGTTCAAACACCAGAATTAAGTGATGCGATTCTGGAACCCCAGGACTTGTATCAGATTTCCAGAGACGGAATCCTCGACCCGAACTTCACAACACGATGAACTATAGGTATATGAAACCTATAACCCAACGATGATTGGAAATAAGAACCTCAGAAGAAATATGAAGACGCCACAAACAGTTGTGATCTACTGTTTGATAAGTCGGATGAACACGACACACGGTTCAATAAAATCTCCAGAGAGAATTCTCAAATTAATATATCAAAAAGTTGTCCTATGAAATATAATTAATGCAAGCCCTTATATAGATGGGCAAAATAAAACAACCCTAAATGTCAAAACCTAATCTAAAAAGGAAATAAATAAATAGAAATCGGATAAATTCGCCACAGTCCAAATAGGCGCAACTCGGGCCCACTCACGCCCCTGGTCGCGCTGTAGCTCGCGCCAGACTCAGTGCAAGACACGTCGAGGGCGCGACCTGCTCACCTGCGCCACCACTCGTGCTGTGACTCGCGCTCAGCCCAAAGCCAAACACGTCTCTAGCGCGACTGGTTCACTCGCGCCAGGTCTCGCGCTGCCACTCGCGCCAGCCTCCCCGAACGCTCGAACTCGATCATCGGCACCCCATCCAGGATCGTATCATTAAGAGTCTAGCCAAGTATGCTAAACATAATTAAAATAGCAGAAATGAAAGACATAATTATAAAGAGAACTTACTGAATTAATAATAAAAAATACCCAACATAAGCGTTGAGCTTTGAAGCATAAGGCCTATTGAAATTATTTTGGGCTGCAAAGCAGCATACTGAAAAGTAAAATGCAGAGAAAATGGAAATTGTAGCAGTGTTTCTGACTATTCGAACTTAAGTTTTCAGAAATTCAAATAGCTTAAATAGTTACATTTCCGAATTAGAGATCTCCCAACAAGCTGGGGTCTTCACTGGATTTCCAAAACTGGCATGCCCTTCCTGATCTGACTGGATAAGCATAAGCTAACCAAATCCCTATTTTTTAGGGATTGGGCTTATCTCTTCATTGCAGCGCCTCTAGGAGTCCAGTTTATCACCAACTCTTCTTCGGATAATGCAGCTATCTTTATCGTCTATTTCCTCCAGCTGAATTCCAGTTTTTCCGCAATTGCCCCATTCCAGCCCATTGTCGAGTCTGCACGACCAAAGTGGGCATGGCATCATATAGTCGGCCTCATCCATCTCTGATATACCCATTCCGCCACCCGAATATAGGATGAGTGTTAAAAGAAGTCCCCTGTGCCTCTAACTAAATATTTAGCTTGGATTTTGCTTGAATAACCGGGCATAAAATGTCCCTCCAGACTCGACCTCCACAATGGCCTTGACCTCATCCTGGTTCTTTTTTACTCAAAACACACAAAAAAGGACATTTATAACGAACAAAATGCCCATAAAAATACGAAATAAATGGACTTATCACACCCACACACTTTAGACATGATTGTCCTCAAGCATGGGATGCAATACGTCCAGAAAAATAAAAGAAAAGAAAGGCAAAAAGAAACAGACTCAAAACAAAGCATGCAAACTGTTAATCAGTGTGGGCACATCACAATCAATATTCCAACAAAACTGCAAAGTATCAACATACCAAAAATAGGTAAAAAATGAGTTCAGCTTGGTGATCCTCACAACCTCTCTTCACTCAGTGTTTAGGCTCAGTATATACACTCAAATCAATGCAATTCTGTACTTAGTTGTCCCATAAACTTGCTTAAATTCTATCATCAATCTCCAGAAACCATAGATGCATAAGTATTAATAGGGCTTTTTAGGCTACAGTGGGCATTTCATATATGTGGGCTTTATTTCTGTACAGGTAACAAATATTTTCTTTTATTCGGGCATTCTGAACACTTAAGACTAGGAGGAATTTTATTTTTTCTCTTTTTTTTCTTATTTTTCTTCTATCATTTTTTTCTTTTATTTTTATATATATATATATTCCCCCTATCTTTTCTGGCCTTTTTACAAATGTCCCCCAAATAATTCTGCCTTGCCCATTTTTTTCTTTTCAGGCTCTTGTGATGCCCTGGCTATATATTTTACCATCCCAAACAAAAAACTGCCAGGGCTTTTCATAGGCTCGATGGGTTGCAAAGGCTGTGTCATTGGTAGGTAAGATTTTCTTTTCAGTGGCTCAGCAAAAAATGGCCTATGTCATTTACCTATGCATCAACATTTCCCAAGCATCAAACAGAACAGTAGCAAGTTCTAGAATTTCTAAGCACACAATTGTTCACACGTGAAGTAAAGAAAGCTGTGAAATGGGCATACATCATTAGGCTCAAATCTTCCCAGGGCATGCTAAACTCTTTCATCATCCCTATCTTATGAAGACATGCTGATTTTTGATATGAAGCAATTTAATGTTGAAAATATCAAATGCAATGACCACATAGACTTTACAGAAATCATGCTTGACTCAACTAGCCACCTACACATTTTGCATTTTGCAAAGTGTTAAAACAGACTCAAAAGACACGAACACAAACATAACTGGGATGCCCCCACCCACACACTTTGCACTAGGCAAAGTGGGTGAACAAGGGCGACATACAAACAACTAAAAACAAAATAGAAAAAAAAAACAAAAAAAAAAAAAAAAACTAAACTAAGAGAAGAACAAAACCAGGATTCCATCAGATGAGGGCGTTGGGTATAAGAACCCAACGTCTCTGAAATAGTCCTTCAGGGCTGTCTCAATACGGTCTAGTTTCTCATATGTCTAGGACTGGGCATTCTCCAACACTTCCAACTTTTTCAGAATCACAATAACTGGATGCTCCCCTTGTTGTACCCTCCCTACTGGTGGCTTCCTAGATGTACCTGCAATCATCAAAAGGCTTGAGGGGTCTGCCCTCGGCACAAAGAAAATAGGCTTTCCTTCTTCATCATCCACCACATCCTGCATTCTCTTTAAGTAAGCAATATCAAAGAATTCAAGGGGTAATAGGGTAGAGTAAGTGGTGCTCAAATCCAGCTACCTAGATCTAATAGCAATCTAGGTGATCAATTAGGCATAAGAGATTCTATGCTTAGGATGTGTTTTTATCTCCCTGAAGTGTGCAATGGCCACAGAGCCAAAATTGATTCTAATTTTCTTAACCATGCACCAGAGAATGAAAAGCTCCTGATTAGTTATAGAATTAGAGTTATCCTTCCTACCAAAGAAACTGTATGCCAACACCCTATGGCAAAATCTCAAGGCTTCATTGTTCAAACAATAGCCTTTTGTGGCTCCACTTTGATAAGTGGAGCCATCTCCAACCTCAACCAATTTTGCCTCAACTTCTTCAGTAGAGTCGGGCACAACAATTAATATATTCATATACAAATCATCTTGGAGATCCATGTAATATACAATGCCCAGTAGCATGTTCAATTCATCGGCAGACATAGAAAAACTTTTTCCCAAAATTTTAAAATTCATAGTCCTAGTAGATGTAGCAAGCTTATTCACAGTTTTTATTTTCAGATTTTGAATAAACTCTCACGAGAGAGTAGAGAAAATGACACACTCCATATCAAGGAAAAATTCCCACCCAATAGCAGCAAAAAGATCCCTTACCTCATGCTCTATACTCAGAGCAACGAGAGACTCACGGTGGACTCTTTTTAAGTTTATAATGCCCCGGACCGGTGGTGGACCACTTCAAAACCTTCCTGGAGTAGGGCTCCCCACTCCTCTGCTCTTCTTTGGTTCGGGCTTTGGTGTGCCCTCCCCAGCTTTCCTTTTGCGTGAAGAAGTTTCTCCAGCAAGCTTCTCTCCTGCCTTCACAGCCACCGCCTTGCTGAACCTCTGCTTGGGCGGTGAGTCCTCCGAGGGCTCATCAACGAGCATGTGAGCTTGAGATCACTCACTTTGCTCCTCCTCTTCTTGCTCAGAGGTCTCATCCTCTATCTCCTCACGCTGTGACTCTTCGGCCTACTCTGACTGCTCTAGAATGGGCTCTCCAACTTTCTTCTTGCCCTTGGCCTTCTCCAGAGCCTTTTTCTTTATCTCCATAGGTGGTTCCTCCTCTTTCTGAGAATCCATCTCGTCCAATTCATCGATAAAATCATCAAGTCATTCATCTTCTTCTTCCTCCACTTTCTCATCTTTCTTGTCACCTTCTTCAGATGGCTCAGGTGTAAGAACCCTAGCCGGTTTCTTCCCTTTCCTCGCGATCACCTTTACCGCCTCTTGCACTAGTTTCGTTATGGGGTCTGCAATTGGCTCCTCCTCCTGCATGGCTACGGTCGTGGCTCCTCTTTCTGGTTGTTCCTCTTGTGACGGTGTCGACGAGCTCGTCTCTTCTGCCACCACCGCGGGTTCCTTCTTAGGCACATTCTTCTCAACAACCTTGCTGGTTGCTCTGGTGACAGCTCCGGTGGTGACTCCAACCTTAGGCTTCACAGTCTTCTTCTTTACAGTTTTTAGTTGTGCGGGTTCTTCGACCACAGCAGGAGCTTTAAACTCCAACTTGCCTTTAGCCTTGGGAGCTGCTTTCTTGCCTCTAGTCTTCACCATTATTGAAGCTTGAGAGGTGGTGGTAGGGTTTTTTCTTGGAGTATTTTTCGAAGAAGGCTTGGATATTTCAGAAAAAATTTGAAAAGAGTGAAAGTAATTGTTTTGATCTTGTGGGGTTTGTTTTAAGCATAGTGTTACTATAGGTTGATGTGACTACGACCTTTCAGATTCTTAGGGTTTTATACGATCAGAATGCCCATAGTAACGGATAAGCATTATCCCCTGAAAATTCGGAACAAACTTTATCTCTTCAAAATGCCCTACTTCAGAATCCCTACTTTTTCGGGATTTAACTCTATCTCTTGTTTCTCTCTCTTCATCCTAACCTGCAGATCACATATTTATCCAAAACAAGCATAAAATTGCCCCTAATCTAATTAATTAACTGGAAAACTTTATTAAATAAAAAAAGGTGAACTAAAGCAATTAAAAACTTGGGTTACTTCCCAGTAGCGCCCCATTTATTATCGTGGGCTCGACAAAATCCCTGCTCAGGTGTAAATGGGCTCCTCTAGCCAGACCACTCTAGCATCCTGATCAGAATGCCCTAGGTATGGTCTGAGACGATGGCCATTTACTTTGAATTATCCTCCAGTTTTGGGATTTTTAAGCTCGACTGCCCCATTAGGGAATTCCGTATATATTTCAAATGGACCAACCCACTTGGTCCTCAAACTTCCTCTCATCAATTTGAACTTGGAATGGTACAAAAGCACTTGCTGCCCTAGGAATAATCTCTTCCTTCTAATCACTTGATCATGAAGTCTTTTCATCTTTTCCTTATAAAGCACATCATTATCATAGGCTTCCATTCTCATTTCTTCTAGCTCTTGAATCTGAATTTTTTTGAAATGTCCGGCTGCATCCTTGTCCATGTTCAGCTTCTGAAGTGCCCATCGTGCCTTGTGTTCCAGCTCTACTGGCAGATGTCAACACTTTCTAAATAACATCCGGTATGGGGACATCCCAATTGGAGTCTTGAATGCAGTCCGTATGCCCACAGGGCATCATCCAAATGAGCACTACAATCCTTCCGACTTGGATTCACTACCTTCCCAAGGATGGCTTTTATTTCTCTATTCGAGACTTCAGCTTGGCCATTCCCTTGTGGATGATAGGCTGTTGTGACTCTATGGTTCACCCCAAACTTCTTCAATAGCCTTTCCATCATTTGGTTGCAAAAATGAGTTCCTTGATCACTGATGATGGACCTGGGCACACCAAACCGGCTAAAAATATGTGATTTCAGAAATGTAGTTGCTGCTCTTGCATCATTAGGAGGAGTAGTCTTTGCTTCCATCCATTTGGACACATAATCAACTGTCAGGATAATGTAATGGTTCCCCTTAGAATTTACAAGGGGTCCCATGAAATCCATTGCCCAAACATCAAATATTTCCACTGGCATGATGGGTGTCATGGGTATTTCATTTCTTCTTGTGATGTTCCCGACTCTTTGGCATTGGTCACACCTTTTGCAAACGTCATGGGCATCCTTAAAAATTGTGGGCCAAAAGAACCCACAGTCCAGAACTCTTCTTGTTGTTCGGTTAAGTCTAAAATGCTCTCCACAAGCACAATTATGACAATGCTTTAAAATCTCCTCAATTTTATGATCTGGGACACATCTTCTTATGATTTGATCAGCACATCTCCTCCATAGAATAGGGCTATCCCAGGCATAGAATTTGCTCTCATGCCTCAGTTTATTCTTTTGGTACATTGAGTACCCAATTGGCAGCTATCTCGACTCTAAGGAATTCACTATATCTGCATATCAGGGCTCTAGTGTGCCCCGTGCTGAGTACAAATGCTCATCAAGAAAATGATCCGTAATGGGCATTTTATCACCTTTTTCATTTAGCACAACTTGAATGCCCGATTTCTTGGGCACAACATGGATTGGACTGGCCCACTTGCTATCTGAAATAGGGTATATAATGCCCTGGTCCAGTAGCTTTATAATCTCTTTTAGCACCACATCCTTCATCACTAGATTGAGCTTTCTTTGTGGATCACGAACAGGTTTTGCATCAACTTCCAACAATATCTTGTGCATGCAATCCGCTGGGCTAATGCCCTCTATGTCTGCCAATGTCCATCCGATTGCCTCCTTGTATAGTCTCAACAATCTCAAAAGACGGTCCTCATTCACTTGATTTAACCCCACACTTATGATTACAGCGAAGAGTCTCATTATCTCCCAAATAGGCATACTTCAAATGCCTTGGTAATGCCTTCAATTCCAGCGTGGGCGCTTTGACAATAGAAGGCATCAGCTTGTCATTATTCCTTCGGATGGGCACACCATAATCCACACAACCGTGTGACATTTCTTCCAACGAATACAGCATCATAATTCCTTTCTCAATGTCATCATTTTCATCCATGGAATCCTGGTCAGTCAGTCCATCCCATAATGCCCATTCTAATGGCTCTCTATTGCTTACCATAGATAGGGTATTTCGGTTTAGTGTATGTAAGAAATTCACAAAACTACAATTCTCTATGTCTGGGGGTGCTTTAATTCTTCGAATATGTTGAACATCACCGTCTCTCCATCAAATTCGCACATTAGTGTGCCCTTATCCACATCAATCTTGGTCCAAGTTGTCTTCATAAAAGGCCTTCCCAGCAACAACACTGAAGATTTTGACGTCGATGTACCCATGTCGAGCACATAAAAATCTGCTGGGAAAATAAACTCGTCTACTTTGACCAATACAGCTTCAATGAGGCCTTCTGGATACACATTAGACCTGTCAGTAAGCTGAATGACCACACGGGTCTCCTTCAAAGGTCCAATCTTTAATTCTTTAAACACCGATAGGGGCATTAGGTTGATCGATACCCCCAAATCCAGCATGTCCTTCTCTACTTTCTTGTCTCTGATAATACAAGGAATCATGAACATCCCTGGATCATCACACTTCTTGGGTAATTTTCACTATATCACAGCCGATACATTCTCCCCAACTAGGAACCTTGCATCGTCATTGAATCGCACTTTTCTGGTGCAAAGCTCCTTTAGAAACCGGGTATACCGTGACACTTGTTTGATTATCTCGATCAGTGGAATGTTGATCTCCACTTTACTAAATACTTTCAGCATCTCCCTGGTTTCCTCTTCTTTTCTATTTTGTGTCAATCTCCCTGGAAAAGGAGGCTTCCGTTTTACAAGAATGGGCACTTTAGCAGGCTGCTTTACTGCTGAAAAGGGCACAGTATCCTCCTGTTCAGCTTCGTGTGCCTCGTCTTATGTGGGAATTTTTTCCACTTCTTTTTCTAGGGGTACATCGTCTTTTTCTTCTACTGGTCTGACCATTTCCGGAAGTTCTTTTCCACTTCTTAGAATCACTACATTCACCTGCTCTCTTGGGTTCTCTACCTGGGAAGGCAGCTTCCCATTTTTCTCTTCCATTTTGTGCATGGCTTGAGCCAATTGGTTGATTTTCTTGCTCATGTGCGAGAGACCAACTCGAGTCTCTAGTTTAAATTTCTCATTTTCCTCAGCCATGGTAAACACAAGATCCTTCAGCCTTTGCTTCATTTTCTCTTCCGGTGGTTGTAATGGGCGTGCAGGATGCCCATCCTCTGGCCTTCTCCATCTGAAATTTTCATGGTCTCTCTAGCCAGGATTATAAGTCTGAGAGTGGGGATCATATCTTCTGAAATGCCCATTCTGGCCACTAATTGGGGTCCAAATTTACACTTATAATTTCTGGTTTATACTCACTAAGCACTACTTAGGACCACACCGCAATTGGACGGGGTCAATTGTAGAAGCGATGAGCTTAACCCGAGTCGATCTCTCAAGGAAGACTTTATGTGAAAGAACTATCTATAGGCTACACATGCTTTCGAAAAAACAACTAAAATAAAATCTAAACGTTCTAACAAGGGGTTTGATGAGGATTATGCTACAAATTTGAAATAGACAATAAGGCAAGGTGATTAAATGTAAAAACACGAATTAAAACGAGATTAGCGGAAACAAGTTTGATTAAGGTATTAGGGTGTAGATTCTCTCAATGGTTTTATCACTATGCTTAAGTCGAGTTGATAATGCTATTCTCACAAATATGATAGACACTTCCAATTAGTTTAACTTCAATTCCTGTCACCGTCTATCCATTAAACCTCTCTTAGCTATACCAAACATGCAAGATTAACATATTAGGCTTAGAAACCCCATGCACCTAACGTCGAAGGAACTAATTTCTGGATTTAGATTCACGATCAAGACTCCTCTAAATCCTATCAATGTTCAAGTAGTGATCAATTACCTAAACATGAAAAAGCACAATTCCTACAACAACAATCAACGAGAACAAGCATAGATCAAAACCACATCGATCATCTACCCCCTAATAGAGAGATTAGCCACTAAACATGCTCAAAACAACACAAATACCATAGAAGGAAGTCAGCTCATAAATCAAATGCAAATAACTCAAACTTCTACAATATTAAGTATCTTTCAAGAGTTTTGGGACAAATCCCCACAAACATCTAAGAAATACAAAGAAAATATAAGAGAAACCTCCTTCGAGCTTAGCTTCCGCGGATGGCTCATCGTCGGGCTTTTCTCATCTTCCCTTCTCCTAGCTTGGCTTGGTTCCCTTCTTCTCCCTATCTCCACTTCTCTTTTGTGGTGGTGTTGATGGTGAAAATAGTGAGGAATGGTAGTGTAGAGATTTAGTGTATGTAATGTGTGTGAAAAGAGAGAGGGAATGGAGAGAATGGTATGGTTTAGAGAGAGAGTGAAGTGGTGAGGTTGAATGAGAGTGAATGGAGTGAATCCTCCTTTTCGGATCCCCAAAATCTAATATTAGATATGAGAGGAAGAGAGAGAGAGAGAGATAGAGAGAAACCAAAGAGAGAGAAAAGGTGATGGGAGAGGCATTAATTGTGAGAGATTTGGGAGGAGGATTTTGTGGAGAAAAAGTCCACAAAGTGGGCTTAGGGGAATTAATCACTACCCCCCTATCGTTAGATTAGGGTGGCTCAAGGATTGCTTGTTCCAAAAATGAGGAGGGAAGAAGAGGAATATGTTCATTCAAGAAGAGGAGGCGAGAGACGAATGTAGAATGGCGATGATCGGGCAAACAAAGTAGATCGCGCGTCCGTGGGACACCGCGCGCCCGTGGGTAGCTCCGCGCCCACGGGGTGTCTCCGCCGAGAGCACCCTCGTGCGGGCGCGAGCCTCACGCGGCTGCGGGGATTCCTCAGCCTTCATGGTGCGCGGCCGCGGGGGCCTTTGGCTCCTCCTTCCGGGTGCATCTCTTCCGGTCCGGGCTCATCTCTTCCGGCCTATCTTCGTGCCGTGCCACCTTATTACCTAAAAATTGAAATATTACGTACAAAAGCTCAAGTTTTCCAAAACTTGGCTTATTCCACCATAAGAGCAGCAGAGAATAAAATCACACAAAACCTAAAGGTAAACTAGAACAAAACACTAGAAAGTACGAATGAAACACGCAAAATTATGCAACAAAACACCACAAATAAACACCAAACAACTCCCCCACACTTAGTTCTTTGCTTGTCCTCAAGCAAATAAGAAATTTAAAACATGAATCAAGAAGGAAATATTCACAAGGTGATCATGAAATTGACAATTTGCATGGTTCCCACAAAAGCATTCATTATCCAAGAACATGAACACAATATCCGCTCAAGTGAATTGATTGTCCCTTCAAGTCTAGGAAGAACACGTTAGCCCATATTCAATTAAATTACATCCCCACAAATCACATCCAAACTTATTAATATAATACATGAAGCAACAAGGGGATTGCAAACACAGGACAAGAGTCATTAGGTCAAATTATCGAGCATAACCGAGCTTCCTAATGTGGTTTCCCATACTCATCATGTAACACGTGAAAGGATTTGACACACACATGAGAGGAGTAGAATCCGGAATGCAATCCCATTATTTAAGAAAATTCATGGGGTTACGGATCAAAAATCACAAGGTTCAACCATAGGGAGGACATCCCTAATGTCCTTGCGTGGTTTCCCATACTCCTAGTCGAAAAAAAATCAACTAGAGGAGTAGAAATCCTTATTTTTCTCCCTTTTTGTTTGTTTTTTTATTATCGTAAATACCAGGATAAATGATTAAGGGGAGTAATTTTTAAGAACAAGGCTAAGCATGCTTCCTATTCTTTTCAAGGCAAGACGCTTCAAGTCAATCATCAAATTGTGATTACATTAAAAAATAATTCATGTTAAAGAGTGAAACCACGGGACAATTCATTCATGCATGATCAATTTGAAAATAATTCCTTGACGATTCATATCAAAAATTTTCAAATTTTAACCATCGGGCAAGGCACAATACTAAGTGGGAGAATCACAACATACTTAGATAACTAAAACCACATACTTAACATCAAAAGTTTCACTTAAACACCAAAACAACATGAACAACAAAAATACTAAATCCACAACATAACTTAAACAAGCTCTCCCCCACACTTAGAACATGCATTGTCCTCAATGTATGAAAACAAGATGCAATAAGAGAAGAGGGAAGTGGAACACATTACAAATCATAGACGACCGGCAACAGGCGCTAGTTCCTACAAAACGTACGACAATATGACCAACGAACAACGGAAAGGGGTGAACTGAAACAATAACAATACGCACACGAACACAAATATAAAAAAGTACACAAAAGCACAAAAGAACTTCACTGCTGCGGTGGATCATAAGGTGGTGATGGAGGATGCGGGTATGGATAAGAGAGCGTCCAGTTGTTCCAGCTTTCTTCGAGGGCCGTCATCCTCTTGTCATGCCTGTCGAGGCAACCAAAGACAGTCTGCCTCAAATCTCCAACGTCCTGGCGAAGGGATCCTAACTCCTGGCGAAACTCACCCATTGCGGCATCAAACCTCTCCTGGAATTGCCCCATGGTGTTACTGTAGGACTGCTGGAACTGGCTCATGGAGGTATCGAAGTGCTGCTGAAAGCGGCCCATGGAGTCGGTATAGTTCTGCTGGAAGCTCTGCTGGAATTGCCCCATGGTGGTGTCGAAGTGGTCCTGGAAAGATCGCCAATCAGCCTGTGGCATCTGATACCCATGCTGGGGCATCGTGGAGGGATACGGCGGCGGCTGGAAGTGAGCCTGTTCTGCCTGATCATTGTCTTCGTCTCCTTGATCCTCTATCTCTTCTCTTCCCTTATTCTCTTCATCATTCTCTTCTTCGTAGTCCTCTTCCTCATCCGCATCATCATCATTATCACGTGGGACTGAAGAGGAGCCGGCCTCCTTGTACCATCGGAGAGCTTCACGCTGAGCATTCATAAGCTGAAAGACGCAAGGGCGGTCAGTGTGAGGAACCAGTCTCCTCGAGTCAAGAATAAACTGGGCGCGCTTGAGCTCATCCACATTGATCAAATACTCTCTGACCCTATTTTGTCCGGCCGGGATGGCACCTGTGGCTGGAAGCAAACCAAGCTTTTACAGCAAGAGCGGTGATGAAAGCACAAAAGGAGGGGTGCATCTTGGTGCGTCAAGTCATCTGCTGGATAGCGGTCCAGATGAAATAGGATGGACAGACTTTGGTATTGTGGAGAGCGCACCAAAGAAGATACACCTCAATGGCATTGACCTTGTTGGCTTGTTCCTTCCCAGAGATCGAGTAGGCAAGGAACTTGTGCATGATGGCCAAGGCAGGGTTCCAAATGAAACCAATGGGTGTCCCTTGAGGATCCCAATTACTGAAACCAGTAAGCTCGTGCCAGGCAGCAGACGTATTGAAGTTGATTGGCCTCTCTCTGGGCCCAGTCGTCGAAAACCCAAAATACGACTTCATTCTAGCCAATGTCACCTCAAATTCTTCTCCCATCATACGAAAAGTAATTTTTGAATTTGCAGAATCAAGCTGGAATGTAACCAAAAACTCAAGGCACAATGGGTTCAACCCAACAAACTTAAACTTAGCAAATTTGTCCAATGTCAAAACCTTCAAGTAGCTTTCCACTTTCCCATCAATTTTCAATGATTTCAACAAATTCCAATCAAGATAACGGGGGGAGGTAATCTCATAGTCAGTGAAAGCTTGATATCGGTTACCTTCAGCATGGGTACGAACCGGAAACGGGCACCCATAGAGCTCTTGGAAGTTCTCATCTCCATCATCATGTGAAGAAGATGGATTCTTTTTCCGGGGAGGCATGACTGTGCAAGGTAGAGCAAAGAGAGGCGGTGAAGTCGAGCAAGACACGCGGAGAGGGTGCAGGAGCTAGAGTGCGGCCATAGGGCTAAGGGGCAATGGGCGCGCGGCCGCGGGGCGTTGCGCGGTCGCGGGCTGCTGGCGGAGCTTGGGCATGACTGCGGCGGCGGAGTGGAAGCGGCGGCAGTGAGCGGCGGAGTGGCTAGGATGAGATAGTCCACGGTCGCGGTCGCGGTGACGAAGAGGGTGATATGGAGACGTGATGTGGCGAGGGAGCTTCCGTGGACTGAAATTTGGCCAAAATCTGAGTGTTGGAGAAGAGGTGAATTGTTGGGAATGATGGAGAGGGTGGAGGAGTGCAAAAGCGGCGCAAATGGTGAGAAGGTAGGGTTCCAAAAGCGAGTGGTCCCCTTATATAAGGTGTAGGGCGCGCGGCCGCGGGGCGCGAGGGACGTGCGCCCGCGGAACACCGCGCGCCCGCGGGACTTCATTATTTGCCAACAATTGCCGCACGCCCGCGGGGGCTGCACGCTCGAGGAGTCTTTCCGCCGAGAGGGAGGTCGCGCGGTCGCGGGACCTTCCTTAGCCATTTTCCACTGCAATTTCTTCCCCAGCTTCACTTCTACTCAACCTGCAACACAACCACCAAAAATACAAAAACACACAAACACAAAGTAGAGTAATTAACACAATTAAAAATAAGGAAATCATGGGTTGCCTCCCATGCAGCGCTCATTTTAATGTCTCGAGCTAGATGAAGTTTTTGGAGCATTTAATCGGAATTGACAAGTTTCAATTCCTCAACATCGGCTTCATGCGAAAACCCTTCATAGTATGGCTTAACTCGATGGCCGTTCACTTGGAACGTAACATTTGTCGCTGGATTCTTCAATGATAAATGGGCCGCTCCAACATGATTTGAGTTTTCCGGGGAAAAGCCGCAATCTAGTGTTGAAAAGGAGAACCTTCATGCCCGGCGTGAGCTCTTTCTTGACAATTCGCCTATCATGTAGCCTCTTCACTTTATCTTTGTAAATCTTGGCGTTGTCATAGGCTTCGTTTCTCAATTCGTCGAGCTCGAACAATTGCAAGGCTCGCTCCTTTCCCGCACTTTCAAGATCACAATTCACCGTCTTTATAGCCCAATAGGCTCGGTGCTCGATCTCAATGGGGAGATGGCATGCTTTGCCATATACAAGGCGGTATGGGCTCATTCCTAGAATGGTTTTGTAGGCCGTCCGGTACGCCCAAAGAGCATCTGGTAGCCTTTGTGACCAATCCTTCCTCGTCACATTCACGGTCTTCTTCAAGATGTTTTGAATTTATTTGTTGCTCGTCTCAACTTGATCGGAAGTTTGAGGATGATATGGAGTCGCCACCTTGTGAGTCACTCCATTTTTCTTTAGCAATCTTGCAAAAAGCTTGTTGGTCAAATGAGTTCCACCGTCACTTATAATCGCCCTAGGGAATCCAAACCTACTCAAAATATGTTCCTGCACGAACTTGATAACCACATTAGCGTCACAAGACCTAGTGGGGATTGCTTCAACCCACTTTGACACATAATCGACCGCTAATAGGATATACTCAAAACCAAATGAGCTAGGAAATGGTCCCATAAAATCAATACCCCAAACATCAAAAATTTCAACAACAAGATTGATATTTAAAGTCATTTCATTTCTTCTCCCAATATTACCGAGTCTTTGACATTTATCACATGAAATGGAGTAAGCATGAGTATCTTTAAAAATTGAGGCCAATACAAACCGGATTGTAGAATCTTTCTAGCCATCTTTTGCCCTCCACAATGAGATGAGTGGAAAAAGGCTAGAACATCGGTTTGCTCCTCTTCCGGGACACATCTTCGAATTATCTCGTCGTTTCCAAAATGGAAAAGGTATGGATCATCCCAGAAGTAATACCTACACATTGCCAAAAATCTTTTCTTTTCTTGAAAAGAAAGGTTAGGTCTCAATTTATCACAAGCAAGATAATTGACAATATCGGCATACCAAGGAGAGGAATTAACCTCAAGAGCATGCTCATAGGGAAATGTATCACAATCGACTCCCTTTTCATGCAACAAATTAAAATTCTCATTAACGGGGAGGCGAGATAAATGATCCGCTACCACATTTTCACACCCCTTCATATCCTTAATCTCAACATCAAATTCTTGCACAAGCAAAATCTACCTAATGAGTCTAAGTTTAGCTTGTGGTTTGGTCAACAAATGCCTTAAATCTGCATGATCACTATGCACAATTACCTTAGAGCCTAAGATGTAGGATCTAAATTTATCAAATGAAAACACAACGGCAAGCAATTCTTTTTCGGTGGTGGTGTAATTTACTTGAGCACTATTCAAGGTGAGGCTAGCATAGTAAATTACACGAAGAATTTTATCAACATGTTGACCCAAAACGGCGCCAACGGCGGAATTTGATGCATCACACATTATCTCAAATGGTAAAGACCAATCAGGGGGAACAACAACGGATGCGGTGATCAATTTCTCCTTAAGAGTATTAAACGCATACAAGCATTTTTCATCAAACTCAAAAGGAACATCTTGAGCAAGTAAATGGCATAGAGGTTGGCTAATTTTTGAGAAGTCTTTAATAAACCTACGGTAAAAACCGGCATGGCCTAGAAAGCTTCTAATTCCTTTCACATTAACAGGTGGAGGCAATTTTTCAATCACATCTACCTTAGCCTTGTCTACACTCATTCCTTCTTTAGACACAACATGACCAAGCACTATGCCACTGGTAACCATGAAATGACTCTTTTCCCAACTAAGAGTTAGGCTACTTTCTATGCACTTTTTCAAGACAAGTTCCAATTTCTCTAAACAATCGGAAAATGAGGATCCAAAAACCGAAAAGTCATCCATGAATACCTCAATGAAGTCTCCAATCATTTCGGAGAAGATGGAGAACATACACCTTTGGAAAGTGCCCGGTGCATTGCATAGTCCAAATAGAATCCTTCGACACGCAAACATACTAAACGGGCATGTGAATGCGGTCTTGGCTTGGTCCTCCGGCGCTATGGCCACCTGAAAATAACCCGATAAACCGTCAAGAAAGCAATAAAAACTATGGCCGGCAAGTTTATCAAGTATTTGATCAATGAAAGGAAGGGGAAAATGGTCTTTTCTTGTGGCGGCATTGAGCTTTCGGTAGTTAATGCACATTCTCCACCCGGTGGTGGTTCGAGTAGCCACATGTTCTCCCTTGTCGTTCTCAACGACCGTTATCCCTCCTTTTTTCGGCACCACATGGACCGGGCTCACCCATTCGCTATCGGCTATGGGATAAATGATCTCTTCCGCTAGGAGCTTAAGAATCTCCTTCTTAACGACTTCCATTAGCACGGGGTTGAGCCTCATTTGCCCTTCACGAACCGGCTTAGCCCCTTCCTCTAGAATGATGTGATGCATACATGTAGAGGGGCTAATGCCTTTGATGTCGGAAAGATTCCATCCAATGGCTTGCTTGTTCCTCTTTAGCACGGCTACTAAGAGGTCCTCTTCATCCTTTTCTAACCCGGAAAAGATGATCACGGGCTTCTTCTTTTCATCGTCGAGGTAGACGTATTTGAGATGAGATGGGAGCTCCTTGAGATCAAGCTCGGGAGTAGGCTTCACTTCCTCTTCGGTTGAGGCCATGACTTGCATTAGACTCATGCCTTCTCCTAGCAAGATCTCCATCTCTTCGGCATTCAACTCGTCTCCCCCACACTTAAGGTAGGCTTCATCCATAGCAAGCTCCTCGGACGAGGTTTCACTTCTCCACGGAGCACCTATTTCCTGCAAGAAAACCTCCTCGGCCAAGACATCAATAGCATCTATGTAAGAACAATTTTCCTCAAATGAGGAGACGGGGATAGCCTTGTTTTCATGAACGGAAAAAGACACTGTTTCTCCTAACACCGACATTTTTAATGTTCCATTTTTAACATCAATCAAGGTGTTTGTTGTAGCCATAAAAGGTCTACCTAGGAGAAGTGTATGTTCTTTACCTGTTTCTTTCACATCACCCACATCCAAAACAACAAAATCAACCGGTATTATCAATCCACCAACCTTAACTAGAATGTCCTCTATTATTCCCCTAGGATACCTCACAGACCTATCCGCTAATTGAAGACACATTCTAGCAGGTTTCAATTCTCCTAACTCTAATTGTTTATAAATAGAGTAAGGCATCAAATTAATTCCGGCTCCTAAGTCTAGCATACCACATGCTTCTTTGTCATTTTCCAAAGCACTTTGGTGATAGTTGATGTTGTAGGATTACACTCGCCAATTCGGATACCTCTATCTTCTCATCCTCTCCAAACTTCCTTTTCTTTGAAGCAAGTTCCTTGAAGAACTTGACATAGGCTGGCACGTTTCGGATGACATCAAGGACTAGAAGATTGACATTCACCTTGGATAGGAGTTTGTAGAACTCTTGGAATTGGGTGTCTTGCTTCTCATTCCTTAACTGGCTTGGAAATGAAATTGGAGGATTGTAAGGATTGGTAGCCTTGTGGAGTGTGGGCTTCTTTGCTTCTCCGCTTTCTTTCTCGGACTCTTTTTGTTGTTGTGAAGGAGTCTCATCTTCTTTTTCAACCTCCTTGGTTGGGCTTGACTCGCCAACCTTGTTATCTATTACCTTACCTCCTCTAAGCACGGTAATAGCTTGAGCTTGCTCCGGTTGGCTAGGCAACTTGCCCGGCTTGGCTTGCTTTGCCAACTCTCCAACGGTCCCGGCTATTTGGCCTACTTGAGTCTCAATTCTCTTCATGGAAGCCTCAACAGATTCAAATCTTTGTTGAGTGGCTTGGATGAAGGATTGCAATGTGTCTTACAATGTCGGTCTTGGTGGTTGGTTCGGTTGGGCCGGGTATTGTTGCGGCCTAGGATAAGGTGGAGCTTGGCCACCTCCGGCTTGTTGAGGTAGAGGCGGTTGTTGAGATTGTTTCCAAGAGAAATTAGGATGATTTCTCCATCCCGAATTGTATGTTTGAGAGTAGGGGTTATATTGTTGGCGTGGTTGGAAGCCTTGGAGAGCATTCACTTGCTCTTGAAGAGCATGGAAATGAGCCTCTTCACTTTACTCCGGCTCGATCGATCTTTGGCACAAATTGGCTCTATGGCCATACTCTCTACAAATCCCACACGTCTCAACGGTCATCACTTGTTGGGGTGGTCTCTCGGAAGTTCTAAGCATCTCTACTTGCCTTGTCAACTCGGCAAGTTGCTTTGTCACGTCATAACTAGGGTTAGCTTCATTGATGGAAGCTCTCTTCCCCCTAGAACTCTTTTGTTGAGAAGTTGTGGCCATGGTCTCATAGATGTTTGAGACATCTTCAGTGGTGCTTCCTCCAATGTCCCCTCCTGATGCATTGTCCACCATATATTGGAAATTCTGTGAAAGCCCGTCGTAAAAGAATTGGTTGAGCAACTCGGGTGCGAGATGGTGGTGAGGGCATTGTTGTTGGAGACCTCGAAATCGATCCCAAGCTTCATAAAATGATTCACCCGGAGATTGGGTAAAAGTAACAATTTGAGCTCTCAAGTCTTGGGTCTTTTGATTGGAGTAGTATTTGGCCATGAACTTCTCATAGATGGCATTCCAATTGGCCAATGAATTGGCCGGAAGAGACATGAACCACGTCTTGGCTCGATCCTTCAAGGTGTAGGGAAAACACCTCATCTTCAATTGATCTTCATTCAAATCTTGGAGAGGAAAGGTTTGAACAATGGAATAGAACTCCCAGATGAAGTTCAAAGCATCTTCGACCGGCATCCCGTAGAATGAGGGAAGTTGGCTAAAATAGATGTTCTTCAATTCATAGTTCCGTGTGGCTTCACCAAGAACTATGTAAGAAGTCGATGCCCCAATCACGGGACGAGCAAAGTCTCTCATGTTCCTAGCTGTATTGGCATTGGCATTGGCATTATCGGGGTTGTTGAAAGGGTTAGCTTCCATCTCTCTTTCCCACTTAAACACGTCAAATCTCCTTGGTCGATGGATGTCGTCAAACACGGGGGCTAGTCTCCGATTGAGGCTTCGCCTCTCTAGCATACACAAACACAAATGAAACGGAGATCAAACGTACCTTGCAGAAAGAGAGGTGAGACTTAAACAATCAACACAAGAAAATCAAAACAAAAACAACAACACAAACACGACACTTAAACAAGATCACATTCACAAATACAAACAAATAGCACAAAAGCAAATATCGCACTAAAAAGACAATTCATAAAAGCCGTCCCCAGCAACGGCGCCAAAATTTGATTGAGTCCAAATTTACACTTATAATTTCCGGTTTATGCTCACTAGACACTACTTAGGACCACACCCGCAATTGGACAGGGTCAATTGTAGAAGCGATGAGCTTAACCCGAGTCGATCTCTCAAGGAAGACTTTATGCGAAAGAACTATCTATAGGCTACACATGATTTTGACAAAACAACTAAAATAAAATCTAAACGTTCTAACAAGGGGTTTGATGAGGATTATGCTACAAATTCGAAATAGACAATAAGGCAAGGTGATTAAATGCAAAAACACGAATTAAAATGAGATTAGCGGAAACAAGTTTGATTAAGGTATTAGGGTGTAGATTCTCTCAATGGTTTTATCACTATGCTTAAGTCAAGTTGATAATGCATCTCACAAATATGATAGACCCTTCCAATTAGTTTAACTTCAATTCCTGTCACCGTATATCCGTTAAACCTCTCTTAGCTATACCATACATGCAAGATTAACATATTAGGCTTAGAAACCCCATGCACCTAACGTCGAAGGAACCAATTTCTGAATTTAGATTCACAATCAAGACTCCTCTAAATCCTATCAATGTTCAAGTAGTGATCAATTACCTAAACATAAAAAAGCACAATTTCTACAACAACAATCAACGAGAACAAGCATAGATCAAAACCACATCGATCATCTACCCCCTAATAGAGAGATTAGCCACTAAACATGCTCAAAACAACACAAATACCATAGAAGGAAGTCATCTCATAAATCAAATGCAAATAACTCAAACTTCTACAATATTAAGTATATTTCAAGAGTTTTGGGACAAATCCCCACAAACATCTAAGAAATACAAAGAAAATACAAGAGAAACCTCCTTCGAGCTTAGCTTCCGCGGATGGCTCATCGTCGGGCTTTTCTCGCCTTCCCTTCACCTAGCTTGGCTTGGTTTCCTTCTTCTCCCTCTTCTCCACTTCTCTTTTGTGGTGGTGTTGATGGTAAAAATGGTGAGGAATGGTGGTGTAGAGATTTAGTGTGTGTAATGTGTGTGAAAAGAGAGAGAGAATGGAGAAAATGGTATGGTTGAGAGAGAGAGTGGAGTGGTGAGGTTGAATGAGAGTGAATGGAGTGAATCCTCCTTTTCGGATCCCCAAAATCTAATATTAGATATGAGAGGGAGAGAGAGAGAGAGAGAGATAGAGAGAAACCAAAGAGAGAGAAAAGGTGATGGGAGAGGCATTAATTGTGAGAGATTTGGGAGAAGGATTTTGTGGAGAAAAAGTCCACAAAGTGAGCTTAGGGGAATTAATCCCTACCCCCCTATGGTTAGATTAGGGTGGCTCAAGGATTTCTTGTTCCAAAAATGAGGAGGGAAGAAGAGGAATATGTTCATTGAAGAAGAGGAGGTGAGAGACGAATGTAGAATGGCGATGATCGGGCAAACAAAGCAGATCGCGCGCCCGCGGAGGGCTTGGAGCGTGCGCGCTTGCGGGAAGCTCCGCGCCCGCGGGTTGTCTCCGCTGAGAGCACCCTCGCGCGGGCGCGGGCCTCGCGCGGCCGCGGGGATTCCTCAGCCTTCATGGTGCGTGGCCGCGGGGGCCTTTAGCTCCTCCTTCCGGGTGCATCTCTTCCGGTCCGGACTCATCTCTTCCGGCCTATCTTCGTGCCGTGCCACCTTATTACCTAAAAATTGAAATATTGCGTAAAAAAGCTCAAGTTTTCCAAAACGTGGCTTATTCCACCATAAGAGCAGCAGAGAATAAAATCACACAAAACCTAAAGGTAAACTAGAACAAAACACTAGAAAGTACGAATGAAACACGCAAAATTATGCAACAAAACACCACAAATAAACACCGAATAGCCACCTACATCGTTTACTTCTTCCACTTCGTCTTGCAGAGTAGGGCACTCATCAGTGAAATGAGATATACTTTTGCATAGTCCGCAGGGTCTAGGCTTTCTTTTACTACTTACCCCAGATAGGATCTTTTCGATCTTGTCACACAATCTATCAATCATGCTGTCTTGGTCCGGTGCCCTTTCTGATTCACTTACAACCCGCATGCCCTCTCCACTAAAGTTTCTGTTATCTTCAGCCATTTCAGTGAGAATTCTGAATGCTTCAACAGGCTGTTTGTTTAAAATTGATCCTCCACATGAGGCATTTACGATCATCCTCTCATGTGGTCTTAATCCTCCGATAAAATACTGATCAAATCGTGTTCAGTAATCTGGTGTTGTGGGTATTTCACCAGCATTGCCTGGAATCTTCCCCAGTAGTCATAGAAACTCTCGTTAGTTCCCATCTTCAGGCTCCCTATCCTTCTTCTCATTTCTTGCACTCTGGATACTAGAAAATATTTCTCCAAAAACTTCTGTTGAAGTTGTCTCCATGTGGTCACAGCGCCAGTCGGCAGTGTGTACAGCCAATCACGTGCCCTATCCTGAAGGGTAAAAGGGAACGAGACCAACCGCACATACTCCTCTCATCCATGGTCGAATGGTTGAGTTTGGCAAACCATCTCAAAGTCTTGCAAGTGCCTCTATGGATCCTCTCCGGGTATTCCGTGAAACTTCAGCAAGATCTGGATGAAGTTCGCATGAACATCCCAGTTCTGAGTCACAGCTGAGAGTGTAATGCCCATCGGGCACAGATTCATATTAGTTGGAAAGACCAATTTCCTTAGAGTCCTGTTATCATCCGCATTACCATTTGCGGCCATGCTGATGTTGTGGCCATTCTCAAACTGTCATTCATCCTCGTGCCCTTCGTCTCCTTGATCTTCTTGATCACCTGGTGGTGTGGGCTCACGAGATCTGCTTGCAGCTCAGCGTGCCCTTTTCACTGCTGCCCTATTTTTTATCGAAGTCTTCTCTATCTCCGGATCGTATAATAGAGTCTCATCTGAGGAGCCTCTGGGCATCAACTTCCAGGCTCACCAATCGTGGAAGATAAAATCACTAGAAACCAGCTCTCCGGTAATGGCGCCAATTTTGACGCGCAGTCATTTCGCGCTCAAAAATTATTTATAACTCCTGTGCCCACAGCGAGCATAGCCAGCTAATGAGTACAGGTCGATCCCACAGAGAGTTGTTGTGATTCCACCTTCAAGTAACCAATCATAAAAGGGGTTTGGTTTTGTTGTCACTATTGTAATTTTAAATCTGCAAAAAGAAAGTAAAAAAGATATCAAATAACAACGGTTCTGGCATTTGACTTTGATTTAAATATATATCAACTCGCTCATGGGCAAAACGATTTTCATACATGATAAATCACCTAGTTATGGAGACCGGATTCCTCCCTACGTCTCCTCATTCATCATTTCATTATAGACTTAAAAGTGATTCCCCGTTAATTACATCCCTAATCAGTCACCGGCCTACCCCCAGTTCCCCAAAGAGATGTAAGTGAACAGACAGCAGTGTGCTCTAGACGAACCCAAATCTGTTATGTTTACTGATTCCTCATATGCCCACAAAAATCCATTGATTCCCTTATTACTATATGAACCAACACACAGTCACGATTCACCAATTCAATTAATAGTGGTGTGCCCTTTTTACCTAATGAGTGATCAGCCACATTGGGCATTTCAGACACACACTCATGTGTAACAAGGCACAAGAATCAATAGAAACCTATCATGCATTACTATGTTCATTTTGGCCTCACGAGTCCAGATTTATATTCAAACCACATTCATTGTTTAAACACCAAAATTAAGAGTCTAGCCAGCATGCTAGACATAATTAAAATAGCAAAAATGAAAGACATAATTATAAAGAGAACTTACTGAATTAATAATAAAAAATACTCAACATAAGCGTTGAGCTTTGAAGCATAATCCTAAGTCCAAAGGCTTAAGGCCTATTGGAATTATTTTGGGTTGCAAAGCAGCGTACTGAAAAGTAAAATGCAGAGAAAATGGAAATTGTAGCAGTGTTTCTGACTATCCAAACTTAAGTTTTCAGAAATTAAAATATCTTAAATAGTTACATTTCCGAATTAGAGATCCCCCAACAAGCTGGGGTCTTCACTGTATTTCCAGAACTGGCGTGCCCTTCCCAATCTGACTGGATAAGCATAAGCTAACAAAATCCCTATTTTTTAGGGATTGGGCTTATCTCTTCGTTGCAGCGCCTCTAGGAGTCCAGTTTATCACCAACTCTTTTTCGGATAATGTAGCTATCTTTCTCGTCTCTTTCCTCCAACTGAATTCTAGTTTTTCCACAATTGCCCCATTTCAGCCCATTGTTGAGTCTGCATGAGCAAAGTGGGCACGTCATCATACAGTCAGCCTCATCCATCTCTGATATGCCCATTCCGCCACCCGAATATAGGATGAGTGCTGAAAGAAGTCCCCTGTGCCTCTAGCTGAATATTTAGCTTGGACTTTACTTGAATAACCGGGCATAAAATGCCCATTTCACCAATCTCAACCTCCACAATGCCCTTGACCTCATTCTGGTTCTTTTTTACTCAAAACACACAAAAAAGGACATTTACAACGAACAAAATGCCCATAAAAATACGAAATAAATGGACTTATTAGTCGTCTGTATGTGTGTGCGATGGATAAGCATGATGCACCGACTGCGTATATAAATATACATGGTCGTTTATGTTAATTCAGAATGTTAAGTTTTTTTAAGAAACAGAATGAAATTTTTTTAAGACTAATATATTTAGTATTTTTTTGTTGGAATTATTTAGTCTATATTATATTTTTGTTATGTGACATTAGTGATTGTATGTTTCGAATACTTAAAATATATGTTTGCATCATCAAAATAATGTTCAAAATATGAGATTTTGTAAAGAACATATAACAAACATATACATTTATTCATTTTTTCAACTGATTAATCATCCTCACATAGAAATCTATATATTATTAAACATTTTATATCATAGCACCTCAAAATTTAGTCACACAAACATACATTTTTTTTAATTACTAAATATGCCATAGCAAAAATTATCCAATTTTATTAATTGTTATATTCATATGTATGTATGTATGTATGAAGGTATGAAGGTATCATAAACCCCTTTTTTGTTTATAATGTCGCTTCTTTTGATTCATAATTTATTTTACATTATATAATTTTTGTATATAAATCAAGATTATCCATTCTATGTGTGTGTTTGTGTATTTATCGCAATCAACACATTTTACTATAAGAACATTTCTCACAAATGATGATGTTCGCGATCTATTATTCAGAAAATAACAAAGATCAACTTCAGTTAAAATTGGTAATGTTGCATCGATAAAAATATACAAAGTATTTTAAATATTTTATGGATATTCATTTTACATACTCAAATGTTGTTAAACTATATTTATACAAAAAAAAATTGGTAGTTAATAATTCAAACGAGTTGGTCTAAAAAATTCCAAGCAGATTGATCTTATCATCACCTTACGTTGATACATCTATGGTCATCTACAAGAACAAGTACTCACAACTTTAATGCTCCCACTCATGCTAGTATCGATAATGGTACGACAATGTGGTATAATAAACATATAATTCTACATTTAAATTTTATTTACTTGTATTTTTATGAATGGTCTTTATTGGTAAGAGACACATGATCTAATCACTGGAATACATTTGATTATATTGCTATTTGTCAATTTTTTTGAACTATTTATTATTATGTATTATATGATAATAATAATACTATACTAGTAGTACTTATCACATTAAATTCTACATGTTATTTTATAATTTTTTTCACGATATATGTAATAATATATACATAATTATGTTATAATTTATGAAATGATTTTTTTTACAGAATCTTAGGATATTGGGGATCCAACTTATGCTTACAAATTTTATGGTGCATTTTTTTTGGTATGACGAATGACAAGGGAAGCACTACAAAGCTCGAAAATGAACGTACTCATTGTGATGTTCAAGTGCTAAAATTACACTCTCTAAGCTAATGAAAATCACCTTAATTGTTGAATGATCTTTTGTTTGGACAGATCCGAGTAGCAAATATTTTCAAAAGAACATTGGATCGTTTAATAACATGTTCAGTTTCACATCTATGGGTGGAAAGTTGGACTCAAATTTGAACACCAGTAGATCTTCGACAGTGTTTAAACTATCTGGTCAAAATTATCATCATATGGTAGTTTAATTTTAAATGAGGGTGAATCTCCAAAATTTGCACAACTTTACATATATGACACCGACAATGAAGTATCAAACAAAATTTCATATGTTAGGCATGTGCAACTACTTAAATACTATTTGTAATGTATATTATCACTAATAACAATCTATATGATTATTTATTTTTAAATGACTCATCAAAATTATTAACATATTTATTTGTAGTTCACCAACAATATAATTAGTGTCGGGAGTATTCAAATTGATATTACAGAAGGATTAAAGACAACACTTGACGATAATAATATCTTGAAAAAGTCTCTTAGAATGGCACGTGATATGTTCAACATCTTTGGATCCATAGATATCAAGTTAAGGCTTATATGTAGAAGGGTTGCAAATACTATGATATATAATTTGCCGTTTGTATAAAAAATTATCACATTGATAGTTAGAGACTTTGATACATTGTTAGATCACAAAGATATATTGGTAGAGTGTATTAATGGTATTTTTCAATGCATTAATGAATTCATCCTTCATATGTGGTCCATTGTTTTTTCCATATGGTGAAGATGGATTCAGAGAAGGCATATCATTTTCTGATTTAAAGGAAAATGATTTGGACAGAAGAAAGAAGGTCATTGTTAGAATGTTCTTTGCGTATCATCAGCATGAACAAAATTGTGAGCCGAATCATGTTCTATTAGCTAGAAGATTATTTTAACAATTTGTTGTCTACATTTACACAATGATCAAATCTTTAAGATTGAATTTTATCCGATTCAACCAGAAGCCATTATGTAGTGATAGTAACGAGGGATTGTGCAATGCATATTTCACGGGTGAGAATGACACGACCACAGAAGGAAACATGATCGTATTACCATCTAGCTTCACTAGAGGAGCTCGATATATGATATAAAATTACCAAGATACCATGACAATATGCAAATAGACTGGTTATCTAGATTTATTTAACATTTACATGTAGTCCCAAGTGCCCTGAGATAGTAGATGTTTATAAAGTCATGGATTGAAGGCAGATGATAGACCCCAACATAGTATGTTGAGTTTTTAAAATGAAGTTGGATAAATTAATAAAAGATCTTCGTCATAATAAAATATTTGGAACTATTTATGCACGTACATTAGTAGTATTATATATATTATTTATATTTTTTCACAACGACAAAGTTTATGTTTTTTTATAAACAATTTACTTATTTTGTATTATGCAACTATTTACACCATAGAGTTTAAGAAAAAAAGGACTCCCACATGAACATATTTTACTTTTTCTATCAAATGAAGATAGATGTCTACATGTGTCATATATTAATCGTATAATATCGGTTTGAATTCCCAGATCAGTTAGCTGATGAGTTATATTACAACAATGTGCGTGAAGTCATGATTCATGGGTTATGCGGTGTTGCGATGAGAAATTCTCTCTAAATGTTCGAAGATAGATGCACGAAATATTTCCCAAAGAAATTCATTAAATTCACTTTTATTGATGAAGATGTCTACCTAGTCTACAGATGTAGGGATAATGGATGTACAATCATGAAAAATGGTATTCAACTCAACAATAGATATATTGTTCATCACAACAAATTTTTGTTGATTAAGTACGGATGTCATATCAATGTTGAGTGGTGTAATCCATCAAGTACTTACTTAAATACGTGAGTAATAGAAATGATTAAGTAACAACATTGTTTTGTCGAAGAGCTGAGGATGAAACACAGGGTAAATAAGTGGATGGATCAAAATTTATTACTACTGCAGATACATCTCGCCGTGTGAGACATCCAGAAAGACATTTGGTTTTGATATTCACTGTTAGGAAAAACTATCAAGGAACCTCCAGAAAAGGTTTTGATGAGATGTCAAAACTATCTATGAAAAACTAACTAAAATTCAACCTGTAGATCTGAGCTGACCAATCCAGAGCATCAAAGAGGAACTCAATTGAAGCTGAAGTCAACCAAACTGGAAGCATGGTCTACCAGCTGGGAGAATACGTCAACCAGTCAAAACTCAATTCAGTTGTGGATTCAAAGAGTCGAACCAGTCGAAACAAACTGATAGCTAAGTCAGCTGAGCTGAGGAGAAAAGAATCAACAAGACTGAAGGAACTGATATGAGATCAGTTCAAACTGAAAGACTGGAAGTATCCAACTGATGGCCAAACTAAAGTGTACAGACAAATCAACTAAAGGCCAGAACTGAAGTCAGCCAGCTTGTGATCAGTCAAGTTGACAAGAAAGCTTAAGAATGATTAGTCAAACTAACAAGCTAGTCAAAAAGAACTTGAGCTCAGCTGAACTGGAGGAAGAAGCTCAGAACTGCCAACTGGAGCAATAGCCAAACTGAGCTGACAAGCTCAGAACTGCCAACTGGAGTAACAACCAAACTAGACTGACAAGTTCAGAACTTCCAGCTAGAGAACCCTGGAAGTTATTACTCAACCAGCGTATCTTGGAATAAATGCTTCAACGGAGATCTTGGAATTAAACATCCAATATAGATCGATTGGCAAAGCAATAGCTACTTGAATCAAAAGCTCCAGAGATCAATAAAGACCATCTGCCATTGATGAACCACCAGAGCCATCGATCAATGGAACTCAACGGTCATAAAATCACTCCTCTATAAAAGACGAGTGAATGAAATTTTTAAACAACTCTTGTCTCGCAGACTTTTCGCAATACTTATTCTTGAAACCTTCATTCAAGCAGAGCTTTCTTTCTACCTCCTAGCTCAAGTTCAGCATTTGTTAAAAACTGCGAGAGTCCAACTGAGAAGAACAATTCAAAGAGTCAAAGCATTCAGCCAGCTGTTGATAAACCAACCAGGGCAGCCTTCTCAATTTCAGCAATACAACGATCAACTACTCAGCTCAATTGAAGGAGTACATCAGTTTATACCCCCTTTTCAAGACTAACCTCTTGAAGATCGAAAGAGATCTAAAATCTTGTAAAGATGTCAATAGCACCTACCTTCCTAGCAAGCAGTTAAGGACTTCAAGTGTGAGTCATCGACCCGCTGAGATAGCGAGCAGTTACCAGGTTTAGCCAACTGTCCTTCATTGTGTAATTTGTAAAGAAACTCAAGTTATATAGTGAAGTTTCCCTTCTGCGGAAGGAAGAGAGGACGTAGGAGTTTGAGACTTCGAACCTCTATAAATCATTTATGTGCTGTACGATTTTGATTAATTGCATATCTCTGAACTGTACACAAGCTCACACAATCTGTACTCAAGCTGCCCAAAGCACTTAGTTAAATTGTGCATAGATAAGTTTCTAAGCGAGTCAAGGGCCCTTTTTATTCCGCAATTGAAGTAAAAGTTTTAATCAGTTTATTCACCCCCCTCTAAACTGATATCGACTCGCCCGGGACCAACAAATGATATTAGAACGGTTGATTCTAAGGATCAGCCATTTCTGCGGATCAACTGAATCAGATCTACTTATCTGTGCTAATATTTCAAGCTATGGGAAACCATAAGCTACCTTTGTTTTCAGTTGAGAATTATGATAATTGGAGCAGGCGAATGAAGGCGCATCTCTGCTCGATCCATGAGAATATGTGGGAAGTTATTGAAGATGGTCCAATCATCATCATGATGGACAATGACGCTCACATAGTTGATATCAATCAACCAGCAAGGATCCCAAAGCCAACTAATCTTCTCACCAGCAAAGAGAAGAAGTTGAAGAATCTAGAGTTTGTGGCTCAAGCTGCACTATTTCAAACTCTAGATGAAGACATAATGAATGACACAAAGAATTGTATAACTACCAATGAGATATGGGACTTACTACCAGATCTATGCCAAGAGTCCGAAGCCATCAAAGGAAACAAGCTCCAACTGGCAGTCGATAGATACGAGCCCTTCAAAATGCAGCCAGAAGAGTCCATCTCAAGCCTTGAAACCAGATTTCTAGGCATCATCAGTGAGATGACCAACCTAGGGAGAAGTTATCCCAATTCTGAGATGAATTCCAAAGTTTTGGATAATCTCACTAAAAAATGGGACATGAAAGTGCTAGCTACAAAAAAATCAAGAAATCTAAATAGCATCACTCCCAAAGAATTGTTTGGCTCTCTCAAAGCTCATGAGTACAGTCTAAACCGGAAGAAGGAAGCATCAACATCATCAGCTCAAGATGCAGCCTTTTATGGTGAAAGGAACCAGTTTAGAGACACTCGAGGAAGGAACAACTTCCGGCCCAAGAGCTCACCAGCCAGAGAAAATCAAGGCGGATATTCATCTGAACGAAAAAGAGAAACAACCGAAAAGAAGGAAAACTTGACTGAAGACATCAATGATCAAATTTACTTAGTTACCAGGTTGTTAGAAAAACTGAAGAGAGTTCGGGATAAACAATCAGTTCCACCTCAAACTGATGAAATCCCAAAAGATGAGAGAACTCATCAACCAGCTGAATGATCAGCTGAACCGTTTAGGAGTGGCAATCGAAATCTAGGAGAATGCTTTCATTGTCACAAACAAGGACATTACAGATATGAATGTCCAGAACTCCCTGAAGACAAGAAAGCCAAAGTGAGGAGAAGCTTCTTCAAAAGGAAAGCAATGGTTGCAAACTATGAGAATGTTGTGCTAGACGATTCAGACTATCCATCTGGAATTGATTATGACGGCTACAGCTCAGATGACTAAAACACTATTTTGCCTCATGACTGACAATGATGAAGAGGTTAGTAGAGCTGATTCTCAAACCTCATTTTATCATATTAATGAAGCAACTGTCTCTAGCAATGAACTTGATATGAAACTTATGATGCTAGTAGATCAATTAGCGTCAATATCTTGGTTGCATGTTGAACTGAAAGATGAAAATGATGAACTGAGAAATAGAGTTAGAAAACTAAGCATTGATCATAAAAGAATGAATTATCTTGAGTCTCAGTTTGTGGAATTTGAAAAGTTGAAACTAAGAACTGTTGACCTAGAAGCCGAGAATCAAAAACTCAAGCAAGAGATCCATGAGAGAGAAAAAGTAACTCTTAAGTTCAAAAAGGGATCTCAAACTCTAGATGAGATATTAAATCATCAGAGAACTGGAACCAGCAGCACAGGACTAGGATATAGCAAGTTCACTGCCTTAGAGAAAGGAAAAGCAATTGCTTAACCTAGTGATAAAGGAATCCTAAAAGGATTCACCAAGTCAATTCATGATCACCCATCTGAGCAAACTAAAGGCAAAGGAATATTGAGAAATCCTCAAACTCAACCCAAACAATTCGGTCAATTCTCCCAACCAAAAACACCAGGTCAACTAAAGCCAAAATACCAGTCAAGACCAACAGTTCACTCAAACCAATTCATTCATTCAAAGCCTTTAGTTCAACAAAGACCACCAGCTCAACACAGAATGCCCATAAGGCAAACTGATAGATCAGCTCTCTTTAGAAAGAAAAATCAGTTTAGATCTCAAGCCTATCCTACCAAAAAGTTCAATCAAAACACCTATAGGAGAGATCAAAGAAACTCGATTGAACCCTACCATCACTATAATGAGTACCTGGATTCCAGAAATGAACCAAAAAGGTTCAATCCAATAAACTGGAAACATACAAAGCACTGGTCTGATCACATAACTCAAAGGTCTCAAGACCAAAGCTTTTTAGTTGAATTGCTTTATCCAACTAACTCTCAACGCAGGTATCACTCAACTGATTCAAATCAGAATAGAAGAGTTAAGAGAAAATCTAAACTGATCAGGTGATCCAAATCAGTTGGATCTCTGAATGATAAAAAGCCGAAAGTTTGGCAAGTTTAGATTCCAAAAAGCTTGATGTATCAACAAGGACCCGATATGAAACGGATCCCTAAATGCTAATCCTTGTTTTTGCAGGATAAGAACGTCCTATCTATGAAGAAAACCAAAGATATCTGGTATCTAGATAGTAGATGCTCCAAGCACATAACCGGAGACAGAGAAGATCTCGATGGTTACGAAGAAGTCAAAGGTCCACTTGTCACATTTGGAGATAACTCCAAAAGTCGAACCATTGGAGAAGGGTCCGTGGTCAAAGGAAAAGTTGTAGTAAATGGACTTTTCCATGTGGACGGACTAAAGCACAAACTACTCAGCATCAGCCAGCTGTGCGACAATGGCTATTCAGTTGACTTCACCAAAAACTCCTGCAACATTAGAGACAAGTCAACTGGAGTAATTCTTCTCACCTGCATAAGGAGAGGCAACATGTATATTGTTGACTGGTCAACTGGCTACTCAGAAGCTTACTTTCTTTCAAAGGGATCAACTGAAGCAAGCTGGCTATGGCATCGACGACTAAACCACCTCAACTTCAAAACAATCAACTACTTAGCCAAGAAAGAGCTAGTTGAGGGGCTTCCCAAGGAGATATATAAGAAAACAGGTATATGTGGACCATGCCAAAAAGGGAAGCAAGTGAAGTCATCCTTCAAGTATAGGAGTCATCCACCAGGCACAACTGATTGCCTCCAACTGCTACATATGGATCTGTTTGGTCCAGTCAGACCACAGACACCAAAAAGTAAAAGATTCACTCTTGTAGTAGTGAATGATTTCTCAAGATATACGTGGGTGGAATTCTTGAGAAGCAAAGATGAAACTTACGACAAGCTAACGGCGTTGATCAGAAGGCTACAAACTGAAAAAGAAAGATCAGTTCAAAGGATTCGCTCCGACAATGGAACTGAATTTGTGAATTAACAAATTATTAGCTTTATCAACCAACTTGGAATCACTCATGAACACTCAGCTACAAGAACTCCACAACAAAACGGTGTAGCTGAACGGTGAAACCGAATGCTTAAAGAAATAGCTCGAGCAATGATAGCTGATGCCAACATAGCTGAAGGATATTGGGCTGAAGCAGTCAACACAGCATGCCACACTCAAAATCGAAGTGCAATCATCGTCGCACATGACAAAACACCCTATGAGCTGTATAAAGGTCGTAAGCCTTCCATCTCATATTTTAAAGTATTTGGCTGTAAATGTTATATTCACAACAATGGCAAGACTCAATTGAAAGCTTACAGTGCTAAAGCTGATGAGGGAATATTCCTTGGGTATAATTCACCTCATGCACAAGCTTACAGAGTGTTCAATAAATGAACTCTTGTTGTGGAAATAACATGTCATGTGGTATTTGATGAATTTGCTAATAAGTACAGGAACAAAGAAACAATAGACACATCAGTTCAAGTACTACCTAGTGAAACTGAGAACTCACAGGACTATATGGATCACACTGTTCTAGAGCGGCTTGAAGTTTTACTAGAAGAAGGCAATGAAACTGGTACTAAACCAATTGAGAACAATATGGTCAATGAAGACACAAATTGTGCTGAGACCATAAACCCCACAACTGAAACAGGGGGAAGAACTGATGAAGATGCTGAACCAACTGATGAAAGGGTGACTAATGACGTTACCACAGTGGAACCAGCTGAAGCTATCTTGCCCAAATGGCTCCGAAGCCATCCAACTGACAAGATAGTTGGTGATCCAAGAAGTCGAGTTCAAACTAGAAGTTCAACTGAGCATGCAATATTCACATGCTTCATATCTCAAATAGAACAAGCAAATGTCAAAGAAGCCTTAGAAAATTCAGACTGGATCATGGCCATGCAAGAAGAACTGAATCAGTTCACAAGAAATAACGTATGGTTTCTTGTTGATAGACCAAAAACTCAGAAGGTCATTGGTACGAAATGGGTTTTTCGCAACAAACTTGATGAACAAGGTGTGATCACAAGAAACAAGGGAAGACTGGTAGCCAAAGGATGCTCACAAAGTGAAGGGATCGACTTTGATGAGACATTCGCACCAGTTACAAGATTGGAAGCCATCAGACTGTTCCTAGCCTATGCAGCTCACTTCAACTTCACAGTCTATCAAATGGATATCAAGAGTGCTTTTCTTCAAGGAATGCTCAAGGAAGACGTGTATGTCAAGCAACCGCCAGGATTTGAAATTGGGGATCAAGTCTTCAAGCTGAAGAAAGCCCTCTATGGATTGAAACAAGCTCCTAGAGCATGGTATGAAACTCTCACAACTTTCTTGCTGAAAAATGGGTTTCATAAGGGAGTCATTGACCGAACTCTATTCTGAATAGAACGATCAACCGAAAAGCAGCACTCAGTTGCCACGTCAACAACTGAAGCAGAATATGTAGCTGCGGGAAGCTGCTGTGCTCAGATACTCTGGATGAAGCAACAGTTGAAGGACTACAAAGTCGAAACTGAAGAAGTACCTATATTCTATGACAACAATAGTGCAATTGCAATATCTCAGAATCCAGTTCTACATTCAAGAACTAAGCACATTGACAGAAGACATTACTTCATCAGAGATCACATCGAGAAGAAGAACATATGCATCAAATATGTCAACACGGAGAAGCAGATAGCTGAGATCTTCACCAAACCATTACCTGAGGCAAGGTTTATGGAGCTATGCATACAACTAGGGCTACTTAAGCTAACATCAAAGGATGAAGATGATCAACTTAAAGAAAAAGGCTAAGAAACCGCTCCAGCTGAAGAGAGGAACTGAGCCGAAAGGCTTCAACTCATCCGAATGAGTAGTTCATAACTGAAAAAGTCATTAAGCTGATCAGTTGGACAAATAAGCTATCAGTTTGAAAAGAAGCAAGAAGCTGTGCAAAGAAAGAAAACTGAAGTTGATCAGTCTATCCAATCAGCTGAACTGAATCATCAGCTCATTTGCTCAAACTGAGGCAAGGGACAGGCAGAGTTAGTCAAATCGTCTCAACTGATGATCCAGTCAGTCAAGCAAAGCATACCAGCTGCAAAATCATCAAACTGATGAAGAAATGAAAGGAACTTACTTCAACTTAACAAAGAGACATCAGTTCAAGAACCAACTGAAGGAAAGCAGCAGAACTGAAGGATCAGCTGAACTGAGAAACAGCTAAATCAAGAGTTTAAGCAGTTGAGGAAGTGAGGAACTGATGAGCAAATATCTCGGTTGGAACTGATCAACATGGAGATCATCAGCTATAGTCGAAGCCAACTGATGACGTAATGAGTTTCAAGCCAAAAAGAAACAGCTAGAGAGAAAAGATAAGTTCAAAACTTTCAATAGTGGGAATGGTAAAAACACGTGTCACTCAAATATTACCGTTGAATTCTCTCTCTCTCTTCCCACATTTATCTCCAACGGATAAAATTGAAAGGCCAATCGACGGGTCGATTGAATCAATCCAACCGTTGAATTCCTAGCATTCGAAACGTCTCAACCGTTGGATGAGCCTCATCTCTCTATATAAATAAGTCGGCTGAATATTCAAGATAAACTTTACATTTCACTGCCGACTTATCTCTCCCTCTTCTCTGATCGAAAGCAAAATTCTTCAACCTTCGAAGAACAATTCCTCACTTTTCAGATCAATCTCTTTATCAAAAACCTTTCATCAAATTATCATGGCCAAAAACTCCTCCAGTCGTATTCACAAGAGATTCAACTTTTGCCAATCCGAAGAAGACTCCACAGTGTTCTGTGAAAAACTCGACAGAGATAAGTTCTTCAATCCAACCGGATTCATTCAAGCTTGCAATGCCTCCCCACTGAGTGGTATAATCATCGAAAAGCTCTCAAGCCAAGCTGAAGACATTTCTGGAAGATTTTCCAGAACGCATTTATCCAGAACTAGTTGCTGAATTTTTCCTAAATTCAAACAGTTTCTCAAATCCCAAGGAGATCAGATCTGAAGTAAGAGGACATGAGATCATCGTGACAGCTGAATCTCTAAGCAACATGTTCGATCTACCCAACAAAGGACTCAAGCTGGAAGAAGTTCAAATTAACTTCCAAGAAGCTTATGATTTCTGGAAAAAGGAAGGAGAAACTCAACCGTATAAAAGCAATCATCTCATCTCAAAGTTTCAAGATGAATATCAGGTGCTTGCTTCCATCGCCTCAAAAATTATAGTACGGACAACCGGCAGTCAATCTGAAATGTTAGAAATAAAATACAAGATCTGTGCCGCCATCTACAACCGCATGGAGATCAACTGGGCACAATATTTTTTTGATATATTGAAGAGATATGTTGATATCATTGAAAGCAGGTGGGACAATAAAAAATTCCCACAAAGAATTGGATACGTCAGTCGGGTTAGCATAATTCTGGAAAAATAGTTCTCCTGGATAACTGATGAGATAAAATTCAAAAGCATAGTCAGTAATGATTTTATCTCAAAACCGCTTAAAATCGTGGAAATCGATCTTGAGCAAGATGACCAGCCAAAAAGGAAGAGGCCTGCAGCTGAAGGCAAGGGAAAGAAGCAAGTTACCAGCACATCTCAAGATGACTCTGATGATGACATTCCTCTGGCTCAGAGATATAAGTCCTCAGTCGGTTCTTTGGCACTAAAACAGCAAACTGAGTCAAGCTCCATTGCAGTTGGAATCGGCACATCAGCTCAACTGAGATCGTTCACCAGGCAACAAAGCTCAGTTGCAACTAGAGCTGATATTGTTGGACAATCAGCCAGACAAGCAGCTACAAGATCAGCTCCTAAGAAGAAGCAAGCTGATCAAACAAAAAAGAGAAGAATCTCACTTACTCAATCCAAGAAGAGAAAGGCTTCAAGTCCCATTCCAGATCCAACGATTTCGCCAAATCTAACCGTGAAAGATATAGCCCCTTGTGAAAACCCAGAAGACATCATCCCTGCAATGGGGATCTCTCACGACGGAGCTGGGGCAGATTACTTTCAATTAACATGCCCCACAATGGCTCAAGTTGAAGGGAACATAAGAGCCTACTCGAAAGGAGAATCTGTGAAGAAATGGGCTGATGAGACCACACAAAAACATATGGCTCAACACTACGCGCAGGAACTAACTGATCATGAGGAACTCTTCCACACTTTGACCAGGTATATCTACTGGTTTTTATGGAGACACGTGTATCCATCAGAGCCCTTCCTCTCATTACTCGCTTTTCATGGAATGAGCTTCTGGAAGCGAGAAGAAGAATGGAGTCTATGGTGGACGGACAGTGATAATGCCGGAATCACACAGGGCAAACACCTTATGAGGCAGCTACAGTTGAGGAAACAATGCTCAAATCCTTCAGAAGGCTCGATGAAAGATGTTTTTGATAAGCTGTGCAAGCTTCAAGGATTAAAACCGCTAGCCATCACCACAGAAAGAGAACGAGAGAGATGGACGCATTCTCATGTTCAACGCAAATGGCTATTCAATGAATTGACAAAGAAATCTCATAGCCATCAGTCTGAACAACCATCCGAATCACCTTCAAAAGGAAATCAAATATCCATCCCAGTGGATGATCTCATTGATGAAGTAGCAAGAGAACTCCACTCTGAGAGATCTCCTTACTTAGCTGAAGTAGAGATCAATCTCCTTCCTGAAGAGTCAGAAGAGTCAGCTAAGAAGGCTCAAAAGTTCGAGGAGTCCACTGAACACCAAATCACTCCTCCACAAGAGCCAACTGCTGATGAAGGAGCTCCCTCAACTATTCCTCTCACTACTCCAGTAGCAGAGCCAGCTAAGTCTGACAAGTCAACTGATCAGACAGCTCAAAAGGATGATCAACCTGTCGACCAAGGTACACAAGTCATAACTGCGTACTTTGATCCAGTTCAAAGGGTTCTTCAAGCTGAAGCCCAAGCTGTTGCACCGGAAACTCCACCAGAGCCGAGCTATGATGAATCAATTAGTATGAAGAAAGCTGAACAATCCCACACAATTCCATATGAGGAACTAATTGGAACTGAAGCAGGCGAAGAAGCTGACTCAAGAGCAGTTCAGTTCCATGCTCAACCAAGCAGTTCTGCAGTTCAGCTCCCTGCTTACTATGTGGAACTGATCCACAGCCTGCAGCAATAGGTTAAACTACACACAGAGCAAATCCAGCAGCTGCAAACACATCCAAGACTTCAGACAGCTGGAACTGAGTCAGCAAGCAGCGACGAAAAAGAGGAAGATGATGTCACAGAACCGCTTGCCAAGAGGAGAAAAACTGATCACAAGAAGGACTAGTGGCTGATCAAACTGATTAGAAAGCCCTTAGTTTACTTCTTGTAATTCAGTTTGTCCTTATTTATTTTGATATATAAAAAGATTATCTTTTTATTTTTAAATAAATGTCGAACTTTGCATTTATTTAAATATTTTGACCGTTGCAAAACAATGACACGTTTCAAAGTCATTAAATGCCAATGACCAAAAGAGGCCAGGGGCTGGTACCATTTCAACCATTAGATCTATGAGCCTACCCAGACACTCATAAAAAGCCCTTTATTTCAAGCCTCTTAGAAATACTCCTCCTTCACTCTCAAAAATTCTCTCTCTCTCAAGCTCTTGAAATTCCTCAAAAAATCTCAGCCAATCCCAAATATGGCCGAATTATCCAGATCTTTAAACTCCTTCAAAGAGCAACTTATGAGAGACAAATTCCTTGATAGGAAGAAATTTCAAATGATTCTAAATGAATCAAACAATCCAATCCTTCTGTCAAATCTTCACAAGACAGGAATTCTTCACTACCTGGAAACACCACCAAAGTTCTTTAGACAAGAGTTGGTGAGTGAATTTTTGCTGCAAGCAAACTTGTCTGCAGATGGGAAGATAGTATCATCATCGATTCAAGGATGGCTACTCCACATCACTGAAAGAACACTTGCAGAAGTGTTCGAGCTTCCACAAGAAGGCTCATTGGTTCAAGAACTAAAGGAATCTGCAGAGTCATACTAGAGAGAATGGAAAGCTTCAACCTGCAACAAGCAATTCAATTTTACAACTGCTAAAACTGACCTAAAGCCCGAGTATGGAATTCTACTTAATATAACGAACAAGATGATGTTTGGAGCTATTGGAAGCCTGAGTGAACTCACCCAAGAGAGATACAAGGTTATGATTCACCTTGCTGAAGGGCGACAAACAAACTGGGCAGAATTCATCTTCCAACAATTCAAGAATCAAGTCATCAAGGCCTCTGACTCAAAAAACTCTGGTAAATTTGAGTCCAAGGTAGGACTTGTTCTAAGAATTAGTAAAATGCTTGAAGACCTGCTGAAGCTTCCAAATGATGAATCACTACCAGTCCTTATTTCTGACTGGATTCCCAAGAAGGAAACTGCTCACCTTCAGTCACTAAGAAAGAAACGACGAACAAAGGCCAGGATGAGCAACAACACCTCAACCAACTCAACTGCCAATGTCGTTCATTCTCCAAAATCAAAGAACGGATCACCTGTTGATTTCCAGGTTTGCTCTGATCCAAATGAGCTTATTCCATTCATTGAAATCCCTCATCCGAACTATGGAGCGGACTATTTCAGAAGCACATGCCCTCCTCTCCAGCTGACTGAAGAAAAAATTCGCACTTTCTATAGTGGTGAATATGCAGTCAAAGGTGCATAAAAGGAAGTGACCAATCTCCTTCTCACTCATTTTACTTTCGTCGCACAACATGACCAAGAGTTGTTCAAACAACTCCACCAGTATTTCTATTGGTACAACTGGAGACATTCCATGTCCATCCAGTCTCATTTCTTGCTAACTGCCTTTCATGGCATGAGCTACTGGCAACGTGAAGAAACTTAGAGAATTAAATGGATAGGATCGTCAAATCCATTTTCTCCAACCATTGTGCAAGTCCAGCACATCATGAATCACCGACTTGTCAACAAAATTCCAGCAACTGCCTTGTTAGCTGAATTTAAAACCAGCATCATGCCTCAAGGAGCTGTGGTTGCAAATCAATCAGTCAACTGCCCAACTGGCTCGCTTTGCCGTAAACTGAACTTTGATAATTTATCAAGTCAGTCAGTTGAGCCATCACGATGAACTCCAACTGCCACAGCAAGGATAGAGCCACATCTATCAAATACTGAAGTCGTGGCTCCTCAGAAGAATCCAAGACATGATGAGAGCGACAGTGATGATGAGGATACTGCCACATCACCAAGTCTTCTATCCAAGAGCTATGTCACTCCCCTACTCACATCCAACTCAAAAGGCGTGCAGTTGATTATGAAGAATGATCAGTTCAGATCGTCACCAAAGGGAACTTCACAATCCCTCCACCAAAGAATAAAAAACTCATTAGTTGCCATTCAGCAGTTTCACCAAGCCCGGAGGACAGCCGGCTCTCACCGTCAAAGAACAGAACTGGATCTGTATCTACATCAAAGCGATCAAACTGCTCGAAAGGAAACAGTGGAACTAGTCCAGCGCGGCCTTTCAAAAAGAGGAAACTGACTCAAGCAAGTCAAGCAGCTGACCAAATGAACTGATCAGTTTAGATCAGTTAGAGCTTCAGTCAGCTTATAGTTGTCACTGGCAACAAGATGAAACTGATCATCCAACTGCTGAATCGTCAAACCAATCAGTTGGACTGTATCCCAACTGACTCCGGATAAGTTTTCCTAATCCTCTCAAGCTTATCATAATTAAATTGTTACCATTGTGATTATAAAATTTCATATATTATATTCAACAGCTACAATTTGAAAATAGGCTTCTCTCTCACAAGTTGCCATTAATATCTATGTATCGCTATTAAGTAATCTCTTCAAAGAAGCAAACATAAATACATTTTTCTATTGAGATATAAATAGCAAAATCTACAGAAAATATTTAGCTATTTATGGCAACTACCTCATTTTCAAAATAACTCCATCTCAACCACATGATTATAAAGCTGCATCACAATCAAACGGCTGGGGTGCATGCATCATTAATTCAGCTAATCATCCATCAAATCGGATAGCTGATCGGCTAAGAGAAGCACTCAAGTGTCCTCGATCAATGCATGTTATGCTGAATATATTTATGCAAGGAGATGGAGACTCCGATCATCGGCAAACTCAATCTCCTCCTTGCTTTGATCACTTACAAACTCTCTCTACACACTTGCATATCTAACAACACCATCTTTTTGCAGAAATGAAGCCTTCATTTCAGATGGTAGATGCCAATCTGTTTATTAAGAAGCTGAAGAAAGATAAGACTCTTAATCTAGAGTATCTTAACGCACGTCTCGGCTCCGACAACTTTCAAAGAATTTATAGGCCATTGGAGGAAACTGGACTGCTGTCATTTTTTATAATTGTGCCACTCAAGAATATACCTTCCCATGTTGCGGAGTTCTACTACAACGCAACCATCTCTGGGGACAACATCATCTCCACCGTCCAGAACAAAGAGATCACGGTGACAAAAGCAACAATGATGTCTACACTTCTTTTCCCCGGCGACGGCCCAAACGTGATGGAACTGGCACTACCGTGCAAATATGCACTGTGGGGTCTTTGGAAACATCCTCACGTACACCATCATGACTGCTCACACAGGCTGAAGGAAAGCCTGCCCAACGAGATCATCCAACTACTGGATATCACCGGTCATATCCTGCATGGGAACTTTGAGACAGTCCAATTCTCGGACGTCAAAGCCCGTCTAATGGTTGCTCTCTACTTCGGGTGTAAAGCCGATTGGGCCTCTTTTATTCTTGCTCAACTATGAGCAAATGTTGAGCGAGCAAAATATGATCCATCAACTGGCTCGTTCCAAGAAAAGGTTGGATTTATGAGTCGCATAAGCCACATCATTCAAAGCCAGTTTGATGAGATCATTCCAACTGGTGAACCAATCAAACGAAGGGACATGCTCCCTACCATCTATTGCAATCCAATCTCAAAAAGATCCTACCAACCAGGAACTCCCGACTCAAGTCGTGGAAAGCAACTGGTGGTCGTCCATGCCAGCTCCTTAGAAGAACGGCAGCTGATGATTGAGAATGAGCCCCTCTCTAGACTGAGTGATCAGTCTACAATACTAGCCAGCTCACAACCTCTACCCTTAGTCCATCGCGACACAATTGAGGTTGAGTTTGAGGCAGTTCTAGACCATCAGCTGAGAAGCTGCTTCGGTCTCATTGAGGGCACCGATCCCTCCCTATTCGAGCAACTGAAATGGTACCTCCAGCACCACATCTGGCGATTCTAACTCGATGAGGCCACAATGTTCCAGCTCATCAACACTCGTGGATCCCTCTTTTGGATCAACGAAGAAGAATGGAGTAGACAATGGATGAACCATCCACTCTCCTCACCGCTAACGCTCTTTTGGAGATAATGGATTTGATGATCAAAAGAATCCAGTTTAGTGTACCAGCTGACGCTCCTCTTTCCGACAACGACCCAGCCAACTCTTTCTGCACTCTATTTCTCGATGATCCACCAATCACTACAACCGATGAGATCTTCACCAGCTTGGCCTCCATGGACTTTAGAGAGCAAGAACTCTCTCAACACACTGATCATGGTCAGTTCATGACAACTGAAGAAGCCTATGCATGGTTCTCCTTGCCCATGCCAATTCCTTCAGTTCCCTTAGTCCATGATGACAATTTGGCAACTGCTTTCACATTCTTGCCAAATCTCGCAATACCATCGTGCGATCCACCCCAACTTTTGGATGATGCCAAAAAGGGAGAAGATGGAAAGTATGATGATGAAAACTTAACTCTTTAGAATCAAATCCAAAGAGAAATACATCATGAGGGGGAAGCAGCTCAGCTTCAGGGGGAAGGTTGGAGAAAATTTGGAGCTCAAGAAAGAGGAGAATCAAGTAGGAAGACATGAAGCATTCAAAGAAGAGAAGTAGTTCTAACTTGCTTTCAACATATCATTTGATATGATTTTGATCCATACTTTATACTTGCTCTATTACATGCCTAAATGAGAATAAACTCTAATACATGAATTTTGAATGCTCTGATACTCGGACAATCATGCACTAATTACTCAAAATGAAAGCATGACTAAAATGAAAATATATTTTGAATGCTCTGATGCTTGAATTTCATGAATGCTCTGATACTTGAATTTAATGTTCTAACATGCTCTGATTTCAAAAATTTGCCTAAGAAAATTACAGCATGTCTATCAAACGAACTTTTACAGTTTTTCCATCATCATTGACAAGGTTTTGACATCATCAAAAAGGGGAAAATTGTTAGGAAAAACTATCAAGGAACCTCTAGAAAAGGTTTTGATGAGATGTCAAAACTATCAATGAAAAACTAACTAAAATTCAAGCTGTAGATCTGAGCTGACCAATCCAGAGCATAAAAGAGGAACTCAATTGAAGTTGAAGTCAACCAAACTGGAAGCATGGTCTACCAGCTGGGAGGATATGTCAACCAGTCAAAACTCAATTCAGTTGTGGATTCAAAGAGTCGAACCAGTCGAAACAAACTGATAGCTAAGTCAGCTGAGCTGAGGAGAAAAGAATCAACTAGACTGAAGGAACTGATACGAGATCAGTTCAAACTGAAAGACTGGAAGTATCCAACTGATGGCCAAACTAAAGTGTACAGACAAATCAACTAAAGACCAGAACTGAAGTCAGCCAGCTTGTGATCAGTCAAGCTGACAAAAAAGCTTAAGAATGATTAGTCAAACTGACAAGCTAGTAAAAAAGAACTTGAGCTCAGCCGAACTGGAGGAAGAAGCTCAGAACTGCCAACTAGAGCAATAGTCAAACTGAGCTGACAAGCTTAGAACTGCCAACTGGAGCAATAGCCAAACTGAGCTGATAAGCTCAAAACTGCCAACTAGAGTAACAACCAAACTGAACTGACAAGTTCAGAACTGCTAGCCAGAGAACCCTGGAAGTTATTACTCAACCAGCGTATCTTGGAATAAATGCTTCAACGGAGATCTTGGAATTAAACATCCAATAAAGATCAATTGGAAAAGCAATGGCTACTTGAATCAAAAGCTCCAACGATCAATAAAGACCATCTGCCATTGATGAATCACCAGAGCCATTGATCAATGGAACTCAATGGTCATAAAATCACTCCTCTATAAAAGACGAGTGAATCAAATTTTTGAACAACTCTTGCCTCCCAGACTTTTCACAATACTTATTCTTGAAACCTTTATTCAAGCAGAACTTTCTTTCTACCTCCTAGCTCAAGTTCAGCATTTGCTAAAAACTGCGAGAGTCCGACTGAGAAGAACAATTCAAAGAGTCAAAGCATTCAGCCAGCTGTTGATAAACCAGCCAAGGCAGCCTTCTCAGTTTCAGCAATACAACGATCAACTACTCAGCTGAATTGAAGGAGCACATCAGTTGATACCCCTCTGTTCAAGACTAACCTCTTGAAGATCGAAAGAGATCTAAAATCTTGTAAAGATGTCAATAGCACCTACCTTCCTAGTGAGCAGTTAGGGACTTCAAGTGTGAGTCGTCGACCCGCTGAGGTAGCGAGCAGTTACCAGGTTCAGCCAACTGTCATTCATTATGTAATTTGTAAAGAAACTCAAGTTATATAGTGAAGTTGCCCTTCTGCAGAAGGAATAGAGGACGTAGGAGTTTGAGACTTCGAACCTCTATAAATCATTTGTGTGTTGTACTGTTTTGATTAATTGCATATCTCTGAACTGTACACAAGCTCACACAATCTGCATTCAAGTTGCCCAAATCACTTAGTTAAATTGTGCATAGATAAGTTTCTAAGCGAGTCAATGACCCTTATTATTCCGCAATTGAAGTAAAAGTTTTAATCAGTTTATTCACCCCCCCTCTAAACTGATATCAACTCGTCCGAGACCAACATTCACTATAGGGATCCACCAATGGAGTGTCTATGTTTTCATTTTGGTAGCCATATATTTTACACAAGTTTTAAATATGAATTGATGATGTTTAGGTTGGTAAATTATCTAATTTTCATAGCTTTAGTGCTCAATATGTTATCATTTGGGATTTTTGATGTATTTGTGAGTTTTACAGTAATAGTGGTGAATTTGATTATTGTTTGATACAAAATGATCAAATATGTGCTTGAGAGTTAAAGGAGGTTCAATTAGGCTTTTGGGAATAATTAATTACTTAATTAATGTCGTCAGACCGGATTTAAAGCGCAAAGCTTGCGAGAAACCGAAGTCCAGTAGAAAATACTATTTGTTTGTTTGTTTTGCATATGTAGGTCGACCCGTCGACCCAGACAGATCCTACAAGGGATTTTTTTTAAGGTTTTTTCTCAACTTAAGGCTTGTTTTTAACTATAGTGCTTCCTCCAACATTATAAACACCCCCAACTCATTAGAAAATGTGTGAAAAAAATGAACAAAAGATGTAAACGAAGTGGTACAAAAATGAATAAAATTATGGAGGTACAATAGAGACTCAGAGAAGTAAAGATTTTGGCTACGTCAAGATTGAAGATTATAGATCCTTTAGTATATTGAATAATATTTTGTTTACCATGTTTTATTTTTATTCTTTCTATTTAATTATGTTTAGGTAATTGTTTTGTTAGATTCTAGGATATGTAACTGCATTGCATTTCATGGTTTGATTTATTGAGATATATTTTTCGATTATCAATGGGTATTTAGTTTTCTAGTTTAGATTATTCATGTGTATGTTGATTGCAGCAGTATATGTATGCAAACTAATTAATTTGATCAATCTCATCAACGACTAATTAATTTAGTGGGATAAAAAATGAGAATCAATTTATGTGATGCTTGTAAGGATCGATCAAGTGAACAAGTGTTGCATAAGAATTATAATCTTAGTGGGCCTTATTATGAGTGAAGACGTGTGCGAAGAACTGACTAAATGAAGTGCATGCTCATTTGTTTCTATGTTTTAACATGTGTTCGTGAGAACAATCTGATAATCGTTTAGTGATTTTCCACCATTGATAAATTAAATAAGGTTAAGTAGTCAATAAATCAATTATAAAAGCCAATGTGAGAACTCTCCTCCAGAATCCATTGTTTTCATTAATAGTTTTAATTAGTTATTTTAATTAATTGTTTTTTTTTTGTTTTTTGCTTTTGGAGTAGTTATTAATATTCTCTGTTTAATTATTTGAGTATCTAAATCTTAATGATGTCTCTATGTTTTAATACTCATATTGTTATTTGCCATCATAATCCATGTGGACACGATACTCGTGCTCACTATTGTCTACAATTATACCATACACTTGCAGATATTTTTACTGCTTATAAGAAAATAGTGGTCACATTTGCCTCACGAGTAGGAGATATTTTTATCGGACAATGATGTGCTCAAAAATATTGTTAATCATCCCACTGTTAGTCAGAGTATGTTCCTTGCATGGTTTTAGACAAATAAAAAGTATCCACATACGAGGAAGTTAACATATTTTTAATTTTCAACTAAGTTTGTCTAGAAACAGTCAAGTCGGGAGTGGCTTTCGAGAGAAAAAAGGACTTTCTATTAGTAGAATCGATTATATTCATACAAGCAGTGGTGAGATGTACTATCTGAAATTACTCCTAAACATTGTACGTAGACCGACATGTTTTGAAGATATAAGATGCATGAATGGTATACAATACAATTCTTTCCGTGACATATGCATGTTATGCATTGGGTTTGTTGGACGATGATAAAGAGTATATTGATAGAATTACTAAGGCAAGTCGATGGGGTTCTGCGCGGTCAGTAAGACATTTGTTTGCTAAATTAATCACTGCTAACTCCATGACTAGACCAGAGGCTGTTTGGGATAATTTATTTATCTGATGATGTTCTTATTAACAACGCAAAGTACTCCATGTTCCAAGTACTATATTTATTATTAACAATTAATTTTTACATAACTGTGAAAATAAAATTGTATGATTCTTAGCTTTATACCTATATATTTAATTATTTTCAAATCTTATTAGTTTTTGGATGATCCTAAGTTGACTGAAAAAAATTACTACGGTGTGGTAGCAGTCTTCGAGCATTCAATGAAATGTCGTATCATGAAGAATAATTATTGTGTTAGATTGGTAATAGTATGATAAATGATGAGTTTCATTATGATCGATCTCAGACACCATTAGAACATGTCTCCTTATTGAAGAACCTCACAGATGAACAACGTCGTGTGTACGGCACAACCACAAAAAAATTTAATTAGATTCTGGTGGTGTGTTTTTTTGTGTATGGTAATTTACAGGGGGACTTGTAAAACTTTTGTTTGAAAAACATTATCTGCTACAGTAAAATCAAAATGAGATATAGTATTGAATGTTGTTTCAAGTGGGATAACATTTTTGTTATTGCCTTGTGGGAGAATTGTGCATTCTCGATTTGCTATTCCATAGGTCCTAATGAAGATTCAGTGTGCAACATCGAACGAGAAAGTCCCCTCGATGAACTTCTTGTGATGTGTAAACTTATAATATGAGATGAAGCGCATATGATCCACAAATATTGTTTTGAAGTTTTGGAGAAAACTTTGAGAGACATAATACAATTGGACAATACATCCAGTTATAATTTACCTTTTTGAGGTAAAACCATTGTATTTGGTGGAGACTTTAGATATATAATGTCAGTCATACCTAGAGGTAGCAGACAAGACATTGTCAATGTAAGTATCAATTCTTCATATATATGTGAAATGTGAAAGTATTGAGGTTAACTAAGAACATGAGATCGTGGTCTATGAATTATGAGGTTGAAGGAAATGAACTACAAAGAATTTCAAATTGAGTTGTTGCCTTAGGTGACGGTCTGTTTGGTGGTACAAATGATGGACATGTTACCATTGAAATACTGAACGACATTCATCTTAGATTTTTAGGTGACCCTATTGCATCTATCATTAACAGTATATATCCATCTTCATCAATTGCTTTTTTGTGATTTGTCTTATCTGCATGAGAGGGCCATTCTGGCTCCAACACTTGATGTTGTTGATTCAATAAATCATTTCATAATTTTCATGAATCAATCTGATAGTAAGGTATATTTATGTTCAGACAACACATGCAACTCCGATGGAATTCTTGATGTTCTTAATAATGTACACACACCTGAATTTCTGAATGGATTGAAGTGTTCTTGTTTACCAAACCACGAACTAAATATGAAGGTTGGAATATTAGTTATGTTAGTAAGAAACATTAACCACTCCCTTGGGCTATGCAACAGAACACGTTTGATTGTTACCCGTCTTGGTAACCATGTTCTGAGGGCTAAGATATTGATTGTAACTAACTCGAGCTAAAAGGTCTTCATTCCCAGAATGTCACATGCCATCGGATCCACACATTCATTTCAAGTTTCAGCGAAGACAATTCTCTATGATTGTTTTGTATGCCATGAGAATTAACAAAAGTTAGGGACAAACGATGTTATATGTGAGACTTTTTCTAAAGAAACCAATTTTCTCTCATGTTCAATTTTATGTTGTTGTTTCCAGAGTAAGAAGTCGCGGTGGATTGAAAATCTTAATGTGTGATACAGACAACAACAACAACAACAACAACAGTTCATGTACAACAACACATGTTCATGTACAACAACACATGGTGTGCAAAAAAGTTTTCTAGAATCTTTGAAATGTTAATATGTTTTGAATTTATGATATTTATTTATATTATGCTTTGGGGCATTTATAATTTATATTGATTTTTATCTTTTGAAAAACTAATATATACTAATAAATAGAACTTTAAATATGTGATTTGAATGTTTGATCATGGATAATATTTTGAAATTTTTATTTTTATTTACTAACTAACTATTTATATGTCATACTATTTAAATTAGTTATACATCTGTCGCCGTGCATTGCACTGAGCGGTAGACTAGTTTAATTTAATTAAATATGAAGTTAATAGAGGATAAAACTGGGACTATGAATATAATTGCCCTAAAATCATAAAAATGTAACTTTGGTTCGGCCCAATAATCAAAGATTAAAAAGAGGGCGGCCCAAGCCCAACATAACAAGTCCACGTTCAATTCTATGTTACTGGGTTAAATTATTTCTAAATTTTCTTATTAATAATTAGCCTGAAAAAATATCGTATATAAACTAAGGGGGAAAGAAGATTGAGTCGATGAATCTGAACATGAACTCAGTAGAATCGCTGGTGGCTCAAATCCAAGGGTTGTCCGGCAACATCGGCGAGTTAACTCAGCTACGCAACTACTTGAAACAGTCCGATGATTTGCTCCGCACTGAGTCCACTCGCCTTGCTCCTCTGCTCACCGAACTCGATCCCTCCATACATTCCCTTGGCTATCTCTACATTTTGTAAACATTCCTTTCCTAATCACGCTCCTTTTCACTGCAACGACTTCAATTTCGTACTCCTAGTTTTATTTTATTTTCTTATTATTGGTTTTAATTTATTGAGAATTGTGTGGAATTTGTGAACTAGGGTTTATTTGTCGATGGAAATTTCTTCTAATTTTTTTTTTCTTTTCTTTCTGTAATCGCGTGATTATTAGAAGAAACGTTGGCTTTGTTTATTACGTTATGCATTTGTTGTTTCATGCCGGCAGTATTTTTATAGAATCTGTTTTCTAATTTCTTCTAGCTATTTGATTTATCATTGTGTTAGAACCGTAGAAGTTGAACTGCGTGGGATTTTGTTTGGGGTAAGTTGTATCTATTGTTTGTTCTAATGTTTTTCTTTAAATGTTGCGTACCAGAGAGGCATGCACGTCTACTCCAATATCAAAAGATCAATCGAATGAGCTCGTGCTTTCTGTAGCCAGGTTCATCAACGTGTGTTCTACAGAGCAAATTCGTTTGGCGCCTGATAGATGTAGCCATTTTCTCCATAAAATGCTTAGTTATAATTTGATAGTTGTTTTCTTACTGATTTCGAGATTTTGGTGGCCTTTGGACTTGCAGTTGTATCGATTTGTAGAAGGTTGAAGGAACAAGTTATGTTGCTTGAAGATCCCATGCGTGGTGTGGCTCCATTACTGACAGCTATACGCAAACTTCAGTTGTCCACTGAACAATTGACAACTTTACACCCTGACTTTCTGCTTCTGTGTTTGTTGTCGAAGTGCTATAAACCAGGCCTTTCTGTTTTGGAAGATGACGTGTTTGAGGTTGAACAGCCTCGTGATCTTTTTTTATATTGTTATTATGGGTAAGTTGTTTCTTTTTCCTTTTCTATATTTTATTATTCTTAATGATGATTTTACTGAAATTTACTGATACATGAATTGATATTTGGGATAATTTTAGGGGTATGATTTGCATAGGACAAAAGCAGTTTCGCAAAGCCTTAGAGCTCTTACACAATGTATGTAAATTTGCTGTAATTTCTTTTACCTAATAATTTCTGTTAGATTCTTAGTTATATAATGTACTGGTGTTATAACTTTGCCCTAAACTTTGATTATTTTAATCTTTGTTGGTTTTCAGGTTGTAACAGCACCTATGCCCATTATTAGTGCTATAGCAGTTGAAGCGTACAAAAAATACATTTTAGTTTCTCTCATTCACCTTGGACAGGTATGTTGATGTATGATGTAAATTTATGCTTGTACCATTAACTTTGTTGCTTTTATGTTACAAATTGGTACTTTAGAAGTCTGCCTTTAAGAGCAATGGCAGATTGGTTGGGGGGTGGGAGGCAGTTATGTTACCAAAAAATACACTTTTCTACGCAAACTATGATAGTTGCAGTGTATTTTTTTGTAACAATTTGCAACTTGAATTCTTGAACTTTTGTTTTGGCCAAAATTCGTGTAGTGTACCTATCACTTAAGTTAATTTTGTCATTTCATGATTGATAGTTAGTTCCTAATTCCTATCTATTTTAATATATGTGAAAAGTACGCATGAGCTTAAAATCCAAAATTATGAAGGCATTTGAACAATTAGTGTCAAAGTCACCTTCACATTGGTCTAGCTCACTTATATGCATGTTTTATTCAACCACACCCGCTTCATGTGGGAAAGACATCAATTATAACTCTTAAAAGGACAAAAATAACCTTAATAATTGATGTATGATGCATATTTTGTCCAGAATAAAGAGGACCAGGTTGCAAAGTGTGAAAATGGCCTCAGTTTGAGTGAAAATGTTCTTTTGCCTTAAATGTTATGTTAAAGTTAGACATACTACTGAAGTGAACATGTGAGAAATCCTCTTTGTTTACACTCATAACTTGATTTAAACTCATCTAGTTTTGTACCTACCAGCTATCCGCTCCTCAAAGAAAATCTAAAATCAAGCATCTGCCATTGTATAGTATCAAAAGTTTTGGTACTTGAACATATTGAGATATCATTATTGTAATATTCCCCACTCCAGTAATTTGGCGAACTTTTACTTTTGGTTTTTATAATGTTGAAGTGTCCGTTTCCTCAATAATAGCACGAGGACTATGTTTGAAAATCTTTCTTGTAATATATCTCACTCCAGTTGTTCAATAGCTTTAACTCTTTACTGTTTTGCTAAGTGCCTTATTTGAAATACTTTTGTTGGCTATTTGTCCTCAGCCTGTGAAATTGATTAAGTTTATTTCTTATCTGTGTTTGATCTTGATGGCAGTTCGCGACTAGTTTTCCCAAGTATACTTCATCAGCTGCTCAAAGGAATCTGAAAAACTTTTCTCCGGTATCTTTCTGGGAACCAGTTTTCCTTTATTGCAAGGGCATTAGACGTTCAGTTCATTTGGTGTTTGCTATTGTTTACTTGGTGAAGCAGCATTGAATTTATCTTCTCATGGACATTCATGTTGATACTCTCTTTTGGAAATCCTAATGTCTAAAGCATGGAGGCTTACTTTCTTGATAAGAATTACTTGGAATCTTCAATTATCAATGACCATTGCATGAAACCAATACTCATTCAAGCCAATATAGATTAATGCACTAATCTGACCAATGAGTTTTTTAAAGAAACGAGAGAGATTTAGGAAAGAGGGCTGACTTGTCATGTGCAGACTTTTAATTTGAAACAACTAGCGCAACTCTGTTATATGCTTCAACTCGTTCTGGTAGGCTGCTTCAAATACATCTGATCTGGGATTAACATGATATTCTTTATCAATTTTCTCCAAGCAATGGGACATTGGTGTTTTAGTGGCTGGATTTTTATTGTGGGTCAATTTTATCTGCCCGTCTCTGATATTGCTGTCATTCTTATGAGCTCTTTTATAATAATATAAGTTCCTTATGCATCCTTCATATTTGGTGTTATTGCTTATCTTCCAGTTGTTATATTCATCTCATTGTTATACATTTTGTTTTTTGAGCAGCCCTACCTTGAGTTGGTAAATAGCTATAGCACTGGTAGAGTATCAGAGCTTGAGAACTGTGTGCTGGCAAACAGGGACAAGTTTGAAAGCGTAAGCCTTTTTCATCGTTAGGAGAATGCATAAATTGCATTGAAGTTCTTCATTCTGGTGCTTCCATTTAAGTCTTGACATGAGTTCTTCAACAACTTCCAGGACAAGAATCTTGGGTTGGTGAAGCAAGTGGTGTCATCAATGTATAAACGCAATATTCAGAGGTTGACTCAGACGTACCTGACTCTGTCCCTCCAAGACATAGCTAATACGGTTCAATTAAATAGTCCAAAAGAGGCTGAGATGCATGTACTTCAAATGGTAAGTCTAAGCATGACGTGCTCACCTTGTTTGGGAATTCACTGGAAATTTGTTTTATCTGATGATATTATTTCTTTCTGGATATAGATTCAAGAGGGTGACATTTATGCTACAATCAACCAGAAGGATGGTATGGTCAGATTCCTTGAGGACCCCGAACAATACAAAACCTGTGAGATGATTGAACACCTCGACTTCTCAATCCAGAGGTACCTATGTTATTTAAAAACTTAGTAATAAGAAAGTAAGCAGTCCTGGTTGGGCCGGAAATTAGGGATATCTTCTGAATCTCTATACTTTGTGGCTCTTTTGGATCCTAATGTCTAAAGTAATAACTTGTGAATGCTACAGATTTATATAGGAAGTTTATCTAAAATTTAGGTCGCATCGGCTAGATTATGATTATTAGACACGAATGAATTGGTATAATGTTTTTCAAATCACCTCTGATGTCTGCTGTTAACCTCTGTTTCAGGATTATGATGCTCTCTAAGAAACTAACAAACATGAATGAAATTATGTCATGCGACTCTTCTTACCTTGGAAAGGTACATAATTCGTCTTCCCTTTTCTTTTGTGTTGCTAAGTTATTTTGTTTCCTTGAAACGAAACTCCATCTATTTATTTGGTTGTTTTGTCTATTCAGGTTGGGAGGGAGCGGCAGAGATTCGATTTCGATGACTTTGATACCGTTCCTTCAAAATTCAACATATGAACATGATCTCGTTCGGGTCTCTAGGAGAAAAATATTTGATTTTGTCATGTGAGGAGCTGGGGAAGAAAGTCTTTGTAAAGCTCAGATTACTAGTTTTTGTTTAATTACTGATAGGCCAGATACACAAACAAAACACCATTTTTCTTTTGGTATTCATTACTTAAATGAAAATGCTGTGTAAGATCCACTATTTCTTTGGCATGAAATGGGGGTGCGCTCCCCTTTATTCAATCGGCAAACTTCAGTGTGGTTTTAGGGTAATATTTGTCTAGCAGTTTCTAAGATTGAGCAATTTTTAGGATAAATTGGATCCAGGGCTAGTGAATCTCTTCGAAATTCCACCTACTTCGTTTTACATGACTTTTTTGTATTGTTATATAAATATTAAGGTCGACAGAAATGAAATTACCATGCTGATATCTGGCAGCAAGCTCATGTCTCTGTAAAATTCGTCGATGAGGAATGCTAACATCTTAATCTTAATATATATAAAGATGAATAGTTATACTATAATTAGTAACTATAGTTTTCTGCCTAAACATGCATTCCAAAAATAGTAAGTTTACTAATTATATATTAATTTAATTATTTAATTATCATATCTTTAATATAATACGTAGTATAATATAATATAATATAATAATGTATAGCTATATATCAACGTATATATCTAATATAATATCTCATATATAAATAAAAAAATATGATACAATGTACGTACAATATATAATATATTATATATATAATATATAAGATAAGATAACAGAATTGTGCAATAAGATTTTCCCCTCCCATTGCAAATAGCAATTTCAGTCCATATAACATTGCTGTACAGACTATTTAATTGTTTAATGGTTGAAAATCTAGCTCTTTAAGAATCCCAAATTAACGCCAAATCTCAATTAATTAACACCCCAAATTAGCGTCAAATTTATAAGTGTATCCCAATTTGTATTGAAACCCGCTAATGTATCTATTTCTATAATGGATAGACTGGAGTCGTGAGTCCAAAAATTACCATTTTGAATTTAGAAACAGTAGCATGAATACAGCACTTATTTTATTCATATATCCAATTCATACATAGAAAAAAAACGTACATGTTGCTGGAACAAAAGCCTTTGCAGACTACTATATATATGCTTACATCCATTCTTGAATTAAAAATAAATAAAAAAAGATGAATAGCCTCCATCTAATTTAGAGAATAATATTAAGTAGAAGTCGTAGAGCAATGGAAAGCAGAAGAGGGGATATAGGAAAACAAGAAAGAGAGACAACCAATTGTCGTCATCGTGGTGCTCAAGACCGCAAAGGCTGCACCGTCCGATCATTTGATGGTGAATTTATAATTGATTTTCCGAATAATCTTCTAATTTTCTTATGGCTAAGCAAAAAGAGATTGAGATGACAAGAAGGGTTCGAAAATCCTGCGCATAGGATGTGGCTCACCTGTAATAACTTTTTAACAATTTTTTTAAGTTGTTGTAATAGTAATTTCAGCTCTAATCGAAAGACTTTTAATTATGCATTATATCGAGCCACCAAATAAACAATTTTGTTTCTGCTTTGTACGTAGTTCATGGGCCTCCAAGTACATGCAGTTGTATTAATTTTATTGGGTATGAGCATGTTCGTGTAAAAATGTACAACATTATTATTATTATTATTATTATTATTATTATTATATTCAGATTGAAATATTATTATTTAATTTCCTACACTTTTGGATATATAGTATCATTTTTATATTGTGCTTTAAAACGATATGTATTGTTTTAGTTGTAGAAATTGCACGCTCAATGTTCTAATTGCAAAGTTTCAAAAGTCACTTAACATGTTGCAATTACAATTTATCCTAAAAGGACGTGTTGCTTAATCAAAGCAATTAACTCTTATTATCATCATATATCATCATCACCATCATCAAATGAAATTTAAATCAATTAACCAAAACGTTACTAATTAATATAATTCAATCAATGTATACTTTTCAATAATTACACTATGTATATCTGGAAATATCCAAAATTATCACCCCATACTCATCTATAAATAGTTTCATCTTATCAATTCTTGTATCCACCACATCTTATCTTAGACGATTGCAGAACATTTAAACATTTCATGCACATTTTTTTAATACCTTAAACGTGAAGAAAAATCTCAATTGGTTTGACTTGTCCCGATCCTCATCAAGCACCGGCATCGTACAAAATAATCAATGAATAAATCGCTTCATTTTCCCATTTCATTATGAAAGGAAGTATGTATTATTGTATATCAAATAAAAATTTGGAAAAGCAGTGAAAATCGAAGAAGAGAATGCAGTTTTCAAAAGCTTCTATATTGCTAGATTTTAAATTTTATTTATTTTTTAGTTTTTTTTTTAATAATTAATTTTTTAGTTGATAGTGGTAAGGATTTCGTTGATTTGATTGTACTAATTCTTATTTAAGTCATTGTTGGTTTGCATTTTTTATTTTATTTGTTTCATAGTTTTATTATAATATATTGTTGTATAATATAAAATGCTTCAACAGAATTTTATAAGGGTTTGATGATTTCGATGTTTGGCTAAACTCTATTAAATTTTACAAAATAGATTTATTTTTTTAGAATAGGTTGCCTAATATGTAAATATCATAAGAATATTTTGCTTTAGTTTCACAACAAAAAAGCATGTTTTAACGACGGAATTAACGACGATAAACTAATGATGGATTGAACTTCGGACTTTTAACGCCAATCGACGGACAAATCCATCGTTAAATATCTAATTTTTATTTTTGCTAATAATTAACGACGTAATAACAACATAATTTTTCATCTCTAAATTAGAGACTAAAAATTACGTTGCTACATTTTAAAATTTATTTATTTATTTTTACTTTTAGCTACAAAATTTGCGATGGAAAATTCCCTAGCTAAAAATATATAATTTTTTATTTTAGCTAAAAATAAATTTTATTTTTTATTAATTTTTCTTCACTTTTTTCATTCTCTAAATATCTAATTATGATTTTTTAATTTTACTTTTAATTAGAGACATAGTTTAACATTAACATTATAAAATAATAATAATAATAATAATAATAATAATAATAATAATAATAATAATAATAATAATAATAATAATAACAACAACAACAACAATAATAATAATAATAATAACAATAATAAATAAATATATATAATAATTATTCTTTATTGAAAATTAAAACTTTATTAATTGACAATAATATGAAAGGAATATAATATCATATCCTTATATTATATACATATATTCATTGATAATGTATAAATAATATATAATAGACAAAGAAATACAAATAAAATGTATACATATATTCAATCTTAAAAATATAATTAAAAATAAAAGAAATTAAAAAATAAAAAATATATAATTTAGCATTTACATTATAAAAATAAAAGTATTATTTAAATAAGTAAGAAAATATTAAATAAATGAAGTAAAAATCATATTAATCTTTTAATATAATACAATGTAGAAATAGTAAATAAACAATATATTAATTAATCCACCGTTAAACTATTTTAAAGATGGATTTTTGATATTTAAGAATGAATTTTCCGTCGCTGAAACGGGATTTTTTTGTAGTGTTCAGAGGCAGCCAAGTTTATTTTTGAAATTTTATATATTCAAAATATGCACTAATTTTTATTTTATTTCAATGAAAAAATCTTTTGCATAAATGGATGAAATATACAGTTGTTGCATACAACATACTAGCATAGATGAAATAATGATTTGTGGGCATCATATTTTTTTTTGGATATAAACTGCCACTAGAAAAAATTATTGTATAGGAATTAATATGTGCAATTTTTTTGTACTGTTATTCTCTATGTGTATATTAGATTTTAAATTGTTATTTGACTATCTTAAATTAATGAATTGGGTGAAGATTGTCATTTATTTTTTAAATGTTGAATATTATATATGTTGAGTTACATTGCATTATTTTAATTTTTTACTTTCTTTTACATGTTTGAGATAATTTAATGTATTTCAAATGTAGAAGTTATATATTATATGCATTCTTTTTTTTATTGTTGGAGAACCAATCATTCTTTCTAATTTTAGTAGAACCAATAAACTTTCTCCATTTCAAAATATTTATTTTTTTATGATTTTTTTGTAACATTTTTTTTTAGATATTTTCACACTCCATCTCCCAATTTTAACTATATCCAAAACTCTACAAAATTTCATAATTCTAACTTAAGATTTGATGTCATATGGCAAAGAGTGGTATATTAGTCCAAAATTATTTCTTAATTCAAAATCAAACTACTAAAACAACAAACATTTTGAAACAGGGATACTATTATTTTTTTGATATTGATGTATTAATTTTTTTGGATATTTTGCCATCAAATTTTCACCTATCAATAAATCTTTCACAAAATATTAATAAACTATACATTTACGAATTTAAAATATAAACTAGCAAGATCTCCTTTCATTGATATAATTAAAAATATACAACCAGTGTTAATTGTAAATGGACAAGAAACATTTAGGATGAATAACATTCTTAAAGAAGAATGAATCAGTGGGGGCAGAAAATGAGATAAGAAAATTGAAAAATGACAACCCCTAAAAATTAGAAGATATTTTTGGGTTGGATTTTTCACATTTGGATATAATTTCATTATTGTATTATATTTTTAATATTTTAATGTTTTTTACTCATTTCGCTATTTAAATATATTTTTGTGTTAAATGTTTGGCTCATTGAACAAATAATTTCTTCATGCAGTTTTCATTGGTGAAGTTTACGTACGTGATTAATTAATTATATATTTATTTAGAAAATTCTTAATTATTTTATTTAGAGAGTAAATAATTATTTTTTATTATTTTTTATGTTATCATACAACAATGATTCATTTCAGCCAAATAATTTCTGTAGCGCCCCGGTCCCGAAAGACCGTGGAAATGGACGCCACGGGGGTGGGAATTAAGAAGCGGGAAAGAAATGGGGTAGTTTAATTAACAACGGGGTGATAATCCAAAAAAAATTAATCTTTAGAATAAAATTTAACAACCGAGTATGCCAAAGATAGGTTATGCCTTCTGAAAAATTAGACAGCATAACCTCTGTAACTAGAGCGAATCCCCGTTTATAACGGCTTATAAGAGAAGAATGGAAGCTGTAATAATTCAATAAGCCCTTTCATAGGCCAAACGGAAACAAATAACCAGATACCAACAATTAATAGACTCATTCATAGGTCGACAAAAGAAACAGACACCAATATGCTGAACAAATGAAGCCCTTCCATGGGCCAAAATGAATGATCAAATAGACATAACGAAAGACGGACTTCCTCCCCTTGGAATAATTATGTAGCTAAGCATATGATACATGTTAACTAGGAAGTCAACAAAAGTTCAGAATCAGAGAAGCAGAATCATATTAACAAAATACCAAGATTAGAGTTCTTAGCATTTAGAAAAAGAATACCATAAGTGAGAAATCTCAATTCTTAACATAATACTAACAAAAAGGGACAATGGAAAAATATGTAAATCATAATAGCCCATATTTCAGCCTCGTCACATCCACGCTCCAGCCTACTGACCTGAAAATGTTTGAAAAGATTTGGGCTGAGTACTAATGCACTCAGTGGGCAAGTTCTCACAATTTAAGTTATGCAAATCATTTTATTAAAGTAATCTATCTGTGTTCATGCAGGTAGTGAAGCTTAGGAGGTTTAAAAGTTGGAAGCAACCTAAGTTCACCAAAACATTTTATCGTGAAGCGCTTAAGAGTATAACCCGTCACTGCCCGCAACCCAAACTACATCACCAGCGCATAACGTTGAGTATGGCCATAGTATACCCAAAGAGTATAACCAATAAGTGTTTCATTTTAGTCTCACCGACAAGGAGTAGGGCAGGACAAACAATGCATGCATACTGTAGCTACTCACATTGGCACAGCGCTGGTTTATGAGACTCCGACAACATACAGTAGCATGTAAATAGTTAACACAGATAGTCACATATGCAATTTTAACAAAGCAGAGCTTAATAACTCGAAAGATACAATTTGCAAAGATATAGTATAGCCCACCTTATACATACAGAAGTCCTTCCCTGGTTCCCCTAGGCTAAGATGCTCTAACCATCTCGAGATTCAATCCTTCACCTTCCTCGTAAGTCACGCAAATCCTACAAGGATCGATCTTCAGCTCAGAACAACTACTATATTTTCGGAAATTAATCTACTGTAATCCGAGCTATTATTTAATTTTATTCTTTTTAGAAATAGATTGCGCGACTCTAGAGACCTCGAATAATTCCGACAAAGAAGGAAATAAATTCCAAAATATTATTCTTGATTTATTGGGACCAACCGATTTGACAGGGGTCTCTTTTCAAAACTTGCCATTTTAATCGATTTTTATCAGATTTGTGCCACGGCACTTTCTAACCGTTCAAAAATTATGAAAATATTCAAGGACCATCCTATATATGCCAAGACTATAGTTTGAGAGTTTTAGAATTTTTCGATAACACATGACTCCAGTATAAAAATAACTGCTTATATTAAATAATCGATATTATTCAAAACTCATCCGAAAATTACGAAATTCGACGGGAGCATAGGAAATATTATTTCGAGCAACTTTCGAGAAGAAACTTTTTTGATTTGACGACCCAAAATGGGTGAAACGGGAGTTTCGGTAAGAATATTCACAGATTTTAGCCGAAAATGTATCGGTCTCGATCGAGCTCGATACTCGTTGGATTTTCGCTCAAAAGTACAATTTTTGATAGTGCAGAAAATAAGAAATTTAATGGTGTAATCAGATCAAAGATCGAACGGCTAGATCATAAATTCGAAACTGGCAGATTTATAATGTAATATTCAGATCCGGATTTCAAACGACAAGAAATCAAAAATCTATTCCGGTTAACTACAAGATCCAAATGATCAAAAACTATTTATAAAAAGAAGATTTCTAATACGACTATCCAGGAAGAGTAGATCTGAGATTTACATAAAATGAAAATGGGGAAAAATACCGAAAACTCACAACATCAAAAATCGGAATCGGTAGAATTAAAGATAATCGAAATATAAGCATATTTAGAACTTGAAATTTCTAAATTCATCGGTCCGAATGACCAGAATCGGAGAAAGTACCTTCTCCGAGGAATTGGCAGCGGTCACGATGATTTTCCATCGTGATCATCCTTCGTGTCATCATTTCAATCATGTATTCGTGATCTACGCGTTGACACCTTCAAAATGACTATTTCAGAATTGAAATAGGAAACTAGAGTTGTATATTCTCTGGAAGCTGCTCGACGTTTCGATTTTGAAAATGAATGAAAAATGAAACCTTAAGCTCCTATTTATAGAGGAAAAATAAATAGGATAATAATGAATAAAAGAAAGAGGATAATGATGGAAAAAGAATAGGATAATTAAGAATAAGATAATCTTTTGAAAAAGAAATTGGATAATGACGGATGTGCCTTTTTATATTAAATTTATTATTTTTCAACTTAAAGTTGTGCCAAGAGTTCATTTGAACTCGAAATTTAAAATTTCAAAGGTTGGCACGATTCTTGAAATATTTCCTATCAACCCGAGAAAAATATCATAACATATTTTTAAGGTAATTTTTGACCAAATTAGATTTAACAGATTTCCCTGGCTGCGATTTTCCTTTATTTGAGTCATTTAAGGACCCAACTTATTTTCTAACTTACCAGAGGGTAACATAAGTTGAATTAAACCTTCTAAAATATTTCGGGGTATTACAATTTCACTTATTGATATTGTCTCGTAAGGTGGTTTATGATCGTCAAATACTAACCGAGTTTCACTTATATTCGAGATTAATGTCCTGATTTTTAGAATTTTGATAGTTGCGCAATCAAATTATGCTAAATCGTGTTGAAAATGAACAATCTTTATATAATATAATAATGATCTTCAAATATGCGAGGGCACATATTTAAATATATCTATGCTACCTTATTTGATCCAATAAATTATTTATACAAGACATTTCAAATTATTTGATGTTTTTCTTTAATAGTTAGATATCGTATGCGCGTATGTTACATATCATATAAAAAAATGATCAATGTTTAATTTCATACTATGTATGTATAGATCAATATTTTACAATGATATAATTTAATGCATTCATTCCTATATGTAAGGAGACATAGAATGACATGACGTCGATCATGAAGTTCGAGGTCTTCTCTACAAATATAATGTAAACAATATGAGAGATTATTTTCCAACATATAAGAGATGATTTTCCAACTTATGAGAGATGGTGACGAAACATTAATCAACTTGTGGAAGTGTTGCTCAAGATGTGTCATCATGTCCTATATATCCACTTCAAACAATCGTGAGAGATGGCGAAGACGTGATAATTTTCTTAAATGTATTTTGCGGTGTTGTCATTTTTTTCTTATTTTTTCTCATTGTACCAAAATTATAAAGGATATCGATTATGTTTGTAATGAATTTCAGGTGAATCAATTATGTTATTTGTTTTATTGAGCAAACTGAATGGAAAATATAAATGTATTCATAGATTTGGGTTGAAAATAGCGAATAAACTTGAATATAACATTATATTCTGTGTACATTTTATAATTGTTTGTGTTAATTATTTAAATGTGATTTAATTATTTTACTTAGACATAATTTAATTTATATATCTCTCGCCGTGCATCGCACGGGATGTAATACTAGTTATCAATAAAAAAGAATTAATTGCGTACACATTTTTGGGAAATTTTATAATGCATGTAGGAGTATTGCGGCCCATTGCAAAGATCACGGCATAATGTTTCCTTGTTTAAAAAGATGGATGAGATATAATATCCCCACCTATGTTATAAAATTTTCCAAACGTCTTCATTACGTCACCAAATTAATAGGCAAATACACGCCTCTCTTGCCAAATTGTCGCATGTTTGGAAACCTAGAGAGAGAAGATTCTAAGTTATGCCTACTATACGAGGTAAGATTCATTTTTTTTCTTTTCTAACGAAATGAAATGGTAGATATCTTTCTACTATACGATATGTTTGCATTTGGACATCCAATGCAGATGTACGTGAGACTGTTTTTCCTTTCAATTTATGAGGTTAGGGTTCTTTATTGTCGCTTTGGGATTTTATGGAGATATATGTGTGCTTTTTTCTCGCCCAACCGCGTTAGTACAGTAATCCAATTCGATGTCACTCTTAATTTTTAAATTGCAATGTCAAATCAATAAGTACTCATGGTTGCATGGCACTTCATGTGCAATTTCGGGTTAATTCTATGCTAGGTGGCCATGCATGGCATCTGTAAATCTTAGTTGTACAAGTATTCCAAGAGAGTGAAAGGATGATTGGCAGTTGCCATTTCATATTAGACAAAAACTTGTATCAGATCGTCTAACGGATCTCTTACGTTAGACAGGTTAAATAATACCAAAACCCGCCCCAAAACCCGCTCACCCGCCCATTTCCACGCCAGGCGCGTGCGATACACGTGCCCACGCGCTCTCACGCGCAGCGCGTCAAACGCACACGCCTTGCTATGGCAGCTGGGCTGCTGTTGGGCCTTTTTGCCCTTTTTTCATTCCTTTTTTTTTTCTTTCCACTTTCGTTTCTTTGCTTTTTTTTAGCTTTCGATTTTCGTTTTTTTTTTTGTTTTTTCTTTTTCTTTTTTGCTTTCGTTTCTTTTTCTTTTCTTTTTCTTTTTTTTTTAAATAATCATAATATAGTCTTCTCAGGATATACATTTATTTTTTAAAAATATATATATTTTTTCCTGGCGTTTGACTAATTATTGAGCCAAAAAAGAAGTGTCATTAATTATAAGGTAAGTATCATTAACTATGAGTGGAGTATAATATTAACGAAAGTATCATTATTTATGAGGTGAAACATTATTAACTCATATATGAGTATCATTATTTATGGGGTGAAGTGGAGTCTCATTACTATGAAAAAAGTATCACTGAATGCAGAAGAAAGTATCACTAATTAGAAAGAAAAGTATTACTAATTGCAAAGAAAGTATCACTAATTAGAAGAAAAGTATCACTAATCGCAGAAGAAAGTATCACTAATTAGAAGAAAAGTGTCACTAATTGCAGAAGAAAGTATCACTAATTAGAAAGAAAAGTATCAGTTCAAACATATTACATAATTCAAAAATTGAATTATTAGCTACATAAAAGAAAATATTGCAATTCAAAAATTGAACATGATAATGAGTAGTAAATACTTATTATATTAGTGATGCTTCATCATTAATGATACTTCTCTGTTGTTAATTTAATAATTAATGCTTAATCATCGGTAATTTCATTTTAATGAAAATATAACTTTTATCTGGTGAAGTATCATTAACTGTGATGTGAAGTATAATTAATTATGGATAAAGTATCATTAACAAAATCATTTTAAAAATACACAAAAAAAAGAAGAAAGAACAAAAACTGCCAAAGAAGAAGGAAAAAAACTGCCAAAGAAAAAGAAGAAAAAAAAAGAGAGAGATAACAGTAAAACACGTTTCTGAAAAGAAGAAAAAAAAAAGATAGCACTAAAACACGTTTCTGGAAAGAAGAGAGAGAGAGAGAGAGAGAGAGAGAGAGAGAGAGAGAGTGTTTCTGGAAAAGCAAAAAAAAAAAAAAGGAAAAAACGTTAATTTCTGGAAAAGAAAAAAAAAGAAATAAAAAATTGAATATAAAAAAAAGGGAAGGGGGGAGATCATTAAAAAACTCAAAAGGAAAAGAAAAAAAGGAGGGGGGACCACTTTATTGGGCCAAATAATATCCGTCTAACGCAAGGGGATCCGTTAGACAGTCTAACAGAAGTGTGCCCCTTCACATTAACATTCATACACTAGGGCATATTATCTTTCTCATATTTTTTCAAATATAAAAAATCTATCTCATCTTCTCTCCCCCACCCTCTCCATCCACTTCAATTGTCACAACGCCTCCTCCTTCATGGACCATTACCAGTGACACGGAGTGAGGAATGTTGTTCAGGAATTGATTCACAATATAAAAATTCATAAATAAAACGATAGAAAAATAATATTTTAAACTCATAAAATTATAATATAATCATTGAGCTTACAAAAATCTCCAACCACATTACATAAACGTGTAACATTATTAAAAAAGATCCAAAAATTATTGTATGCTTTTTAGTAGCAACAACAATAATAGTAAGTTGGAGCTGACGAACAAAACAATCAACAATATGCATGAGAATTCCTCTGAAGTATTAAGTCTTTTAATCCATTGAATTCACATCTCATGTTGCTTGTACTATCATATTCTTGATTTCTTAAACTATGAATGCTTAAGCAACAAGAAGAGAGAATCAATACCCAACTTTTCAAGTGAGATTGCACCTGTGTCACAAACATGCAAGGGACCAAAAAAACGTCCAATGACATATCTAACCTTATTCACATAAAGTAGAACAAACTCTCATTTGCTCTTTGACATAAACATCCCGATATATACTCATTCGCTAATATGGGGAAAAATTCATTTAGAATATTCAAAACTAGTTTTTTTTGTAGTGCAGTTTTTTGATTTCATGTGATCGAAAATTTGTGTGGATAAATCCCTATTTTTTGTGTGATTTTCGATATTTATGATTTAGTTTGGAATGGAATTTTGATTAATATCAAAATTTTCAAATTTAATCATGGTAGGGATCGAAAATTATGGGGATTAGAATTGGAGAATGTAATCTTTGATGTATATCAAAAGTTACCAAATTCTAATCCAAGTAGGTTTCAAAATAGAATTTTAAATTTAGTAAGTGTTTGAAGAGGATCAAACTTCCATATTTTTTATTCTAGTAATTTTGATACCTAGTATATAATTTGGAAAGGATTTTGATTAATATCAAATTTTCAAATTATTAATTTTATTTAGGGATATTCGAAATTTGGAGATCAAATATTCGAAATTTTTTGATGTTATCAAAATTTCCATATCTAATCCTAGAGATATTTTTAAAATATGGGAGATTATAATTGGATAAGGTAATTTTAATAAATATCAAAAGTTACCTAATTATAATCCAAATAGGTTTCAAAATAGAATTTTAAATTTGGAAAGTATTTTGAAGTGGATCAAAATTTCCAGATTTATTATTCTTAGAATTTTCGAAACCTAGGTATTTAATTTGGAATAGATTTTTGATTAATATCAAAATTTCCAGATTTAATTATTTAGGGATTTTCGAAAATTAAGGAATTTTATTTGGGAAAGATTTTAGATAAATATCAAAATTTTCAGGTTTATTCCTTATGTTATTTTCGAAGAATTAAGATTGAATTTGGTGGAAAATTATAACTAATTTCCAAATTTTATCTTAGTGTATTATTCGAAATTATAAGATTTAATTTGGAGGAATTTTCGATTTATTTTGAAAATTTCCATATTTTATCTTTGTGATAATTTCGAATGTATAAGATTTAATTTGGTGGAATATTTTAATTAATTTTAAAATTTCCAAATTTAATCTTATGGTATTTTTGAAAATTTCAATTTTAAATTGAAGATAATTTTCGAAAATGATCATGTATGGATATCATATGCAATTTTATATTTATCACTTAAAATTTGATAGTTGTTGTATGTAGACGGTTTTTATTTGCAGGTGATACCAACTATCATGGCTTTTTAATTTATGTGATGTGATGATTTAATTTATGTTGAATGAATGGTTGTTGATGGTCGTATGCCGGTTTGGCTACGAGGTTTTTATCCATGAGAAAATCCATGGATTAAACTAGCATTTATTTTATTACGTTGGTTTAATGTAATAGGAAAAATAAATGTTAGAGTATTTGGATGGAATTTTTGAAATTCCATGTGTCTTGAGTTGTATCTTTTTATTACTTTATTATTCTAGACATATTAGGATTTTCCATAATTAAAATCTTTATCATATGGAAATTGAATATTTAAGATAATGATTACTTTATCCTAGTGGATTTGGATAAGGTAATTGATATCTTTGAATTTATTCAAATGTGATAGGATAAGATTTAAATTAGGAATAGAAATCCTTATAGAATTAGATAAGGAAAGGGATTCTTCTCAAGAAAGGAAAGTGAAGCAGCCCCAATCAAGGAAGGACGAAATTCCGGACATGTCCCGAAACCCTAAATCAGCATTAGGGTTTTGGCGAGACGCTTGGTGGTGGCGCCGATGACGTCTAGATTTCCGGAGCTGATTTTCCAAGATTATCTCATGAATACAACATGAGAAATATGTCATGATAGTTGGTTTAAATTATTATGCTTATTATGTTGTTATTTGCATGTCATGGATGTTTATCATTTTATGTGATAATCTTGCATGCTAATGGGATAAAAATGAAAACCTCAAGTATAAATAACTGAGTGGGAGAGATTCATACCAAAGTATATAGAAATCTCAATCGGTCTCCATTAATCTGGTTTAATTGAGAAGTGATGAGCATGCGCGTTGACAATAGGTCATCCTCCCTAACGGATGTGTCATATCACTGGACTCTCTAGAAATTAAACATCGTAATAGATAACTATAGGACACTGTTAGAATAAATTGACTCCTCCAACTGGAGCAATGAGTTCGAACCACTGCCCTTGGGGTGAAGATGATGGTGTTCACACTTAGGTGTAATTTATTAATAAACGTCCACACTAACGTGGCTTATTAATTAGAAGATTACATGACTGGGAATGTTTTCCGACTATTAATTTACCTGTCATAAGGAAACTTGACTGGAGGTAAATTAAAGGTTAATAACCTGTTTAAAAATGAATTTTATAAACGTCCACACTAACATGGCTTATAAGAAATATTTTTAAAATATCGGTGGATATGCATATAATTCTTTTTGAGGATTTCAATTATATGTTTAGTATCCTAAATGGTGTGACTGTACTGCATGTTACTTTTCTGATATTCTATATTATCATGGCACTCTCCAACTTGTCTTCTATTCTCAAAAGTTTAATATCGGTGAATTACTAAATACTGGATTCGGAACTTAAAATATTGTCTTAAACGGCTGAAGATTTAATTATACTTGATGAGGAATGTCATGAAAAACCAGTTGCGAATTCTGATGAAATAGTGAGAACCTCTTATGGTGTAATCTCATCTTATGGTGTAATCTCAAGAAACTCTTCGGACATCAAAATTACACAATAAAATGCATTACCATGAAAAATCTAATAAGCACCAAGATAGTCGATTCCATTCCTGTAAGGGATCACGTTCTCCGGATGATAAGCTACTTATCAGAGATTGAAACCCTGGATGGTGAACAAGATACCGAGTCTTAATCGAATTGGTGTTTAATAGTATGTCCCTGAAGCTTAAATAGTTCTTTTTGAATTTTAGCATGATAAAGAATTATATCACTTTATCAGAAATGCTTGTTGATCTTCAGACAACTGAGATGCTAGTGAAAAGTATCACAGAAGCGCAAATGGCTGAGAGAAATGCATCTTCGGATAAGAAGAGGAATGCATGTCAAACAAAGGAAGCGTGTAGGGCAATGAAGAAAATGACATAGTTACCTCAAAAGGACTTTAAGTTCAAAGGATATGTGCTTCAAGTACAATCAACCAAGACATTATAAGTCTGAGTGTCCTCTCAAAAGGAAAGGTATCTCTCACTCGTTTGAGTAAAGATGAGATCACTATGTACATGTGCAATGCTATGGTAAAATGGCAGCTATTGCAGTGGGAGACATAGACATACCTTTCAATGGTGATAGATTTTGGTCTTTAAAAGGATTGTCTATATGTGCTAGACTTTAGAAACTTGGTTTCTGTTTCTAAGTTGGTTTTATGAATTGATATCTTGTTACTTTTGATAATGTTATCATGGTTGGGAAACATTTTATCTATTCTGGCACATTGGATGGACATCTTTAAATACACTAAAATCCATGATTAACACTACAAAATAACTATTGATAATTGTTACTTTTGATAATGTTATCATGGTTGGGAAACATTTTATCTATTCTGGCACATTGGATGGACATCTTTAAATACACTAAAATCCATACTTAACACTACAAAATAACTATTGAATGCATTGATCAACCTCAATAAAAGGAAAGAATCTTCGCAAAGGAATCAAACCTATCTTTGGCATCTAAGATTGGATATATTATTCTTAAGTGGATTCAAAGTTTGATAAACGATGGTCTATTGGTCTCACTGGTCCTAGAATCGTTTCTTTGTGCAAATCCTGCTAAGAAGGTAAGATGACCAAGTGTCCTTCAAGGTTAAAGGAATAGATTCAAAGAAGTTATTAGGTTTAATTCACTCTGCTTATGTGGCCTTAGTGACAAGTACCTCTTAGGCGACTTTAGGGATCACTTGGCTGAGAATGGGATTGCATCCCGGTTAACTACGTCTGCTATTCAAACAGTAGAATGACGTAGTGGTGCGAAGAAATTGAATGTTATTGGAAATGGTTAGATCGATGATGAGCTATTCAAAGTTGTTTATTTAATTTTGCGGATATGTTCTAGAAACGACGATTGTCTGTTGGATATCCCAGATAAATGAAAAGTGGTTTATTTTATGCTCCTAAGAATCAGAAGGACATTGTAAGCACTAATGTCCGATTCTTAGAAGAAGACTATATAATAAGTCACAACGTTAAGGTCAAGATCGTTCTTAATGGTTTGAGGAAGGGACATTCGTATCCTACACCAAAGTGTACAAGAAGATGTACTACCTAATACTGCACAGTGTGTCATGAAGGTACAGAAAATTCTTCATCGCAGTGGGAGGGTTGTACACCAACCTAATAGATTCTTTAGTCTAGAAGAATCTTCTGATTTTCTGGAAAGACTAAATGAATTGGATCCCAGAAACTATGATGGAGTGGTTCAAGATAAGGATGCGGTTCCTTGGAAAACTGCAATGGAATCTGAAATGAGATCTATAGATCACCATGATAGTGGGAGCTTGTAGAACCACTAAATGGGGGTAAAACTCATTTGGTGAAAGTGGATCTACAAAAAGAAAGAGAGAATCCAACGGATTGTTAGATCTGGAATCTCTTGTCTGTTGCTACTCATTTTAACTTATTTGTTTGGCAAATAGATGTCAAGACAATTTTTTCTGAACGGAATTCTTGAGGATAATATCTATATGCGACAAGCAAAGGGATTCATTGCTAAAGGCCAATAGCACTTAGTGTGCTAGCTCAGAGGTCCATTCATGGATTTAAGTAAGCATCAAGATCTTGGAATATCCGATCTAATGAAGTTATCCAGTCGCATGGATTCGTGGAGAAATCGGATAAAGGCTGTGTGTACAAGAGGCGTGATAGAAACATGGTGGTTATCCTAGTACCATATATTAAATAACAACTTGCTTATTGGGTAATAATGAGAAGGAGTTATTAAACATATGGGTGTGGTTGTCCAGGCATTTCGATATGAAGGATTTGGGTTGATGTATTCATTCCAGGTTGTTTATATCGAAAACGTGCTAGCTAGATTCAACATAAAAATTCCAAGAAAGGTTTTATACCTTTCGAGCATGGAATACATCTACTCAAGGAAATGTGCTACCCAAACACATAATGAGATATATGTGAAAAATGAGATTCCTTATGCTTCTGCAAAAGGAAGACTCATGTATGTTATGCTATGCACCAGGCCTATATCTGCTATGCAGTAGCATAGTGGGAAGATGTCGTTTTAACCCTAATTAAGGACAATGGACTGTGGCAAAAATCATTCTCAAGAGAACTTGAGATAGTATGCTTGTTTACCACTCGGACAGTCTAATTGCCTTGGGTTATACGAGTTTAGTTTTTCCGGAACCGATAAAAAGGATTAGAGTAAATCTTCCTCGGCATATGTGTTTAAATTGAGAAGAGGAGTCGTGGCATGGAGGAGTAAGGCAGAAATGCATGCTAACTCCACCATGAAAGTCGAGTATGTGGCTGGCTCTGAGGCTACGAAAGATTGTGCGACTCCATAGCTTCTTGCTGGACTCGGGCGTGGTTCCTGATTTGCCTTAGGAGTATCATGACACACTGTGATAACTCCAGTGCAGTAACAAATTTAAAAAGGAATCCAGAGTCCATGGGGCAATTAACACATAGGATTATAGTACCACCTTATACAAAATATAAGGGAGGAAGATGTGGCAGTGGTCAAGATTGCATTGGAAGACAAAAATGGTTGTCCCATTCACGAGCCTTCCAAGCTCAGACCTTCAATGGTCAAGTGGAGATAATGGGAGTTGATACAGACCCGGGGCCGTTTTTGAGTTTATGTTATGTTGGAGAGTTAGCCAGTGTGTTGTTTATACTTGAAAGACATGCTTCGAGTATAAGTGGGAGATTGTTGGTTTTGTATACTGGAAAGCTTGTCTTTGTATACAATAAACAATATTAAGATAATATAGATTGAATAATAATTGCATTCACTGTTTGTGTATATATTTATTGTTATATATTTATATGCATGGTTCCATATACTTGCATTGTAGATGATATGGTGTGGGTCAACACATGGTAGAGATCATATCATTGGATTCCTTGCAATGTATTAAAAGGCTCACGGCTTAGATGGTCCTGAACCCACCATCGATACACCGTAGAATAATCTGATAGTTAGTTTATCTTGACTAACTGATTATTCTAGTACACTGGCTTGTGTATTGAGGAGGATCACGATAGGATATTGTTCTCTATTCTGACCTTAAGTGAGAGAATAAAGATCCACAGAGTTCGGGTTCTGAACTCATGTTTTATTGATGAGCATATGTGTGCATTGTTTGTTACTTTGACTTATCAATGGGTGAGATTCTTTCGTGGGTCAATAAACTCGATATCTTGGGTAATAACAGTGCATACATGATGTGTCGTGCAATATGCATGAGCACCGTGTCCTGGTGCGCCAGGTTGATGATGTCCTCTTGAGGAGGCACGTAGATCATGGGAAGCCCTGCAGGCAGAATATTAATTTATTCTTTACATGATACGGAAATCGTGCGGTACTACTCAAGGAACAAGATATTAATTAATTATAGTTGTCAGAAGCTTACATAATTAATTAATGGACATTATATCTTAAACATGGGGAATGGCTGAACTAAAGAAGAAAGCATATTCGTAAATATGTATTAAATTGGTAGGTCAGTATTATTTCTTTAGTGGAATAAAAATAATACTTAATTTATTTAATTATATCCTAAGTTTATTGGATATTAGAAATTAAATAAATTAGTAGGCCAATTTAATATTCTTCTAGATCCCTGTTGTAGCCCAATATGACCTAAGTGGACTGGGAATGGAACAAGAGTTGGAGGCCCAAGCCCAATAGGGTTTGGAGAGTTAATTTTCATCCCATCCCCTATAATAAGGGAGGGGGGCCACGAAATTAATAAGAAAAAATACACTCTAATACAGCCCCTTTAAGTGCTCTCTTGATTCCTAGAGTTTCTACAACCGTTTAATAGTCTGCAGCCTACCCTGCATCTAAACAAGGTCGTAGAATATTGGAGTTGTGTGTTTCGAACACCATGAAGATTCATCATGATCATGTGTTCTCCATCAACAACGGGACTAGATCTTTAATCCTGTGACCAACCCGACAAAGTTTGTAAGTACCGATTTCGATAGATTCTATTTTATTCCGCTGCAATAGATTCGAAATTGAAACTTGCATGTTAATTCAACATAGAATAATTAATGTCACACATAAAATTATGATTTACATAAGTTAGAATTAATGGCATCCAAATAGATCATGTGGGGTACAATTCGAGAAAACGCCAACACTTCGAACGTGGTCTGCAGGATATCCCACGCATCCTTGGTCTTGTCACAGGTCGAGATCAGCTTGAAGAGATTCATGTCAACAGTAGAGAAGATGGCATTCGTGGCTTTAGCATTTAGCCCCATGATCTGATACTCAGCATCCCCCCATTCTTCTTCAGGCTTCATCACAGATTTGCCTCTATCATCTGTCTTTGTGGGAGGCTTCCACCCTTCAGTCACCATCTTTCAGGCACGCTCATCAATTGAGCGAATGAAAGCCGTCATTCTAGCTTTTCAATAGGCATAGTTGTTGTCATCAAGGAGCGAAGGTCGCACCGTCGAGGCTCCTTCTTTCATCGAATTCATCTCGGCAAAACAACACAAAATACACGGATTAATACCCCAAGATCAACCCTGAATATAGGCAACCCGCTTTGGTGCTAATTGAAAAACGATAATCCGTGTTATGCGTGTTTTAGTTATCCGCTTAAATTCTGTTCTATGATATGTGTGAGACAGATGCAAGAACATAAAAGAATAAAGCAGTAAAAACGCATGAGATGGTAACCCAGTTCGGTTCAAACAACCTACTCTGGGGGATTGCTCCCAAACTTGAAGTTTCGACTGTTACTCCTTCGAAGAGTGTATTAGGGTTCTTACACATACAAGTCTCCCGCCTTATGTCGCCCGTTCTTCTCCACGAACTCTTTCGCTAGCCGAAAGCTGTAAGATCCCCTTATAACTGTGACACTAGACTCTCTCTAACTACTCACGACTTCAACTTACAATCTCTCCCGAGATTGCGTACAAAACGGATATAAAAATCCCCTCGCGTGTTTCACTCGAAAACACTCAAAACTAGTCTATCACGTTGAACTGTTTAATGAACAACTACTAATTACAATGACCACAAACAAACTGACTCTCAAATTATCTATCAAGAGAATCTAAACAAAATATGAGTGGTACCGATTGCTCCTCAATTCGGCCTTCATATAGACGACTCTTCAACCTTGGCGTCGATCTCCTTCCGCCGCCAACATGGTAAGAGAATTGATGGTTTGTGATCTTGTAGATGTGTGTAGATGCTTTCCATGTGTAGTAGGGTTAATTCAGCACGGAATCTACACCACAAGGCAGTAAAATGAATCTATCTTGACCTTCCAAACTGGTTCGGCGCAAGATCTTTCCAACATGGAAACTGCCATAAATAGAGTGTCCCTGGTTCTGTCTGGAACATAATCTGGAACAGTTCACCAACTGTTCTTCTTTTCTTGCACAGCGGAATACAAGACTTCTTGGGACATACCCAGACACACATTGTCGAGCATATCTCGCCAATACAACAACACAAATACTTAGTGCATTATTGTGGCACTAACAATAATATCTTTCTAAATATTTGTAGATGTAAGTTTGAGGTTGTCAGATGCATTTTTGAGTTCAACGTTATGTATTTCTTCATTGCAAGAAACAATAACTTTGAAAAGATAAATAAAGTTTCCTTGATTTAGGAATTCTTACGGCTCATCATTTCCTCGAAAAGTTGACCCTTGCATAATGAAATAGCACATACAAACAATTGATGCATTCAATCTACAATGATAATCAATCTTAGATTAATTTAACACTTTAGAAAGAGACACTTCAATGTGCTGGCCTTGATTCATCAAATCTTGTCATGCCAATTTACAATTATTATGAACATTATTATGATTACCAACATGATCGGTCAAATCTTGTTATTCCCTAGCGCCAAGAATTAAACCATGTAGATACAAAATATTTTCAAGGTTTTTGGATTTTCACATAACACTTAATTTTTGCAATAACAGCAAAACTTTACCTTTTTTTTATAATTAAGCCATCTAATGATAACTTATCTGATGTGGCCTAATTTTGTTTACACACACGTGTATGACGTGTACAAAATAAATAATAAAACGATAAACAGCAATTTGAATATGGTTCTGATTCCTCTTAAAATTTCGATGAACAAAATAAAAAATTCACGATTCCTCTCAATTTGACAATTGTGTTTCAAATGTCGTCGGCATTCCGTCCACCTCCATTGCATCAAGCGACATTGTTTAAACCTATTATGTGTTATGCACACATCATACACACATTTGTTAAAAAAAAAAAAAAAAAAACCATTATATAAGTTTTTATCGGATGATTTAATTGCAAAAAAAAAAAAAGAAACAAAAAAAGGTAAAACGTTATGTGAAAAATCAAAAATTTTGAAAAATTATTGATATTATTGGAAAAATTAAAAATTATGTGAAAAATACAAAAGGTTGAAAGTTTTTTTAGTATTATTATAAAAATTAAAACATTGTTTGAAAATAAATAAAACTATGAAAAGATTATGATAATATAAAAATTATTAACCCAACATAAATATTGTAATAATTAAGGATTATGATACGGATCATCAATTTTTTAAAATTTTTACCTCTGAGAAGTGCAACTTTTGACTTGATCTTAACAAGACAAGACTTAATTAGGCAAAGATTTATATCATATGTATCGCGATTAATCTTTCACGATCAAGCCTCCCATGCTTTACCTAAGTTTGCAGCTAATGTTGATAAGTGAATGTCTGATTTTCCTAGCACGTTGTTTGAAAACTATTTCATTGAATTTTTCGTAATTTTATTGGTTAATTATATCTAAAATCACAATCTTTTATCAATTTTTAGTTTTAAATATGATTTTTAAATATTATCAAAAATGTCAAATTGAACTTCACATATTTTTTTTTTTTTAACTCACACACCCGACCTGTGGTATTGAAGAAATTTAAGCTCGTGACCTTTGGTCTCCAAATAACCTCACTCCACCACTAGACCATCCCCACTAGGATACTTTACATATTTATGTAATTAAAACACTTGGTCGAGTTTGGGGGAGATTCTTTTCTCAGGAACCATTCTGTACAAATGATGGCATATCACATCTTGTCGTCTTAAAGATAAAAAACAAGTATACTTCCACAATGCAAATTATTTATGATGGCATTTATGATTGATTAGCTGACCACGACATAATTTTTTTTCCCACACTAGAATCAATGTTATAATTATATAAATATGTAAACTTTTGGTGTTATTAATAAGGATTAATTGCCAAATAAATCACCACGTTTCCACCATTTCACAAATTAAATATCACGTTTAAATGTGACCAATTACAACACCACATTTTAATATGCATGGGAGTAAACATCCCCAATTTTTCCGGTGAGTTAAATATGACGTATTTGACCTAAAAATCATGTTGGCAGCCACGTCAACACACACGTGTAATAAATGATGCCGTTTTTGTTACTTTCTCTTCTTTTTTATTGAAAAAAATCATTTTTTATATAATTATTTATTTCTAAAATAGAAAATATATTGAGAAAACTAATAAAATCGACGTCGTTTGTTACATGTGTATGTTGATGTGGTGGCCAATGTGGTTTTTAGACCAAATACGTCATACTTAACTTGCCGAAAAAATTGGAGATGTTTAATCCCAAATAAATTAAAACGTTGTGTTGTAATTGACTAGATTTAAACGTGGTATCTAATATGCAAAAATGTGTAAATGTGGTGATTTATTTAACAATTAACCATATTAATAAAATGTTAAAGTCATGTCTAAAATCAAACGTGCAATGTCGTGATTTTTGGTGCAATTATCCCTATTTTTAATATACAGTTGGTTACCTTTAAAAAAAGTGAGATTTCAAATAAATTTATGAAATTGGAAAATTTATGAAGTTAATTGCCTCTAAAATCACTACTTTTAATTTACCCGCTTTTTTGTTTTAAACATTAACATAAATTGATTTTTTTTTTTATAAATTAAACATCCGTAATATTTTCACCCAAATTAAAACTGACGTGGTAGATCGTGATGGCATGATTGCCTCTAAAATCAAAAATTTTACATGTTTTTTTTTTTAAACATCACCTTTTTATTTTTTCAATCATAACATAAATTGATTTATTTTTTCTGTAAATTGCATAGAGGTTGAATGAGATGATAATTTTTTTATTTTTTTTTTGAAATTAGATATATCTAGTTATATGATTAAACAACGATGTAATTTTTGTATGTACTCATTGGGCATTCTAGTGATCTTTAAACAATCTTCTAGTTTTTTTTTTTTGAAGATAACAATCTTCTAGTTACCTTTGAGGTCCGACCTTGAACATCATGCATTGTATTGAACATCAACAAATTCATTTTCTGAAAAGAAAATTAGAAACAGACAACATAACACCTGTGCAGACCTTAATGCCATGAACATATTTTGAGTATCTCAGTTAGGGGTGTCAAGGTACGGCATACCTTACTTTTTTTGTCATACCTTATACCTTACCTTAGCTTACGGTATGACAAAAATCATACCGTTGTCGTACCTTTACCTCCGGTATACCTTAGTTCGGTATACCTTAAGTTCGGTATGACATATAATGCATACCTTTACCATACCTTTATTTCGGTATACCTTACCGTACCTTAGTTCGGTATACCTTATTGTATCAATATTTCGGTCTGTATCATACCAATATTTCACGGTATATCGAAATTATCGTTATACTAAAAAATATTTATTAAGAAAATACATGCATAAAGAAACATTAATCAATAATACACTTCATTTATAAAAACATAAATAGATTGAATAATACACTTCAATATTACACTTAATTTTAATTTTCTCAATAATTCATCATAATTTTTAGTCTAAAAATTAAAGAAGAATATAAGAATATATTTATTACATTAGATTTCATATTGTTCAATTTTTAGTTAGGAGTTTTGTATTAATTATATGAAATATAATATTTTACTAAATGTTTATGATGGAATTATAACATTCTATATCATATATCATTTTATTTTAATTTTTTTTATAATTCATCATAACTTTTAGTCTAAAGAATAAAGAAAAATATAACATTATTATTTATTACATCTGATTTCACATTGTTCAATTTTTTAGTTAGGAGTTTTGTATTAAATTATATGAAATATAATATTTTTCTAAACTTTTATTATGAACATACTAAGTATTATAATATTTTATATAATATTTCATTTTAGTATATTTTTCTTTACTGTTCATCATAACTTTTAGTCTAAAGTTTAAAAAAATATAAAAGATTTATCAATAACATTTGTTTTCAAATTGATGAATTTGTAGTTCTAATTTAAGTATTAAATTATTTGAAATTTAATAATTTTCAAAACTTTCATAATAAACATATTAAGGCCTAAATATTATATTATTGAATAATATAACTCATTTTCTTTAAAATGTTTAGATCATTCATCATAACTTATACTTTAAAAATTTAAAATAATATAATAATTATTTATTACGTGTGATTTCACATTATTTGATTTTCAGTTATAATTTAATTATTAAATTATATTAAATATTATATGTTTATGAACTTTTACGATGAACAAACTACGTATTATATTTTTATATAATATATCTCATTTTCTTTTAATCATTTCAATCATTCTTGTTAACTTTTAGTTTTAAAAATTCAAGAAGAATAAAAGATTATTATGCATTATATAATTTAATTTATCTTTTATTTCATTGAAATAATTTTACATCTTATAATTTACGTATACATCATTATATTTTTAATTTTATTTATAATTCATTTTAACTTTTAATTTTATTGATCGAAAAAATAGATCATTATTTATTACATTTAATTTTAAATAATTCAATTTTAGTTATAATTTAGGTATTAAATTAAATATCAAAACATAATTTTTATGATAAATTTATTAAATATTGTATTATATATATTAAATTTGAAGCACGGTATGTACCGATATATACCGTCATACCGTACCATGGTATATGCCGAAGTGAAGGTATATAACGGTATAACGGTATATACCTTCAATTCAGCATATACCGTGGTACGGTATGACGGTATATACCTGCACATCGGTATATACCTTCACTTCGGCATATACCATGGTACGGTATGACGGTATACCGAACTTGCGGTATACACCGGTATACCTTAATTTTTAAAAATTCATACCGTTACCTTACCGTAAAATTCCGGTAAGGTATCATACCTTACCAAAAAACCGGTATACCGTAAATATCGGTATCTTCGGTATTTTTCCGGTACGATATGGACGGTATTTTTTGCCAACCCTAATCTCAGTTATTATACAACATTTATGGTGATCAAATTTTCAAAAAAAAAAAAGCGAAGAAAAAAAAGAAAAAAAAAACAAACAAAAACACACACACACAAACAAACGAGCTGAGCACGCGCGCGCACACACATGATTAGCTCCCAAGAACATAAGATTATGCAAAGAACTACGATAAAAATTTATATGTGACCGTCTTACGAGTCTTTTACGTTAGAAGTATCAAATAATATTCAAATCTGTCGAAAAAACATGTCCCGCCTTCATTTTGCACGTGAAGCTCACGCATCTGGACAACAATTATATTTTTATTTTTATTTTTATTTTTATTTTTATTTTTGCGTTTTCCCACGCCTGACACACACTAGGTCCCAACTTTTTTGCTTTCTAATTTTTTCCTTTATTTATGTTTTTGGTTTTTCCCCTTTTTTTCTTTTTTTTTTTTCGTTTGTTTTATTCGAGTTGTTTAGGTGTTAGTGTCAAACGAGAGCACAGCGCAAGAAGCCATATAAAAAAATTAAATTAATTCAATTTAATTTTAGACTTCAATAATTCCATTTTAGGGTATATATTTAGTTCAAAAAATTAATTATTGAGCACAATACACGAACCCATATGTTAGCGTTGAGCAAGTGCACTGCGCCAGACACCGAATAAAAAATTAAATTAATTCAATTTAATTTTAGGGTTCATTAATTTCATTTTAGGATATATATTTATTTCAAAAAATGTTAATTATCGAGCGCAGTGCATGAGCCCATATTTTAGGGTTAAACGAGTGCACTACACGAGACGACTGATAAAAAATTAAACTAATTGAAAAATATTAAATATATATTTATAAAAAACAAAAAAAATGAAGAAATTAAAAAGTGAAAAAAAACTAAAAAGAAAAGGAAAAGGGGGAGGGGAGGTGACCACAAAATCCTACTATATCTAAAAGTAGGATAGTTTAGGGGGTTTAATTTCCCGCCAAAACTATCCTACTTAATATATATTCTATCCTATCATATCCTAATATATATTCTATCCTATCATATCCTATGTATAACCGTTACTTTTATATTCATTTATATAAAATAAGCAAAATGAAAACCGTGGCTTTTTTTTAAGGGAAATCTAATTTGGGAGAATCCCTATAATATATATTATATATTAAGATGAAAAATCGTTACTTTTTTTTAATACTATACATAATTTAAGAATTCAATTATAATTGATGATTGAAATTGATAATGAGCCTGACCATTTAATATTCATTTATATAAATAAGCAAAATGAAACTGTCCCTCATCAACTCTTAACTATTTTATTTCAAGTTGCCATTTTAAATTAATGTTCAAGCAATAAGTTGATAATACACGAAATCCCCTATCCTACTTAATATATATGCTATCCTATTTTATATATGACAGTAACTTTTAAATTCATTTATATAAAAAAAGTAAAATGAAAACCGTGGTATTTTTTAAGGGAAATCTAATTTGGGAGAATCCCTATAATATATATTATATATCTTATCTTATCTTAATCTTAATCTTAATATATATAAAAGTAAGAAGTTATTTCTTTTATAGTAACTGTCATTTCCAGTCTAAAAGAGATTTCCGTAATTAGAAATATTGTAGCGCCCCGGTCCCGAAAGACCGTGGAAATGAACGCCACGGAGGTTGGAATTAAGAAACGGGAAAGAAAGGGGTAACCTTAACAGAAAATTCAGAAACCAAACATGCATTATAATTATAAAATCCTAGTTTAACGATAATATGAAGATCAATGTTATAGAATAATTTAACAACAATAACAATGAAAGTGCAGAAGCAAGACTTTGACCAAAAGAGAAGTCAACGGGAAAAACACATAATTAACAAAAGCCCGTTCCTCAGCATCGTCACTTCCACGCGCCAGTCTACTGACCTGAAAATATTTAAAATGATTTGGGCAAGTTTAAGAGGTTCTTAGAGTGGGCAAGTTTTCACAATGAAGTTTATGTAATTCGTTTTCTAAAAGTGATATATCTGTATTTATGTATGTAGTGAAGCTTAAGAGGTTCTTAGAATATAAAAGTAACCTAAATTCACCAAAATATTTTATCATGAAGCACTAAGTGTATAACCAGTCACTGCCCGCAACCTCTACTACATCATCAACGCGTAAGTTTTAAGAGTATCACCAATGAATAGCTTAATAACTCGAAATATAAAGTTTAAAAAGATCGAATAGCCCACCTGGTTAGCTAATAATAGCTGAAGCTTTTACGATTCTTTTAATATTCCCCTAAGTCCGATGTTCCGGGTTTTGACCTACACATAAAGACTAAGACTTAGAAGCGTATCAAGTCAAATCCTAAATCATGAGCTAACTAATTAGGATTCTAAAGTGCAAGGTTTTATGCCCATGGAATTAGTTGATGAAATTGATGATATAGGAATTTAAGAAATCATAGAATAATCTAAAGTTATTGTATAATTGCATAGTAAAATTTCGATTTTTTTTTTAAATAAAATATAATAATAATAATAAAATAAAAATAAATAAATAAAGATGGTTAAAGATGTAAAATAAAATTGAAGTTAAGGAGAATTGAACCCTTAACCTCTAGTGGGTTGACACAAGTTTTAACCACTACACTAGATACTAATTTTGAAAATTAAGGCAGATTACTTATTATTTAAGACAGATCATTTAATGCAGAAAATGTAGAGATAAAGAGTGTAAAAATAAGAGTAAGGGGAATTGAACCTAAGACCTAAGATTATTTAAAGCATATATTAACCATTTGGCTAGATACCATTTTCGAAAATAACAAAGTTTTAGTATTAATTAAACTAAATTACAGAATATTTGAAATCAAAAGAAAGGAAGAGAAATTAAAATAAAAGGAAGAAAGGAAAAAAAATAACACAAACACACGCACACATCCATTCTCAAATTGAAGACAACTCATTTCTCTCTCCTAACCTCACTTCTCGCTCACTGTGCACATTTATTTCAATACATTGTAACTCCAACAATTTCCTTTCTCCATCATTCAATTAATAAAACGGTTTAATATTTAAAGTACTATTTTCTCTCTCTCTCTCTCTTGGTCTTCCAACACAGCCATTCTAATTCAAAACAAATCAAAAGAGGTTAACTACATTCATTTCTGTCTCTTCCTTTTCGATTGCACACAGGTAAGATAAATAAATTTGTTTCTCTCTCTACTGTAAATATGCACTCCATAGTCAAGTTAAGTAAAATTTAATTTTCTTCTCTCTACTGCCTCTCAAAACCGAAGGAACACAGTGCACATATCACACATATAAATTCCATTTTTACTTCTTAATATTTGAAAACAAAAATCCATATTTTCTTCTCTCTTCTAGCCAAACGTGTCGGTATGTCCCTTGCACACAGATTTACAAGTCATCTTCAAAATTTTACCACTTTACTTTACACATGCAATATTGAACTTATTTATTTTTAGATAAACCTAACAATATTTCCACAAAAAAAGAAAATAAAACAACAATGAAAGATTTGGGAAAAAATTCCAAATATTTTGTTTTCTTGAGATTAAACTTGAATTTAAACCTTCAATACTTCAATAATCACGAAAATAAATATGGGAATGAGATAGAGAATGAAGAGAAGAAGAATAGGGAACCATTGCATGTCGGATCCGACCACCGGAAAAGGTCGCCGGCGACGCACTGATGTGCGGCCACAGTGGCTTTTTCCGGCCGTTTTGGCCTTCATTTCCACACCAAAATGGTGTTGTTGAACTAAAAATGAAAAGAAAACCAAAATCTGAAAAAAAAAAAAATTAAAAATATTTTGGCCGGAATCTGGGCGGCGGACGGTGGTCCGACAGCGGCGCTCGGCGGCGCTCCGCCTCCGGCCACCTTGCCGGAAAATGCAGAAAGGGGAGAGAAGGGAGAGCAAAATCCAACCTTAAATCTGAAATATGGGAAAAATGAATTATCCACTTATTTAACAAAGATATATATATTTATTGATAGTGGGCTTGAATGAGCTTTACATAAGGTTGGGCTTAAATGAGTGTGTCCAATACTAGTTATAGGGCTTAACTAGTTAGATTTTTTTTCCTAAAGCCCACTTCAGAAACTATTGGATTTAATTAAAAAAAATATGAACTATATTACTTATTCTAACTATAAGATTTGCATCTATAATTAAATTTTGGATGATAAAATTTTTGGGGTATTACAAATATAATATTTATTTATTAATCAATCAATTAATATTTATTATATATACATATTAATATTAAAGTTAACCAATTTAATAGTATTAATTTCAACCAAATTAATCTCTCATTCATATATTCCCTATATGTATATCATTTATATATCGTGATAAATATAATAATTGAATGTAGCAATCTTTGCTAATTTGTTAATATAGTATGGTAAATAATTTATATATGTGTGCGCCGTGTGGGTGTGTGTTATATATTGCATGATTACATTTTAACTCAGTTATTAACAATACTGTTATATCGTTACTATAGATAGATATATAACACATTTCATCAATTTTATCTTGATTATAGGCATTAATTTATATTCATATTCAATAAATTATTTAATTACTTTTTTTAGGAAATCAATCGATTAATTACTTGATTTGTTTGTTGATCAATTATTATAAGTTATATTGCATGATTACGTTTCAATCAATTAATTGATTGATATAAATATATCATAAATTTACCTTAAATAATTATTATTTATTAATATCCATCTTAATTAATAATAAATGCATTTAAATTTGACCATGTTTTTATTACTTTTATATATAACTATTTAAGTGAGGGTGGAGTGGTGAACTCCATTTTGTATCACAATTCCTTCTACATTTTTTAATGGAGAAATGCATATTGTTGTTTTATGCTTTTAAATAGCTTAGTTCTATTTTTGCTTACCTATTTGTGATGATTACGTTTCTTGGTTCAATTTTTTAATTGCATATTTGTGAAGCTATAATATAATACTAATAGTCATATTTCTTACTTGCAGAGATATATCAAGTATTGACTCCATTACGTTGAAGAATGGTTCAATTCTACAATTTTGGTTGGATTGATGAGACACTATTTCATTCCTACAATTCCTAACAAAGGAAGTCATTAAATGTTTGTTATATATATATATATATATATATATATATATTCAAAATTGTATTAAATATTTTTGTTCACTTTTCTATAATTTTCATGTGCAGAAAGTAGTAAGTGTTTAAAGCTAATTAGAAGTTCCATTTTTTTTTTGAGGAAAATTAGAAGTTCCATTTGGCTTAAAGAAATAATGACATATAATGAACCTGTGAAGAGTTAAAAAGATATTCAGGGATTTAAAAGATTTGAAGATACATTCGGTGAAAGGAAGAACATAATATATGGTTGATTAAAAAGAGGCAGATAAATTTTTGAAGAACAGCTTCGGAGACGTACTTCACTTTCTTTTTTCTTTTCTTTTCTGCTAATGTAATAATTCATCCAAATTTATATTGTTGATAAGATGGAAAAAATAAACTCCATTCCACAGTACTTAAAAGTGATTAATATTAACTTAATAAAATATATATTTTTCCAATTTGTGTGTACGCACAATTATGAATTTTATCATTATTTATATTTATTGGCTTATATATAGAAGTATGATCAGATCCACAATCTAGAATTCCTCCCGAATTTCTTTTTCTTCTCTTCACGGTGTTCTAAATATTTTACAGTTTTCTTTTGCATTAATTGATGTGATATATTCCTAGATAAAATTATCTAATTTTATTACTATAATATTAAATCTATTTTAATTTTTTTTTATAAAGTCAATTATGTATATTAAAAAATCAAATAAAAATATCTTTAACTAAAAGATTAAATATTTTTAAGTTTGTAACTTTAAATGTTTGAAATATATTTTAAACAATTAACCCTCATACATATTAAATTTTCAAACTTAAGTAATCACATATCAAAGAATGCCAACCCGATATTTTTTGAACGAATAAATTATAAATTATAAACATATTTTTGAATGAAGAAATTATAAATTCTGAATTAAATATATTAAGAAGTTCAAATAAATATATTTATAGTCTTGAAATTAAATACACACACATTTGCAACTTGAAACATTTTATATGTTAAGATATTCAAATTTAATCACATTAATATATCTTAAATAATCAAATTATTCAAACTAAAATTATATCTTATATCCCAAAATCCATGAATAATTTTTTTTTAGTGGAAAAACACCAAACATATGTTAATAATCTGATTAGGCTAAAAGAGCAAGTCAAGCCAAACAACGTACAAAATATTACTCCCTTCGTTTCACAATAAATGTCATCCTAACACTCTAATTTTTTTTCACAAAAAGTGTTAGTCTACACAATCGAGGTAAAAAATTTCACACTTTTCTCCTATTTGCCCTCATTTAATGCATTCAAACAACTATATTTTATTCATTTAATGTATTCACATAAGGATATATAGGGTAATTTAATTATTTAATTAATATATTTATTAATACGTGTGCATTTATCCGAACGACACTTTCAGAAACGTAGGGAATATATTTTATGATGTAATTTCTTTTTAAATGTTGAATATTATATTATATGTTGAGCTACGTTATACTGTTATTTTTTACTTTCACATTATTTTATATGTTCGAGACAATTTAATATATTTCAAACATAGTTATATATCAAATGTATAAGATCAACAATCATGTATTCTGTTTTTATTTTTTGAGAACCAATCCATCATTCTAAATTTAGTAGAACCAATTTATTATTTTTTGTTATATTGGTATTTTAAAACTTTTGGATCTTTTGCTATCTAAATTAAGCCTATTGATGAATCTTTCATAAAATATTAATAAAATGACATTAAATTACCTTATGCACCATTATATGAATACATTAAATGAGTCAAATATGAATGTTTGAATGCATTAAATAAGGTCAAATATGAGAAAAGTATTAAATTTTTACCCCGATTGTGTAGAATGATAATATTGATCAAACAAACTAAAGTATTAGAATGACACTTACTTAAGAATGGAGTGAGTATAATTTTACCTTTTGAATTTTGTACACAATCACCAAGTGATGATATATTTATAGTAGTCCACAATATTTTATGAATATCATGGACAATATAGTAGGTATTAGAAATAAATTGAATGATGTAAAAAGAATAAAAAAAAAATACTTAAATTATGTTATTCACAAGATTGAAGATAGACCAGAAGGTGAAGATGAAATTAACATAATGGTGTTAGTTACGAATGGCCAAGAAATATTTAGGATGAAGAAAATTCTTAATGAAGAATGAATCGGTGGGCACCAAAAATATGAAAGAAAAAGGAATGACAAATCCTAAAAAATTGAGATATTTTTTGGATTGACATTCTTTGATAAGATTTCATTATTGTACTAATTTTTTAAATTTTTTTTTTAATTATTAGGTTCCTTCTTATTTATTTTAATATTTTTCACGCATTTCACAATTGAAATAAATATATTTTTATATGAAATGTTTGTCTGATTGACCAAATAAAACATTTTGAAGTATTTCATTGGTGAAGTTAATGAAATTAATTTTATGTTTTTATATAAAATTCTTAATTATTTTATTTAGTGTAAAGTAATTAATTATTTTTGTTTGTTTTTGTGTTATTTTTATGATATCATATAACAATGATTCATTTCAGATAAATAATTTTGTGTATTGATATTGTATCGTGAAGTGATTTATAGTTCTGAAATACTAATATATTGAATTTCACTTATATGCGTGACTTCATGCCTAATTTTTAGAATTTTGATTGTTAGACATTCAAATTTATTATAAATCATGTCAAAATGAATATTTTTTAGTTAGCAGATTTATATTATATTGAGCTTAAAATCTACAAGAGCATGTATTTAAATATTTCTATACTACCTTATTTGATCCAAAAAATTATGTATTCAACACATTTCAAATTTTTTTAATATTTTTCTTTCATAGTTAGATATAATATGTATATTTTCGATATCATATATAAAAAATGATCAATGTTTAATTTCACATTACATATAGATCAATGTTTTACAACAATACAATTTAATATATTCGCACTCATGTGTTAGGAGACGTAAAATGATATGATGATATCGGAGATCGATGGAGATTGAAGTATTCTTTACAAATAAAAGTAACGATGATGAATTATTAATCAAATTGTGGAAGCGTGCTGCTGAAGCCTTGACAACTCTCTCTCGATGATATCATTTTCACTGCACACAGTCTAGAAGGATAACAAAGATGCATATATAATAATTTTTAAAATGCGTTTTTACGGTGTTGTGTCATTTTGTTATTTTTTTTATCATTGTGTCTAAAAGTATAAATGATTCTAATTATGTTTGCATGTATTTCAGGCAAGCCTATTACATTTTTCGTTTTGTTCGACACAATGAATGGAAAGTGTAAATTAATTTATTTATGGATATGAATTGTTTATCGATAAAATAGTGAACAAACTTGAATATAACATTATATTTTTTATACATTTTATTATTGCTTCTATTGATTATTTAATTATGATTCAAATATTTTATTCGTACAAACTATTAATTATAAATTATTTATATATCTCTCACCGTGCATCGCACGGGTGTAATACTAGTTAAAATAAAATAAGAAATGAAAAAGGGGAGGAGAGGAGATCGCCCGGGTCAAATAGAAATTAACCTATAGTCCGTTAAACGGTCTCACACAAAATATACATGTCTCAATAATTAATTTGTTGTGCATGTCTCAATAATTAATTTGTTATTGCATTTTCAGTACCAAAATAAAGTTATTTAAATACCACCAAAATGCCCAATACGTGCATACAAAAATGTTTGTCTAATTGTGGGAAATGAATTACAAAAAAAAGTGAGTTTATGTTAAAATTGAAAAAATTAAAAAATGATGTTTAAATTTGAAAGTCGAGTAAAAGTGGTGAGTTTGGTGGCAATCACATCATCACGATCCGTCAGGTCAACTACACATACGTCGCCATGTTAGTTTTAATTTAGAGAAAATATTGAAAATTTTTAATTTTATAAAAAAAGTTTCATTTTATGTTAATATTATAAAAATTAAAAAGTGATGTTTAAAATAAAAAAAAAAATAAAAAAAAAAGAGAACCACTTATGTGCACTGGACGAAGATCCTCTGCGGTGCAAGGGGGCACAACACCCCTTACTGTACACTTTTTTCTTCATAAAAATACATCATTTTGCATAATTTTCTTCTTTTTTTTCTCTCTCTTTTTTTAAATACTTAAAATTAATTATAAAAATAATTCTGGTTATAATAATTAACTATGCCGAATGATATTTTTCTCAAATGTTATAATTGTTAGATAGATGTTGAATTTGTAAATTTTGATTATTTTATAATTAGAGTTATAATTGTTCTTAATTTAGTTTTAGTTATTAAATATGGTTGATTATTTCACAATTAGGATTTATAATTTTCTTTTAATATTTAGTTTAAAATTATTAATTATGATTAATTATTTAAAATTAGGGTTTATATATATATATATATTTCAATTTTTAGTTAATCTGTTTTATTAGGGTTAATTTTTCATAATTAGGGTTTATTATCATCTTTAGTATTTAATTTTAACTTTTTGGTTAAAATTTTATAATTACGATCAGTTATTTTACAATCAAAATTTATTATTATTTAAGTTTTGTATTTGATTTAATTATATTAATTAGAATTATAATTAATTTTAAGTATTTAAAAAACATAGAAAAATAAAAATTTACCCAAAATAAAGTTATGTGAAGAAAAAGTGCATAGCAAGAGGTGTTGTGCCTTCTTGCACTGCAGAGGATCCTCACCCTATGTGCACTAGATGCACCATCAGTCGCATTGACCGGGTCAATGTGTTGACCAGTCAACGCCGGAAAACGCACGTTGATCCGGTCAACTAAAAAAAAAGAAATGCTTCAAAAATAGTATCAACTATAACACTAAAAAGTATCACTCAAAAGTCTAAAAGTATTACCTATATCATTAAAAAGTATCAGTCAAAATAAATAAATAAATTAAAACCCCCAAAATCAGTATCAACCGTAACACTAAAAAGTATCACTTAAAATTCAAAAAATATCATCTGTATCCCTAAAAAGTATCACCTATTTTACCATTTTTCTTTTTTTTTACGGGTTGGCCGGGTCAAAGCGCGTTGACCGCGTTTGATCCGGTCAAATGTGTTTGATCCGCGTTTGATCCGGTCTAATATAAGCTTATATACATCTAGTGCATGTAAGTTTTTGCCAAAAGAAAAATATTAAGATGTTTAATTTATATAACAAAAATTCATTTTATGTTAATATTATAAAAATTTAAAAAAATAATATTTAAAGCATAAAAAGGGTAAAAGAGGTGATTTTAGAAACCATTAACCAAAATTTCGAATAGTTGGAAGAAGAAATGCTATAAAATATGAATCAAATATGCAAAGCGAGGGCGAAGCTCAGCATGCAGCGCCAAAATACCCGCTCCCCCAACTGTAGAGTAGTAAACAATGGATCTACGATGGCGGAAAAGAAACCGTTTTTCATCCAGAATCCACGATTATCGCGCCTCAAAACTGCCACAGCGCGATCTACTGTTTGCCAGACCAATCATGGAAGCAGCGATCGATTCGTTTATTTCCATGAATTCGTAGTGATGAAACAGTTTGACGAAGTATAATCATCACTAGCACATTCTTCCATTAGCTGAAATGTTTGGAGCTTCGATTTTCCGTTCGAGATAGAATCCCTACGAATTAAAGCTCGGAATTTGCGTTTGCGGCGTGAATTAGAGCTTGAAAATGGACATACTGTTTTCTCAGATTCAAGCCGACCTTCGCTCCAACGACTCGCTCCGGCAGTCCAGCGCGTTGCTGCAAGCGCTGCAACAATCGGCGGCGGGGCGAGATATCTCCGTCATCGCAAAATCCGCCGTAGAAGAGATCGTCGCCTCCCCGGCCTCCGCCATCTCCAAAAAACTCGCGTTCGACCTCATTCGCTCCACTCGCCTCACCGCCGATTTGTGGGAAATCGTGTGCATCGGCATTCGCAACGATCTCGATTTCCCCGATCCCGACGTCACTGCGGCGGCGATATCTATCCTCGCGGCCATTCCGTCGTACCGGCTCAGCAAACTAATTCATGACTGCAATAAGGAAATCTCGGCTTGCTTCGACTCGGCCAGTGATAATCTCCGTTTCTCGATCACGGAGACCTTGGGATGCATTCTCGCGCGCGACGATCTCGTGACGTTGTGTGAGAACAATATGAAGTTGCTCGATCGTGTCTCGAATTGGTGGAATCGTATTGCTCAGAACATGCTCGATAAATCGGATAACGTTTCGAAGGTTGCGTTCGAGTCCATCGGTAAGCTGTTTCAGGAATTCGAGACGAAGAGAATGAGTCGACTCGCTGGAGACAAGTTAGTCGACACAGAAAACTCTGTAGCAATTAGATCAAAATGGGTTGCTTCAATGGTTGATTTCGTGTGGAAGAGGAGAAGCACATTGATGTCTCGATCATTAGTTCTACCGATAGAGAGTTTCAGAGCCACCATTTTTCCATTGGTTTATGCAGTGAAGGCCGTTGCATCAGGTTCCATAGAGGTAATCAAGAAGCTATCAAGATCATCATCAAAGAATAGGAATGTTATGAATTCAGAATCAGGGAAAGCAGAGACGTTTGTAGGAGTGTCGGATGTGGTGTCACATTTGGCTCCATTTTTGGAGTCATCATTGGATCCTGCTTTAATATTTGAGGTGGGAATTAATATGTTATATTTGGCTGATGTTCCTGGGGGGAAGCCTGAGTGGGCATCAGCATCCATTATTGCAATTCTCACACTTTGGGACAGACAAGAGTATTCTTCTGGACGCGAGAGCATTGTTAGAGCTGTTGTTAACAATCTGCACCTCCTTGACCTTAGCATGCAGGTATTTGTTGTGTGATTATGGTTTATAATTAAAATGTAAAGCAGATTTCTTACTGTAGTTGATGAAAAATGCAATAGGCCACCATTTGTTAGCAAATGGAAGAGATGTTAGAGATATGCCACGGTTTCGAAAGACAGTGAAACGTGGTATGCAAGTCTTAGCTTACTATCATGTTGTATGGAAAAAAGCCACTCTCTGAATGATTGGGGGCTGCCAGAGGTTGAAGACTTCTGTATGTTAATTTCTTCGAAACTTAGTGATTTGGTTCTCCACTCAGTTTTGCCCTTACATTGTTAGAAAGCAATGTTAGATTTTAAAATGGTACTTCACTGAAAATATTAAGGTTTCTTATGTTGAATATGCTTGTGTGCCTTATATGTGATAGGTGTCATTGTTTAAAAAGCTGCTTCATATGGTGAGGAACTTGAGGGCAGAATCAGATCGAATGCATGCTTTGGCATGCATCTGTCGAACTGCTCTCTGTGTTGATCTTTTTTCAAAAGAGAGCATTCGCAGAGGTCAAAAACCTGTTGCAGGAACAGATATTGTTTCTCTGTTTGAAGATGCAGCTGTTAAGGTCGACCTTAACAGTGTCACTACCAAGAGCTTATTTAGAGAAGAATTAGTTGCGATGCTGGTAGAGAGCTGCTTCCAGTTGTCCTTGCCTTTGTCTGAACAAAGGAACTCCGGTATGGAGAGCAGGGTGATTGGAGCCTTAGCCTACGGAACTGGTTATGGTGCATTGAATTGGACAGAACCAGCTCTGGAAGTGGTGGAAGTATGCAGGCCATGTGTTAGATGGGATTGTGATGGTCGCACATATGCCATTGATTGTTATCTGAAATTGCTTGTTAGACTGTGTCACATTTATGACACCCGAGGTGGTGTCAAAAGAGTCAAAGACGGGGCTTCTCAAGATCAGATACTGAATGAGACGCGCTTGCAGAATTTGCAGCGAGAGCTTGTTATGGATCTCCTTGAGGTTATTAGTAATGCTTTTATCACAGAAATCTATGCTTCTTCTGAAGCTACACTTTTAAATATTGCAGCAGCCACTGGTTGTTTCTAGAATTTTAAAATACTTTTAACTTCATGAATTAACACTGCATCTCATTTCCCCACAACTATATCAAAGTGTTTTGTGGCTTTTCTGTATTAGTAGCCAAGAAGAAACAGATTAAAGGCATTGCTTAAGATGTCTCACATCTTGACTGTTCCATTTGTGGTATTGTAGATTAGAAGAGCACTGAAACTTTTAATGATTCTACAGAATCTACTGCTATCTCATTACATGATGGAACTTTATTTGGCAGGTAAACACTCCTAGAATCAGCACCCGCCTTCTGTGGGCCATTGCAGAGCATATTAATTTGGACGGATTGGATCCCCTTCTGGCGGATGACCCTAATGACCCATTAAACCTCATTCTATCAAATATCCACAAGATCCTACACAACACAGACTCATCTCCAAGCACAATGAATCGGGTTCAAGATGTTCAAGCAGCTCTTCTATGTGCACAGCGCCTGGGATCACGTCATCCTAGAGCTGGGCAATTGCTGATTAAGGAACTTGAAGAATTTAGGAACAGTCCCTCTTCCGACTCAGTCAATAAGCATCAATGCCGTTTAATACTTCAAAGAATTAAATATGTTTTAAGTCATCCAGGTGATAAGTAAGCAGTTCTCCTATATTCATTTCTCTGTGTGTACTTTGAGAAAAATATAGTATATATGTTGCATGTTTGTGATATGCAAGCATTACTTACACATCAGATGATCTTAATTTCATCTGATAACATGTCTGCACTCTACATTTCCCTTTATGGTTTAAGTAACATCTGTTTTGACACTAATAATAACAAGGCTGCATCCAAGCCCAAGTATAAGATATAATTTGGAGCAATCCAGAGGTGGCTAGATTGCAAATTGCAGCTTACTACTTAATTATTTGAACTTGAAATTCTGAACTATCAACTATAACCTTGCTCACCTGTCAGGTGACTGGCTTGAAAGATGCTTTTCTTATCTCAAGTAATTTACTGAGTCCATCCTGCCCAGCTTCTTCTCTTCCAACTCATGTATCTGAAAAAATGAACTAGTCTTGAGAAACATATACTTTCATTGTAAAATTTGAACCTGCTTTATTGTTTTTGAATACATTCTGCTTTAGTTGCCTGACCTTTATTTTCTGTTCTTGTTCCAGGTGGGCTGGGGTTACTGAGACCAGAGGAGATTACCCATTTAGCCACCACAAGCTAACTGTTCAGTTCTATGATGCATCTGCAGCTCAGGACAGGAAACTAGAGGGATTGATTCATAAGGCTATTTTAGAACTGTGGAGACCAGATCCCAATGACCTAACTCAATTGTTGGCAAAAGATATTGACTCAAGTATGATCAAGGTTCCTCCAAGTGCATTTACTTTGTCTGGTAGTAGTGATCCTTGCTACGTTGAAGGATATCACTTGACAGATCCAAATGATGGAAGGATTACGCTGCATTTGAAGGTAATTTTACTGCTCTAAAAAGATTGCAAGTTAAACTGCTAAACTCTCAAACAGCTTCTGTTTACCTTAAAAATACAACTGCATTCCTTTGAATCAAGTAGAAACTCAGCTTAATATTATTAGCTATTCATTGGATGTAATGCAACTGATCTTACAGATAAATTACTGCAGGTTCTGAATCTTACAGAGATTGAACTAAAACGAGTAGACATACGAGTTGGTCTATCCGGAGGGCTATACTTCATGGATGGATCTCCTCAAGCAGTGCGGCAGTTGAATTATCCTAATTCACTGGTAAAATACTGCATCTGGTGTATTTATCTTGCTGCGTGAAGTTTAATACTATAAGTCTGTAACATTATCGGTTAATTCTGTAAAAAGAATGGTTGATTCTTCATTTTATGAATTTCATATGGGCTTCTTAGATCTTCTTAGACTTGGGGAAAATAATGGACTATAAGCAGTGAGTTTTAAACTCTAACCCAATCCCACAGATATGTAATATGATCTGTGACGTGTAGGATCAACTTTCTTGGAATCATTCTATGTTTCAGTACAATGGAGAACATTGAGGTGAAACTTGACTGAAAATGCATGTTCAGATTTTAAATACTTGTGATTCCAACTAAACCTTGCTCAAGTTTTGCTCAAACTCTGAATTATCTAATGCATGAAGTGAAAGAACTAATCCGTTCAATAAATACTATTTTTTTCATTTATATACCTGTAAGATATCTTAAGATTTTTTATTTTTTTAATCATACTAAGTAATTAATACTATTCGTATTTATCCAGGAACCAGTGCAGTGCAGTGTGACTGTGGGTGTTTCTCACTTTGAGCGAAGTGCGCTGTGGGTCCAAGTCTTGTACTATCCTTTTCGAGGTAGTGATGCTCCAGCAGATGGAGGAGAATACTATGAGGAAGATCCAGAAATGTTGAAATACAAGAGAAATCTAAGGCCTCAAATGGGAGAACCTGTGATATTGAGATGTCAGCCATACAAAATCCCTCTTACTGAACTTCTTCTACCACATAAAATTTCACCAGTTGAGTATTTCCGATTGTGGCCTAGTTTACCTGCTATAGTCGAGTGCACGGGCACATATACGTACGAGGGAAGTGGTTTTAAAGCTACAGCAGCACAACAGTATGGGGAGTCTCCTTTTCTCAGTGGCTTGAAATCTCTGTTGTCTAAGCCTTTTCATAAAGTCTGCTCACATATTATTCGGACAGTTGCTGGATTCCAGGTATGTTATGACTCAAACTATACCTATTACAGGTATCGCAATTCATTTTCATTGAATCAGATCTTAAACTCTTATAGAAAACATCAAAGACTCAAATACATTGAAAAATATATTATCCCAACAAGAATTGAGAACAGCAGAGGATTTCAGATATGTCAGAAAATATAAAAATCCAAACAATTTGAGACGGATTATACTTTAGCCTCTGCAGCTTCTTCGTTAGTTCAAGATTCTCATAACTGGAATCACAGGATTAGTAAATTAGAACAGTGTGAGAAATTGTTTTGGTTTTCATATAATATTTCCATGTACTTGTTTGTAGTAAGAATGAATTAAACATGGCCATATTTGGCAGAGAAATCTGCATGCATGCATTCTAGGCTATGAAGTAATCACCGCTTAGGATTCTCAAAGATCTATTGAGCTATATTTTCCAATAAGTTGTTGGCCGCAACAGATGTGCTATGCTGCTAAAACATGGATTGGGGGCTTCGTGGGGATGATGATTTTTGGTTCGAGTGAAGTGAGCAGAAATGTGGACCTCGGAGATGAAACCACAACCATGGTCTGCAAGTTTGTAGTTCGAGCTTCAGATGCAAATATAGCGAAGGAGATTGGTTCTGATCTACAGGGCTGGATGGATGACCTCACTGATGGAAGCATTGAGTACATGCCTGAAGATGAAGTGAAGGAGGCTGCTGCAGAGAGGCTAAAGATCTCAATGGAACATATAGCGCTGCTTAAGGCAGCACGGCCGCGTAAAAGATCTCCTAATTCTGATGACGAAGAAGAGGAAGAGGAAGAAGAAGAGAAGGAAGAAGAGAAGGAAGAAGAGAGTGATAGAGAAAGTGAGGGAGATGGGAAGACAAAGGGAGGTTCTACGTTATTTAAGTTGACAGCAGAGGAGGTCGAACATCGAGCTCTTCAAGCTGCTGTGTTGCAGGAATGGCATGAGCTGTGTAAGGACAGAAGAGTCAATGCCAATTAGTTCATTCCTTTTTTCATTATAGGGTTAGCTAGTGCTGTTTCATATAGGAAAGTTTTAGGAATTTTAAAACTTATTTTGCTAGCTTTGATAGCAGGTAATAAACAAAACACAATATCAAAAGTTTGATAAACTTGTTATCTCTATTCAGCTCATTAGGCACAAAATGTGTCATTTGAATATTGACTTCTCCAGCAATAAATTAAGAATAGCTGAATATTAAAGGTTAGACTTTGGGGGGGAAATATTCTTTAGTTGTTTCCTCAATATCTTCCCGGATGGACTCTTCGGAATAGAGGAAATGAATGCCACACGCCTTATTTTCTTGTATGGAGCAACCTATACATACATATATAACCTTGACAGATATAAACCAATGCCTAAACTTAACTCCATATATGGAACAATTAATTTGGAGAGAGAAAGAGAGAGAGGAGAGAGAGGCAGTGTACCTGTGTTGCAATGAAGTCAACAACTTGGCGCTCATCAAGGTTGGCATGGGGACCTCGAACGACCAAGGCTAAGGGCACTTCCCCAGCTTCTTCATCAGGGTAACTGTAACATAACACAACACAACACATACATTTGTAGTCATGAATTAATTTAAGCTTCACTTCAAATTAAACACTAACTCTAGAATTAAGGCGCTTTTACCCTATTACTGCAGCATCTACAATATCAGGGTGGGAAAGCAGCAGTTGTTCTAGTTCAGCAGGAGCAACCTAATTAATCAAATTATTACATTAATTAAACACAACAAACATCCTCTATTTCTCAATTATCTCATATATTGATATGTTATATATGTCACATTCAAAGGCACATGAGTAGAGAACCTGGTAGCCTTTGTACTTGATCATCTCCTTTACCCGGTCAACCACGAAAAGGAAACCTTCTTCGTTTATATAACAAACATCACCGGTTCTCAACCACCCGCCAGACACCATGCTTTCAGAGTTAGCCTTCGGGTCATCAATATATCCTACATTAATTTTTTAGTATGTATATGAAAAGGGTAAACTGTGAATACTACATTCGATAAAATATACTATAGCATATAAAATCGATTACCTTTCATCACCGTGGCTCCTCTGAGCCAGAGTTCCCCTTGCTTTCCAGGAGGCAGAGCAATGCCTGTTTCCATATCAACAATCTTGGCTTGATTAGTCCCATTCAGCTTTCCCACTGCACCCCATTTTGTACATTCTTCAGGATTCGTTGGTCTGAATGTTGTACCAGTTGTTTCGGTCATCCCATAACTCTTTAACAATACAAAATTAACACAATAACATCGATGTCATGATTTCTCATTCTTAGGAAGGCCAATCAATGCATTTGCTCATAATTAAGCTGTTCATTTTTGTTCAGGAAAAACCATAAGTAAAGCGGGACAACGGATTGTTCTCTAGGGCCCCGTTTGGTTTGGCAGATGAGAATAAATAAGATTAATTGAATACACAAAGATTGTACTGATTGGATAAAAATAATTTTGTATTGAATTGTTTGATTGCGATTTTAATGATTTAAGATGGATTATCAATATTCTGTTTGGACTAAAGCATTATGATTAAAATGTAGGAGAATGAATAAATTGCATCCACATAAGATTTTCATTATCGATTTAAATATTTTAATGATGATAGTTGGGTAAATTTGAATTATTTAATGATGAATGAGAATAATCACATCAATATTGACATGATAACTTATCAAGCAAATAGATGATAGGAGCTGGAGGCCTCAAGTCCATCATCAATAATGGCCTCTAATCAATTGAACCAAACAGCTGATTAGATTAGATAATATATATAACCAGTTAGCTTAATGTGGCCAATGAGTCCCTTAAGACCTATGTGGTCAGGAATAGTGAATGTTTCAATTACGAACTAGAACACTAATGCAACCTTCTCAACCTTTAAGAAGAGCCTCAAACGGGATTCAGACCCTACAACTATAAGATTGTGGTGTATCTTTTTTCTCAGGAACGGGACAAAAATTAGGCTTAGTCGAGTCGAGAATTGGATTCTCTCTCTGTAAGATGAGATTGCCCCGAAATTATACACACGGACTTCGACAATCGTCTCTAAAATAAAACGACTAATAAAATTAGAGTTGTTGTATTCCAAAACTAATTTTCGGCAAACAACTCGACATCCGGAACAAGAGAACAACGTTCCTAGTACGTACTATATGATATGTATTTGATGCTTGTGAATTTGAATCTCTTCAAATGACTTAATACCATTCTGGTGTGTCTTTAATACCATTCTGAGGGTCTCTATTTATAATAGTTTGCTGGCTTTGCTTTTGTGTGATATGATATGTATTTGATGCTCGTGAATTCGATGTGTGATATGATATGTATTTGATGCTTTGCTTTTGTGTGATATGATATGTATTTGATGCTTGTGAATTTGAATATCTTCGAATGACTTGCTTTTGTGTCTTTAATACCATTCTGGGTGCCTTTATTTATAATAGTTTGGTGGCTTTTTCTGGGGGTCTCTATTTATAATAGTTTGGTGGTTTTGATGCTTGTGAATTCGAATTTCTTCGAATGACTTGCTTTTGTGTCGTTAATACCATTATGGGGGGCCTCTATTTATAATAGTTTGGTGGCTTTTTCTAGGGAGCTCTATTTATAATAGTATGGTGGTGGCTTTGTTTTTGTGTCTTTGCTTTTATGTTGTAACACCCTGATCCCGGGAGAAGGGCAGGGGACCGGTGCACTACTTGGGGGAAGAGGGAAGGGGTTGTTGAACAGAAGTAATTAAAGAACCTGGATTAGTGCCCCAAACATTTGGGCAGCATAACCTCTATAAATGGATAAATCCACGCTTTTAAAGCGTATGAAATGACTCAAACCAGATACCATGACTCTTAGGATGAACCCAAGAAAGAATAACGAAGGCAAACTTCAATATAAATAATAACAGTTCAAAGGTTAACTGTTAATAGGTTAGGCATGAAAAATGCCAGACTGATGTCTATCCAAATACTTGAAGTAAAGAGAAGCCAGGCTTCCGCCTGTCGTGAAAGCAATATAAAGCCAGGCTTTTGTCTTGACATGGAAAACAATGTAAAGCCGGGCTTTTGCTTTGACATGGAAAACAATGTAAAGCCAAGCTTGTGCCTGTCTGAATAAGGAAAGTAAATAAATGTCAGGCTTTTGCCTGTCAGGAACGGAAAGTAAACGGGATTTGGAGAACTGAACACTCCGTAACAATAAAGAAAATGGGATTCGGAGAACCGAACACTCCATAACAGTAAACAAAACGGGATTCGGAGAACTGAACACTCTGTAGCAGTAAAGAAAATGGAATTCGGAGAACTGAACATTCCGTAGCAGTAAAGAAAACGGGATTCGGAGAACCGAACACTCCGTAACAATAATCAGAGTAAGCGGAAAAGAACGTAGTGCATTTATTCAGATTCAAAAGGAAGCATGTTCTCAGTTAGACTCCATAGCAGAAAAGGAAACATATACATCAAATGATAGTCCTTCAGCCTTAGCACAACCGTCCACCATCCTGCAGCTAATCCTGAAAATATTTGAAAAGATTTTTGGGCGTGAGTACTAATGCACTCAGAGGGTACTTTTGAGAAAAGCCTTCACAATCATTTTATAAAACAAAATATCCAATCATATTTTAAGCATATCATGGAAAGATTTTAAAATAGAAAATTTGTGAATTTCATGTATACTAAATCATTTTAGTTCCATCATTGCGCGCCACTCTCCCCTAGAACGCTTACGGTGAGTCGGTTCGTGTACACAACCCGGCTGCTTAAGGTTGGACACTGCCCTGTTTGCTTGGGGCTCGATATCGTGAACCATTGTAGTTTCGTCACCAAAAACAGTAGTAAGACTTACATGAGTCAGGAGAGCACATCAAATACAGTCATGAGTTGGATATTTAATCACATTTATTTTATAAATATCAGGGCTTAATAACCCAAAATACATTTTATATAATAAAAACCCACCTGGCAATCAGATCTGGAATAGCTAGATCTAGATTCTGATTCTGGTCTCAACTAGAGGTCTCAACTAGAAGTCTCATTCTTCTGAGCCTACAAGATTATCCGGCAACTTAGTTTTGATAAAAGACTGCCATTAGGTCAAAATCTAACATTTCTTAACTATGAAGTAAATATTATAATATCTACTATCTTAATACACAGCACCCGGATCATCAAAATATTTTGACTCTTAAGGAAACTTTACTCAGGGCATTTTTATAAAGAAAAACCCTTTTGGAAGTTTTGGCATACGGGGTGATCAAACCCGTATCCTAAAATTAATTCGGTACAAATAAATTCATACCGCAAGATCTGCTCATTGGAAAGATATGAAACTTTAAATAAAAATACTATATTTTGACACGGAACAACTTTTGAACTTAAAAGCACAATAGGGCTATCCATGAAGGATAGATCTGAAAAAGACTACAATTTAATAATCGGATACCCAAAATATACCCGAAATTAAAAAGTGACAACATAAAAAATGTATATAAATATACATAGAACATGAAACCCTAAAGACACTTTTTGATCCGGCGACCCGAAAGAGTCACCGATTTGAAGGGTGTTGGCGACTTTGGCAGCGGTCACAATTATTTTCCATCGTGATCGTCCATCGTGTCATCATTTCAATCACGTATTCGTGATCTACGCGTTGACACCTTCAAAATGACTATTTCGGAAATAAAATAGGAAACTAGAGTCGTACCTTCTCTAGAAGCTGCTCGGCGTTTCGATTTTGAAAATGAATGAAAAATGAAACATTAACCTCCTATTTTTAGAGGAAAAATAAATAGGATAATAACGAACAAAAGAAAGAGGATAATGATGGAATAGGATAATGATGGAAAAAGAATAGGATAATTACGAATAGGATAATATTTTGAAAAAGAAATTGGATAATGACGGATGTGCTCTTTTTATTTAAAGTTGTGCCCAGAGTTCATTTGAACTTGAAATTGAAAAATCAAAGTTTGGCACAATCCTTGAAAGTTTTTCGATCAACTCGAGAAAAATATCAGAACATATTTTTAAAGCAATTTTTGACCAAATTAAATTTTAACAGATTTCCCTGGCTGCGATTTTCCTTTATTTGAGTTCTTTAAGGACCCAACTTATTTTCTAACTTACCAGAGGGTAACATAAGTTGAATAAAACCTTCTAAAATATTTCGGGGTACTACACATGTGATATGATATGTATTTGATGTTTGTGAATTCGAATATCTATCTCTTCGAATGACTTGCTTTTATGTCTTTAATACCATTCTAGGGGCCTCTATTTATAAGATTTTGTGTTTTTAATACCATTCTGGGGCCTCTATTTATAATTTTGTGTCTTTAATACCATTCTGGGGCCTCTATTTATAATAGTTTGGTTTGTGTCGGCTTTTGTGTCTTTAATACCATTTTGGGGCTTCTATTTATAATAGGGCTTTTATGGCAAATTATACGCTACCCCTCGGGTATTACCCGAAGTGACACAATAGGTGTTTTATAGTGTCATAATAGATCTATTGTGACACTTCGGGTATTACCTGAAGTGACACAATAGGTGTTTTATAGTGTCACAATAGATCTATTGTGACACTTCGGGTAATACCTGGGAGACACAATAGGTATTTTCTATTGTCACAATAGATCTATTGTGACACTTCGGGTAATGCCCGGTCTTTTTATAATAGTTGGTGGCTTTTGTGTCGCTGTTGGTGAAAGAGTGCATAGGCGTGCATACCACCCTTCTGGGGGCCTCTACTCTATTTATAATAGTTTGGTGGCTTTTATGTGGAGGCCTCTTGTGTGGGGGCCTCTATTTATAATATTTTGTGGCATGCATACCATTCTGGGGGCCTCTATTTATAATAATGTGGTGGCTTTTGTGTCGATGTTGGTGAAAGAGTGCATACCATTCTGGGGGCCTCTATTTATAATAGTTTGGTGGATTCTCTATTTATAATAATTTGGTGGCTTTTGTGTTGATGTTGGTGAAAGAGTGCATACCATTATGGGGGCCTCTATTTATAATAGTTTGGTAGATTTTATGTCTTTAATACCATTCTAGGGGTCGTGGTTGTTGGTGACAAAGTGCGCCATCAGGCGCGCCCTTTGCAACAAGTGCAATGTGTGCGTGCTCGAGCTCGACATCCTCGCTACGTGCTTAGTACTTGATTGATAATAAAAAAATCAACAAATTCACCACATGTGCACCATAGAGAGGAGGACTTGATTGTCCTCTCTTTGTGCCTTTTTCCTTATTAAATGATTCCAACTTCAATTTTTTTCCAATGTGGGATGACATTTAATTCCATTTCCTCATTTCCATTTTATTCCAAGTTTCAAGTTCCAAGTAGTCAACTTTGAGCTATAATTACTTATTCATCTTACCTCGGAAAAATTCAAGTAAATATACTACGTTACTCTACTCGAAATGAACTTTCCATATCTCCAATTTATTTCCACAAAAAACAAATCGAGCATTGCCAAATAAATTTGATAAGTTGGGCACTTAATATTTTAATTCAATAATTTTTCCAACAACAACTACAAAGATCTGATGAGATATCTTGGTAAGACAATGGAGGACATTCTAACACAGTCATGGGCTCAAATAAAGTGGGAATAAGTTTATTTATAATTCTTTGTGAGTTTAAGTCCATTTGAAATGATAATAACTTAAGCATCAAAGGGTCGATGATCATACCATTGACTAAACCTAAGAGCTCATCTCATCATAGACAATCAAGATGATGGGAACACCACAAATAAGGCTGCATATCACTAAATCACTACGATCACGAGCTGATCAATCCAAACACTGGAAAGTGTCATGAGATCATATCAATTAAAAAAAGATCCCCCTCTACAACTTTCAATGTCTCAGGGACCTCTGCGGTAGCATCCTTTGCGATGCATCAACACCGCTCTTGCCCATTGAAGAATCTAGCTAGATAAGTAAGCCTCAGAAAATCCTCCCATTGATTTTTCACTTGTACACTTTGGGTAGATCATCGGTGCCCGAATCTCATTTGTGATTAATTGTGGATATATCCCTTACATTAAGTAACCTTAAATTCTAGACATATGAATAGAACAACATCATTTTTGTGATATAGATTTCCGATCCTTGGAAATGTTTTGGTGTGTTAAATTTGTTATAAATCAAATTAGAATCTAAAACATTATTGTCATTTTACAAATGTAGTATCTAATTTGAAAATTAGGTCAACAATTATATTTGTAGATAATTCTGCAATTAATTGCGTTTGAAATGACTAAGAAATTTGAAGAACAATGATGAGTTTAAAGAATTAGAAGTTATAAATGAGAGTTCCAAATCGAGGTTGGATTTTGAGGTGGAAGTCCGACCGCTGGTGTGATCGATCAAGTCTTTTTTATAAGGGACTTACAACAGATTTTTTCCATTTTTTGTGGGTTCGTTTTCTGGAGACCGGGTCTAACTTTATCTGTGGAAGGATTTTGACTCGGTCTCTTCCCTAATGACTACTAGAATTTTGACCCAATCTTCTTTTCTTGTGGATGCTTATCTTAGACCTCCCCAGTCTTACCTTTCTGCTTCACCTTCAACCTCGTGCTCGAGGTCGTATTGTTCAACCTCATATTCATTGAGTCGTATTACTTTGGGCCTTACGAAAAATTGCCTCTACAATATTCATTGTACTTTACATGATTTTCTAAAATTAAAAGTTTTGTGTAATTAAAAGTTGCAAAAGTTTACTATCAAACTTGATAATGATCAAAATTTATTGGATTATTATTATTTTATTTTTCTCTTGAAGATGGTGCTAAAATTGTTTTTAATATAACTAACGGGAGAAAATTAATTTTTAGACTTTCTTTAATTTAAATTTATTGATTTTACTTGTCATCAATTGCTTACATTGCTTTTGTATTTTGTTTATTTTATAAATTTTTAATACACGTAAACCATTTTGAACCAATGGTTTAATATAATAATTATATTATTTACATGATTAATTTAAAACAGATGCTAGAATCAGAATAATGACAGCTTCCTTATACCTTAGTATTTATCCACGTGGGATTCTCAATTTCAATTTAGTGTTTCATCTTATATTCCTACCATTAGATTTATGACATGTGTATTTAAAAAAAATGTCCATATTAAATATACATATCATAAATAAAATGATTGGAGTACAAGATGAAACATCAAACTGGAATAAATGATCCCATCTTGTATTTACCATACATATAATATGAAATATGTCACTACAACAAAAATGGTCTTTAGAGATAATTTTATTAGAGATGACAAGTATCGTTAGTAATAATAAACTCAAGTAACGACATGTCATCTATAATGACATTTTTGTGATGCTTGAAAGTGTTTTTTGTGAGGACATCATATCATCTCAAATAGATCATCCCTAAATGTTTGCCCCAAATAAATTAAACACCATTTTAAGTAACAACAATGTCATCATAAAAATATCATTAGAGATTATATGTGGTAATTAAAAATGACATATTGTTAATTAAGTTTATTATTAGTAACGACATTAGTCATCTCTAATAATATTGTTTCTAAATACAAATTTTTTTAGTGACTTTCTTCAATATCACCATTTTACAAATTATATTTATTTTCGGCAAACCATATAAGCCCAAACTTTCGTGCTCTCTCCAAATTCGAAAGCACGTACCAATCCCATAACTATTATAAAAACTTGCAAATATCGCATCCAATCACGCAATAAATATAAATGAAATTTCTTTCCCAAAGTCCCATGATATGACTCCAACTCAAATTTAATACTTCATCCATTCCAACTATTTGGTTAAATATAATTTTGGGATATTATCGTCAATTTTCCTGTGCAAATAACTATAAATGAAATTTCTTTCCCAAAGTCCCGTGACTATAAACTCATTGACCAGGTCAATGCGCGTTGATCGAGAGTTGACTTGGTCAATCCGTAAAAAAAAAGAATAAAAAAGGTGATGCTTTTTGAATTTTGAGTGATACATTTTAGTGTTACGATTGACCTATTTTGATGATTTTTTTTCTTTTTTTTTTTAACGGCCGATACTTTTAAGGATACAAATGATACTTTTGGGCTTTTGATCGATATTTTTAATGTTACGATTAATACTGAGGGTGGTAGTAATGGTAGGTTCATCCAACCCATTGAACCTACTTTTTTGGGTTCATCCCATTAGAGTAGGTTGGGTTCAGGTTGAGGTTGGGGGTGTGGGTTCAAATATTTGAAGTTGGGATGGATGGAGAAATAGCCAATGAGAGAAGAGGAGGTGGGTCATGCCTTTAAATATATATAGATGTGTATATTAATGGGACCCATGTTGAACTTGTTTTTTTAGGTTTATTGTTATTAGGGATAAGTTTATAAAGATGGTGGGATTTAACTTTTGACATGACGCTTATGTGGAAGTGTTGAAGTTACTTTTTGGGGTTTACTATTACAACCACCCTGATTTAAAAAAAAAAATTGCTGGTTGACTGAGTTAATACACGTTTTCCGACATTGACCTATCAACGTGTTGACTCAGTAACGCATCTGATAGTGCACCTAGTGTATACAAGACCAAATATATTAGTACATATATTTTTAGTTGGCAGAACAGGAGCGATGAATATGATCTCTTTTTTATATTGGGATCTTCACTGTCTGGATGTTCTTAATTAGACAGTTTTATTATAATTATATTTAATAGTACTTTTAATAATCATTTACAAATGCGTTATTTACTTCAGAAATGATAACATTAAGGTCATTTGATAATTATAACATATTTTTTATTGTTAAAAATAAAACACAATTTTTAATAACTTTTGCAATTACGACATATATAATTTTTTTTCAACCAATTCAATCTGATCAGTTCAATCACACTTACATGTGTACATTCCACATTTGCATCTATGTTAAAAAATGAGTATACTCCATATGGATTTGAATTTGAGTATTGAAATTGTAAATTTATTTTTTTGGCATGTTGTAATTTGCAAAAATAATTTGAAGTGAATGATGTTTTATTTGCAACAATTACAAAATCATGTTGTCATAATTATAAAATGAATTTCATGTTCAGATTTGCAGTACATATAAACCTTTACAAAATATGTTACTTATTGTCTTGAAAATTAACACAGTACATTAAATTATTATAAGTTGTGAACTTCATTAAATAAGAAGTTTAATAAAATAATTAATTTCAAGAAGTTTAATAAAATGATTAATTTCTCAAACACCAAAACTCCTATACATCACCCTAGGCCCAATAAGATCCATACATCCATCAGACGGGTCGGGGTCAATGCGGGTCAACCCATTTTGACCGATGTTGACTCGCCAAAAAAAATGGTAAAAATCAGTATCAATCTTTACACTAAAAAGTATCATTTAAAGTTCAAAAAGTATCACTTGTATCATTAAAAAGTAATTGGTCTGCTACTTATCTTATATGAGTTTATGTAGTTCATCAAATTGTGATTTTTTCTATTCTAATTAATCTTTAAAGTTTTTTTTTTTTGGGGGGGGGGGGGGTTTAGATTTTTTTAGAGTTCATAGTTTTTTTAGGGTTTTCTTTAGTATTTTTTAGGGGTTTTTGTTGTATTTTTTTTTAGGATTTTCATGTTATTTTGTAAGTTTATTAATCTCAATTAGGGGTTATATTTATTTCAAAAAATATTAAATTTGTTCACTTTTATTTTAGAGTTCACTAATTCCATATAGGGTATATATTTATTTCAATTTTTTTTTCAATTACCATTTATATTTGTTTTGAAAAATTAAATTAATTGTCGAGCGCAATGCACAAGCCCACACATAAGCGTCGGGCGAGTGCATTGCGCGAGTCGCCGAATTAAAAAAAAATCATTCACATTAATTTTAGGGCTCATTAAATCAATTTTAGGATATATATATTTATATTTATTTTTTAAAAATTAAATTAATTCATTTAAATTTAATGTTTCAATCCGTATTGCACGATCGAATTTATAAGTTTAATAATAAATATTATAAAAATAAAAATTAATTATAGCATAATCAATCTAGTCACAATTATTAATAAAAAAATTGAAATTCTAAAAATTATTAATCATATTTTTGAAATAATCAACTATAATAATCATTTCTTTGAAAATTAAATATTAAAAAATAATTATAAATCCTAATTTGATGGTGTGAATCCTAAAAATAATCATGAAATTGAACTAAAACATAATAAATTAATTAAAACTAACGAAAAAATAGAAGAAAAATTTATAAATTTGAACGTGTAACATGAGTTAGAACACCAAATTTGAAATAGGGATTTGTTCGATAGATTTACAGGATTTGTTTAACCATGAGACCTAATATATATGTAATAATTTAACATTTCTTCCAAATCCAATCACTAACCTGATAAAGATGAATTCTAGGAAATTTCTTTGAGAATACTTGAATCAAATCAACGCCGAGCGGCGCCGCGCCGCTGCCCACAGCCTCCAGCGATCCCAACTCAAATTTCTGCGTCAAATTGCTCTTCACCATTGCCACCACGATCGGCGGCACCACCTTCAAATGCGTCACACCATGCTCCTCCACCGCCGTCAGCATTTTCACCAGCTGAAACCTCTCCATTACCACCACCGCCTCAGTCAGCGCCACCGACTTCAAGCAGTAATGAAACCCAAAAACATGGAAATACGGCACCGTATACAGCCCCACCACCGGAGACACCCTCTCCTCCCGCTGGTAGTAGTAATTGGCGGTGCTCGCGATTAAGTTCCGGTGAGTCAGAGCCACGCCTTTCACCACCCCCGTCGTCCCGGACGAGAAGAGTATCGCCGCGACGTCGTTCTGACTCACCTCCACCGCGCCTAGTTCAGCTGCGGCCCTCCTAATCATCATGTGCTCGAACTCGTTCGAGTCGATGAGAATCGTCTTGCACACCTGCCTCGGGAGTTTACCGGCGGTTTCTGAGGTGGCAAAGGCGACGACCGGCTTCGATAATTTAATTTGGTGAGATATTTCGGAGCTCATGCTGAGTGGATTGGCCGGAGACACGGCGGCTCCGATGGAGAGGAGAGCGAAATAAAGGATCGGCACGCGGATGGAGTTAGGGCAGAGGATAAATGCGACGTCGTTGATGGAAAGACCAATCTCCGATCGTAGAGAAAGAGCTAAAACATCGATGTAAAGACGGAATTGGGAGTAAGAGAGTCGGTGGCCGGTGGCGCAGTCGATGAGCGCGGTGGATTCCGGCGAGGGCGAGGTGGTGGATTGGAGGGAGAGAGCATAGGTTGCGGCGGAGAGAGGGGTGTTTTCCGGCGGAAGGGGGACGGGAAGGCGGAGGGTGTGGAAGATTCCGGTATCGGGACAGAAACCATTATTGGGGTGGAATGATGGCGACTTGGTTTTGCCCATTTAAGAGAGTGAGGAGTTTAGAAATGAGGTCAATGGCGACGTTTATTGTTATATTGCATGTTGATAGATTAATAGCGTAAAAAAAAAAAAAAAAGAAGTTGGCTGAATTTGTAGCCATAATAAATACGAGGCTAAATATCACAAATCTTGAATGTTCTTGTTCCATAACTACTTAAATAATTTAATATCTATTCTACCCTTAAAAAAATGTATTCTATTAATTAAACAAAAATTCAAATCTATCATCAGCCTCATAATTAAAAAGTTTTGTGCCACGCGAAATGCGTGCTTGTAAAATCAAGATGAATAAATTTAATTATTCCACGTAGACCCACAAAAATAAGATTGATCAAATTATCCACGCCCAACGAAAGGCCATCATTTCACAGTCCAATCTCAAATATCATAAATCCTAAAAATAGATGAACAAATTTTATTTTCATACTTATATTGTTTGATTTTGTGAAGTTATTTGATCTGATGCAGTTTTGTAGGATTATAATCACCAACAAATGGATTAGCAAATAGCCACAAAAATAATTATTGTATCCGTTGTTAAAAGGTTGGTTGTCATTAGATTTAACGACAGACTAATTCAGTCGTTAATCGTTAATGACGGGCATATCCTTCATTAAAAAAGTCGTTTGTTTCAGTCGTGAGAACTTTTTAACGACGAATATGTCCGTCGTTTAATGCTTAACGACTGAATTAGTCTGTTGTTAAAAAATTCATCCGTTTCAATCGTGAAAACTTTTTGTTTTTATCTATGCATTTTTAATTGTATGAATTTGAAGACGTTTTAAATCAAATGAAATACATACAAAATATTATATAAATATTTGGTTCGAATATGAGATTAAAAGTATAAAAGCATTTATCCAAACTCATATATAATCATACGTAACAATTTCAAAATTTTCAAATGAATTCACTACATGTCAAGAGGAGGTTGAGACGATCAGGGACGGACGCAGAAATTTTAATTAGGGGGGGCGAAAATTAAGTATACTGCAAATTCAATTAAAAAAATATATCTATTTAAATAAATAACATCACATATATTAATGTCAAAAATTTCAATATATCACCATCATCAATTATGCAACGTTTCATCCCCAATATTCCGCAAAAAAAAGTATATATGTTATATTCATAACACTATTCAAATACTTAAAAATACAATATTTACAATTAACGACAAGCACTATTTGAGCATAACAATTAACGATAAGCACTATTCCATTATAGGCGAATTGCGAAATCATTAAAACTACATAAAACCCTAGTATTAAAGTCATTGAAGCATTCATTCTCAAATGATCAAATTCATAAAATATAAAATTCATACCTCAACTATATAATAAATTAAATTTAAGTCAAATATAAAATATTAATATGAATAAAGCAGGAAAAATTAAAAATAAAAAAGAAAAGAAAAAACTTACCTCAAATCACCGCCGAGCAGGAGCAGTGGAGGAGAGAAAAAAAAAGGGCGTGGAGGATGTATTGATATTTAAGTGATTTTTAAATAAAATAATATATTGACTTTTTTTTTTTGGGTCCACAATTTAACAATGGCCCAATATATATGGGCCAACAAATATAATTTGAGAATGACCGTGAGGGGAATTTAAAGGAAGGGGGGGCAATTTTTTTTTTATATAATAAATTACATATATACGTAGTAACATATATACATATATATACATTGTTCATAAATATTGAGGGGGGGCGGCTGCCACCACCAGCCCCCCCCTAAGTCCGTCTCTGGAGACGATGTAGACTCCCTGCCGTCCCTGAATCGATTCTGCATCTCCTCGTAGAAGGCCCGCTTCTCTGCATCTGCTAAAGGAGAGCAAGCTGTTGATCCATCATCTTCTGGTGCTTCTGCTCCCTGGTCTGTTCCCGCTGCTAAAAAAACCTCTTGTACCTACTTCGCCTCCAAATCTCGGATGGTAGTCTGAGAGTCGTAGTACTGGGAGCCCACTGAATCTGCACTGCTACTCCTCTGACTAGGTTCGATATAGATGCTCAAAACCCAGTCCGAAGACATGTCTATTCTCCACGCCCACAACATTGATATAGATCGATGTCGTGTCCACATTTTGCGGCTTAGATGAATCAGGAAAAAACTAACTCCTCTAGTCAATCGCAACACATACCTCGACCTACATATATTAAATAATTAAATAAAAGTAAATATGTCTGGAAATATATAAGTAAACATATAGTTAATTTGAACACACTTACAATGATGTGGGTAGACTTCAAATCAGAGTAGTCGGCGTCACTACTGCCATGCATCTCATAAAGGTCTCCCAACCTACCTGAACTGCTGTGACACCCTTTTCATTTGCCTACGCGGTAAAACCAAGATATTAGTATTTATACGGAAATCAACATAAGAATTAATTAACTTAAAAATAAATTATAATAATTAAAGTACGAACCAATGTTGTAGTATGCGCTTGAGCACATCGGGATTTGTTATTATGCTTCACAATGCCAATACCAGGCCCATCCAGCTCAAACATTATATTCTTTGATGAAATCTCAGACATTCTGAGGAATGCATGCAGGCCGACCTTCCCTCCTATGCTTCTTGAATGTGTGGACCATGTCCTTTTACCTCTGAGCCGCCTTCAACGTCCATAATTTCAGTATCATATGAGTGATAGCGGGATCCCAAATGAACTCTTTTTGCATCAAATTAAATAAGAATATATTACACAGCATATATAGTTTATTCAAATAAATTTCGATACATGAAACATACATTTGAACTCCTAAAAAATATCGCATTCTAACATCCTATGTCACTAACTTTCATGTATAGCCAATCGGATGTATATACCTCTTGAAGCTTGCAGTGATAGCAGACGCCACCTCATGAGCTGTCATCAACACCCTTTAAATGTAAAACACAAATAAGTTGTTACATAAATTATATAAAAATATAAAAAACTGCAAGTGTATCAATTAAACTGCACACATAGCCATCATCTATTTGTATCGCCCGTCGACCAGTAGGATCGACATCATGTCTTGAAGAACCCTCTAGATCCAAACCTCCAACTTCATCACTAAATTCGCCGGATGTTGATGACGGTGATACTGCAGAGGCTCTGTTGGAGCCTTGTGAAGTACTGCTACCACCTCTAGCTGGCATCTGAGAAATTAAAATAAAATATTCTTAATAAACAAATACAACACAAACACATCAATTATAGTACAAGAATATCATGCAAATGAACCTCACACTAATCATCACAATCACTATCATAATCATCATTATCGCTAATGTTATCATCTGAGGCATTTATGTCTTTATCATCAGAATCATCATTTTCTTTTTCTTTTTCTTTAATATCGATCAAACTACCATCTGGATGAACTGGTAACGGGTCATCATCTTATCACATGAGAGACACATAGTATCTACTACATCCTCTTGAAATGGTAGAGAGATGATCGAATCATACGAATCAAAACATTCACCATCAGCCATATCCCATTTAATATATTCAGGTCTGTTAATTTCCACCTGAAACGTCCAATTATCGTAATTCCAAATGAATTCATGTTTTGCAATGTGGAGCCGAAAGGTATACGACTCTTAAAATGGGATATTCTTACATTTATGACATGGATACTTAATTTTATCCATATCCATGAAAGCAGGTTGGCTACTGACAAACTCGATAAAAGATCCATGCTCATTCAGAAAGTTTGGACTTAAACCACCATTATCAAGATATCATCGGTACATCCATTGACGATCTAGAGTCATTTTTGTTCTAAATAATACAAACAACACAATGAAATTGAATTTAGAAATTAATTAAGCAATTCAGTAAAAATCTCAGCAGCACATATGTGAAAATCTTAGTCCCAAGTTCTCAACTTTACGTTAATTGATCTATGTTTATCTAATTAACCAATACTACTAAAACTAACAAAAATAAACAATACCAAGAACGCAATGAAATTGAATTTAGAAATTAAATAAGAAATTCAGTAAAAATTTCGATAGCACCTATGTGGAAATCATAGTCCCAAGTTCTCGACTCTACGCTAATTGATCTATGTTCATCTAATTAATCAATACTAACAAAACCAACAAAAATAAACATTTCGTAAGTGGAGATTTGAGATTACATGCAAGCTTATGGTAGATCAAGTGTGTAGTTCAACATTTCGATGAATGTTTACCCTTCTTTTATCACACTTAGAGTGTTTGAGCGAAATACACACTAATGAGGATCATTGGCTTGATATTTACTTGTTGAAACCTATTGCATGTGCTCATAATTTGAGTGATATGCTTGCTCTTGTCATTTCCCAATTAGATTTTCGAGGTTGTAGATGCTAGATTATAGATTATGATCGCATATATTATTTGAGTTCCAAGATTGCTTTTTTGTTCTTTGTTTGGGGACAAACAAACTCTTAAATTTGGGGGAGTTGATAAAATGAGATTTTACACTTGTAATTGTGTCGTGTAGTCATATTTTTCATTTGATTTACTCGTGTTTTTATCTCAGTTTATTTGGATTTCATTCACTCTTAGAGTTTGGTGTTTTTATTAATTTTTACAGATTTTGTCCCTATTTATGCTGTATTTTCAAGAAATGAATAGTTGATAACATTTTGGAGTTGCCCGACAAAGAATTCAAGTCGAGAAATGGACGAAAATGACGTAGGACACTCTAGGTGGATTTGCGAGTGCGCCCGCGAATGTGGTCGCAAATTGTACTTTGGCCCGTCTTCTGGAAGCCCGCTACTGAGACGGGATTTTTCTTTAGGAAATACACAGGCATGGTCACGAATATTGCTCGGTCGCAAATTCTGGTGCCACGTCAGTTCCACATGGACTCGCGACCTGAGTCATGAGTGACTGGATCGTGAGCGAGGTCGCGGGTCGTCTGGGTCTATCCGATTTTGAGCTGGTTTTGGAATTTTTCTAACTAATTAAGTATAAAAAGGGATTTTGGGCGAAAATTGATCATATTCTATCATACTCTAAAGTTACCGGCAGAGGAAAAAAGCGTGAAGAACAAGACCAAAGATTTCAAGAGTTTTCAAGATTAGAGACAAATTCAATCATTCTGGTTTTATTTACTCTATTCTTAGAAATACGATGTTTTCTTTGTGGATTAGTTTAGTTATTTATTTTGTCATTAATAACTAAAACTCTAGTATTATAAAGTTGTTTATAATTTGGCTATGAAGTTCATTTAATCTATTTTATTTTTATGCTTATGACTTGGTTGTATTTTGCTTATTCATGTGTTTATCTATGTTTAACTGATCACTAAATAATGTAATTTGATGTGTTAAATCATAAATCAAAAGAGAAATTTTAACACGTGATCTGAAATAAGTAACTGGTTAATCAATATCACTTCGACGGAGTTGCAATTAATTGAGAATAAATAGCCTTAAGAGCCATTATGAGTTGTAAGCTAGGTATTGAACGAAGACGTTAGTACTGATGATATGATTTACACCCTAGGCACTTTGAGAGGAGGTTTATGATAGATAATTAAGTGGTTGCTCTAGCACAATTTAAATTCCAACATAGGTGTAAGAATGAAATGATTAGAAGAATGAATTAGCTGATGATTATTCAATCCTTGAATACATCTTCTCTCCATTGTTTGATTCATCTGTAATTTTTTTTCTATGATATCATTTTATTCTGTCGATTATTTTCATTATTTAGATAGTTAAGTAACCCAATCCTGTTAGGTAGTCTACATGATTGAAGGAAATTAAATTTAGGTAATTAGTAAGATAATCATTAAGTCACCGTTGATACGACCTTATTCACCACTGCAATATAAACTTCGTTGTGTACTTGCAATTATATTAAATAAATACCAAACAAACATATTATTGTTCCGCATTGAAATCCAACAGAAGAAGTGAGTCAAATTTTTTGAGCTTCAATTGAGGAAGATGATGAGAAAACCCTCGGATATAATAAGTATTTTGGTGTTCTCCGCTATTATAAATAGAAGAATTTTATTTTCTTGATGAACTCATGCAAATGGTGAGTTGTTTTAGCAATTAAGCATATAATAAATTACGCTAGTAAATTTAGTTCAGGATTTTTATTCCTATAAACTAATAAAATATAAAAGAAACAATATTAAGATGGCTCGATAAAATAAAAATAAAATAAACAAACACTTTATTCCCGAATTCAAATTCAATTAACATCATTAAGCGGGAAAGCGGGTGCAGCTTACTAGCCGAATATTAAAGGTTAGACTTTGCGGGGGTAATATTCTTTAGTTGTTTCCTCAATATCTTCCCGGATGGACTCTTCGGAATAGAGGAAATGAATGCCACACGCCTTATTTTCTTGTATGGAGCAACCTATACATACATATATAACCTTGACAGATATAAACCAATGCCTAAACTTAACTCCATATATGGAACAATTAATTTGGAGAGAGAAAGAGAGAGAGGAGAGAGAGGCAGTGTACCTGTGTTGCAATGAAGTCAACAACTTGGCGCTCATCAAGGTTGGCATGGGGACCTCGAACGACCAAGGCTAAGGGCACTTCCCCAGCTTCTTCATCAGGGTAACTGTAACATAACACAACACAACACATACATTTGTAGTCATGAATTAATTTAAGCTTCACTTCAAATTAAACACTAACTCTAGAATTAAGGCGCTTTTACCCTATTACTGCAGCATCTACAATATCAGGGTGGGAAAGCAGCAGTTGTTCTAGTTCAGCAGGAGCAACCTAATTAATCAAATTATTACATTAATTAAACACAACAAACATCCTCTATTTCTCAATTATCTCATATATTGATATGTTATATATGTCACATTCAAAGGCACATGAGTAGAGAACCTGGTAGCCTTTGTACTTGATCATCTCCTTTACCCGGTCAACCACGAAAAGGAAACCTTCTTCGTTTATATAACAAACATCACCGGTTCTCAACCACCCGCCAGACACCATGCTTTCAGAGTTAGCCTTCGGGTCATCAACATATCCTACGATAAATTTGTCACGGGAAAAGGATAAACAATGAATGCATATACTATGCATCGTGATTCATAGGATAAATTGATTACCTTTCATTACTGTGGCTCCTCTCAGCCAGAGTTCCCCTTGCTTGCCAGAAGGCAGAGCAATGCCAGTTTCCAAATCAACAATTTTGGCTTGATTAGTTCCATTCAGCTTTCCCACTGCACCCCATTTCGCATATTCTTCAGGATTGGTTACTCTGAATGCTGCACCGGTTGTTTCAGTCATCCCATATCCCTTTTTCATTTTTATTCAACAGTCATTAACACCATAACATGTTACTCAATGTCATAATATCTCTTTTTGTTTGCTTCATAACTTGTTCATTGATGTTCGAGAAAAGCGAATAAGGAAAGTTGGGAAAAGGATTTGCTCTTTAATTATGTGGATACTATGTGCATTTATAGAAAATGAAATAATGAGGAATAGAGTAATTGATCATGATGCATAAACAGTTTTGTCACTTGTCCAAATTCAAAGTCACAAATCAAATCCTTTAACTATTGCAAATTATATATGAATTAATACACTCTTGGCCCCAAATATAAAATATAATTTTTTTAATCCATCAATATACCATGAATTAGGTTATATTATTTTTATCTATCTAATCTATCCCAAAATAAACTCCCCTTAGTATGTGTCTGTTCATTTATTGTCTTGAAAATTAACATAATACATCAAATTTCATAAATTTAAACGCTAACCTAATTTTTTTTCTCTCCCTATTTTTTTTTATAAATCTACCACAATAATTATATATTAGAAAAATGTATTATTTGATATTTCTAACATACTTTGTATATGTTAATTAATTATCATAATAGAGGAAAATAATATCACGGCAATATTATTATTAGGTATTCTTATTCAAAAGCCAAAGCATACCTAATACTTATTTAAAATTTTCTTCCAATAACTAACCTGATAAAGATAAATCGTCGGAAATTTCTTTGCGAATACTTGAATCAAATCGACGCCGAGCGGCGCCGCACCGCAGCCCACGGCCTCCAGCGATCCCAAGTCAAATTTCTGCGTCAAATTGCTCTTCACCATCGCCACCACGATCGGCGGCACCACCGCCAACTGCGTCACCCGATGCTCCTCCACCGCCGTCAGCATTTTCGCCAGGTCAAACCTCTCCATCACCACCACCGCCTCAGTCAGCGCCACCGACTTCAAGCAGTAATGAAACCCAAAAACATGGAAATATGGCACCGTATATATCCCCACCACCGGAGACAGCCTCTCCTTCTGCTGGGAATAGTAATTGGCGGTGCTCGCGATTAAGTTCCGGTGAGTCAGAGCCACGCCTTTCACCAACCCCGTCGTCCCGGACGAGAAGAGTATCGCCGCGATGGCGTTCTGACTCACCTCTACCGCGCCAAGTTCTGCGGCGGCCCTCCGAGTCATCATGTGCTCGAAGTTGGGCGAGTCGATGAGAATCGTCTTGCACCCCTGCTTCGCGAGTTTACCGGCTGTTGCTGAGGTGACAAAGGCGACGACCGGCTTCGATAGTTTAATTTGGCGAGATATTTCCGAGCTCGTGCTGAGTGGATTGGCTGGAGACACGGCGGCTCCGATGGAGAGGAGAGCGAAATAGAGGATCGGCACACGGATGGAGTTAGGGCAGAGGACAAACGCGACGTCGTTGATGGAAAGGCCAATCTCCGATCGTAGAGAAAGAGCTAAAACATCGACGTAAAGACGGAATTGGGAGTAAGAGAGCCGGTGGCCGGTGGCGCAGTCGATGAGCGCGGTGGATTCGGAAGAGGTGGATGATTGGAGTGAGAAAGCATAGGCGGCGGCGGAGAGAGGGGTGTTTTCCGGCGGAAGGGGGACGGGAAGGCGGAGGCTGTGGAAGAGTCCGGTTTCGGGGCAGAAACCGTTATTCGGGTTGAAGGATGGGGAGCCGGGTTTGCCCATTTCATTTGAGTTGAGAAATTAACAGGTCACTGTTGACGTTTATATATATATATATATATATGGAAGGGATCAAATGAGAACCCTTCTCCCATGTGGGAACTAGGAACTTATCTAAATCTTCTATTACTTAGATCTTAATGGCCACAATTTAGCCAAAGTTTGGTCAAATGTAAGGTGGCATACTCGTAATTATTTACAACTTTAAGTAAAAGAGGGTATTATGGTAATTCAATAATTCTTATGTTTTGAAACATGATTTTCTCCACTCTTCAACATTCACGATTTTTTTTTCTTTGTGCACTTTTCTCTCTCTCTTTCCACTCTTTCTCTCTCTATTTTCCATCTATTTCCTCTCCCCTCTCTCTGTTTGTTTTGTAAACCATTTACTAAATACAAATTGAAACATTATGATAATTTAATAATTTATTAAAATAATAAAATGTTATAACTATAAATATATATGTGGTTAAGAGGATTTTTTTTATGCAAAAACTCAAAATTGATGTTGTCGGTTCAGACACGATTTTGAATTCTTGATATATTTTTTTTACATTCACATGCACATTTTAAATTCTTAGGATTTCATGATTTGTTTGTAAACGTCATTATTCTTTTTGGATTAAATGCTATTTTTTTTCTAAATTATCCCAATTAAATTTTTACCTTGTTTCATCTTTTTTCATATAATGTTGTTGATTCATGTATTTATCTTTTTTAATTATCTCGTCCAATTTTGATTCCTGTATTTATTTTCATTTTTTCGTCAATGATTCTGTTATTATTATAGTTCATGCTAAAATGACATATACATCATGCTGGAATGATTCATAGTTCATGCTAAAATGACATGACTTATGTTGATATTTATAATATCATTCAAATTTATTTCTGATATGTGATAAATGCTGCTGATGTAAGTTACATGTTGGATAAATTTCACAATAAATTGAAAGTTTCAATTAAACAACAATAACTTTATCCACATATAAACGTAATACTGATATGTAACGTTATGCTAAAATCTCTTATACACTATGCTAATATGAGAGTAATTTAATGCTAAAAATTCATAAATGCAATGTTTTTTCATATAATATATCAAATTATAATTTTTTTCATACTATTTCATTCAAGATCTCACATGGCTTTGTTTATCCGAAGAAATATGAAGAAAAATATAAAATATTCATTTTTAGGACTTATTTTATTTTATTTTATTTCAAGAATATATGATTTTTTTCAAAAATTTTATGACATTCCCTTTGTGGTTATTATATTAATATTAAGGTTTGTCAATCTCAATTACTGTTTAGAATATGATGCTAAAATCAAAGAAGTATGAGGCTAAATATGTTCCCATTATGGTTTATTGCATCCCCCATTATTGTTTATCAAATCATGCTAAAATTAGAAAATTATCAGGCTAAAATGAGGGATGTAGCATGCTAAACTTGATGTCACATTCTCATTAGGGTTCATTGTTCGCAATTAGGATTTATTCTTCCCAATTAGGATTTATTACATTCGCATTAGGGTTCATTGTTCTCAATTAGGGTTTATTGCATGACCCGTTACTGTTTATAGTATCTTGCTAAAATGGGAGATGTATCAGGTTAAAATGAGGGCAGAATAAGGCTAAATTTGAGGTCCCGTTACCATTAGGGTTCATTATTCCCAATTAAGGTTTATGACATTCCCATTAGGGTTCATTATTCTCAATTAGGGTTTATAACATTCCCATTGGGGTTCATTATTCCCAAATAGAGTTTATTATATTCGCATTACGATTTTCTAGATCCTTCATTGTTGTTTAGTAGATCAGGCTAAAATGAGGTAATTAACTATCAGGTTAAAATGAGGGAAGTAGCATGCTAATTTTTTTGTCACATTCCCATTAGGATGTATGACATTTCCATTAGAGTTTATTACATCGCATTATGGTTTATTGTTTATAACATCAAGTTAAAATGAAGTGAGAATGGGGTTAAATTAAGTGTACTCAGTTCGATTAGGGTTTATTGTGTTCCTATTAGGGTATAGAACATCATGCTAAAATCACAGAAGTATGATGCTAAAATGAAATATTGTATGATGCTAAAATGAAATACTATATGATGCTAATAAAACAACAATATCATGCTCGTATAAAGAAAAATTCACGCTAACAATGACATTTCCAAATATTAATAACAAATGTCTGAAACTAATATTCATCACCTTAAACTAATATTTTTCAACTTGAACTAATATTTATCAACATAAACTAATATTCATAAGAAATATGTCTTGAAATTAATAGTACTTGTAGAAATTTTATTAACAGTATAAATCACTTCGACATAACAAATGCTTCAACATTAATTGGATCATCTTCACATGAGAGCCTGTAGTGTAGATTTTCCTCAGCTTTGTTCCTTTCACTTTGTATGTTACTCTCTCTACTTAGAATTGTAGCACATATTTTGTTCTCATAAACTTTATCTCGTTTCGGGAAATATTCTCTCATTTTCTTTCTTAGTTGTCAGTCATCTCCTTCGTTGCTTCACTTTCTCATTCTTTTTCTTCTTTATCATCAACTCGTGTTTTTCATTTTATAGTATCTGTATAGATGTAGGTGTTTATATAAAATTGTTAGAAAAATATTCATAATATCACCCACTAAAATGTATTACATACCATGCATAAATATATTACACAACATGCTAAAATGTATTACACAACATGCTAAAATGAGAATTTTAATAACATGCCTCCAAATGAGTTCACCACAATCTAATGAGAATATCTTTATTTTGATATATAATTTGCATAAATTTAATTAAAATGAGCAAATCATGAATAAAATGCTGATATAAGTTACGGACTATGCTCAAATGTCCTATATATATCATGTTATTATGCCAGTAGTTTCGTGCTAAAATGTTATATAGATCGTGCTAAAATATTATATAAGTCGTGCTAATATAGATATGGGGCTGTTTTGTATGAAAAATATGCCTGAAAATTGATTTTTGTATTTTTCATCTATTTTTTTCAAATAAACATATGCAATATGGATCTTAAATGAAAGAGTATGAAAAGAGCTTTAATTTGATATATGATTTGCGTAAATCCGATTAAAAATGAACAAGTTATGATTGATTAAAGTTTCTACAATATTTGTACAAATATGATGACATCATCATCGTATTTTGACGGAAAGAAATTAACCCCCACTTTTGAAGTTCAATTTATTTACCAATATGCCACCGCCTTTTTTAAAAAGTTCAATATATTTACAAATTTGCCACTGATAATTTGTTTTAATCTTAGCCATCCAAATCTATAAATGAGTGGATGGGATGGGTTCCTTGTTCCCACCTGGGGGAGGGTTCCCACCAGATCCCACCCCTATATATATATATATATAGGGGTGGGTTAAAATGAGAACCATACCCCTGTGTAGGAACTAGGAACCATTTATATCCACAGATCTTGACAATTTGAATGGACAAGATTGATTTGGAATTTTAGGGGTTAAATTGCAAAATAATAATTTTGTACCAAATTTAAAACATAATAAGGGTACTATGGAGAAACCAAATCACCATGTATCTAGAAAGTGAAAACAATTTTCATTCATTAATATCAAATAAGAAAACCTAGAAAACAAATCAGAAACCGCCGCCTACGTCTTCAATCTCTTGCCGCCTCGTCGCTGTCTACCGCCTCTCGTCGCTCCCACTCGCGCACCGGCGGCCAGACCCCTGTCGAATGCACGCTCTCGCCGCCGCCTGCACGCCATACACCGCCCTACACTGCAGGACGCCATACGCCGCCCAGACGCCTCCCGCACTCCCTACGCCAGAAGACACAGCCAGACGCCGCCACCAGACGATGGACGCCGGTCCTACGACACCCGCCCTTCGCCACCCACATCCCCACTTTATTCGAATTTTATGGGTATTCAAAAAATTTTGATGTTTTTTGGTTATATTTCTGATATGCTTCTCGTAACTGCAGGCAAATGTTTTGGATTTTCGTTTTTGATTGATTGTTATATTTATTGGTTTTGTTTTGTGGTGGTTTGATGTATTTAGCAAATTAATTAGTTATGATTAGCAAATTATTAATGTATTATTAGCAGATTCGTAATTTATTCGAATTTCTAGAATTAATGTTGCTGGTGTCGGACTTTTTTTAATCATGTTTTGTGAATCCTTTTTATTTGAGTTTGTTTGTTTGTTATTCTGGATTTGGATAGGAGTATTTGATTTTGATTCGTGAAGAAAATTTAAATTTATCAAAATTACTCCAGAAATAGCTAGAAACTTGAGTGATGGATCTTTTATCTACTGTAAAAGTGTAGAATGGATTTATTCACATCACTTTGATGAATTTTAAATTGCCGGATCTGAACTGTACAACTCTGGAGTCAGCGGTGAGAATTATAGCAGGCACTTGATCAAATATGTGGATTGAGTATTAGCAAATTAAATGTTTATGATTAGCAAATTAGATGGATATACTTAGCAAACGTTTTTTATTTATTGATTCTGATCTGATTTGATTTGTATTGATACATTTAGCAAATAAGTAAGTTGTGATTAGCAAGTTAGTAATGTATATTTAGCAGATTGACTTGATAGGTTGTGGTTTTATGAATATTTGTTATTTATATCAAATTGAATTTGTTTATAGCATATTTATATTTAGTCTATAGCAAATTTTGAATGTATAATTAGCAAATTGAGAGGCTAGATGATTATATAGGTGAAAAGAAATCATTCAGTCTTGCGTTCTAGCAACTTAGTACGATATGATTAGCAAATGTTACATCTGTGAAATTTTGCTACTGGGATTCGTGTTTTAGCAAATTGATGTTTTGTTTATAGCAAATTAGTGATATAAGATTAGCAAATTATTATAGTATATTAGCAGATTAGTAAGATGCTTTTATGCGTATTGGCTATTAATAGAAAATTGTGTTATTTATATCAAATTCTCATTATATTTGTAGCAGATTGGTATTGGTTTATAGCAACTTAGTAAAATAAGATTAGTAATATTTGCAAATGTAAATCTTCTTTTTAGCAAATTGATAATTTATTTATAGGGATTTGACATGTTGTTTATAGAAATTTGACATGTATTTATAGAAAATAATTTATTGTTTTGCAGCCATTAGCAAATTGAGAGGGTGGATGATTATAGAGGTGAAGAGAAATCGTTTTAGCAGATTAGTTAAGTAATACATAATTAGAAAAAATTAAGGATTTTGTTTATTGTGTAATCGTTTTATTCGTTGGTTTGGTTAGTGATACAAGATTAGCAAATTTGTGATATGTTTTTGTGTTGTATAATTTTTTTTTTAAATAATCTTATTTCATAAAAAAAGTTCATATTTTTCACATAAAAAATATTACTGATTTGCTATTAACAAAAATATAATGTGCTAATTACAATTAAAAAGGTTGCTAAACGTCGTACACACGCGTTACTAACAGATTCTGCCCATATTCCCTACACATACAAAGATACATTAATGGATAATGTAATACTTGTATCTTGCATAATCAGATGATAACCGGCGTAATAATAATATAAGATGGAGTAAGAACTTGTGAAAAACAAAATACGTTCCTATTTTACACACAACAATTCATGCCATTATTTTTTCTTAATAACTTGAAAACTTCGACAACTAAATACGAAAAACATCTATCGTCTATCATAAATATGAAATGTCCATTCTCTGCAAACATCTCACTATCATGCAAAGCACATTGAAACTATTTAAAAAAAAAGAGACCATCCTATCATCAAAAAAATAAATCATATTTTCACATAAAATATTACCGATATGCTATTAACAAATCTATAATTTGCTAATTACGCATAAACAGTTTGCTAAATGTCAGACATAGGCGTCCCTAACAGATTCTACCCATATCTCTACGCATACAAAGATACATTAACGGATAACACAATACATGTATCTTGTATAATCAGACGATAACCGGCGTGATTATAGTATACAATTGAGTAAGAAACATTAACAGATGACACAATACATGTATCTTGCATAATCAGACGACAACCGGCGTAATGCTAATATAAGATGGAGTGAGAAATTGTGAAAAAAAAAATATCTTATTTTACTGGCATGTAGCTTCCACAAGGACCCAAAACTGAGTCAACATTAATCACTGCTATACAAAATAATGCTATAAGAATATCCAATATATGATATACACGTTTATATAATATGCTATAACTAAAAAAATCGTATGTTCACATAAAGATATTCCCGATCTGCTATTAACATATATATAATTTGCTATATACACATAAAATATTTGCTAAACGCCTGACATACGCGTTTATAACTGAATCTGTCAATATCCATACACTTATGAATATATTTTTAGTCGATAACATAACACCTGTATTTTTCATAATTAGACTATGACGACACTTATGATAATATACGATGGAGTAATAACTTGTGGAAAAAAAAATACATTCTTCATTTGCACACAACAATTCATGCCATTTTTACTATTTTTTTTCCTTAATAACTTGAAAAAATCCACAACCAAATACGAAAATCATCTATTGTCTATAATAAATATGAAATACTCATTGTCTGTGGACATCTCAATATCATTCAAAGCAAATTGAAACAAATTTTTATAAAAAAAAAACGAACCATTTCTTTTCGCATACAAATATTCCCAATTTGCTATTAACATTTCTATAATTTGCTAATTATGAAGACGAAATTTGTTAATAGCCAGACATACGCGTCCATAACAGAATACGTCAAAATCTCTACACCTACAGATATACATTAATCGATAACATAATTCCTATATCTTCCATTATCACACGATGACGATAATGATGATACTATACAATGGATTAATAGCATGGTTAAAAAAAAACTTATTTTGCACAAAATAATTCATCCAATTTTAACTATTTTTTTAATAACTTCATAAATACCACAACCAACTACGAAAATGATCTATCATCTAAAATATGAAATTCCCATAGTCTGCGATCATCTCAGTATCATGCAAAGCATATTGAAATAATTTAAACAAAATCGTATGTGTACATAAAAGTATTCCCAATTTGCTATTAATATATATATATAATTTGCTAATTATACATATAAATTTTGCTAAACGTCAGAAATACGCGTCTATTCCAGATTCCACCCATATCTCTACACCTACAACGATACATTAATGGAGAACATAATACCTGTATCTTCCATAATCAGACGATGACTAGAGTGATGATAATATACGATGGAGTACGAACTTGTGGAATCCGACGATAAAATTATCCGAAATGAATCCTCAACCCCAAGAAATATATGAAACACCGATAGATACAACTCTGTAAAAAATTTACAGAGTGAAAACGTCCAAAATAAAAAAAAACCGTTCCATATAAATCCCACAATATATGGAAGAGATATATTTACTGCAGATTTTTAATATGCATTACAATTACATATATACCCTCAACTTAATGTAATTCTTAACATATTGCATATTTGACCCCATTTTTTCATATTTGACCCCATTTTTTTGAGATTGATCTAAGCCTTATAAAATAAATGATCCAACGCTCCATAATAGTTCCTAGTTCCTACACAGGGTATTGGTTCTCATTTGATCTCTATAATATATATATATATATTCTTGGGTGAATGCTGACGATGAATAATTGTCGAATCAAAGTTGGCCGATTTTTTAGTCATAATAAATTAGACCACATCCACATTCACTTTCAAACTTATTGGTTCGGTCAATTCGGATGAAATCTCTTCAACACTCTGTGCTCTATATTTAAAAATATCAATTTTTATTACTTTTTTTTTCAATTTTAATTAATTGTACTTTAGTTTAATTTTACACTTATTAATTATGATTCACTTTTTCCTCAATTAGGGTATATAATTTCTTTATATGAAAATAATCAATTATTAATTAAAATAAATAAATTAAACATTGAAAAAATAATTATATGTGGAAATCGAATTTATATGTATTCATATCTAATTTGTAACGAAAATCAAATCTCATATAAGAAGTTTTATCTCAAAATTTACAGCACAAATTTCATCAATGCAAAACTCAAACTACAACAGATAACCGCTCCTCTTATTTATACTAAGTGGAACATGAGAAGCAAAAGAAAAAATATCTAGGCAAAATATCTAGTAAATCTAACGGCTGTGGAGATGGATCCGTGCCTTTTTATTTGAACGATCACGATCCTCTGAAACTTCAATCTCACAAACATGAATCCTGCATATTGTTAAAGAATAAAACACATTGATGACGTGGCACATGCATGGAAAATAACCAGCTGTTGATCTGCGTTGGTTTGCATCAAAACATGTGTGCATGCATGAAAATATGTAGCTGGCAGCCCCCCAGACAATAGCTTCATCACCCCCCCGCAAGATGAGCTTGATGCAAATCAGCAACGTTCATCTTGGAGAGAAAGAAGCGAAAACGGGAACCGGCTAAAGCCTTGGTGAACCTTTCCATAGTTCAGAGCTCTAGAAGCAGATGCATACGACACTGCTATGGCTGTGAAAAAGAGTGTGGCTGAAGATGGTTCGAGTAAATATACAAGCTTCCAGAGGGGCTCCATGCTAGAAATAATTACAACCACCACTGTCCTCTTAAAACAATCTCAAGACCACTGGAAAACACCTAGTAACTTTGGAGATCTTATGAATGAAATAACAAAGATTCCTCCAAAATCAGAAGCAGGTTATTAAAAATCGACTATTAACTGCTCGACATCTGATCAGAGCAACGCCCCCCGAACCTGGAAAGGCATAATTGCATGAGTAAGTGATGATGCCCTCATTGAGAAGGAACTTAGAAATTCCAAATTATCAAGAATAAGCAACAAAATTTACAATACCACGATTGCTACCAAACAGGACAAATATAAAATATAAAATATGATTTCAACAACAAAAGGACTGCTATAAAGTAACAAGAATAAACCACATAGATTGCACATCATTCCCCAATTTCTTTCTCAAGAAACATTTTGTTTGAGACGTGCTTTCATTTTCAGCAATCCATTTCTGAAATAATTTCACTAAAATCACAGCAAATCTGCCTGAAAAACTTAACCATTCACCAATAAGCGTAGAACAATACCCATGAAATTATCATTCCATCACAAAACACCTCTCCATAAACACAAATCAAAAGAGGAAATAAAATGCAAAAAAATAAAAATAAAAATAATAATAGATTACAAGCATGATCTTCCTGGAAACACGGGAAAGCTATTCAGACGGGGTTGACTAAACACTCAACGGTGAATAAACAAAAATAGGCATTGATCTAAACAAAATCAAGAGAACAAAAATTCTATAGAAGAATTGAATAGGAACTGTTACTAGTCAAATAAAAAACGGCCATTCAAAGAAATAGATTTACCATTTGCTTAAAACTTTTGGGAAAGGGTTTCTCTTCCTCAGTGAACTGAGAAGTGAATTGGAGAGAGAATGGAAAGAGTGAGAATCGGCCGGCCGTATTTCAGTATTTACATTTTCACCCCATTATTTTGGATATTATAGAAACTTGGTACCTGAAGTTGTAGATATAAAGATTTGGCCAAATCTATATATACTTATTATATCTAAAAGAAGATGCTCGCTGCAAATAATAAAGTTAAATTTTCCTGCTCAAATGATATTTTCATAAATGCGGATTCATATTAATTAATTAAAAATATTTATATTAATTTTTTAATTACTTGAAATCTATATAAATGGAATTCAAAAATAAATTTGCATATTTTTATTTGGTATGTATATACATATTATGGCGTGAATTAATAGTTGCTATAATTCAGATACATTCTTTTTTTTCAATAAAGAAACTTTTTTCTATCCAATTATATTGTTAATCAGTCTAATTTTGAAATGAATCACTGTTTTTTTGTGCACCTACTAAAAATAAGTTATAAAATTTGGCAATAAGATACAAAAACACATTTTTAGCTCAGTACTGATTAGACACTTAGAGCATGATTCGACTCATTCATCTCCTTAAAGTATTTTAAATGGTTTGATCGTCCCCTTAAACAAATTTAAATGATTCAAATGGCCTCTTAAACTATTTTAAATGACCCAATTTGCCCCAGTCATCAAAAAATATCAATTTTCCGTTTGTAACCTAGGTTAATTAAACATGCAAATTTTTAATGTGTAAACTTGAGGCTAAATTGTATCGTTTGTAGTTATCCATTAAACAAATTGAGATCATGATTATATAGTCCACACTTTAGAGTTTCAAAGCTCTCATTCAATTTCGGTATTTAGAGTTGAATTAAAGTTGGAATTTTCAGTCTAAGTCACTAATACAAACATTCGCTGGTGAGTTTTCATCGTCCAATTACTCAATTATTAACATCCAAATGACGAATTGAGGGTCCAATCAGAAAGCGTATGATGGGAGCTTTTCAACCATACCCAACATTATATGATATTATCATCTGGATCACTCCAAATTAGGTTGTAAAAGTTTTGTACATTTAATTAACATTAATTACTAACATAAAATTAATATTTTGTTTATTTGCACCATTTAAAATATTTTAAGCGGTTGAATGAGTCAAGTCATACTTTTAAGTGACCAACCGAGACTGAGTCAATACCTTAAGGGCATGTTTACTTTGCATTATTAGGTTGGATTGACTAATTTTATTCGGGTTAGTCCAGTGTGTTTACTTTGTTGGATTATAAATATGTGATATCCCAAACCCTGGTATTATATTGAACATTTTGGATTATTCGTGAGATATGAATCCGCCCAAAAATGGTGTGATTATTTTTATCCAACTAAATATAAAACCGAAAAGTCAATTCTACCTCTGGATTAAAGGGAAAATAACAACACATAATCCAAATATTCTCAATCCCAGATCCACAAAAAGAAGGAGATTAACATATTCCATTCCTTCCAATCACATCTCAAGACACTGAACTGAAAATCATTGCAAAAAAATCTCAATTTCATGATCTATGTTGTTTGAATCACATCATTAGCTAATTTGCTCAACCATAATCTAATCTTTGAAAAATCAATATGTCCTCTGTCGTTGTTTTGCCACCGAAGATGACATTGCATCGTACTATTTCAGGTGCCTCCATCTCAACCACTTTGCCCCTCTCTTCATCGCGTTTTTCTGTTTAATATATCCCTTTCCAATTTTGGTTCCAACTAGAGAGAGAGAGCTGGCGACGAGCAGGTGGTGTTGGAAAGATTGAGAACTCATCTTAAGAGTAAAAGGGTGTTTCAGTAAATTATTCATAATATTATTTTTTATTATAATTGAAATTATTTTATCCTATATTTATACTACAACAAAAGCGCGATTTAACAACGGATTATATTCTGTAGTTAAAATATAGACAAATTAACAATGAATTAAGATTGGGGAGTTTAACAACGAATTTTTCCGTCTCTAACTTAAAGACGTACAAATTTAATGGCGGAAAAATCCGTCGTAAACGTCGTATTTTAATTTTTTAATTTTATTTTTTATGTTAACAATGGAATAACGATAAATTTTTTCGTCGTTAAGTTAGAGACGGAAAAATTTCTTTCCAAAAATTAACAACAGAAAAATTTAACGACAAAAAAATCCATCGCTAAACGTCACATTTTAATTGTTTTGATTAAATTTTTTATGCTAATGACGGAATAACGATAAATTTTTTCATCGTTAAGTTAGAGACGGAAAAATCTCTTTATAAATATTTATTTTTAATTTTAACGACGGATTAGCCACATAATAATTTCATAGCTAAAATTAATTGTTACATTTTTTTAATTTTTTTTTTAATTTTTTCATTCTTTTTTTCAATTACTACTTAATTACAAATTTGAAATCAAATTATTTTTTTTATTTATTTTATTTTTTAGAATTTATTTGATTTTTTTAATATTTTAATATTTTATATTATTTTTAAATATTTTACATTATTTTATAATAATCTTTTTTTTCAATTGCTAAATAATTACGAATTTAAAATTAATCTTTTGAATATATATTTTCTATTTTTTATTATTTTATATGATTTTCTGATTTTTTTTATTTTTCAATTACTAATGAATTATGAATTTAAAATTAATTTTTTTAATATTCTATATTATTTTTAATATTCTATAGCTTTTTTTATTTTTAAATCACTAATTAATGACTTTTTTTATTATTTTTTGTTTTAATATTTTTTATGACTTAGTCAAGTTATATTAGTTTAATTATTTTTTATGGGCATAAACTGTATGAACCTGGTTCCGTCGTGTAATCGTTTTCTTTGTTGCATTATACAGTGGGCTAAGCTAGTTAATTATGGCTGATCACTCATTAATTAGAATTGTGTTCACTACCTTTATAAATGGTCAATGAATCGTAGCTGTGTGTTGGTCATAAAGGGATGGGATACATCACGGGTACTGAGGGCATAAGAGAGATATTTGTCTAGGTAAATCTGGGTCTGTCTAGATCATAATGCTGCTTTGTTGCTTACAATCATATGAGAGATCGGGGTTGGGCAACAACTTAGGGTTTAGGGGACGAGAGATCACCTCTAAGCTAAACTGAAAGGATAGATTGGGTAAGTATGAGAGATCCGTTGCCTATAACCAGGTAATTAGATTTACATAAGTAATCGGCGTGCCCATGATCGGTCAAGTGTTTGTTAAGTTCGACATCTAAGTTCTAATCTGGAATACATTTACTATTAATATTTTCTTTTCTTCTTTTGTTTTGTTATTTTATTTTACAGTCTTTAAATACAAGTACGGAGACCACAACAATCCTCAACCTTTTTGGAAAAATGACACTGAAAGATAGAATTCGCAGCTCCTCGTGGGATCGACCCTTACTCACATTAGTTTGCTACGCCTTGCTGTGGGCATAAGGATAACTCTCTCTTGAGAATTATTCTGACCACGAAACGACCGTGCGTCATCTTCAATCTGAATATATCCTTAAGCAACCAACCTTGCTTTGTTTCTGGTGATGTTGCCAAGTTCATCTGTTTTATTCTTGAATATCCACTTGGTGCCTATAATGTTCACATCAGGAGGTTGAGGAACAAGATCCCAGATATCATTATTTGTAAATTGTAATAGCTCTTCTTGCATAGCTTCAATCCAGTATTCATCCATGAGGGTTTCTTTCACTTTCTTCGGTTCAATCTTTGATGTGAAACACATATTTATGATTGATTCTCTATTTTTCTGATTGAATGTCCCTCTTGTCTTAACACTATCAAGGATCACATATCACATATGTAGTAGGACGATCTTTGGTGAATTGTTTGGGATACTTTCTGACAGTTGCTTGAGGAACATCTGCGTTCTGAAACTGATCTTTAGCATGTTGTTTATTTGATTGATCCAGAACACTTGGTGGGACACCAACTTGTTCATTTTTGGACTTATTTTGTAGAGTTGAGTCATCATCTAATTTGACATTTACAGACTCCATAACAGTTTTGGTCTTTTGATTGAAGATTCTATTCGACTTATTATTTATGGAATAGCCAAGGGAGATCCCTTATTTTCCGTGATAATCAAGTTTCTTAGAAATTGTCTGTCATTGAAAATATAGTGGCATGACAAGTTCAATTTCTCTCATATTTTTGTGTCCTTTTTCTCGTTCTTTTATCCTTTATTTTTCTCTTTTTTTTAGTCGGAAAGAGCTAGTTTGGGCACAAGGGAGACATGAGGCAGCAGAATCACCTCTGGAGGGCATTTTGATGCCAAATGATACCAAAATAGACAATGACTTCTCAACGAAAAGTTATCTCTCGAGCCTAGTATAAACGCCCACCATTCCAGAAGTGCTGAAGGAGAAGTTTGTGATCGTACCCATACTAACCCTAGGGTAATTACAGAAGAAGGAGATGAGAGTGGGCACAAGATTAATAATACAAGCTGAGGCAGGAGCAGTGCACTCTAGCCACCGAAGGAAGGAAGGAGCTATACATGGCAAGTCTGACCGCATCTCTCGGATTCTAGGATGTGGATCGGCTATCTATGGAAGGTTGAATCTCGGAAATCTAGGGCACGGTGAGTATAAATTCTGCGAATCAGATCTTCTAAATAAGAGAAGAATATACCGGATATGGAAAGTCTTGGGCATAACGATATGGAATCGAGCTGAAGATCCCCCGACTTGTGGGGGAAGTTGACTTGTGTTTCGTACCCTATATAAGCTAATTTCATGGCAGAGGCCAAACACACACATTGATGAATTTCTAGACACACAACATTTAACTTTTTTATATTTTATTTTCTATTGAACAATCTCGAGCCTTATGCCCGCAGTCTGCTAGGAATTCCGTTTATGTTCTTAAAATTAACGTTGGTGTTGGATTGTTTTTACCTTTAATCTAAGTAAGTTTTCTGTTAAATTATGTCTTCTTTTATTTATTTTTATTGTTGTTCGAAGTCTAGCATGAGCGGCTAGACTTGTTATTCCGGATTGAACAAAGATGAGAACTTAATGAACATATAAGAACCGTGAGACTTATGGGCATAAACTATGTGAATTTAGTTTCATCGTGTAATCATTTTCTTTGTTGCATTAAAGTGGGCTAAGCTAGTTAGTCGTGGCTGATCACTCATTAATTAGAATTGTGTTTGTTGAAACCGTTTGGTTTGTTGATATTTTGGATATAGTTTTTGTTTTGTCTTTCTTGATTGATTGTGCAGAAAGTAAATTGGTTGAGATGTTCTAGGAAAATCTGTTGTGTTTGACCATTTCAAAGGTTGATAGAGTCAAGATAAGGTTGTTGCTGAAGTTGAGGGTGTGAGGCCGATAATCTAGGAATGAAGATCATGGAGAGATAAAGCTGTTATTTGGAGTAGAGACCAAGTTATTATTTTTGTATAAATATGAATCAATTGTATAGAGTTATAGATACGAATTGATAGAGATATACCAGATCTATATTAGAGATATTAGCTTTCTACAAGTGTTAGTTAAGACAACTTTAGTCACGACCTTCTGCGAAGGAAGAGATAAAGTGTCTTAAGTTTAGTAAGAGTTTGCTTGTAGTGTTTTTGTAATTCACAAATACATATAGTGAATATTTTTCCCTGAGACACTTCGCGAGATTATCGAAATATAATCTCGTGAAATTTCTCAATCCATTATTTATTTCTATATTTCGTTGCATGTTCAAAGTTATCTCAACTTTAGATACAACTTTGATCACAACTCTGTCAAAACCGAGAGTTCGGTTTCTTCAATTGGCATCAAGAGCGAACACTTGACACACTAAGTGGTGATCCTGTTTTCGTGAGTACAATGGATTGCACAAACCCGTTGTTCAACAAACCTCCTGTTCTCGATGGCATAAACTATTCCTTTTGGAAAGTTCGAATGAGAGCTTGCATCAAATCCATTGATGCAAGAGCATGGAATGCTGTTCAAAAGACATGGACACATCCTAAGACCGTAGATGTCGAAGGAGACACAATACGTACTCCTCCAGAAGAATGGACCAGGTCACAAAACGAAGATTCTACCTTCAATGACAAGGCACTCAACGCAATTCAGTCTTCCTTGGATATTCAGATGTTCAAACTCATAAGAAATTGTGAGTCCGCTAAAGAAGCGTGGGATATTCTTCAGCAACATTGCGAAAGAGATATTGGAATTAAAGAATCAAGACATCATATTCTCACCACAAAATTTGAGAACATGAAGATGGGGGAAGATGAAACCGTTGGAGAATATTGTAACAAATTGCTTGAAATTGCAAACGAGTGCACTGATCTTGGTGATCCGATCACTAACAAGAGGTTAGTTTCTAAAGCTTTGAGAACTCTAACCCCACGCTTTGATATGAAGGTTGTTGATATTGACACGACATTGACTACTGGAAGTATGGACTTCACAAAGCTGATGAATGACCTGAAGACCTATGAAATGGAAATGAATAAGAAAGGTGGATCAAAGAAAAAGGGAATTGCCTTGACAGCCGGGTCAACTTCAAGGTCAACTTCAGCTTATGATGAAGAAGAGGATGAGGATCTTGAAGAGATCTGTGAAAAGAATCCGGATTATGCTCTTCTCACCAGAAGACTAAACACTCTCATCCGAGCTAACAGAGGAAAACAACAGAAGGGAGGTGCTGAACAACGCAAGCCTCGTTATGACTCGTCCGGACCTTTGGTTATTTATGAAAAAATGAACTCATCTGGAAAAGAACCTAAGATCATGAAGCGTGCTGCATCAGATCACTTTAGACCAAAGGAAGTGAAAGATTTCTCCACTGTTCAATGCTATGAGTGCAAAGGCTATGGGCACTTTGCTAACGAATGTGCCAACACTTTTAGAAAACTTGGAAAGCCTGTCACATTCCTATCTCTTAGCGACAGTGAGCTGGACACCTTAGGGATATTTGTGGAAGAAATTTCAGATGATGCAACCAACGAACATGCAGCCTTAACTGCAGTATGTTCTGAAATAGTTAATTCAAAGCTCACAGAAGTTTAGATAACTTCTGACAGGTATGATGATTCCTACTATAAAACTATTTTCTGTTTTAATACTGTGATAACTACTGCAGATGAGGAAGAAGAAGTTACTGAGGAAGAAACTCTGGAGTTACTAATAAAGTTGTAGGAACTCTACAAGGAGCTGTATGCTAAGTGGATCAAACAGTGCAAGGAAATTGAGTCACTTAATGAGGAATCTACCAGCCAGAAGGCGTCTCTCGCAAAGTTGGAGGTAATGTTGACAAAGAAAGATGCAGAGATTGATAATATGAGGATTCAACTCAATCTTGCAAAGGATACATTCAAAAAGTTCAACACGGGTACTTCCAAACTTGATGAAGTTCTTGCACAAACCCATGTAACTTCTCATGGCATAGGATATGACAAAACTGTAAAAACTGCCTTTACTCAAATCATGTCCACCCATGGAAAACCTTTTGTGAAAGCTCAAGAAGCACATCCCACTTCATCAGTGAGTAAGAAACGTAGGAGATTTGTTTGTCACTATTGTTTCCTCCCTGGGCACATAAAACCTTTATGCCATAGGTTTTTTCAAGAACATAAAAAGGAGATTCATTTGAGGACACAAACCTCAAAATCAGGCCTTTCAGTCAAAAGTGACAAAACCAGTAATTTGGTTTGGAAACCCAAGGCTGTCTCCAAAGACACCTGCAAAGTTGTCTTCACTGCATCAGTAGCTGATGATTCAACAACTTGGTACTTTGACAGCGGGTGCTCTCGTCACATGACTGGATCTCAATGTTATTTGTCTAATTACCAGAAGATCAATGGCAGTGAAGTTACCTTTGAGGGAGGAACAAACAGCAATATTGTAGGACATGGAGTCCTAAACAGCCCCGGTCTTCCAAAACTCGCCAATGTATCACATGTACAGGGTCTTACAGCAAATCTTATCAGCATCAGCCAACTCTGTGATGACAACTTTACTATCATCTTTGATAAGCAAAGCCGCACTGTTGTTGATAACAATGGCAAATATGTGATCTCTGATGTAAGATCTTCTAATAATATATATGAAACTAAAAGAAAAAAGTTGTTTGAGTGCACAGATAAATGACGTACAACTTTGGCATAAAAAATTGGGGCATACCAACTTTCGCAACATAGAGAATCTTCAGAGACTTAATGCTATTCTTGGTGTGCCAAAGCTGAATGTCTCAAATCCAAGTCTATGTGGAGATTGTCAGAAAGGAAAGCAAGTCAAAGCCTCGCATCCTGTTGTGACAACTTTCGAGAGACCTTTTGCCACTCAAAGCTGCTTTGAATTGCTTCACATAGATCTTATGGGGCCAGCTGAGGTAGAAAGCCTTGGAGGTAAACGGTATTCCTTTGTGATTGTCGATGACCTTTCCAGGTACACTTGGGTAAAATTTCTAAGTGACAAAGGTAAAACCTATGATGCTTTCTTAGATTTATATGCTAAGGTTAGAAACTTTTACCATTCTTGCATTAAAAGAATTAGATCTGACCATGGAAGGGAGTTTGAAAATCTTCAACTCCTAAACTTTTGCATTAAAGAAGGTATTCATCATGAATATTCTGCCCCTAAAACACCCCAGAAAAATGGTGTAGCTGAAAGAAAGAATAGGACCTTGCAAGAGATGGCCACTGTCATGTTACACTCTAAGAAGTTGTCCAAACGATTTTGGGCTGAAACGTTAAACACTGCATGCTATGTAAGTAATCGGGTAAACTTAAGAACCGGAACCACCATGACATCATATGAAATTCTAAATGGTAGAAAACCCAACTTAAAATACCTACATGTTTTTGGTTGTGTTTGCTACATTTTGAATAATAGGGATTACTTGTTCAAATTTGATCCCAAAAGTGATAAAGGTGTGTTTATAGGTTATTCGCTTAATAGTCATGCTTATCGTGTCTATAACCTCAGAACAAAAACTGTTATAGAAAGTGTGAATGTATGATTTGATGATCTGGCCAGTCTGTACACTCCTAAAGAAGATACTGATGAGTTACTTGAGATACAAGGAAGAACAAGAAGTACTAATGATGAAGAAGGGAGAATTAACCCAGAAGTTGAGCCCACTTCAGAGACAGATGATGATACACTTATAGAAGGATCTGGATCGAACCCCCACTTAAACGATTCAGAGATTCCAGAAGTAGTTCAGGGAAGCACTAGAAGAGACCCACCGAGCAAGATTCGCAAAGATCACCCAATTGATCAAGTCATTGGAGATGTACACGAAGGGGTCAGAACTAGAGGTAAAACTCCTGTTAACTACAAGGAAATGGTAAGGATGGTGTGCATGTCATGCGTAATCAATAAAGTTGGTGTTGTTGTCTTCTTATCCATGGTTGAACCCAAGAACGTAAATGAGGCATTAAAAGATGAGTTCTGGATAAGTGCCATACAAGCCGAGCTACTTGAGTTTGTTAGAAACAAAGTCTGGACACTTGTGCCTAGACCTTCAGGAATAAAGCTGATAGGGACTAAGTGGATATTTAAGAATAAAACTGATGAATTTGAAAATGTCATTAGAAATAAAGCCCGCTTAGTTGCTCAAGGTTACACTAAAGTAGAGGGCATTGACTATGATGAGACTTTTGCTCCCATTGCACGAATTGAGTCCATCAGGTTATTATTTGCCATTGCATGTTATCTTAACATTACTCTTCATCAAATGGATGTTAAGGTAGCATTTCTAAATGGAGTACTAGAAGAGGAAGCATACGTAGAACAACCCAAAGGCTTTGAAGACCCAACCAATCCAAATCATGTGTATAAATTACATAAAGCATTGTACGGACTTAAACAAGCTCCTAGAGCTTGGTATAGTCGGTTAACCGAATTTTTACTTGAATTTAGATTTTTCGGGAGTCATGCTGATAGAACACTATTTCTCAAGAAAGAAAAAGACTTACTCACGATTGCTCAAATCTATGTCGACGATATAGTGTTTAGATCGACAAGTGAGAAAGCTTTGAAGGAATTTGTGGAAGCAATGTCCACGTCTTTTGAAATGAGTATGGTCGGTAAAAGGAAAATAGCATCTTCGTCTCCCAGACAAAGTATGCCAAGAATCTAGTGAAGAAGTTCGGTTGGGAGAATGCAAAGCACATGAGAACTCTCATGAGTACGACTAAAAAGTTATTAAAGGATGCAATTGGACCGGAAGTTAATCCAACTTTATTCAGATCAATGATCGGAAGTCTCCTCTACTTGACTGCTAGCCGACCAGATATCATGTACAGTGTGTGTGCATGTGCTCGGTTTCAGTCCTGTCCCAAGGAGGAGCACCTTAAAGCTGTAAAGAGAATCATTCGGTATGTAGCCGGCACATGTGAATTGGGTTTATGGTTCACAAAGGACACAACTACAGATCTTGTAGGATACAGTGATGCTGACCGGGCTGGAGAGATAGATGATAGATGGAGTATAAGTGATGGATGTTGCTATCTTGGAAACAACCTCATTTCTTGGCACAGCAAAAAGTAAAATTGTATCTCATTGTCCACAGCCGAGTCCGAATATGTGGCCGCTGGGAGCTGTTTGACACAGTTGATATAGCTGAAGTCAATGTTGGATGATTATGGATTGGAAAGCAACCCCTTGGTGATGCTCTGTGACAATACAAACGCCATCAACCTTGCAAAGAACCCAGTTCATCATTCCAAATCCAAACACATCCACCTAAGGTATCATTTTATTAGGGATTTAGTTAAAAAGAAGCTATTAAAGTTAGAGTATATTAGTACAGATAATCAACTGGCTGATATGTTCACAAAAGCTTTAAGCTATGAGAGATTCTCAATTCTGAGAAAATCTCTTGGCTTATGTTCTATATGAAAAGTAAAGTTAGCCCAACTGTTGTCACACTTTTAGTATATCATAGTTAACTGTGGAGTTGGACAGATTCGAGGATGAAAAAGCCTGTGTTAAGGTGAAACCATGATCGTTCTTGTAAAACCATATAACTAGATCAAAGATCTTAGATAAATGGTATTTATAAGATTCTTTTGGTTATTCGTCTATTCATCATCTGTCTTCTTCTTAAAAGGTTTCCTATGATATATCAAAACTAAGCTGATCATATAAATTTCTTAACGACAGTTGGTTAATAATAATAAAAAATAATAATAATAAAACAAATGAAAATTTTGAAAGTCAGTTGAATGTATTCGGAAATGTATCTTACTCTATCTTTAATATCTACTTTGACTATATCTTTAATATGTTGATTCCTATTTATATGGAGGCGGATATCTAACAGATATATTTATATCCTTCCATATACATTTTTAAAGGGTCACTCTCACTCCTCACCCGTCACTCTCGACTAGATTCTCTCCACTCGATTATCTTTTAAAAAAAAAAACCCTTTCATCTCCTCAAACCCTTTCGTCTTCGTCTCCTTCGTCATGGATTCTGACAAAATGAGAAAGATTCAGGAGTTGCTTAGCGACCCCGAAGCCTCAGCCTACCTCCGTCATCTCTCTACCTTTCCCCCTCAGCCGCCGTAAATTCTCTCTCCACCGCAACTGTCAAACCCTTTTCGCTTTTTATCGCCGAATTCCACTCCAATTCTCCGACCCAAAGTACTTCTGTCCCCGTCTAGAGGGAACGCACCTATGGAGATTTCTTCAGAAATCGCTAGTTGCTCAGAGGTTCAGTCACAACCTCTTGCTTTACCAGCCTCTTCTCCAACGCCCTCCTCATCTCAGGCCATAATTCTAGCTCCTGACGGCATAATCATGCCGCCTCTCGACACTCCGATACTCACCGAGAAACTTCTCGATTCTCTCATCCCTTCCGACGAAGGAAACCCTCATAATGACGGCCCCATTAAAGTACCATTCTCGGAAGTAGAGCAGGAACAGCAAGTAGAGTGCTCAGAAAAGTCGAAATCTCCTCCGAAGAAGAAGTCTGCCAAGGCTAAACAGGTTCCTCCATCTCGATGGTCACGACGTCTGCATTTTATCAGCAGCTCTTCACGGACTCAGAAAGGTCCTATAGAAATCACTTCTGAACCTGAAGATGAGCCCAGTGAAGGGTCTTCGGAGAAGAGGCAGCCGGAGACACAAGTCGAGGATGTGTCTGATGACAATCGGGAGGAAACGAAGTCTGAAGCTGAGTTCGAGATTACCTTTGCTGTGTCCAAGAAGGAAAAGAGGAAGGTTCTTCCTTCTCCCTCTCCGAAAGCTAAAGGGAAAAAGCATTGCTCCTCAAAACGAGCCAAGACGTGTCTGGACCCCAATGAGAAAGCTGCCCTTTCTGAATCCGATATAGAGGTATCAAAAACTGAATCTCAACTATTTTATTCTGATGCTGCTAAGAAGAATTGGGAATTTTTTAAAAATAGAGAGATTCTGAATGATCGGGCTGTTGATTCAAAGGATTTTGGTAAACACAATTTGGTTGATTTTTTGAAAAAGAGGAGGGTTTGGGGTAGTGTTTCTTATGCTCGTCCGTATGTTGTTGAGATTGTATAGTTATTTTATGCTAATCTATCTTCTGAGTTTGGGAATCCCTCATCTAAAAGGTTCGGGAAAGTGTTTGTTAGGGGGAGTATTTACATTTTCACTCCTGCAAAGATTAACAAATTCTTAAAGGAACAAACATTGGTGAAATGAAGTTCAATTTGTATTGCTCCCGAGTATAATGACAATCCAAATCCAAGTGCTTTGTGCGCTCGTGGAAAATGAAATTCTTGGTGATATGGACAGCCGCTTGGTTGTCACAGTGAAGAGTAATAGGAAGCGGAACATCGACTACGAAATCACGAAGTAAGGAGGTAACCCAAACTAATTCTCGAACAGTAAGACTCATGCTGCAATACTCAGCTTCTGCAGTAGACATGGAAACCGTGGTTTGCTTTTTACACTTCCAAGAGACTAAAGAGGATCCCAAGAAAACACAAAAACCAGTGAGTGAGCGACGAGTAAAAGGACAAGACCCCCAGTCCGCGTCGCAATAAGCAGTGAGAAGAGAGGAAGGAGATGCAGCAAAATAAAGGCAAATAGATGGGCACCCTTTGAGATATTTGACCACATGCATGGCAGCATCCCAGTGAGACACGGAAGGAGCAGACACAAATTGGCTAAGTTGCTGTACGGCATAGGAGAGGTCAGGTCTAGTGAGATTTAAATACAAGAGCTTGCCAATCAGTCGACGATACTTCTCTGGATCATCCATGGTGGTAGAAAGAGAGGAAGGAGAGAGGTGAATCCCAGGGGGAAAAAGAGTGGAAGTCGGTTTACAGCCCATCAAACCAACGGAGTCAATCAAATCAAGAACATATTTCCTCTGGCTGAGGAAAGTACCATCAGAACTCCTAGCTATTTCAACACCCAAAAAATAATGTGCAGATCCCAAGTCCTTTATGGTGAATGCAGAGTGAAGTGCAGACTTTAGATCACAAATGGCTGCTAAGTTAGGCCCAGTAATAAGAACATCATCAACATAAACCAAAAGTGCAAGAAAAGAATCACCAGAACCTTTGACAAACAAACAATCATCTGCAGCAGATTGAGTGAAACCAAGGGAGAACAAGAACTTACTGAATTCGATGTTCCATTCCCTTGAGGCTTGCTTGAGACCATATAAGCTCTTGATCAACTTGCAGACCTGGTTGGGTTGAGCCTTCACATACCCCTGAGGAGGAATCATATATATATATCATCACTAAGATGACCATGTAAAAACGCGTTATTAACATCAATTTGATGTAGAGGCCACAAGTTGGAGGTAGCAAGAGCAATAAGAACTCGGACTGTAACCACTTTTGCAACGAGGGAAAACACCTCTGTATAATCCAAACCATACTCCTGTTTGTAACCTTTGGCAACTAAACGAGCCTTAAAACGCTCAACAGACCCATCAGTTTTAAGTTTCACTTTAAACACCCATCTGGAACCAATGGCCTGTTTTCCAGGAGGTAGTGGAGTGAGTTCCCATGTTTTGTTGGCTTCAAGAGCAGTTAACTCTTGATTCATTGCCTCAGTCCATTCAATATACTTGCTAGCTTCCTTATAAGAAGATGGTTCCTTCAAGGAATCCACATTAATGAGAAAAGACTGAAAAGAAGATGTGATCAGAGGTGAGCTTACAAAAGGAAAGGTAGAAGGAGTAAGCTGAGAAGCTGAAAATGGTGGTAGAGCATATTTTGTTACTGCACAGACATAATCTTGAAGATAGCTAGGAGGATGAACATTTCTATTACTGCGGCGTAACATGGGAACATGAGGTTTAAGCACAATAGCAGGTAAGGGTGATTTATGGGAATCAAGTGAGGTAGAAGGAGGAAAATCCCCAAAGCTGGGAAAAGGTAATGTAGGCGCAGGGTCTGGATCTTGTAAAGGATAAGTATCTGGGAAAAATTTTACATCTCTAGAGACCAAGATCCTGAAGTAGTCAAGGCTGTAAAGAATATAGCCTTTATAGTTGGCTGTATAACCAAGCAACACACATTGTTGGCTTCTGGAATCAAACTTTGATTTTGAAGGTAGAACATTTGCTGAATAGCATAGACATCCAAATGGTTGTAATAGGCTAAAATCTGGACTTTTCCCAAACAATAATTCATATGGTGAAGTCCAATGGAGCACAACAGAAGGTGTTCTATTAATTAGCCAAGTAGCATGCAAAATGGAATAAGGCCAAAACTTACTAGGAAGTCTGCTTTGAAACATTACAGCGCGAGCAACTTGCAGGAAGTGTCTGTGCTTGCGCTCCACTATTCCATTTTGTTGTGGACTGTAAGTACAAGTCCTCTGATGAAGAATACCATGATCCTGAAACAGCTGAGTAGTAACTGAGTTAATAAACTCACTGCCGTTATCAGACCTGAAAGTCTTGATTTTAGTTGAGAACTGTGTTTGAACCATCATTATAAAACTCTTGAGCACTCTATATACCTGTGCTTTGGACTGTACAAGATAAGTCCAAGTGGAACGAGTATGATCTTCCACAAGAGTTAAGATATAGCCAGTATGATTCACACTCTCTTCTTTGTATGGTCCCCATAAATTGCCATGAACGAGCTCAAAAATGTGTTCTCTTCTTCTCTTTAAAACAGGGAATGGCTGTCGTTGTTGTTTAGCTCTAAAACATATATCACATTCTGTCAATCTCTCAAAATCAGCATCTGAATATTGTCCTTGGAGATAAGTGATGTGTCTCATTGTGCTTACGGCTGGATGTCCCATGAGCTCATGCCACTGTTGCAGCGACAAATCCTTCTTAAATTGTGTATTACAAACAATTTCAGACACATTATGCTTGAAGACATATAGTCTCCCTTTCAATTTTCCAATGCCAAGTATGTGATCATTAACTTGGTTTTGTATTAAACAATGAGAAGGCAAAAACAGAACCTTGCCTTGCAAATCCTTAGCCATTTGCCCAACAGAAATCAAATTATGTGTAAAACTAGGAGCCAAAAGAACATTCTTCAATGTAATATCTGCATTAAGCTTGACTTCTCCACTAAAATGTGCAAGCAAGTTAGATCCATCAGGGAGGAAAATCTTCTGTGGCTCAGGTAATCTCCTCATAGTATGCATAAGATCAGCATTGCAACACATATGTATGCTTGCACCGGAGTCTACGACCCACTCATGGTACTGTGTTTCTTTTTGCAGACCAAAGGCAAAATGGCTCATGTGACTGTCATCATCCGTAGGAAGGATCTCACCATCTGTATCAACTAGATTCACTCCTGTGTGTGAAGAAATACCAGTATTCACTCCAGATTTCTTAAAATAATTGCCCAGATATCGATTCACCTTTTCATCTATAAGCTTGTCCATTTCTGCAGCATGTTCACTTATCTGACTACTCACTTCATCTTTAAGGCTAGCAATATCATCATGATCCACACAATGAGCTCTTGTATTTCCTTTATCTTGTTTAAATTTCTTATACCAGTCTGGGTAGCCTATCAACTCAAAACACTCATTTTTCTCATGTCCCGAACCACCACAATGTCCACATTTCAACTTCATTTTCTCTTTCTTGCTAAGTCTCTTTTTATAACCTTCAAACCTTCCTGTACCAGATCTCTGATTGGAGTATAAAGCTGTGTAGTCATTACCATCAGCATAACAGTTTGATACCTCTTTCTGATCTTCTACTTGCAATATCATTGCATAGGCATTACTCACAGATGGAAGAGGGTCAAATATCAGGATCTGATTTCTAATTGCTTCAAAACTGTCATTTAAACCCATTAAAAACGGCATTAATCTCTCATTTTCCTCATTACACCTGTTCAATTCTGCTGCACCACAAGTGCATATGTGACAAGGCACCAACAAACTTATTTCATCCCAGAGGCTTTGCAGATTATTATAATACAAAAGAACAAATTGATTGCCTTGAGAATATGTGGCTAATTCATGTCGCAATTTATAAATTCTAGGACCGGTAGACCTTCCAAACCTCCTAGTTAACTCATCCCAAAGAGCCTTTGATGTATCTATATGTTGAAATCCACGACCTAATTCCTTAGAAATAGAATTCACTATCCAAGAGAAGACCAAGTAATCTACTCTTAACCATTGTTTGTAATCAACAGAAGTAACGTCTGGTTCAGTCATAGATCCATCTATGAAATCCATTTTGTTTTTAGCAATCAGACCTCGTTTATAGCACGCGACCAACTGTGAAAGTTTTTACCTGTGAGTAAATCAGTAGTCAAAACCATACCTGGATGGTCATTCGGATGCAAGTGTAAAGCGTCATTGCTCTGAGCACGATAACTTGCTATTTCCTTTGATTGATCAACTCTTTGAGGAATTCTATCCGATCTTTCCGCCACCAAATTCTGATGGCTGGATTCAGCATGTTCTTCCTCGTCTGCTTCATTATCAATGTGAAATCCTCGTTCCTCGATGACTACCTTATTCCAAGGCATCCGTCGATTCTGTTTAGGCATTTTTACAAACACCTCGTGGATCAATCAGCTTCGTCGAAAAAAAAAAATTTCTGAAAATTCTTCAAAAAGTAATCGATAAAACCAGAATGTATGGCTCTGGTACCATGTGGAAATCGAATTTATATGTATTCATATCTAATTTGTAACGAAAATCAAATCTCATATAGGAAGTTTTATCTCAAAATTTACAGCACAAATTTTATCAATGCAAAACTCAAACTACAACAGATAACCGCTCCTCTTATTTATACTAAGTGGAACATGAGAAGCAAAAGAAAAAATATCTAGGTAAAATATCTAGTAAATCTAACGGCTGTGGAGATGGATCCGTGCCTTTTTATTTGAACGATCACGATCCTCCGAAACTTCAATCTCACGAGCATGGATCCTGCATATTGTTAAAGAATAAAACACATTGATGACGTGGCACATGCATGGAAAATAACCAGCTGTTGATCTGCATTGGTTTGCATCAAAACATGTGTGCATGCATGAAAATATGCAGCTGGCAGCCCCCCAGACAATAGCTTCATCATTATATACCCTAATTGGGAAGAGTGAAAACCCTAATTATTAAATGTAAAATCAAACTAAAAGGCAATGAATTGAAATCAGAGAAAAAGATGTAATAAAAATCAATATTTTAAAATGTGTAGCATAGAGTATTGCATAGAATGTAGGAGATGATTTCATCCGGATCAAATTTAAATTGCAACCGAATAAATTGAAGTTCTTGGGTGAATCGATTGGTCAATGAAGTTCTCTTGGGGAATTGAACCTGAATTTTGATAAATTTTTATAAGTTTGAGGTAAATATATTGAGTAAAATCATGGAAAAGCTTACAACTAATTAACGTTCTCTAGAAAATATTAATCGAACCGACTACTGTCAATTTCAAGCTTGATTCATTTATTATTGAGCAAGTTTCAAGATTATTTATCAAATGCTTTGAGAATCACAAATTTATTCGAACTTAATCGTGGCTAAATGAACTTTCTAAATTTAAATATTCATTATTTCTTTTTTAAAATAGATTTTTTAACTTCTCGTTCGTTACACTTCTTCCTAGTTGCTTGGCCTGCAGTGGGTATCTGGTTCACTGCTTTAGGTATCAGCACCATGGCTTTCAACTTAAATGAAACAATACTATATATTTATTAAAATTCGTTCGTATCTTGTTATAAATAAGGTTAATTAGAGACTTAATGTGCGTATTACTAATTAAAGTATAAAATTATGAGTTTTCATCAAATTAATAATTTTATATTTTCAAGTTAATTTATTTAACGAGCTTTCTCACGAGCCGAGTAATGTTAAAGCTCACGTTTGATTTGTTTATTTAATAAATTTTAATAAACGAGTTGGAACAAACTTATATCGAGTAGAAAAGCTTGTTTGCTTCTCTAGATGTACCCCAAAGTAACGGATTTCAAAAATCAATTATAATACTTTTAAACGGATTTCAAAATCAAATTAAGAAAAAGCCTTTAATGGGCCATCGAAACAAAGATTAAATGGGCCGCAAAGGGCCCAGCAGCAGCCATTTTGATTCGAACGACATTCCACATTTTTATTTTTTTATTTCAGAAAAAATCCATTTTCCGAATAATCTCTTTGGACAGGTCGTCGTCGTTTTCTCGGATCTCCAAACACTCGCCGCCGGGGAGATTTTCATCTTTTTCAGGTGAATTTTCTCATCTCGATCTCCTCTTTCTGTGAGCAGAATACCTATCAATTTTGTTATTATTTTTTTCTTTTTCCATTTTTTTTTTGTTTTGAATTTGCAGCATTTCTAAAATAATTGTTCATTTGTTTGGAGGCGTTTTGTTTCAGATGCAGCTCGGTTGTGCGATACTATGATTGTTTATATGATACTGCCTTTGCTGCTTTGCAGTTCTAGCTGATGAATTACGTTATGTGTGCTCGATTTTCGTGTTTGAATGTAGAAACGATAGCATGAGCTGCATTTAAATTACTCTGTAGGAAGACCATATCTTCCGTTGTTTGATTCTTTTCATCAGTTTTGGGCACCGGTTGCTTGTAGAAAAAATTAAATAGAGTTTCTGTGAATCACATGTAATAAGATCTAGTGGACTGATGTAGTATCTTTGTTGCTCATCTGGTGAAATGATGGCTTTGTGGTGTCGTTGAGAGTCGTAATATGTTTGAACAGTGATGGATACATGCAGACATTGGATAATCTCTTTACTTACTGTTCTCCCCTTTTCCCAGTAGAGGAGGGAGCCGGGGAGGTGGGGCGAAGGGGGTGTTGAACATTGCTCATTGTCGTTACAAGTATTTCAAAATCTTAAACTCCCATTCCACTTTGGGTTGTGGTCCTTGAATCCTTTGTTGCTGTTGATGAGAATATACAGCTACTCTCTTTGGGTTTTGTTCATCATGAACTGAATATCTACCCTTCTGTTCTATTTTTTTGTTTAAACAGGGATATAATTTACGATGTTTGGAGGTAGAGCACTCCATCGGTTGCTGAGAGAGAGATTTCAGTCAAAGAGCAGTGTATGATTATCTCTTGGTTATATATACCTTTATTGTATGTGGATATTTTCCACTTTTTCTTCCATTCGGTTAATGTAAAGGCTCCTGTAAAAAAAAAAATCCTGCCTTTATTCCTATCGATAGAAATTGAGGACATGTGAAAATCGACTCATGATTGAAACAACTAATGGGAAGGACTCAATTCCTATTGGTTGTATACATACATGATACATTCATTCGTATCTGAAATTTTATAACTAGCTATTATCATAGTCTATGGAAAACTTAGGTTCAATAATTTTTCCTGACAAGTCACTGAGGAATCCTTTCACATTCTTTGGCATAACTGAAATCTGCAATTTTCTAGTTGAATGCTTAAAAGAATATTGAAAGGACACCTGTAACACTATTCTTTATCAGGTTTCCCCAGTTTTGTCATCTCTTATTTCTAAGAAAGGGCAGGAATCAGTTGGATCTTCCACCACAAAGTGCTGGAGGGTATTGGCCCTATGTGGGGCAGGTGTCTCAGGGTTGTTAAGTTTTGCAACAATAGCATCTTGTGATGAAGCCGAACATGGTTTGGATGTTCCCGACTATCCTTGGCCACACAGCGGCATTCTAAATTCATACGATCATGCTTCGTAAGTTCATCATTAGCTTTCTCGAGTATTTTCTTATTGGACACTGTATTTATATGAACTGAATATCATCAAATCTATATTATCTATTCACGATATCAAGTTTTGTTAAATTGCAATTTGATTGAGTTCATTTTTCTGTATGTGTCCATTTGTTTCATAAATTCATTCTTGTAAAGTTTTCTCAATGAAATATTGGGAGTTGAACATCTTTAATGCACATCATTGTGTTTCATCACTTATCTGTTTATTTATTCTTCCACATATTGGTCTGCAACTTTATATGGGGAATTTGCACTGCATCGATTTTTGTGGTTGCTTTCTACCCATATGTAACTTCTTCCATATCAGATTGGTTAATGAGGCCTATCAACATAAGCTGCTTCTCTAGCCTCTGATTCTTGACAGTGAAGGAAAAAAAATGTATTTTGGCGCATCCTCTTTCCAAGACTTGTTTTGTGTGCACCGGATCTTATTTTGTTCCTAATAAATGACCCAAAGTATCTGTAATTGAATATTAATCATGACCAGCTTGATGTTCTATTCCACTATGCATCCTGCAAAACATTGCAACCACTCGTCTTCTCATTCAAAAATCTCTTTTCCTGAGCATATACTTGAGCTTTAGAAGGTGTGAGCTTAAAACATAAGAGGAAAAATGTGTTGATATTATGAGCTAAAGAAAGAAAGTTGAATATTTAATCATACTAAATAAAAAAATATATGGCCAATGAAAAGTGAATTGGAAAATAAAATGAAGATTACTGTCTGGATGCCTTATTTGTTCCTTAATCAGTAGATAGTTGCAGGGTGCATTTGGTTTTCTGCTTTTTGTTAGTAATAGAACGGGTTCATCTTCGAATTATTTTTCACTTCCAATATTTCTCTATTGGAGCTTTCCTCTTTCCTTTTATTGAACATACTGATGTGAATAGGGCTTTAATGAGTTCTAATATGCATCGCCAAGCAGTTCCGCTTGCTCGGTCTGAGAAATGCATTCTTGGTACTGGGTTGGAACGACAAGCAGCTCTAGATCCGGGGGTTCTTGCTATAGCTGAACGCACGAGAAAGACCATTTATATAGATACTGACAAAATCCTTTTCTAGTGCTTTCCGTTGAGAATGTTCTTGTGTGTAAGCATAACAAATTTTATTGCGATGAGTAAACATATCAATTGTGTAGTTATGCTTTTTTTTTTCTTACTATGACATACTTTATGTGTTCTAGCAAATATCATGGATTAGTTTCTACTGTTATGATTGGATTTCATCCTCTTTCCCCATTCAAGTACTTGAATGTTTTCCATTTTTTGTCAAACAGGATTCGCCGTGGTCACCAGGTTTATCAACAAGTTTGTGCCTCCTGCCATTCCATGTCCTTAATTTCATTTCGAGACTTGGTAGGTGTTGCATACACAGAAGAGGAAACTAAGGCTATGGCAGCTGAGATTGAGGTAGTTGATGGGCCAAATGATGAGGGAGAGATGTTTACTCGTCCTGGAAAGCTGAGTGACCGGTTTCCTCAGCCATATGCAAATGAACAAGCAGCTAGGTTTGCTAATGGGGGTGCCTACCCTCCTGATTTAAGTCTTATAACCAAAGTAATTTCTACCTCACCATCATTTTTTTTCCCTTGGAATGTCATGTTATCTATCTCTGCTAATTTTTGCCTTTCGCCTTTTTAGGCTCGTCACAATGGTCAAAATTATGTTTTTGGCCTATTGACTGGATATCGTGACCCTCCTGCTGGTGTTTCAGTAAGTTCGTCTGATTCATATTTAATTTATCTTACTTGGCAAAGTCCAATATTGCATTGAACAATTTGTGTCTATCCAGTGAGCTTACCTCAACTTAGTATTCACCAAATTTGACTCTGTATTTGACAAATGGCAGCTGACTAAATGCAATAAATAAGCTCGTGGTTGTCTTTCCCATTCTAATCTGTATCCTATTCTACACCTTTCTGTTGCATTTTCTTCTGATTTAGTAAGTTACGTATTGGGGCTTGTCCCTGTATGCATTTACTCGCCCTCACAATCTCAAGTACTTGTTTTACATGTTAAATCCTGATTCCATGTACCGATTTTTGCCCATTGCTTCATTTTGTGAGTGTTAAAAGAATTATTGATTTTTTCGCTTGTTGGTATGGCTGGTGAAAACATCATATCTTTGAGCAGGTGCATGGTCCTCTGTCCATGGAGATTCTTGTTATTATCCTTGTGTTTTTTAATAGTAATTTAGTGAAGCCATTGATTTGGTAAAGTGTTGTTAAGAATCCTTCTTGAAGTAGTTGCATGTTCAGGTCAAGTTGTGTGGCATGAGACTACTGCCTTAGCAACTCCAATCCATTATTATTCATATATCAGAAAAAGCTATTGGCTCATCTTTCTAAATATTCACTTTGTCGTTGCACCTTAAGAAATTGATCCCTTAAATTAGTTCTGCTTTTTTTTTTCTTTTTTTTTTTCTTTTTTTTTTTTTTAAAGTAGGGATCTGGTATTGTTTTTGTGATATTCTAAATGGAGAAGGTATTTCCCTTTCTAGATTCGTGAAGGACTGCATTATAATCCTTACTTCCCTGGTGGAGCTATTGCCATGCCAAAAATGCTTAATGATGGGGCTGTTGAGTATGAAGATGGTACAGCCGCAACAGAAGCTCAGGTAAATTCACTGATTCATTTATTTGCAATTTAGTTCGAGATACAGGTCCTTTCCCATTTTCTGTACAAGCTCATCTTTTTATTTGCTATCTTTGTAGATGGGAAAAGATATCGTCTCATTCTTATCCTGGGCTGCGGAGCCTGAAATGGAAGAGAGAAAACTGGTAAGCTCACTAACAATTTACAAATATATCAAAGACTAAAAACAGCCCTAGTTTTTTTCCCATTCGTCTAACATGCTGGCGTGCTAAATTGAAACCACAGATGGGATTCAAGTGGATATTTGTTCTATCACTCGCGCTCCTTCAAGCTGGCTATTACAGGCGCTTGAGGTGGTCTGTTCTCAAGTCTCGAAAGCTGGTGCTTGATGTCGTCAACTAGATTTCCTCAACTCTTCCCAGTTTTATGTGTCGAAGGATCACATCTATTGGCTTGCCTCTGTGCCAGTTACATCATAAATCGGCAAATTATTTTTTGGGAATGAGCGAGATTTCTTGTTTTTTCATTTTTCTCTTCTGCTAATGAGAAGTGTTTTCGTCTCAATATCAAGTATGAAAATGAGATATAGCGAGCGAGATTCCTTAAAGGGAACTCAATGTAATAATCGAATACTATTTTTCTCTCTTTCAGAGTTCATTTTCTCCTATACTACCTTAAATTACTTGCGCAAATGGCTATCACTCTTCTTATTTTGTCTTTTTTTTTCTTTTTCCTTTTTAATCTTTGGGATTTATTAAAGTGCAAAATGGCACTTTTAGCCCTATGTTTTGGTGGTAAAATGGTCTAAACTTCTTGTGTTATCGTAATATTGCATCAAACTCCTAGCCTTCTAAATTACACTGAATTCTCGTGATCTTAAAAAGTATTTACAACTTTTCCTTTTAAAAAATTTGGATCAAAATGCACTTATGTACTTAATCTCGACTCTTGAACACTTAAATTTTACTTGGAAATAAGGGTGTTTTTGACAAAAATAAAATAAAAGGAGTTGTACACACTTTTTTCAAAAGTACAAGGGGTTTGAAGCAATTTTAAAAATACACAAGAGGGGTTGGTATAAAATTTTGAACGCACTGGATGCGTGCACAAACTTTTCGATACAATAAAACGAAATTAGATGGAAATAAATAATCACACACGGGGCAAAATGACATCGTTTTGATCCAAAATAAAATAAATAAAACATAAAAAAATGAAGTTATTTTGGTCCAACGCGTGATTATTTATTTTCACATAATTTAATTTATTAGACTGAAAATTCAACGCTCATATCTAGTGTGGGACGAGAAATTTCTGGTGGGATAGATTTAAAACAATGTTGAAAAAATTAGTATTATTTTGATAATAATTTTCATTTGAATTAGTTTTAAAAAGTGACCAAAATATAGGGCTTATTGTGGAATTTACCCTTTATTTAATTACATTGTGTAGTTACATAAACTGTGCAGAGATTGTCATGTGCATGATCATGTTTGTGAACATTATGAATAACATGCACATAGAGATTGTTGTAAATCAAAACGATAATGAACACAAGAATGGTAACCATGTTCGATCAATTGATCTACGTAAGAGTAACTTCTCAAGTCCATGAAAAACAATTCACTACTCCGTTGTATGGTTACAAATGCTATTACACGAAGATCTCCCGTCACTCGACCCCTTTTCTACCCACTACAACTTCTTTTGGCTTACTGAATTGTGAGATCCCCTCACAACCTTACTCCCTCTAGTTCCCACAGGAAATCTCTTCCGAAACTCCCTTAAAAGTGAATGAAAGAATTTCAAACACAGACTAGAAACACAATGATCAAAAAATCAAACAGAGTCTAACAAGACCGTATGCTAAGCTTCAAAACTTGAAGTCTTTTAGACTCTCTAATCAATACTTTTGTATATGACAACCACCTTCTAACTAATCTGATTCATAGGCTATTTATAACAACATGATATAGTCTTAAACAAGGTAATCAGCTGTCCCAATCCTAATCAATATCAACAAGGAAACTTTCCTTGTTGGTCTTGGACATCCCTAGTTAGAATTCTTCCTTGAATAGAACTCACCTTCTTGCATCTTGATCTTCAATATGAATAAGGCAACTTCTATTCAGAAAATTTTTAAGTCTTTATAATCTATAGATTTGGATCAAAACATTTGTGTAGGAACAAGATTTGTTTCATAACAAGCTCTTGGCTATAACATAACCAAATTTCTGAAAATTTAAAGAACATACACACACAAACACACGCACACATCACACATTAAAATTCCAAGCCCCCTCTCTCTCTCTCTCTCTCTCTCTCTCTCTCTCTCTCTCTCTCTCTCTCTCTCTCTCTCTCTCTCTCTCTCTCTCTCTCTCTCTCTCTCTCTTTTTACTCCTTTAACTTTATGGTCAATCTAACAACACAATAAACACCAAAAGCCCAACTTCAACTCAAGAATTAAAATTATTAACTAAAATAGCTCATAAAATCAAAATACAAGATAAAATCGAAATAAATAAAAAGAAACCAAAGAAAACTCAACAATTAAAATTATTAACCTAAATAGATCATAAAATCAAAATAGAAGCTATAAAACGAAATAGATAAAAACAAACCAAGGAAAGAAATGAGGTTTTGCAAGGCAATGGTTCATCTCTTTTTTAGATCCAAAGATCGGCCTAAACCTTAATATATTTAAAAAAATCGAAGAAAAGATGAGAAAGGAAAAATGAGAGTACGAAAATAACGTTTCCATGGAGATACATGGTCCCTGGAGATATTCTGGCGAGCGGCGCCGACGGGTGGCTTCAAAAATGAAGGACGAGAGTGAGAAAGGAGAAGAGAGAAGAAGAGAGAGAGAGAGAGGCTAACCTTCTTGAGTAAGGTAAAAATGATCCCCAAATGAGAGGTGGGTGTATTGTGTAATGCCCCGTTTCTCTGTACTATTTTTCTTAGACCTTAATTGTCATTAGGAGCTTAATGGAAGAAGCTAGAGCTTCAAATGAGTTAAAATAAATGTAAGACGCAACTTTAATCAATTCATTTGTGCATTTAAATTCTTTTTGCATACCATCATCTTTCGAAGGCATTGTTTAGTTAGTAAATTGATTTCCTCATGTCTCATGGATCATCCCGATATTTTCGAATTTCGTGTTGGAGTTCTAACTAATCCAATGGGTTGAAAGGTGCACTTTAAAAAGAATTAATGGGGTGCAAAATCTTTTTCCTAGATAAAAATGCCTGATATTATATATCTGCCTAAGCTTTGAAAAACTATAAATAGGGATTCAAAATTTCATTTTCATCGCATTTTCAAAATGAAAAAACTGAGCAGGTAAGAGTCGAGCCTAGTTGAGGCGTGAGGGAGGAGGCAGCCGTAGCAGCGGAGGCCAGAGGACCGCCGCCGCCTCCCCACAGTTAAATATTTTCTGATTTCTTTCATTTTCGAGCATGTTGTAGATGTAATTGTATAGAACTTAGTATCCTAAGGGCTCGACAAAAATTGATGGTCGGATTTTGTCCAGGAGGCCGATGAACTACCATTGTGGACGTCGCCGTGTGCCGCCTTGAGCGGTGGCCCTTTCAGGCCACCCGATCCAAAATATTCCTTTTACATTGTTGTCCTATGGTGGATTCTCTACGTATCTACTGATCCCATTTTTATCTCGGTGGATTTTTGTGTTTACCCAATTTTGTAAATCATGTATTTAAATTCATATCGTGTTCATATGTCATCTGAAAATCATGAAACTTTAGCACGAGCATTATTTTATGTAAAACATGCTGTCAATTAAATTTGGTAATTTTTGGAAAGTCGAATTTGCATGTAGAATTTAATTAGCCAGAACTGAGTAAAATGGCAAGTGGTCAACCTCCACCCTTTCCAAATATTTTAGGTATGTCATCTGAAAATCATGAAACTTTAGCACGATCATTATTTTATGTAAAACATGATGTCAATTAAATTTGGTAATTTTTGGAAATTCGAATCTGCATATAGAATTTAATTAGCCAGAACTGAGTAAAATGCCAAGTGGTCGACCTCCACCATTTCCAAATGTTTTAGGTCGATTTTACTGGAAAATATTCCCTAGATTTATTTCCCTAAGTGTCGAGTTGAGAATGAAACCTTAATGTTGTGCATTATAGTTCGAAGCCAATTTATTAGTTAAGAATGCCTATATTATATTTAGTTTGGCTTAGAAAAATCATGTAGCAGTCCTAAGTTGAGTCTTATGTTGTGTAGGACCCGCTAAGTTAGAGAGAGAGAACCAATATTGTTTGTCGCAGTAGCTTATCCTCAGTTATCCGGGCAAGGTAGGTGTTTCTTATTATAAAAACTATATGTTTGAGTTTTATAAACTTTGTTTATACAAATTAAAGTTGTATCCATATCATAAAATGTTTTAGCTCTTATTTACATCTCTATATGAGTTATACGATAGACTCCCTTGCCCAATGTTAATGCCATGCTGTGCACTAAGCATTTTTATCAAGTGCTCTACTTTGCACTTGCTATATTGATTGATTGTCATTATCTTTATGGCATAGAATCATCACTAAGTATTTGGTTTTTTCAAGTACAAGTTTGTTGTTCTAGACAACGTTCATAAAGATGTATATGAACGTGATCTGAACTTCCTGAAGACAGCTTAAGCAAGGAGTTTGGATTGAGCAGAAGATGAAGACGGTTGTGCATCATGCCACAACTGAGGTGTTCAACATGTTGAGTACTGCCAACTAGCTTGAGTGATAGCCTGAAGTTAGTTTATGAACATATAAGACATTCCACTGTGCTACCCGATGTGAAGGTTCAGAGATCAATAATATTCATTGCAACATTTGTGAACGTTTGCATGAACATCCTTTGTCCAGATTGTTCTTCCAAGATCATTGAAATTGTTCAAAATCTCTAACCAAGAGGAGATTCAAGATCATTCTAGAAGATGTCTCATTCAGCTTGGAGAGCATGTGAGTGAAGAAAGGCAGAATTCTAAAGATGGAAGAAGTTCTAACATGAAAAGTCCTAGGGTTTAGTTTCAATATGGAAATTTTCCTTATTAGATTCAGATTAGGATTGGGACTTATGTTTTCTTGTTAAGGCTATGTGGTAATCTATAAATAGCCTGTGATATAGACCTGTTAGGAGACACCACAACAGACCAAAAGAACTGAAGAGATACATTCTGCAAGTGCTCTACTTTGTATAAAGAGCCATATAGTTTCAGTTGTCGTTGTTAGGCTAGAGATTAGTATTCTAGTCTGCGTGTATTGAAACACTTTTCATACACTGTCAAAGGATTCTCGAGAGAGAATACATGTGGGAACTAGATAGGTAGAAATCTAGAGTGTGATGGGAGCTCATAGTTCAATCCATCGAAAGAGAGTGTTCAGGTAGAATGGGTATTGAGGGACGTGAGGTTAGCTACATATAAGATCCCCAGTAAATGATACATTGGAGCAGTGGATTATTTCTCACGGACTTGACAAGTCCCCTTAATGTAGATCAGTTGATCGAACAGGATTACCAATCTCTTGTGGGTTTTACTTTCTGCAATTTATATTAAGTTCATTATAACGTTTGTGAACATTATAGTGAACATTATCTTATAACGTTCTAGAACTTCTTGGAGAACGTTTGCAGAACAGATACTTTGTATGTGGTGTGCACTTCCACCCAAGTTGGCTTGTTGGGGTTCTGTACAGTAGATGATACACTGGACGGTCTAGCAAGAAGATTTATAACCAGTTGTATGAGTTGAGTTTGGAACTAACGTCAGATAAGAAAGAGTGTACGCAAGAAGAAAAGAAGCTTTGGCATAGACAAAATCAGTTTTATCTTTTAAACGTTCTATTATGTACTTTGAGATGATTGGATATGTTTTCTAAAATGAGTTATCAAATGCATTATAAAACTCTTCACCCGCTGAGTATATTAATGCTCACACCCAAATATTTTCAGGTTGAAGATGTTGTTGGTGGTGGTGGTGTGAATGGCTGTAGTAGGTTGGCTGAGCTCTCTTTGTGTCTTCATTATGTTGTTCTTCCTTTATGTTTTTTTCTTTGATCTCCAAATAGTGTACTATATTTCCATTCTCACTCTGAATATTTAGCCCTATAGCATGTAACATGTTATCATTTGTTCGACTTTGATCAAGTATTCCGTATCTTTTATCAGGGATGAAGCCCTGTTGTTTATATCTTAATAAAATGCTTATTTGTGATCAGATGTACTGATCTTATTAGATGTCTGGATCCTACTTGTCTTCGTGATTGCGTTTTGAGCCAAATCATTCTCTTATTTATACGTGTAAAAATGTGGTTTTATTCCAGTTACAGAGGTTATGCTGCCCAAATTTCTGGAAGGCATAACCTGTTATTCTTAAGTCTATAATTAAGAATTTGTAATTTCGCGAGTTTAGTATAACAACCCCTTCCCCCATTAATGCACCGGTCCCTTAATCCATGTTCTCCTGGGACTGGGCGTTACAGAATGGTAACAAAGCACGAGTTTGCAACTTTGTAAACCTGTGCATTGTTTGATAGAGTCTTTTGTAAATTCATCTTTGTAATAAGTTGTACAACAATCTCAACCAATCACCACTCCACATCCTTGACAGTTTTCAGAGGTACCAAAGTTTTTAAATCTTTGAGAAAATGATATATTTTGAGAATGCAGGTGAATGGGGTGAGCCCTTCACGAGGAAAAAAATTGAGAATCACTTTGGGCTGAGTCCGCATGATAAGAGAAAAGTGAGTGTCATTCTGATGAGTTCAAATGCTGAGTTTTGTCAAACCAGATGAGTCTATTTGACATAGAGAGTTGATATTATTATTATTATTTTAAATTCTTAAATCCTTGCTAACCCTTAGGATGTGATTTATTCACGGTTAGGAGCTATTATCCTTTTAAGAGTTGATTTTGTGATTGTTGCTTTAGAATTTGTGGTTTAAGGATTTAAAGCCTTCTAAGTTGATCATAGTAGGACCTAGACTATAGAAGTTGAACCTAAGCCGTGCTTTAAGATTTCCTTATTTAGGATTGCGATAACCTAGACTGATTAAGTGCTTTTTTCAGATGTCTAATCATAAGATGACCACTCGTAAGAGTGCTCCCATTTCGAGAGTTCTGAGAGATCATGTCGGCATGTTCAGATTGCAGACATGGGATGGTATGATGTCGTTGCCGATGTATGTAGGCCATTTTCTTAAGCATTGGGCTCGAGCCGAGGAGGATGTTTTCGAGCTAGAGGCTAGCCATATGTTGGCTAGGACCTTACCCTCCAAGTGGAGGAAGATAGCCCGTGCGATTTTGGACGATATGGTTCGACGTCACTCTATTACCTATGCCGAGATAGGAGATCTATCTCATTTTGCCGGAGCTCTGATAGCTCATTAGATGACCCAGAAAGGCCGATGGGCAGATGGATACGCTGCACACTCCTTCAGGATTCCATGGTCGTTATGAGTTTGTGCTCCCATACAACGACAAGGCTGGACCCTTTGAGTTTATAATATTATATTATAAATTATGCATCACTTGTTTGTATACAATATTTGTAGTAACATTTGTGTAATTTATAAATATCAATCTCTGTTTGATTTAGTTATACATTTAATTAGAATGTTAAATGATTAACTATTTCATATTCATTATAATTATAAATTATTATAAATGTTATATCAACGTTAAAAGTATACAGAGCATGCTACAGATTACGATGTTTTACCAAATAATTTATTTGATTATTTTATTTAATTATTTTACATAGCAAAATCTGCCAAACGTTATCCATTATTTTTTAATATGTAAAAATTCACATTTATTAATTTGTACAAATAAATTTGAATGTCATGCATGTAATTAATAAATATGCTATAGAATATAATGTAAGTAAATTCTATAATTAAAAAAATAAATATTTAAGTTATTTTCATGTTAAGTTATTTTATTATGTAATTTTATTAAATGCCATTAATTTATATTTCAACATTTTAAAGAAAAAAGATAAAAATAGAAAAAGGAGAAATATTTAAAAGAAACGAAAAAAAAAAATGAAAAGAGGATGAAGAAGAAAAAATATGCTGACAAAATAATAAATGATTTGGAAAACGATTATCTGAAAAAGGAGTGTTCACAAATAATGCTTATGTTGTTACTATCGTACATCAATTTATTCGTGCACAATAATATATATAGGACTACTACTCAATATATATATATATATATATATATATAGAGAGAGAGAGAGAGAGAGAGAGAGATGGGATCATGTGAGAACCACATCCCCTGTGAGAACCGAGAACCAATCTCAGCCACAGATTGCTCTGATTTTGACGGCCAAGATCTGTCTCAATATTGAAAAAAATGCGGTGGCATATTTGTAATATTAGCGACTTTTTAATGAAGCAAGGGTATTTTTGTAATTTAGGAAATCTGTTATATTTGGAATGAATCTCCTTCCATTTGCAATTCGTCTTCTTGCTCAACTCTCCCCATTTTTCTTCCTCGCAATAGAGGGCATCAAGCAAAGATTTTTCTGCATTTCTGCATCTCGGTTCTCTGTTCATTATACAAGAAAAGAAGCAATAGAAAGTAAAGCATACCTATACCCCATTATTTTCTTCTTTTACTCTCTTTCTCTCTCTCTAAAAAGCTTAATTTGCTGGTGGTTGTTTCTCTCTCTGAATCTGAATGGGGACTGTGGGAGGGAGTCAGTTCTCAAAAATAGAGTGCATGGGCTAACACGATCTTTTGTGAGAAAATTAAATTTGTTTGGGATTGAAGAATAGTAAGTATTGTAATAGAAAGGCAAAAAAGGGTTTTCAATGAAGACTCTTAGCAGAGGTGATTATGAAGTTTGGGTGGTCTCTTTGTATATTGTTTGGCGGTTTTTTAGCAGATGATGGGCTAAAATGGAATTGAAGTTAGGGTGGAGGCACCAACCATGGCACTAGGTGTAGTAAAGATTGGATAACACGAGATGAAGGGTGTTTTTGACTAGACGTGGACGCAGCAATTAATGATCGAGGAGGAAAATTTGTTTAGTGTAGGGTGTACTTTAGCACTACTATGATTTATTTTAGCACTGTTGTAACCTATTTTAGTACTACTGTGAACTGTTTTAGCACTGCCATGTACTTTAGCACTATTGTGATCTATTTTAGCACTGTTGTAACCTATTTTAGCACTACTGTAAACTATTTTAGCACTTAGGTTGACGAAGCTCATTAAGCTGTTATTTTGAATTTTTCACTATCAGTACTTTAGCACTAATGCGATTGTGATTGATTTATTTCTTTTGTTTCAATATATATATATATATATCTTGTTCGTGATATGAGAAAATCTGGGCAAAGCTGAATGGCAGCGGCTCATTTATTCTTAAATCATTTATATATTATCGTATTTGCTTTGCTTATTTGACCTCTGAGATATGGGAGATTACGATATGAATATTGTGTGTGTTTGTTGCTATGAGAAATAGAATGTCAACAAATTTAGTTTATATGGTCGATGAGAAATCTGATGATGTTTTGTTGAGCGTTCTGCTGCGATCTTGGATCGAAACAATTAATGAATATAAGTAGTTATATTTCCACATTTTTCATTTGTAGGAAATTAAAGGATATATAGTTTCTACCATATTCATTGGCTAGTATCGAGCTGATATGTGCGTGTCGATGATACTGGATTTGTGGTTTTTTATTTGTTGTTAGCATTGCAAAAACGATTGAGTATCATAAAGAATATCTCGGTAATAGAGTATTTTGCACGATGAAAGCAGCATTTGCAATAACAAATGAGTATTATAAAAAACATTTTGTTAACATGTACTTTAGCACTACTGTGATCTATTTTAGCAATGTTGTAACCTATTTTAGCAAAACTGTGAACTGTTTTAGCACTGCCATGTACTTTAGCACTACTGTGATCTATTTTAGTACTGTTGTAACCTATTTTAGCACTACTGTGAACTATTTTAGCACTTAGGTTAACGAAGCTGATTAAGCTGTTATTTTGAATTTTTCACTATCAGTTTTATATTTGAAAATATATATCAAAATGTAGAAAGAAGAATTTTAATTTAAAGATTGTATTCCCTCCAATCTCAAATATGTACGCATTTTGTATTTTAGCATCACAACTCATGATTATATATTAATATAGTATATATTATATTATGAAAAATCTCAAACTTGATTAAATAAAAATGATATAGGGATTTAAAAGAATAACTCGTTTTCTAATATAAATCCTAATCTACGTGAAATGCCAAAATTAATTGACTGAAATGTACGAGGGGTTCAATATTTCATGCTCAAATCTAAACATTAATTAGTGATATACGGCTCCCCGAATTAGCCTACAAAATCAAATAATTATATTTGTGAAATAAATGTGTGTGTAAATATATAACACATATATTTATGTATTAATTATAACTTAAAAAAATGTCTTTGTACGTAATTAGAGGAAGTAAAGCGATGCATTTCTGACTTTTTGTAGTCATTTCTATTTGCATAATTGAATGCAAACTGTCCTATATATAATATATGTTACTTGTATATTATTTGGATATGAGATATTTGGCTTTAGATTATATATTAATAATTCAGTAATATTATGATTTCTATATAAATATTGTTTTGTTCTTTTTTAAAATTATAATTTTCGTGCTAATATATATTTTCAAATATAATGCTGAACTTTTTTAAAATAAGTCATGTTAGTGCTAAAATAAGTCATGACAATGCTAAAATAAGTCATGACAGTGCTAAAAAAGACTATAACAGTGCTAAAATAAGTCATGACAATGTTAGTGCTAAAATAAGTCATGACAGTGCTAAAAAAAGCCATGACAGCGCTAAAATAGGAATCCAAATATAATTAATTTGTTTGATGACAATGTTAAAAGGCCATGACAGTGCTAAAAAAACGCTAAACAAGGGTCATCTTAGTGCTAAAATAAGTAATAACAGTGCTAAAATAAATCATGACAATGCTAAAATAAGTCATGACAGTGCTAAAAAAGATCATGACATTGCTAAAATTAAGCTTTAATTAACTTATGTACAATGCCCATATTATATGTATAAAATACAAACAAGTGTAGCAATTCTACAGTCGACTGTCATTGAAGTACTTGGCGAAGCTATCTTCCTTACTGCAGTATGTAAACATAACTTTGTAGACTTCAATCAATAGTTTTGGGAACAGTCTGCTGAAATACCGATCAAATCCTTCAGGTATCGGTCCGATTAGTTCCTGATACGAACACGACATAGAAAGCGTCAGCGACAACTAAAAGAGGAAGGTCCACAGCATGGGAGCTTCTATTGAACTCACATTTGGCTGGCATAATATTTTCAGTGGAAACCAAAATATTTTGGGTGGGTTGGAATTGGATGGATTGTATTAAAATAACTTCATACATGGATAAAATGAGATTTTGCTTAAAATGAGCTCAAGATCTAGAATCCATTGTCACGTGAGATGATCTAAATGATTTCAGTGGATTTTATATATTTCAGAATCCTTAATTCCATAATGATAAATCCAAAAAATGCCAAGTTACACGACAACGAAAAGCATAAGGGTGCAAACCATAGCAGTACCTGAATTTCGGCAGGAATCTCCCTGTAATAATTCAACTTGTTGCGCATGACTCTTAGTAAGTCACGAACACTATGAAACCAACGACGATAGAGGGTAGCTAGACATGGAGGGGAGTTGACGGTGAAATTATACTTCGCAAAAGAAAGTTGGTTTGGGAGTTTCTTGTCATGCTAAACAAGGGTCATGTTAGTGCTAAAATAAGTTATGACAGTGCTAAAATAGGGAATGACAATGCTAAAATCCTAAATTGAAAAATACACGCGTGAATCACATATACATTGAAATTTCTGATTTTACCCTTACTAAGATCCAGGGGCAGCGAAGTTGGACGTTATTACAATTATGCCACCGCATTTTTTAAAAAATTTTAGAACAGATCTTGGCCATCCAAATAGGCGAAATTGTGGCTGAGATTGGTTCTTAGTTCTCACATGGAGTATGGTTCCTTCTGGAACCCAACCCTATATATATATATATATAGGGTTGGGTTCCAGAAGAAACCATATCCCATGTGGGAACCGAGAACCGATCTCAGCCACAGATTGCTCTGATTTGGACGACCAAGATCTGTTCCAAAATAAAAAAAAAATGGTGGCATTATTGTAATATTTATGAAGTTCGCTGCCCCTGAAACTTACTGAGGTTAAAATTGGAAATTTGACACTACATGCAATTTCAAACGTTTTGCAGACAAAAAACTTTCTTCCCACCATAGCTGCTCGAGTTCCTCACGCGAAACCAGACAGAAATATAAAAAAAATCAGCAAAATCTTCGAATTAAACCGTTCAAATCATCGCAAAAGCTCGAAGAACATTAAATTTCCGATCAAAAATCATGAATCCTCATGGTAATATATCGTTATGTTTTATTTTTTCAAATTCTGTTGGATATTACTTTAAGTTTATAAAAATACATTTATAAATATACATTTCGCACTATATTATGATGAACATTAAATTTCTGATCAAAACATAACCTTTACCAAAAATCTTTTCTTTTTATTGCATGATAATTTATCCATTTCATTTTGCTATGTTAATGACGTAAAACTTGTATAAACATGCTAAACCTAACAATGTTTGCAACATATATGTGATTTATGTGTAAATTTTTCAATTTAGGGTTTTCGCAATCTCGTTCCCTATTTTAGCACTATCGTGTATAATTTTAGCACTAGCATGACACATTTTTAGCATTACAATTTTTAGCATTTACAACAAAAAAATGTCATCGTCATTCCCAACAACACTATGAATATAGTTTTAGCAGTGTCATTCATATTTTAGCATTCAGATTATGTTTTTTTTCTCATTTTTATTGATTTAGGAGTTTCATATTTTAACATTCTCGTGATTTATTTGAGCATGGCACTTGTGCACTTGTTTCAGCATTATCATGAAAAAAAAATGCCATCAGCATTTCAAAAACCCCCCCTTCAACAAAACATTGTTACATGTTGTTTAATTTTAGCATTAAGATTATTTTTTTAGCATTGTTATTGATTTAGGAGTTTCATTTTTTATTTCTCTTTTGTAAACATAAAACTCTTGTCCATCTGTGATTCAACTTCACATTTTCTTGCTTTTAGCACTCTAGTTTAGAGTTTTAGAACTGTCATCTCATGTTTTAGCATTCAGATCATGTTCTTTAGCATTGTAATTGATTTAGGAGTTTCATATTTTGTTTCTTTTTTGTAAACATAAAACTTTTGTCCATCTGTGATTCAACTGCACATTTTCTTCATTTTAGCACTCTATTTTAGAATTTTAGTACTGTCATCTCATATTTTAGCATTCAGATCATGTTCTTTAGTATTGTAATTGATTTAGGAGTTTCATATTATTTTTCTTTTTTGTAAACATAAAACTCTTGTCCATCTGTGATTCAACTGCACATTTTCTTAGTTTTAGCACTCTAGTTTAGAGTTTTAGCACTGTCATCTCATATTTTAGCATTCAGATAATGTTCTTTAGCATTGTAATTGATTTAGGAGTTTCATATTTTGTTTCTTTTTTGTAAACATAAAACTCTTGTCCATCTGTGATTCAACTGCACATTTTCTTCATTTTAGCACTCTATTTTAGAATTTTAGCACTGTCATCTCATATTTTAGCATTCAGATCATGTTCTTTAGCATTGTAATTGATTTAGGAGTTTCATATTATTTTTCTTTTTTGTAAACATAAAACTCTTGTCCATCTGTGATTAAATTGCACATTTTCTTCATTTTAGCACTCTAGTTTAGAGTTTTAGCACTGTCATGTCATATTTTAGCATTCAGATTCTGTTTTTAGCATTCATATTCTGTTCTTTAGCATTGTTATTTTTGTCTACTTAACTGTATTATATAAAAAAATTACAGATGCTAAAAGGACTGGAGAAGGTGAAACTAGCACACACAAAAGAGCAAAAACTGCCCCAAAGATTGAAGATAATAGATTTATTGATAGATATAACATATATCCATTATTAGAAGCGACAACATCGCCATCAACTCTATCAGAGGCTGTAATGCAAATGAATAAAACACAAAGGGAAGCAGTGAGACAACTGGAATTTGACAGCATTCTTTACTTACATATATATGATTTCCCAAAGAGGATGAACTACTGGCTGCTCGAAAACTTCAACCCAGTATCAAGAGAACTTCAATTGCAACACGGAAGAAGATTGAAGATTGAAGTCTCTGATGTGTCTGTGATCTTTGATTTTCTCAGAGGAGCACAAAAGATACAAAAGAGTGTTAGAGGCCAAATATGCCAGGTCATGCCGAAGGATGAGTTGCTCAGTAGCATACTCTCAGATACAATAGCAGGAGAATGGTTCAAGACAAACTTCATGATTTTGGTGATTATTTCCATGATTGAGAACTCTGAAGATGGACATATTCACAAAAACTTGATAGACTGCCTGGATGAGATTGACAATATTAGTCAATATGACTGGTGTGAGTATGTCTTGAGATCATTGGTGAACCACACTATAAAGTGGAAGAGCAACAAAACCATGCCATTCACAGGTCCCATTCTGTTTTTGTTGGTAAGTGCTATTAATTATTTATTTTTTCTTATAGTGCTTGTATAAACACTGCAACCATTATCTACATACATTACTAAAAAAATTGGTCAATTTCAAACAGATGATGTACGTGGATAGAGTTGAGGTGTACTTCCGGGAGGTGCCAAGGTATATCCCAGCCTTGAATGGGTGGAACGATATATTACTTGCTGACAGGCAGGAAACAGAGCTCGCTGTTGGAGATTTCGGAGGTGGCTATCCTTGGCCAGCGTACACAAGGGCTGAGTTCATACAGGAAAACAGAGAGAGAGGTTGTGAGGTCGAAGAAGTGAGAGAGAGAGAGAAGTCGAACAGGAACAGATTCTGACTGTGAATGAGCAAGATGTCGGGTCAAATCATAAGGTCACAAACCTTCACTAATATATTTTTATGTTGCTAATTTCTTTGTTTAGAATCATCACTGAATTCTATTTTTATAAATGACTATTTACTTATCTGATTTGGACAAAAAATATATCAGAATCAAAGAGAAGAATTGGCAGAAGAGAGACAGCAACAAGACAAAGGGAAGGGTTTAGCTGTTGAGATCCCTGAGACAGAGAAATACAGTTCAAACAATCCAGTAAGCATTCACTAATAATATAATTTAGCATTCTTCATTCATTGTTTAGCATTGTCATCAAGTTTACTAATAATCTTGAGAACAAAATTTACAATACTGTAAAATGATTGCTAAATTAGGCAATCAAAAGACACAGAGAAGAGGCAGACAGTGATATGCCTACAGAGCCAGCTGAAACACCAAGAGTCAGCAAGAAAAAGGTGTTTACCACATAATAATACCAATATGATAACTTATATTGTTAACAGGTTTTTACTTTCTAATTAACATCTAAAAATATACAGAAGGCAGTGATCCAAACAAGCACAGTCTCCACAAGGTCCAGGGCAACATTAAAGCAACCTGAACATTTTACAAACCTTGTGGACGCAAGAGAGACACTGACAGCTTCTGAGTGTGAGCTGCACTACTGGGCGATGGAAAACAAAAGTGATGATTAAAGGTACTTTTATAATACATTATTATTAATATAAATAAAAGTTATCAGTGCCATTTTGTTCTGTCAGACTACACTTTACACTAAAAAAAGAATTTTATTCAATATAAGGGAGATTGTTTTGTATTCTGATGAGTGGGGAGAGCTGAGGAGAGATGAGATGCTGAGTTTGAACAAAAACACATACATCAGTTCTGCTGTTATTGATGTATGGAGTAGCATATTGAACTATGCTCAAGCAAAGCTTCCTGAACCAAAGACTCCCAGAAGATTTTTCCTAACAACCAACGTTTCCGTAAGTGAGGAATTTCATAGTTACTATTTTCTAATTAACTCACTTTATTCTGTTTTAAACAACACTGCACATTCATGTTCAAAATTCTTCATTTGTCTTTATAGAACTACACGGTTGTTGCGCCTTCAAAAGAATGGAATGACCAGAAGGTATCAAAGCTGTTTGTTGACAACATACTCCATGAACTGAACACATATCCACATGTGGAAGTAGATAAGACGGACATGGTACGTATTCATTATTAAAATTGTAAAAAGTTATCATGATAGTAACTAAAATGTACACAATTTTTTTTGCAGTTTTTCTTCCCGATATTGCAATCAGAACACTTCTACATTATTGTCATTGATACAAGAAGAATGGTGGCTGAGATCATTGACAATTCCAATGCCATGGAAGGAGACCAGGACGACCCACTATTCAAATATCAGCACGTCCCTACAAGACTCGTAAGAAAAAATATGTATTTATTCATTTTTTCACTAGTGAAACAAAATTAACAAAGACACATTAAATTCAAAAAATAAAAATGAACTAACTTTAATCATAAATTTCAGATCAAGCTCTTCGTTTACTTCTTAAAGACAACTGGCCTTCAAAAACTAATAAAAGAAGTGACTGAAAATATCAAGAACATGAACCGTCTTCAAATGCCATGGAGAACTTCAACAAACAACACTGATTGTGGGGTCTTTGTAATGCGTCATATGGAGACGTATATGGGAGGTGCTGTGAAGAATTGGAAAAGTGGAATAAGAGCTAAAAATCAGATGCATCTGAGATACTTAAGGATCAAGTATTGTGCTGCCATTCTTACTGCAGAATGTAACATCCACATATAGAGGAACATCAGAGAAGCAAGACTCTACTTCAAAGCATCTTCAAAAGACAACCCAATCAGTATTGAAAACCTTTACCTAGAAGATGATAATGAATGAACAACTCAAATATATGTAACAAATTCTATAACTGCTTGAACAACTTTTAAATTTCTTATTTTTGTATTATGGCATTGTTTATAGATTGGTATAATTATTTGAAATTTTATGTCAAAAGTTTCAGAGTTTTGTATGCTAAAAATGTGAGTAACAGTGCTAAAATAAAAATTAGTGGATGCTAAAATTTCTACACACACTGCTAAAGTAGAACACACCAGTGCTAAAAAATAAACTAACAGTGCTAAACAAGCAAATATCAATCCTAAAATATAAACAATCATTCTAATGCTGAGACAAATAATGCTAGTATCAATCATAATTACACAATTAAAATTTTTAATATATAACTATAAATCATGATAGCATAGTCAAAGTTTCAGAGCTTTATATGCTAAAATTGTGAGTAACATGCTAAAATTAAAACTATACCTTTCATTTATATCTTGGTTGTACACAATAAAGTTCAAATTCACTTTTCTCAATTCTCATACAAATCAAAACCGCAGCTGCTAAAAAATCCACACACACTGCTAAAGTAGAACCCACCAGTGCTAAAATACAAACTAACAGTGCTAAAATATCAATCCTAAAATATAAAAAATCATTCTAATGTTTAGACAAATAATGCTAACATAAATCCCAATTACACAATTTAAAATTTTAATATATAACTGTAAATTTTGTATTTATTTATCGACACTATATATTTTGGAGGAGACCACATTTATGGTCCATATGTAGAAGAAGATTCTGGAAAAAAGGCTGAGCACAACATCATTCGTTTGGAGGCTGGTCCTGAGAAAGGTGAAGCTCCACATCCTGTGGATGCTTATCTTGAGACCAATCTCAGTGCACAATCTGACAATCCTACCCTACCAACAACTAATAATCCTGTACAGGAATATGCTCAAAAGCTGATCGATGACTCCAAGCGAATGGCAGAGGCAATGTCCACATTGATGAAAATAATAGAGGGAGTGCCACAATATATGATGGACAACCTCTTCTTTAAGAAGTCATATGAAACAGCGCAGCAGCTCTTGATCAAGAAACAACCGAGTCCGATGTCGCAGGCATCACAGACTCAGACCCAGCCACAAGCAACACCGGACGATGATGGCTCTGACAAAGCGTGCAGAGCTTGAGAAGATATATGCTGATGAAGGTCCAACATTCAGTCTTGGTCTAAGTGATGCATGGGCTGGGGTACTGAAGGTTACACAGGAAATTTCTCAAGAGAATGTGTTGGATAAGGAACAAGCTCAAACTGAAACATTTGATGCTGAAATCCTGGAGGATGCAATGAACCAGGTATGGAAAAAATATTCTCATTATTTTAGCACTCTCATTATTTAGTTTAGCACTCTCATGTTTTATTTTAGCACTATCATGATTTAGTTTAGCACTCTCATGTTTTATTTTAGCACTCTCATGACTAATTTTAGCACTCTCCTGGATTATTTTAGCATTCTCATGGATTGTTTTAGCATTCTTATGGATTGTTTTAACATTGTCATGACTTATATTTATGTTTCTAATACACATAAAAAAATAATTGCAGGTAGAGATGCAGTATTTCAGTTCAAAGAAATCAAAGCCCGATGAGGGTGATGGAGCATCAAATCCAACAAATGTTCCAGATAGCGCTGAGGTGTGATATAGCTATTGAAGTAACATTCAGAATATTTATCACACTTTACATGAAAAATAAGTAAAAATTATTAAATGTTATTTTTTCAAAACACATAATACAGTCTCTAGCTACCCGGATGGAGACAAGAACCAAATAGCAGAATAAGCCAATGGAGAAGCTGATGTCACCATACAGAATAAGATTTGTTGATACAAAGGAAGTACTTGACATGCAGCAACAAGAGATATTCTTCTGGGTTATGTAGAATGATTCAGAAAGCAGGTATGTGTCTTATGCTATGCAAAAATACTTCATAAAAAATCATATTGTATACTGGTAAATGACTGTCTTTCTATTTATATTGAATTGAATTATCAGTGAACAAGTCTTGTATGATGACAAACGAGTCAACCTTGCACGGATTGATATGAGGACGATGGCTGCAAATGAATACAACAGTTCACCTGTTCTGGATGTTTGGAGCACCGTACTGAATCATAATGAAAGAATGCGAGACCCGTCCTCTATACTAAGATTTTTCTCCACCACACAGCCTTGCGTAAGTGTATACTTGAGAAGAACTCCATATAAAGTTCTTAAAGTGTACTAAATATAATCAAAAATTGTTCTTCTTGCAGAGCTTCACTGTAGTTGATGCACCATCTGCCTGGGATACTTCCAAAAGATGTGATTCTTTCATTGATAAAATAAAATTTGAGATCGAATGCTGCCCATGGGTATCTTTGAGCAATATTGATCTGGTATGCAAATTATTTTTACTCATCTTCACATTGTTTACACCCCTTTACAAATTTACATTATTAATGCAAATACTAAGTTTGTTAAACATGCAAAAATTATAACACAAAGGATAGTGACAAAAGATGAAATTATCTTCACATTTACTCAGATTTTAGCACTATAGTTTGGTATTTTAGCACTGTCATCTCATAATTTAGCATTCAGATTATGTTTTTTAGCATTGTTATTGATTTAATAGTTTCATTTTTGGTTTCTTTTTTGTAAACCTAACACTTTTGTCAATCTGTGATTTATCTGCACATTTTCTTGCTTTTAGCACTATAGTTTGGTGTTTTAGCACTGTCATCTCATATTGACAACCCATGTTAACTAACTTTGTGTGCAGTTTTTCTTTCCTATCTGCTATTCAAGCCACTTCTTCATTATCTCCATTGATGTGGGTAACTTCAATGTTGAGATTATTGACAATTCAAGTGCAAAGGATAGTGAGAAGGATGGAATTAAGATAAAGTACAGTGACATTCTAGAAACCCTGGTAATATATGAATTTGTCACCAATTATTTTTTCTCACTATCTATAGCAATTAAAAAAATTAATTTTTAAAAACATATGCAGGTAAACTTCTTTGCTGAGTTCCTTGCAAGATCTGGGCTTGAAACGAAATCAAATGCATTGAAGCAAAAACATCGAACTACCAGGATGAAGATGCCATGGAGAGATACAAAGAACAAGTATGATTGTGGCGTCTACGTCATGAGGCACATGGAGACGTACAGAGGTGGTGGTGTGAAAACATGGAGCACTGGTCTGAAGAAAGGAAATGAAAAATAGATGAAATTTTTGAGAGCAAAATACTGTGCTGCAATCATAACTGCAAACAGTAACATACTGAAGGGTGAACATGTGAAAGCTGCAAATCTATTCTATAGACAATCATCTACCCAGGGAGAAATTGTGATAGACCCTACAAAAATGAAAACAATGAACTGACTTGTTGCATAAGTGGATACAATATTTGTGTTTTGATAGTATATAGTATAAGTGGATGAATATTTTGTGTTTTGATAGTATATAGTATAAGTGGATGAATAATTATGTATTAATGATACAATATTTGTGTTTTGATATTATATAGTATAAGTGGATGAATATTTTGTAGTAACTGACACAATTTCTTATTCTTGTCAATATTTTAGTATAAGTACTGGTAATTGAGGTTTTAGCACTTGCATTTTCTTTTTTAGCACTAGTTGCATAATCATTTCAAATTCTGAGTTTCAGCTATTTTAGCACTTACAAATCCTTTTTTTAGCACTTGTCATTCCTTTTTTAGTGCTAGTATTTGAATTATAGATTTGAAATTCTACGTTAGCACTAATGGTTCATACTTTAGCACTTACGTTTCCTTGTTTAGCATTGAAAATTTCCTTGTATTAATGTATATGTCACATTTCTCCGGACATATATATTCAAAAGTTGAAATGATGGATCTAAACTCTATGAAATATATGGTACAATGACTTGTAAGGAAAACAAAGGACAATATTGTGGTACAACCTAATATTGTGGAATCTAAAATTTAAAAAGCATTAGAACTTTTAGCACTTACAAATCCTTTTTTAGCACTTGACATTAAATTTTTAGCACTAGTATTTGAATCCTAGATTTCAAATTCTACTTTAGCATTGAAAGTTTCAATTTTAGCACTGATGGTTTGTTCTTTAGCACTTACGTTTCCTTGTTTAGCACTGATGTTACATACCTGCTAGAAATATTAAAGCCTTTATTAGCAATTCAAAAAATGAAACACCATCTATACCTATTTAGCATTACAAGAAAGAATATTGCTATCATTAATAAAAAAATTAGTATAAAAAAAAGTACAAAAAATAAAATAAAATGTATCTACTTCTTCCCGCAATTCCTAGAATCATGATTGGCTTTCTTCCCACACTTCTTGCAGGTCCTTAAATGTAACAACCCAGATTTTCAGAATATGATTAAGTAATTCCTAATTTTAATTAGGAAATATTAAAAGGAATTTTGAGCATAATTAAGATGTTTCGGTTCTAAGCCGCGATTTTAGGATTTATTTTTCATAAAATCGTCTTTTTGAGAATTTTGATTCTAGCTCAGTTGCAGCCGATTTTGGTCATGTTTGAAAGGCATTGACCCAAGGAGCATGCCGGTGCTTTCGGATTTTGAATCTGAAGTCGTTTGAGTTCCCAGTGATTTTTAAGGAGTTATGAATAGTGTTTTTCCGTAGGAGCGCGTTCGTTAGAAATTTGCGAAATCTCGTGTGTTGATCTGAGCCTTGATTTTTCAAGCCTATCCTATAGGAAATTTCTCAAGGAATCCGTTGGCGTTCCCGGATTTTTATTCTGAGGTCAATTGAACGCTCGGAAATTTTATTTGTCCCTTGCGTGGAATAGTAACTTTATTTTTAAAAAGAGAATATTTTCTCGTTTTCCTTCAAGATGACTCGTTCTTTATTTTGAGTCAAGTTGGTTCAATAGTACTCGAGCCAAGAAACCTCCCGGTATTTTTGGATTTAATAAACGAGGTCATTTGGACCTCGCCATCGAATAAAGCACCTTTTATCCGAACCCGATAATTTTAAAGCAGTGTTGTTACACTGAAGTAGCTTCCCGTGGAAGCCATAATTTTGGCTATAAATAGCAGCCCTTCCCCTTTGATTTCCTCGCTCATTCCTTCTTCACCCCCATTTCTGTAGAGTTGAGAGAGAGAGAGAGAGTGGGAGTCCTCTTCGTGAGGGCACCCCAGTGAGAGAGAGAGCGGAGAGGGGCGCCGCGGGGCTGGGGGAGCGCCGCGGGGACGGGCGCCGCGGGGGCAAGGAAGCCCCGCGGGGGCTGAAGGGTGCTGAGGGGGCAAGGAGCCCCGCGGGGGCATGGGCGCCGCGGCGGCGCTTGGGCGCGCGGGAGCGCTCGTGCTGTCCGGCAGCTCCGGTACGTTTTCGTACGGAGGCCATAACTTTCGCCTCGGTTGGAACTACGGGGCCCGCGAGTACTCAAATCGAAGCTCTTTCGATGATCTACGAGGTACCAGTGGCCAATTGTCCGGAATCTCGATATTTCAAATCGGATTTTCCGTCCCCATTTATGGTAATTTTGCATGCCTTAATCTTTTAAATTATCACATTTTAAGTTATAGTTAAGGGTCAAGGGTTTAGATATCATTTCGATGTCTTATTAGGATCTCGAATAAGGTTCTAAGTCGTTGATCAACTTTCGTAAATATGAGGTGAACCCCGAGGAGGCCCGATGAAGGATTTTCAGCTCGTTGCTTCGTCTACGCACTTGTTCTTGAGGTGCTCGTCATCGAGGTGGGTGGTTCTAAACCAAGTATAAGATTTGAGCTATTAAGCTCTAGAAGCATCTTAAGGCGAGGGAAATATCCAATTAAAATATTTTATGCTCTGCCTGTTTAGTCTCTGTACAAGGAAAGGAAAGGAATAAAGTTATATGCATGATTTGGTTGAATTGCTATTTGAGTTAGATAAAGTTAAGGAAGTTGTTATAATCTAAGTGAGCTCTCAAGTATGTTTAGATATGCTAGAATTATTTTTATATAATTTATGCTAGCATGAGGTGTTTAGAATTGCTTTATTGCAATCGATGATTATCCGCGTTCATTTCCTCGTATTTGAATGTTTATGCTTGTTAAAAGCTCGTATAGTTAAGGATTAAGGATTTCCTTTTAGGGTAAGTTATAAATCCCTTATAGGCCGAGTTCATGCTCAATGAAAGAATTAGCGTAGATGATTGCTCTAGTCTTGGTATTGTTAGCTAAGTTAAGTAAGTAAGGAAGGTTAAGGTTAAGTAAGAAAGGAAATTAAGGAAGGATATAACTTATGTTGTAAGCAGGTTATCGAGCTCAAAGAACAGTTTATTTACATTATCATGCTGTGACCCTCGTGTCACTAATGTTGAACATTTGAAAGTAAAAAGAGTCACTGCTGGGTAATTCCCTCCCATACTCAGAGGATACTTGAGGTAACCCCTCTCTCATTCTAAGGTAAAAAGGGTGCAGTAGACAACAGGTTTGAGCCAGGAAAGGCGCCAAGAAAGGAAGTAAAAGGTTTTGCGGCTATGGAGAGGGCTTTTGCGATTTGCTCTCCATATGCCGTCAGTTTATAATTGGATATTCCAAAGTTTATTAAAGAGTTTTCTCGTAAAACCCGACTGAGTACATTAGTGCTCACACCCTCTTTTTCAAATGTTTTCAGGTTAAGATGCTGAGGCCGGTGATGTGCTGCTGGTGGGGTTGTCTGAGTTGTTTGAGGTTTCAAGTTTGTTGCTCTATATGGTTACATGTTTTTCTTCCGCTAAGTTTCTGCTAAGTACTCTGATATTAGTATTTAGTCTTGAGATGTGTAACTTGATTCTTGATAGTAGCATGTCTTAATTGCTATGATTTATGTTATCAATAAAGACTTGAGAAGTTGAAGCATGTTCTTTTGACATCCCAGTTATTCCTTTATTGATTCTGAGTTAATTGAATAGTCATACCTGTTGAGCATTCTGGTATCTATTCATCTTCAGTTGACTTGTGAATAAGTCTTGCATGCTTGTTGTTGTTGTTCGCCTTTGAAGGAGGCTTTTTCTTTCAAGCATGATTCTGTTCGTTCAAGTTAAGCTTGAGTTAGTTTCTTGTTTGGTCCTATGAATGGGACAGTAAGATTTATTTGACTCCGACCTATTTATGGGTCTTAGTCGATGTGACCTTTGATGAGGTCTTGTTTATTTGAATAGTCAGATTCCTATATGTTTGTCTTTGGATTCTGTTTAAATTTCAGTTGGCCTATGTTTTGGCATTCCTTTGACTCGATTGAATCCTTTGACCCCTTTGATTCGTTGAAAGCGATAGTTCTTCCAAGTTATAAAGTTAAGTTGCCTGAGTTCTTGAGGCGCTAACTTAGTTTAATTCTAAAAACACCCCCCTGGATTTCTGAGTAATCTACCTATTTTCTTCGGCTTTTACGCCTAACACCCCGTCCCTCTTAAAATGACCGCCTAAGGGACCGGGCTGTTACATTAAAGGTTTCTTTGCGCGTTCAACTCTCGCCTCTTCTTTTGATTTTATACGACTTGCACTGCCTTTTGTCTTCACAAGCTCAGGTGGATGCACCTCAACTTCACTAGGTGCACACAATCCATAAAAATCAGGAAATAATCTACTCTTCTTTGACATAGTATCGTCTTCAATATCACTAAATGAAAACCGCTCCCTTAACTCGCGTAAACTTTGCAACAACAGAGACATCTTTGCAGTGTCACCTTCAGCAACAGAAAGACATGCATAAAACTCAGAAATTAATTGGTTCGTAACAATTTTGTTCTCCTCCAACAAAAAACACCGATCACCCAATAATGCACATGCTTCATTATTGAGTGAAGATTTCATCCAATGAGACACAATGTATTTAGGAGGTATCGACTCCAATTTCAAATCTTTGAATAGAGTGAATACGTGGCAGCAGAGGATCCCATCCCTCACAAATTTCAAACAGCTGCATGTAGTGGAATCCTCAACCTTGTTGTGAACAACCTTATTTGTAGCACCAAAACCATCCTTCACTTCTAGCATCGCAACTGAATCATTTTCTGAAATATTACAAACACGACAGATATACCATGCATCTTCAATCTCCTTCTGAACCTCGTAGAACTTATTCCTAGTATAAACAGTGGCATCATGTTTCTCCAATGTGAATGGGGTCTTCAACTGAGGAATTGACGATTCATCAACGCTGTCCAAGTAAGCATGTGCATGTCTCTGAGTATCAAATGCGCTATCAAAGTTCATCAGAAACTCAACAAGGTTTGACTTTGATCTAAGAAACCTCGAATAAAAACTGTTCACACTCTCTAAAATTGAGGTAGTCCTGCACAGCCCACTCATCGGTAAATCTCTAAAATATTCAGACACCCAATCTTCACGAATATTATACAATGACTTGAACCAACTATCGTCTGCAAATCCAAATTCAACCATAATTTCCTTCCATATCAACTCAAAATCTGTGATGTTTATACAATTAGACCACACAATACTATTTAACCTCTTTTTGAATGTCTCGTTCTTTATGATATGCGCAGACAACTTATCTGGAACATTAAACATAATATGCCACATACACAATCGATGTCTGGTATTGGGAAGTACCTGTCTTACAACAACCTTCAATCCAAGATCCTGATCAGTGATTATTAGGCTAAGAGAACCACCCATACAGTCCTTGAATTTCTGAAGAACCCATGAATAAGATTCAGCATCCTCACCAGACATTAAAGCAGCACCAAAGGTCACAAGCTTCCCGTGATTGTCCTTCCCGGTGAAGGGTGCAAAAATCATTAAATACCTGCAACAATATAAAAATTCACAAACCTCTGTTATTATCATGTCTTTATCATTGTATATAAAAGATTACAGATGATAACACTATCACCTAACAAATATTCAAACATTAAGTAACAGTGCTAAAAAAGGAAATGCAAGTGCTAAAATATACACTACAAGTGCTAAAAAAGGAAGTGCAAGTGCTAAATAGAAAAATACCAGTGCTAAACCACCAGAATGTTTAAACTAATAGAACAGAAAGTCTAAACAATATAACACACTAACTTGTTAGTCCTATATGTTGCATCAAACGACACAACATCCCCGAATAGAGAAAAGTTCCTTCTTGATATAGGATCAGCCCAAAACACACACCTCAACTGATCATCCTTGTTAACTTCATAATCAAATGTGAAAGCAGAGCAGAGTTCATGCCTTTTGGACATTTTATCCAACATCATTTATGCATCTACACCCACAACATACGCCTTGAGATCTCGACTGAAGTTTTTGAAATCAACTGCTGTACAACCTATATTTGAATATCCACCAACAACTTATTTAAATAATCTAAATGTTGTCATAGGTCCAATGTTCACCCTTGCACAGTTTAAAATAAACATTTGATGTGAAGGATCTATATTCCTATTCAGATTCATAAACTCTTTGTGTGCATCCGTAACAAGAGAATGTGTATGTCTTTCTTCAAATAATCCAACACTGTACCCATCACAACCAATATACTTCAAACCAATCCTAGCCATACAGCAATTCCTCTTCGACACACGACGTCTCTTTTTCTTTGAAGATTCACCAAAATCAACAGATGTGTTCTTAAGTCCCTTACAGCTACACAGAACATACTTCCAAATTATAGTACCATATTTAGATCTCTTTGTAGTAGACAGACGAGTATCAAATCCATACGATGATGCATACACCTTGTAAAATGTTATACCATCATCTAAAGTAGGGAAAGTCTTGCCCAAGGCAGGCTTCAAAGATGGTTCACATTCAGGTGTGTAAAATTCAGAAAACACGGGTGAAATCTCCAAATTGGAAGAAGCACAATCTGCACATTTATAACATATTCTAAGATCATGATATAAAAATTCACAATGCTGCTAAACAAACTTACAATAGTGCTAAAAGAGTTCACAGTAGTGCTAAAATAGATAACAACAGTGCTAAAATATTTCACAGTAGTGCTAAAGTACATGTTAAGTCAAGGATATAATTTAAACTGATTATTTGGATAAATTCTCATTTATCCACATGGGAAATAAAATGATTTCTTTAGCATAATATGTATGTTCCTCTATACATGATTTAAATTACAAGACAAAAATATTAAATGAACACACATGACAATTATATTTACAGATTGTTCTCATAACAACATATAAATAATAAAATTTCAATAAACAATATGACTGACTTCATATAGTAATTGTCTGACCAAAATTTGCTTTATGCATGACTAATAATTCATATTGTCATGCTAATAAATCTACAGATATACAGAAAATCAAAACACATAATATACAACCTTAACAACACATTAGTGCTAAACTAGGTTACACAAGTGCTAAAATAGTTCACATCAGTGCTAAAGAACAAGACATAAATAAAAAAATGAACACATGACAATTATATTTACATATTGTTCTCATAACAACATACAAATAATAAGATGTTAATAAACAGTATGACTTCACTTCGTATAACAACTGTCTGACCAAAATTGACTTTTTGCATTACTAATAATTCATATTGTGATGTTAATAAATATACATATATACAGAAAATGAAAACACACAATATACAACATTAAAAACACATGCTCATCGTCAAGATTTCAAAATAACAGCTTAGTAAGTTTCGTCAACCTAAAAGCAGTGCTAATATAGTTCACATTAGTGCTAAAATACGTTACAACAATGCTAAAATAGTTCACAGTAGTGCTAAACTACATGTTAAGAAAATATTATTTATAATACTCATTTGTTATTCCCAATCCTGCATTCATCGTACAAATACTCTATTAACAAGATACTCTTATGATACTCAATCATTTTTACAATGATAAAAACTAAATTCACAATGCTAATAATTCGTATCGTGATGCTAATAACTCTACATATATACAGAAAATCAAAACACACAATACACAGCCCTAAAAACACATGTTGATCGTTAAAAATTCAAAATAAGCTTCGTAAACCTTGTCAAACAAATGTATAAAAAATCGCAGCAAAATTATAGAAAAAACTTTTTTACCCGGCATCCTCGTCAAATAACAGTGAATAACACAAACTCCAGTAAAAAATCGCGTGAACACCGATTCAGGTAAATAAAATTCAAAGAGAATCGACTGAAATTTCGATTATATAAGCGCAAAGGAATTTGATATATACAGGGAAAGAGATTTCGAATGGAAAAGGAATTGCAGACTGAAATACTTTCTTTCCAAATATATCAGATTTAATAAATTACAAAAATGTCCTTGGTTCATTAAAAAATCGTTGATATTACAATAATGCCACCACAATTTTTTTAATTTTGAGACAGATCTTGGCCGTCCAAATCAGAGCAATTTGTGACTGAGATCGTTCTCAGTTCTCATATGGATGTCTAGTTCTCACATGATCCTATATCTCTCTATATATATATTGGACTATAGGAGTGCATAATAGAAAGAATAAAAACTTATATTTGAAAAATATTATAAACAATCAAAAGTCCACATTTAAGACGCATTTATTTATTTTTATTTGAATGCGCCTACAACTATTCAACAAATAAGTTAGGCCATGTTTGTTTTCATTTTCAAATGGAAATTTTTAATTTTACCATTCAAAATAAATTTATTTTATTTATTTTTATTTTTATTTTTATTTTTTCCAATCCTATATAACCATTTCAATCATATGATATATTATTATAGTGGAACTCATTATTTAAATATCCATCAATTCATCATAACCACACAAATATTTATCTTTTTATCTCAACTATAAATTCAAATTGAAAATATAATCAAACAGCCATATTTTCATTTTCAAACCTATAACTCTAAATATTAAATTATTTATCAAAAATCAATACACCTCGTAAATTGAACTGAAAATACTAAAAATTGGAAATTAATGTTGGAAATAAAACCAAACAAGCCCTTAATTTTTTAAAAAATAAATAATAACTTAATAGGATCAACTAATTAGAAGCGCTTACGCGTCCACATCTAACTGCTCTCCTAATCTTTCAATTTTCTTTTTTTGGTGTGATTTTCTCTCTTCTTCTTTTTTTTTCATAATGATAATAACGTAGGCTCTATAAACGCTTGCTCATTTAATGGTCATTTTTTAGGTTCTAAAAGTTCATATATAGTGTTCACCGTAAAAATTGTTTTACACATAAAAGTTCGTGGTTGGAGATATTATTTTAATTTGGGTAAATTATAGAGCAACTTTTAAGCAAACTTTGAAATATGTCACAATTTTTGAATCATATCATTTTAATACTCAACGTTACAATACTTTTTCAAAAATGTTCCGAGTCCATTTATTTGATGACATAAAACACACATGATGTACCACATCATTACCTTTTTATGGATGGCTTATTATTATCACTCAAATTAAAAAAAAAAACGACATATCCCTCGAAAGTATCATATGATATGGTTTTTTTCATCACCGTATAAATGGACTTGGAACATATTTTAAAAAATGTGGAAACATTGGATATCAAAATAACATTATTCAAAACTTATTATATTTTCAAAGTTCGTATAAAAATAGGAATTATCTATCATTTACCCTATTTTTTTCATTAATATATATAGCACCCATGCATGTTTTGCATGAAATCAAATCCATGAACAATAATCGATAAGAGCTTAGATTTAGAGCCCGACACATATATAACTAACCTTGTATAAATTTTCTCAAATATTTTGGATCTCGAAGCTCGTACGAGATATATATTTTTTCTTTTAAATACATAATTTAAGATATTTTTTTACTTTTCTTTTATGTTTTTGCATAAGGTCATCTCCAACCGTTGACTTCATTTTACAGCAAAGTTTTCACTTCATCTCCAATAGTTTACTCTAAATTCTAATCTAAAAAGGAATATTTCATAATATTCCTTTTTATATATTTATTTTAATCAATAATTTTCCAACAAAAATAACTATTAAATTTTTTGAAACTAAATAATAATCTCTATTGCTTTATTTATATTTTCAGTATTGTATTAGTATTTTTAAATTAGCATTTTTCAATCCTTTATTTGTATTTTTAATGCTTTGTATTTTCTTTGTTTTTATGTTTAGTAGTTTTATTATGTAATTTTATTAATTTGTCATTTTATTTTGATATACAATTTTATATTTCAATATTTTTAAGAAATAAATAAATTAAAGTATAAAATTAAAATATATATATATATATAAATAAATCGTAAACAAAAAGTAATCTAATCAAAGTATAAGATTAAAAAAAATCTTGATTTGCATCCAACAATCCCTAGTGAATAAAAAAAACACTATATGAACAGTAACATACATCTCAGTTTATGTTAATTAACAAATAAATAAATAAATAAATAAAATAAATCGTGAACAGTATTTTACAGCAGCTACAGTGCTACTTTAATTTTAGAGGAGTAGAGCATCTATCTCTATTTTACAGCATGGAGTAGAGATTCTGTTGCAGATGGTTTTTTGCAATTTTTGCTCTAAAAATAGAGTTTAGAGTATCCGTTGGGTTTGAGTATCAAGTGAGCACTATTCTTCATGTGAGAATGAGAGCACTATGCTTATTTACTATAATTTTATTACTTATGTTATTGTGCTTTAATGCTAATCTTTTATTTTATTGTTTATCTTGTTGTATTTTATATATCTATATACTTGTTATTTAATTAGCACTTCCAAAATAATTTTGCTTTCTTTTTGTTAAGCTCAAATTGATCGGTTGAGGCCTGAGTAGAGGTGCCCACGTTTACGATTTGTGCCAGTTACAGTGACAAACTGCTGGTTAGACATTTCCGTCCTGAGCAAATTGTAACCTGACCATCCGGAAACTGATTACGATTATGGTTACCGTTACGGTTTGGGCGGATAGCAGTTTGGTTTTTTTTTTTTTACTTTTTTTTTCATTTTTATAAAATAGAATGAAATAATTAAAAATATTAAAACTTTACTATGTTGAAAGTTGAAACTACAGTCTACAACATACAAAGTTACACCTTACGATTAAATAATTGTAATTGTTACAAACTTACAATTTACAACTTAGAAAAAAATAGAGGGAAAAAGGAAAAAAAATGTACAACTTAGAAAAATAGAGGAGGAAAAGAAAAAAATATTGTAAATTTACAACTTAAAATTAATTACAATAGTTACAAATTTAGAGACTTAATTAATAGAGGTGGAAAGATAAAAAAAGATTGGGCTTGCACCTCAAAATGAAGTCCGAGTATTTTTTTTCCTTTTTGTTACTTTTTTATTTTTATAAAATAGTTTGGAATAATTAAAAATATTAAAAACTTTACTATATTGACATTACAAAATACAAAGTTACACCTTACACTACAAGAAAAACGTAGTTTAGCGACATATTTAACGACAGATCATATTCCGTCATTAAAATACCAACAAATTAACGACGGATTAAGATTATTTTTTTAACGACAGATTTTTTCGTCTCTAAGTTAACGATGGAAATATTCATCGTTACACGTTGTATTTTAAATTTTCAACTTTATTTATTTCTCGTAACGAAGGACTAACAACAGAATTTTCCATCGTTAAGTTAGAAACGAAAAATTCCATCGTTAACTATTGTTTTAAATTTTGAATTTTTTTTTAATTTTAGCGACATTCCGTAGCTAAAATTAATTTTTATTTTTTTATTCAAAAATTTATAAAATTAAAATTAAAATTACAACTTACAGCTTACGATTAAATAATTGTAATTGTTATAAACTTAAGTTACAACTTAGAAAAACAGTGAAGAAAAAAAAGTGGTAAAATTGTGCAAACCGCCGATTTGTAACCGACAGCTACACGGGTAACCTTATGACAAATCATATCAAACCGTGAGATTGGCGGCTACGGCTACGGTTTGTAACCGCAACCGTGGTCAACGATTTACAAATCGTTGACCTAACCACAACCGATAGTTTATAACCGCTGGTTCGGTTTCAAATGGGCACCTCTAGGCCCGCGCCCACGGATATTATCTTATTAATTAATATCAAACTGGATCGGAGTATTGAAGATTCTCGTCGCGGTTCAAATTTTATGTTGCACTTCTTCGTATTTCACTCCATGTTTTACTATCAAATTTATAATTTTAATAATATTTATTATAAAAGAAAAAATAATTATAACATAAATAATCATAGTCAATATTTATCAACAATTTATCAACAAAAAATGTATCAAACAAATTATAAAATTTTATTTTGAAATAATCAACCATAATAATAATTTATTAATTGAATATTGAAAATTAAATACTAAAAATAATTATAAACCTTAATTGGGTGAAATGAAATAATAAATAATCATAATATTAAACTAAATAAAAAAAATAATTGAAAAAAATATAAGAAAAATTTATAATATAAAAGTACAATATGGAGTGTAACATAGAAAATGTAATAGAAAATATAACGTGCTCTCGTCGACAACACTAATCTTTATTCACACATTGATTATTAATTTTATAGAACATGGGAACTCTCGTTTGAATAATCCAAATAATCCCACACCAAAAATATAAAAATAAAATAAAACCAAAGAGGGTTTTTGGTTGAGAACTTTGAAGAATTAATATTTGGGAGAGTACTTTTTGAATAAATGTATGATAGTAAGAAAAAAAAATAGGGAGAAGAACTTTGACTATAAATGTTAGGCAAAAAGTTGTATATATGACCTTGTTTTGGGGTTCAAAATATATAAGGTGAATCAATAAATGAATCTGAGCACATATTTAGTGACATTTTTATAATTTTTGGAATTTTTTCTCGTAAATTTGATTCACACAAAATTCTATATATGTGTGTGTGTGAGAGAGAGATAAATTTTGATTCGTAATACAGTCTAACACAAATTTTTATCATGAAAAAATTGTTTGAAAAAATATCGACTTGAGTGAAAGTTAACATTTGAATTATGAAATAATGAAAATTTTTATATAAATATCAAATCACATAAAAAAAGGGTTGGATGAAGAATCGACAAATTGGTTAATAAAAATATCATAGGACGAGGAATAATTGAAAAATGGATTTTGTCGTCCAACCATCCACGTGTCGTGAATCAAACAACTTGATTTGAAATTTGAGCATCTTTAAATAAATCTGCCACGCGTCTTATTATTTCCAAAAGTTATTCCATCTTATGAAGTGCTTCGACAAATGTCCTTCTTCCCATTGGTCAGTTCCAGATAGCCAATCAAACACTTCTTTTCTATAGATACGCTTTTTTCCACTGGGCCCCTCAAATATCTACATCCCACCAATTAAAAAAATAGTGTCTCCACACCCTCTCTCCAATGCTGATTGTGTAAGTGTAAATAAAGAAAATTATACCCTACTAGGTGGAATAATATATCAACCACTAATATATTTTAATAATTTTTTATTATTTATTAAATATAATTTTATTAATTTTTAAATAGTGTATTAATAATTATACCCCAATCGATAGGGTAGAAATTCCTGTATAAATAGATAAGCTTACTTAAGACTCCAGGGGTGCTTTTTTAAAAAGTCTATTTAGATGAGTAAGTCAGACTTAGGCAGAAATCCTTTCTCCTAAAACTGAATAGGTTGACATATATAATATGATAATATAATTTATATTTACATAATATATATTTATGGGGTAAAAATATATAGGGAATCACTCACTCTATACCCATTTTGAATAGTGTAAAATCAATAATACCCACTCAAATAATTTACCTTCAATATATACTCACTTTTACTTTATCACCCTCAAAAGTTTGAATTGATGTCATGATGTAATCAACTTTTTCAAAAAAACATGCAATTTACTTACACAAATGTGATGATCTAATCAACTTTTTAAAAAAAAAAACATGCAATTTACTTACACAAATGTACTTTCTTTTTCAGTTTTTGTATCATAGTATATCAATACCGGTCGACAGGGACTAGTACCCATCAACTCGGACCAATATCGGTCGATAGGGACCAATACCGATTCACAAGGACCGATCCCGACCCATAGGGACCCGTCTCCACCGATGAAGACCAGTACTAGTCATTCTCGGACTGGTCCCGACTGATTGGGACCAGTCCAGACCAACAAGGATCTGTCCCGACCCATTGACTGGGACTAGTCCCGACCCATATGGACCCATCCGGACCAATAGGGACCCATCCGGACCAATAGGGACCCGTCTCGACCGACAGGGACCAGTCTCGACCGATAAGGACCAGCACTAGTCATTCTCGGACTGGATGTTAAATTGAAGCATGCTTCAATTCTTCCAACAACCATGGTAGGTACGAGAGTGACCAGTCCCGACCTACTGGGACTAGTCCCGACCGAAAGAGACCAGTCCCGACTGTTAGGGACCAGTACTTGTCATTCTCGAATTGTGTGTTAAAATTGAAGCATGCTTCACTTCATTATAAACTCACCTCACGCCAGTAGCCAACAACAACCAAAACCACGCAAAAAAATAGAGAGCTTTAGATTTCAATTCATATCCAAAAAATTAGCGAAAGACGGAAAATTGGCGATCTGTTATTATCAATTACAACGGTCAGTTTGACAATCAATCCAATTATATTGGTGGAGATGAGCGACTCGGCTATATTCCGACGAGCAATGTATCCCTAACAGCGTTAGGTGATGCAATCAGCTACATATTGTCGGCGGAATCTATTAGAGGAGAATATCAAATTTACTGTTTATCAACATCCCAATCTGGAAGGATGTTGAGATCCATTATCGGCAGTGATATGGATTTGGCTCGTCTATTCACAATGCAGCCAGAGCCAACTGTGTATCTCGTGCACAATCAAAATACTGAATGCACCCAACCGGAACCATTCACTGTCCACGATGTCGTGACCCAACCAGAATCGTCAATCCACTATCCTACAAATATGCAACCCGATCCGTATTCCTACGTTCCTCAATTTGATTACTCGGTGTAGCCTTCATTCAACCCTACAGATGAGGATATTGAGTTCTTTGGGATATCAAACTGGTTGTCAGACGAATGGTGGAGGAACGAGAGCGGTAAAGAACCGCAATATGAGGCCGAACCAGCACCAAATACTGATGCGGCGGAGGGTACTGCATTTTATGATGCAACATCAACTGATTATGCAGGTGGAGGTTCCCCATTTCATGATGCTCGAAATGACGATGCCACTACCGATGATAATGGTACTGTGGAGACAGACGATGATGATGATGGCGAAGGTGATCTTGATGTGCAATCTGAGGATGAGGAGGAGCCATTCGGAACAGGATTTTCTAACTGTACGTTTCATGACTTTACTGCGTGGATTCGTCGAGAGGGTGGCATCAATGAACTGTTGTATTCTCTGCATGGATTCGTCGACTTTACTGCGTGGATTCTCTGCATTTTCACAAAGGTTTACAAATAAAATTAATTAGATAGGTTTCAGTCTCAAAAATAAAACTTTAATATGAAGATTGTATAAGAATTACCGATCGGGCATCATCATCATCATGCTGGAGTTGATCGAAAGATTTATACATCTCCGCCCACTGATTTGAGTCCCCAAAAAACTGGTCAACTGGGCTAAACTGAGGCTGGATAGGGAATGAAGGATGTACAAAGGCCTCAATCTGGAAGTGAAGCTGAAGGTCGAGATGAGGTCCGTACTCAGTATCATGTCGACCTACTGACATAGAATGTCATGAGGGCTCTACCCTTGCTGAGCGATCAGGAGCCGACATAGAATATCGTGAGGGCTCTATCCTCTGACCAAACACAGAATGCTGTGAGGGCTCTATCCTCTGAGCAGACACAGAATGCCGTGAGGGCTCTCTCTCTAGTCTAGAAGATACATCTCTGTGGGATGAAAAACCCCCGTTGACTCCTCGAGACTTCGACTTGCTCTTAGAAGAGTGCTTTGAGCCAAAGAACGATTTAACGAACCCCTTCAATTGACTAACAACATCCTTTGTTATTCTGGGTACAACAATAGTATCCATGTGATGAGTGAGGTCCGCTTTGAGCATATCATACTCACTAGACTTTCCTTTACCTCGAGTCCGCCTATGAGGCTGCTGCTGCTCTTCCTCCCCCTCTTCCTCTTCATCCTCTTCTTCATCAATCCGTACAGAGGCATTCTTGCTGCATCGACTGCGCGTTGCTTTACGAAAAAGAACTGGTCTGACATCTCGGATCTGTCTTGGATGCAACGGATTCTCCACAATCAGAAAACGAACACCAAATATTTCACCCCTACATGTGCTCATCCAATATTCTTGTTCGGCCTCATGAGCCGAAACCATCATCTCGTGATAATATATATATATATATATACATACCTATTGGCCAAAAATACTCCCAAAATCGATACTTGATGGAACTCCAAACTTCCAACTAAGCATGCGGGGAATATTGTTCTGGAAACTGCGATTAGCAGCGGCTTCTCCCAACGCAGGTATGGTCTCGTATGCCCAAACCTGTGAAAACATATAATATTTAAATTTGATGATTAAAATTAACTATAATACATCAAAATCAATTACCTGAAGAGCCTACATAGGACCGTAAAGATGATACTTTGGCATGATCTCAGACGTCGTCATTGGAGCAATGCTAACATAGTGTATCAGGGCACCGTAGGTGTATGCCCCCCAAGGAAATCTATTCCAAGCCGATAACTCATCAACTAAAATCCAGGCCCAATCTTCGACTTTACGCGATTCGGCAAATCCAAGAAAGAAGAAATATAAGGCTAAAATATTAGCCACTTTCAGGTAATCATCACACTTCTCATTATCATCCACATGCAATGTCTCTGAACCCTCATATAATGTGAGTTGTTTGAACTTCTGCAGTAGAATTGACTCACCATTGGCCACCCTCTTATAAACTCCAAGTGTAGACAGATCATGAGGTCCTTCAGTCGGGACAAAACTAGAATATCCAAAATTCAACCCTGACACCAATGCATAATGTTCAGGACAAAATAGAAACTGAATGTCTTATACGGAAAACCAAATCTCATCGGGATTATCACTGATAATCTCATAGCTTAATAGAACGTGAAGTGCTCTAGAAGCACTATTACCCGGCCTCCAAGATAAAACATGACCAAAGCACCCTGTTCTGAAATGAGCTAAGAGGGGTTCCCCACCAATATCATTAAGTGTTTTATAAATTATTTCGAACACATTCCATTTGTAATATTAGTCAATCTTTGGCTCGAGAAATCGAACCTCGGATCTCTTCCAAGCAGGCTATACACAACAACATAATTTAAGTGTAAATAACAAATCGAAATATAACTAAACTATAAATTAAAGCAATTAAAGATCTAAATTTTACAAAAATAAATACTTAACGTCCGTAGACCGGGACTGGTACCTATCACCGATCGGGACCGGTCTCTATCATTGATCAGTACCGGTACCTATCGCCTACCGAGACCAGTCCCTATCATTGATCAGTACTGGTACCTACCGACAGGTACCGGTACCGGTCTTCGGGAGCGATTTTATATCCAATTCATCATAAAATTTCAATAAATTACCCTAATTTAAAATATTTAAATATGCTAAATATAATCATGCTAAATCTTACTTCCATATAATCATGCTAAATAAATCATTAAAAAAATCTAATTTATAAAACAATATTTTAAGTGGAAATTCCAACTATTTTTACTACCACTTCTCAAATAATATTATGAAAGATATTCATATTCAAAACAATCTTATCTAAAAATATTCACGATTTTAAACTTAAAATTTTCTTCTGTTAAATAATTAATCATAATAATTTTAAGTAACAACATAATTTAAATGTAAATAACAAATAAAAATATAACTACACTATAAATTAAAGCAATTAAAGATCTAAAATTTACAAAATACATACCTAACGTTAGCAGACCGGGACCGGTACCTATCACCGACCGAGACCAGTCACTATCATTGATCAGTACTGGTACCTACCGACTGGTACCGGTACCGGTCTTCGGGAGCGATTTTATATCCAATTCATCATAAAAATTTCAATAAATTACCCTAATTTAAAATATTTAAACATGCTAAATATAATCATGCTAAATCTTGCTTCCATATAATCATGCTAAATAAATCATTAAAAAATTTCTAATTTACAAAACAATATTTTAAGTGGAAATTCCAACTATTCTTACTTACTGCCACTTCTCAAATAAAATTATGAAAGATATTCATATTCAAAACAATCTTATCTAAAAATATTCACGATTTTAAACTTAAAATTTTCTTCTGTTAAATAATTAATCATAATAATTTTAAATAACAACATAATTTAAGTGTAAATAACAAATCGAAATATAACTACACTATGAATTAAAGCAATTAAAGATCTAAATTTTACAAAATAAATACCTAACTTTAGCAGACCGGGACCGGTACCTATCACCGACCGAGACCAGTCCCTATCATTGATCAGTACTGGTACCTACCGACTGGTACCGGTACCGGTCTTTGGGAGCAATTTTATATCCAATTCATCATAAAATTTCAATAAATTACCCTAATTTAAAATATTTAAATGTGCTAAATACAATCATGCTAAATCTTACTTCCATATAATCATGCTAAATAAATCATTAAAAAAATCTAATAATTTCAAATAACACTTAAATAAAGTCAATTTATGAACACTTAACTAATTTCAAATAACAACATAATTTAATTGTAAATAACAAATCGAAATATAACTAAATTATATAAATTAAAGTAATTGAAGATTTAAATTTTACGAAAATAAATACTTAATCATCATGCTTTCGATATTTGAGGATGAAGACAAACTTGTGAATGTGATGAAGACATCTCGTAGCGTAGTTCCGGGTGAAGAAAGATGCTCCCTATCTTTGAAAGTGGCCCGACACTTCATTCGTACCTTCTTGGCTTAGGCTTTAAGTCCAATCTTCAAGGATAGAAATTAAAAGTTAAAAACTAAATATACATCACTAATAGTTAACTATATTTTACCACTGTCTTCTTCTTTGAGAAAATGACTGAAACCTTTATTTGGTTTTGTGCATGATTCTAATATTCTAGAATTTCCCAGATTATTTTTTCCATAAGACAACATCATCATATCATCACAATTTTATTTTATTTTTCAATCTCTTAATAGAGAAGAAATATTAATACAAACAGGGCACAAGCGCTAAAAAAAGATGAAGCTAAGTTGAATTGAATGAAGAATAGTATTGTGGCTGAGGAATTGACTCACAGTGAAGAAAAGTCAGCCGAGGATGCGAAGCTTCTGAAACTACTTTGGTGGTCTCCACAGAAGCAAGTTGATTAGAAAATAAAGGAGTCCTTCCATTTTAAATAATTTTTACCGAGATGAGATAGTCAAAAAGTTAAAGTAACTCACGTGAAAGCATTGCACCTTTTCAGTTTTGTATATCATGCACTAGGATGCATTTGCATCTTTTTTACTTTATTGACAAGTGTCCTACTTTCTCATAAAAAAAGATACAATATTTTTACTATTTAGAAATATGACATATTCAATTTCTAAAAATCCCCAAATTGAAAATGAAATGAACCTAATTCCTTTTCTCTTCTCTTCTCCAACGAATCATCCTCCACCATCATAGATCGGACAATCAAATCCATCCACCACTACTCTCTCTCTTTTCTGTACTAAAGAAGAAGAATAAAAGAAAATGACAATCTCTTCCTTGACGATCGTGGCGATGGTGATGTTTGCGCTAGTATTTGGCCGCGAGGAGAGTGGCGGAAGGGCAATCGGACTGCATATCGAAGCTGGTACCGTGCACAAAGTACTTGAACTTGACAAAACCATCGAAGGAGTGCTGCGAGGAGATGAGAATTGTGCTGTGAGGGACCTCAGAATAGGTATTCAAGCTGTGCCCATATATACTCGAAAGGGAGCCAACTACAAGACTGTCAAGCTTCTCATGAGATTTTAATTTCTTTGTCGCTTCTCTTGAAGGCCGCGTTCTTGGGTACATCTACGCTGACATCCCCAAATTTTACACCAATTGGAGTTGCATCCATCACTACTAGTGTGAGCAAGCTTATTTGCTTGTTGAGTAGATCTGGGGGTTGTGGACCAGATTCAACTGGTTTTCCGTTGATCAGGGCTATGGCGAGCTTCTGGAATTCTTGAATGTAGGCACTGAGTGTATGAGGGCCGTACAATGTCGATGCACCATGAAATGGCCGAACAGAACCATATGTTAGAAACTGTTGATCCATCATTCATTTTTTTATTCTCATTTTTTTAATCAGATTTCAACATATATATATATATATATAATTCTTCTGTTTTTTATCTTCTGATTGCTGCTCTGCAAACAAACTTACTAATGTAATTGCATATTTACTTTTCATGATAAGTTATGGCATCGTTATGTTCACAAAAATATAGATGCCAATGCCAATATTCTTTGAGAAATGAGATGTATGTTATCGATTTCTTTGGATACTTTTTTGGATTTAAATTTCTATCAAATACCTGTAAAAGCATTAACTTCATTCATGAGGGGGTAATTTTTTAATTGTTGTTTTATCTGTAAATAATTATTAAATTTAGTCAGCTAATTTACATCTTGCAGTTGGTGTTCTTTCATCAACTGCTCTGTCTCCATGTTCATCTCACCCAGTCATCACGCCGGCGGTGAGTTCGTAAGAGAAAAAGAAGAAAAGGGGAGGACAAATTATGGATTCAACTTTCTCCAGTTTGATTTTCAATTTCTCTGTTGATTTTTTTTTAATTGGTCGGCCCAAGTGGATTCATCGGAGAAGAAGAAGGAGAAGATATTAGGTTCATTTGATTTTCAATTTGGGATGATTCCCCTAGTTTTTTTAATTCAACTGATTTTCTTTTCCTTTACGTAATGGGATTAGGGTTAGAAATTGAATGCTTCGTTTAAGTTCCTGAGAAAGCAATGTATATTTAATGTCTTAAATGCTTCGTTCAAGAATACCACATTTTTTAAAAATATTTTATGTTTGTTCCATTCAATTTGTCTTATTATGTTTGATTTACTTTTTGAATTAAATGCACAATGATTGATCTGATATGTGTAAAAATTGTGTAAGATTTTTGAAAAAGTTGGGAAAATAAGGGTAAAATAGATAACGTGGGTATATAGTAAATGGTTATTATGTTTGTGGGTATTTTTGAAGTGAACACTATATATATGGGTATAAATAGGTATTTCCACAAATATATATAGGTAATATTAAATTAAAATTAGGGTAGTTGGGCAAGATTTAAATTATGGGAGTTTTGTAGCTTAATTTACCCACAAACCCTTCACATGGTCCTACACAATCTGAAAAAGCCTTACAAATCCGTACTTACTATGACAGGCAAATAAATTCAACATGCAAAGAGTATTTATGATTTAGGGTTGAAAATTTACTACCTTACCACCTTTCTCTTCCGTCTCTCTTGCTCACAATCTTTAAGCAAAAAAAATAAAAAAAATAATCTGCTCTATCTCTCTCCCTCAGTCTCTCTCTCTCTCTCACCAGAAACTCTTGTCAGAAAATGAACCGTCTCTCTTTGTCACTCTCTCTCTCACTGCAACATCTCTCCCTCTCTCGCTAGCAATCTCTATCTCTCTATCCCTGTAATCTCTCTCGCTCTCTTGTTTGCAATGGCTTCGGGATCTGGACTTAGGGAGGAGTACACTAGATTTGAACGGCGAGATGATCAATCGACCTCTCAAGTTAGTTTATATTCACTTTTTTTAGAGATTTAAAGTTGTTGTATGATTTATTGTTTGATAATTAATTGTAAGCTTGAGAATTATGAATAATATGTTAAACCGTAAGCTTGAAAATTAATCGTATGCCAATTACAAGTAATTGTATGCCATTTATAATTAATCATATGCAGTTAGAATTAATCTTAGACCATGTAAACATAGTCGTAGTCCTAGAATTAATCGTAAGCAAGTGCAAATCAATCATATACAAGTGAAAATCAATCATAGGCCGTTTTAATATAATCGTAGATAATTAATAATTAATCATATGATATTTAAATATAATCTTAGGCTTTTATTATTAATTGTAGGCTATTGAAAATCAATCGTAGGCCATGTCAATGTGATCGTATGAAATTCAAATGTAATGGTATGATATTTAATTATAATTGTATGCCCTTTTAAATATAATCGTATGACCTTTAAATGTAATTGTATGCCTTTTGATTATAATCGTATGATATTTAATTATAATCAATATGTCGTTGTTGGTGTTCGTCATGTAAAATAACTGGGACTCTATCGTGCTTGGATCAGTCTGTAACAATTTGTGGACCTCTCTCACCAGTGAGCTAAAACACAGCTTATCGACTGACATCACCACAAGCTGCTCATCGTCGTCTACATATTCCGATCTCTCCTACTGACCACTGTATCATACAATAATACATCGTCTAGCCATCTATATTTTAAACATAAGCATACGAGTAATTGAAAGAAACATACGATTAACTTGAAAAATAAAATGTAAGCACACGATTAATTTTTGGAAACCTACGATTAATCAGGTCAAGCTATGATTATATATACCAAAGTAAAATAATCTACGATTATTTATAATACATACGATTAAATTATACAATGCCACGATTACATTTTGCAAATTATAGCAAGCCACAATTAATTTCAAAACCTACGATTGAATTATAAAATGCCTAAGCTTGATTTAAAATTGAAGCAAGACTACATTTACATTAAAATTTGCCTACGATTAATACAAAGCAAGTCTACATTTAATTTTACATACATACGATTAATTTATTGATACATACGATTAATTTAAAACAAACATATGATTAATTTATTAATACATACGATTAATTTAAACAAACATACAAGTAATTGTATAAAATAGTCATATGCCTACAATAAATTCTCTAATATAATCATACGCATACGATAAGGTACAGTTTTTTTTTCAAAAAATCATATGCCTACGATTGATAGATTTTGCCTTAGGATTAATTAAATTCTACCTAGGAGTACTTAAATACGAATACAATTACATTAAAAAATACATACAATTAAATAGAGCATCCTACGATTATTAAATCGAGCATCCTACAAGCAATTTTTTTTAGAGAAGAAGAAAACTTAATTAAATAAAACTCGTTCAGCTAAAGGAACGTTTGACATAACAGAAGCCGACAAAGGACCGATATAAGAAAAAAAAGAAGGATTGCAAGAAGTGAGCATCCTATGAGCAATTTTGATTAAAGCATCATACGATTAAATCAGCACATGGATTAAAATTAAACTAAATACAAAACGTACCTTTCAAAATTGTTCTAATTTCTTGATGAATCTCTTTTCAAAAGATGAAATTTTTTCACTCTCACCTATTTTCGAAACACAATTCAACAATAAATACACAATATAATCGAGAAAGCCTATAAATAATTTCATAAAAGAGAGTACAAAACGTACCTTTCCAAATTGAAAATCTTTTGCTCAACTATCTTGAGGAATAATCTAGGAACTCTCCTTTTGAAAAAATGCTAATATTTCACTCTCACCTTGTTCAAAATTGTTTTTCCTTGGGGGTTTTCCTCTAATTTTTATAGTGTGATGTTCATCGGTGTTGATGTGTATTTATTTACGAAATTTACCTATGTTTCTTACGCAACAGTAAATTTCATTTAATTTGGGTCAACGAATTTCTACCTTATGTACCTTTTGTTTCTTTTTATTTAATGAAGCTTAAGAACAACCTCTCTTACACAAGAAATAAATGCATTAATTCCTACAATTAATGTTAAAAATCAATCGTAAGTTTTTATTTTATTACAAAGATATATATATATATATATATATTAAGTTTAGACATTATTTAAAGCCTATGATTAATTATAGACATTAATAGTAGGAATATGATTCATTTTATAAGTTAATCGTATGCCTACCATTAATATCTATAATTAACCGTAGGCTTGCAAATGTACTTACTCATTAATCATATGCCACTATTATTATCTTATAATAATCGTATGTCTTTACAATAATACATATGGTTAATGTCTAAAATTAATTGTATGCTTACAACCATATTTACACAATATAATCGTAGGGTACAATTAATGTGTGAAAATAATCGCTCCGTATTTTCACAAATATAATCATATGCTATGATCAATGTATTAAAATAACCGTATGATTAATTAAAAAGAATGCTTACAAATAACTTATGAATTGTAACCTCACGATTCATGTTACAAATTAATCTTATGCAATTACACATTCGTAGGCTTACGGTTCATGTTATAAATATACAATTATTTTCAAGCACACGATTGATTTTAAGATTAATTGTATGCTTAACTGTAATTAATCGTATGCTTAGTCGTATGATTCAATTTTATTTTAATAAAATCAGTCGTAAGCTTCATAAGTTTTATTTATGCTATAGATATGTGTATATACTTGTTGTGTAGTTAGCAATCAAATGTCAAAGTACACTTACCCACTGATTGGATGTGAGGACCAAGTGTGTTATAGGGGTATTTGAGATATTTACAATCCAAATTGCCCACAAAACTCCCTATTTTTAAAAGTTGCTTTTTTTTTATTTCCAATCACTATTTACTTTTGCTTATATCTATCTATTTACACTATATTTATATAATCTACTTAATATAAATCTTTATATCTACTCATGTTTGATAACTCAATGTTAGCCCTTGAGTAGGGATGACAATGGGTAGGGTACTACGGTACCCGTCTCCATATCCGCATTTAAAAAAAATATATGTACCTACCCTTATACCCGTTGGTGGCAATTTTTATGCCCGTCCCTGTACCCTTTGGGTATTTAACTACTCATACTCGTACCCGCATGTTAACTAAGTAGCATTTCTCGTATACGATACACGAGATATTTTTTATTGCATTTAATAAATTTTAAAATATTTTTATAAGTTCAAATAAAAAATTTGTAGTTATATATATATGTAAGTTATTTATGTGCGAAAAATATATGGAATACAAAATATAATTTATATAAATGATGGAATAAAATAACTATTTATTTTTAAAATGTAACAGCCCGGTCCCGAGAATTAAGACGGGGATGTTATGAGTAAAAATAGAAGGAAAAATGTAGTTTAATTGGAATTCCATGGGGATGTTTCTAGAATCGAACTAAATTAGCACCTCAAAAATTTAGGCAACATAACTTTAACTGTAAAGAATCCACATTTTCAATAAATCAAATGAGTCAGATGGTTCAATCAAGTCAAAGGGACGCCTTTTCATAGGCTAATCAAGACTTGAATAGAATCCAATAAAAATCTGACCCTTTGAATAATCAAGACCTTTTCATAGGTCACAATAGCTAAGACCCGTCAATAGGTCAGAGGTAAATAAACTATAATGCCCTATTCATAGGACGGAAGTAAGAAAACAACTTACGATTTGCTATAGGTCAACTGAAAATAAGCAGAATCAACATGTTTGAAAAGTAAAGCCTCTTCATAGGCAAAAGACAAATTAACAGCATGCATATCAAAAGGTAGGACTTCTCCTTAGATTAATTATATAGTTGAGCATATCAATTATGCTAACTAGGAAGTTAACAATTGTTTACAATCAGAGTAGCAAGAATCATAGTGGGAATAGTGGTAAAATACTTTCAGAACATAACTTCAGCAGCTAACCCACTCCACAACCACCAAAATGGGCATAATAATGCATGATAGGTTTCTGTTAATTCTTGAGCCTTAGTCCACGTGAGTGTGTGTCTGAAGTGCCCAATGTGGCTGATCACTCGTTAGGTAAAGAGGGCACACCATTATTAATTGAATTGGCGAATCGTGATTGTGTGTCGGTTCATATAGTAATAAGGAAATCAATGGGGTGTTGTGGGCACAAGAGGAATCAGTTCAACACAACATATCTGGGTCCGTTTAGGGCACACTGCTGCTTGTTTGCTTATATCTCATAGAGGAATCGGGATGTGGGTAACTGGTTAGGGGTTTAATCGAAGATGAATCACTTTTAAACCTAAAATGAAAGGATGAATGAGGAGACGCAGAGAGGAATTCAGTCACCATAACTAGATGATCTATCATGTATGAAAATTGGTGTGCCCATGATCGAGTTGTTTTATATTTAAACCAAATTCTAGTTCAAATGCCAGAACCTTTTGTTATTTGATATTTTCTTTAGTTTCTTTTGCAACTTTAAATTCAGTTTAGTGACAACACCAAACTCCCTTTGTGATTGGTTACTTGAAGGTGGAATCATGACAACTCTCTGTGGGATCGAACCGTACTCATTGGCTAGCTACGCTCGCTGTGGGAACAGGAGTTTACAAATACATTTTGAGCGCAAAACGACAGCGCGTCAAAATTAGCGCCGTTGCTGGGGAGCTGGTTTCTAGTGATTTTATCTTCCAAAATTGGTGAGCCTGGAAGTTGATGTCCAGGGGCTCTTCAGAGGAGACTCTATTGTATGATCCGGAGATAGAGAAGAGTTCGAGAAAAAACAGGGCAGCAGTGAAGAGGGCACGCCAAATCGTAAATAGACCTCGTAAGCCCACACCACCACCAGAGGATCAAGGGCACGAGGAGGAAAGACAGTTTGAGAACGGCCACAACATCAACATGGCCACAAATGGAAATGCCGCGAATGGCAATGCGGATGATAACAGGATTTTAAGGTAGTTGGTTTTCCCGACCAATATGAATCTGTGCCCAATGGGCATTACACTCCTAGCTGTGACTCAGAACTGGGATATTCATGCAAACTTTATCCAGATCTTGCCGAAGTTCCACGGAATGCCTAGAGAGGATCCATAAATGCACTTGCAAGATTTTGAGATGGTTTGCCAAACTCAACCATCCGACCATGGACGAGAAGAGTATGTGCGGTTGGTCTCGTTCCCTTTCACTCTTCAAGATGGGGCACGGGATTGGCTGTACACACTACCCACTGGTGCTGTGGCCACATGGAGACAACTTCAATAGAAGTTTTTGGAGAAATATTTCCCAGTATTCAGAGTGCAAGAAATGAGAAGAAGGATATGGAGCCTGAAGATGGGAATTAATGAAAGTTTCTATGACTATTGGGGAAGGTTCCAGGCAATGCTGGCAAAATGCCCACAACACCAGAATACTGAACATGACTTGATTCAGTATTTTGTCGGAGGATTGAGACCACATGAGTGGACGATCATGAATGCCTCATGTGGAGGATCTATTTTGAACAAATAACCTGTCGAAGCATTCAGAATTCTCACTGAAATGGCTGAAGATAACCGAGACTTCGGTGGAGAGGGCATTCGAGTTGTAGGTGAGTCAGAAAGGGCACCGGACCAAGACAACAAGATTGATAGATTGTGCGACAAGATTAAAAAAATCTTGTCCGGTGTAAGCATGACGAAGAAGCCCAGACCTTGTGGAGTATGCAAGAGCATATCCCATTTCACTAATGAATGCCCTACTCTACAAGATGAAGTGGAAGAAGTAAATGCTGTAGGTGGCCAGAATGGGCATTCCAGAAGATATGATCCCCATTCCCAGACTTATAATCTTGGCTGGAGAGACTATGAAAATTTCAGGTGGAGAAGGCCAGAAGTTGGGTATCCTGCACGTCCATTACAGCCACCAGAAGAAAAGAGAAAGTACAGGTTGGAGGACCTTGTGTATACAGTGGCTGAGGAAAATGAGAAATTCAAGCAAGAGACTCGAGCTGGACTCTCGCACATGAGCAAGCAAATCAATCAGCTAGCTCAAGCCATGCACAAGATGGAAGAAAAGAGTGGAAAGCTGCCTTCTCAAGTGGAGAACCCTCGAGAACAGGTGAATGCAATGACTCTAAGGAACGGAAAAGAACTTCTAGAGATGAACAGGCCAGTAGAAGAGAAGGATGACGTGCCTTTAGAAGAAGAAGTGAAAAAAATTCCCATGAAGAATGAGGCACAAGAAACTGAATAGGAGAATACTGTGCCCATTCTAGAAGTGATACAACTGGTTAAAGTGCCCACTCTAGTAAAACGGAAGCCTCCCTTTCCAGAGAGATTGGCACAAAATAGGAAAGAAGAAGAAACCAGGGAACTGCTAAAGGTATTCAGCAAAGTGGAAATCAATATTCCACTAATTGAGGCAATCAAACAAGTGCCGCAGTATGCCCGATTTCTGAAGGAACTTTGCACTAGAAAGGTGCGATTCAATGAAGACGCAATGTTTTTAGTTGGGGAGAATGTATCGGCTGTGATACAGAGGAAGCTACCCAAGAAATGTGATGATCCAGGGATGTTTATGATTCCTTGCATCATAGGGAATAAGAAAGTAGAGAAGGCCATGCTGGACTTGGGGGCATCAATCAACATAATGCCCCTGTCGGTGTTCAAAGAATTAAAGATTGGACCTCTGAAGTAAACCCGTGTGGTCATTCAGCTTGTTGACATGTCTAATGTATACCTAGAAGGCCTCATTGAAGATGGATTGGTCAAAGTGGACGAGCTTATTTTCCCAGAAGATTTTTATGTGCTTGATATGGGCACAACGACTTCAAATTCTTCAGTGTTATTACTGGGAAGACTCTTCATGAAGACATCTCGGACTAAGATTGATGTAGACAAGGGCACACTAACGTGTGAGTTTGATGGGAAAACATTGACGTTCAATATATTTGAAGCATTAACATCCCCCAAATACAGAGAATTGCAATTTTGTGAATACCTTCCGTCACTCGAGTTGATCCACCCTATCCATGATGAGCAATAGAGATCCATTGGAATGGGCATTATGGGATGGACCGACTGACCAAGATGCCCTGGAAGAAGAGGGTAACATCGAGGAAGGAATTATGATGCTGTATTCATTAGAAGAAATGCCAAACGGCTGTGTAGATTATGGAGTGCCCATTCGGAGAAATGATGATAAGCTGATTCCTTCTATTATCAAAGTGCCCACGCTAGAATTGAAGGCATTACCAAGGCATCAGAAATATGCCTATTTAGGAAATAATGAGACTCTCCCTGTAATCATAAGTGCGGGATTGAATCAAGCTGATGAGGACCACCTTTTGAGATTGTTAAGATTGTACAAGGAGGTACTCGGATGGACTTTGGTAGATATAAAGGGCATTAGCCCAGTGGTCTGCATGCACAAGATTTTGTTGGAAGATGATGCAAAGCCCGTTCATGATCCACAAAGAAAGCTCAATCCAGTGATTAAGGATGTGGTGCTAAAAGAGATTATAAAGCTACTGGATCAGGGCATTATATACCCAATTTCAGATAACAAGTGGGTCAGTCCAATCCATGTTGTGCCCAAGAAGTCAGACATTCAAGTTGTGAAAAATGAGAAAGGAGAGCTTGTGCCCACACGACTGCAAACTAGCTGGAGAGTTTGCATCGACTACCGAAAGCTGAACACGATCACGCGGAAGGATCGTTTCCCACTTCCGTTCATTGACCAAATGTTGGAGAGACTCGCACGAAACAAGTTCTTTTGTTTCTTGGATGGATACTCAGGATACATACAGATTGCAGTACGTCAAGAGGACCAGGAGAAAACAACATTCTCATGCCCATTCAGCACATTTACCTACCGTAGAATGCCCTTTGGCCTCTGCAATGCTCCTGGCACATTTCAGCGTTGTATGATGAGCATATTCTCTGATTTGCTTGAAAACTGCATTGAGGTGTTCATGGATGACTTCACAGTGTACGGGAGCTGTTTCGATCGATGTCTAGATAATTTGGAGAAGGTATTGCAGCATTATGTGGACAAATGTCTAGTGCTGAACTATGAAAAATGTCATTTCATGGTCAGAAAGGGCATTGTACTGGGCCATGTGATTTCTGAGAGGGGCATTGAGGTCGATAAAGCCAAAGTGGACATAATAGAAAAATTGCCATATCCCACTTCTATGAAGCAAGTAAGAGGATTCATGTGGCACGCTGGATTCTACAGGAGATTTATCAAAGATTTTGCAAAAATTGCCCAGCCTATCACTCACTTACTACAGCAAGATGTTTCCTTTGAATTTGATGAGGAATGTAAAAAGGCATTCAATTTTCTGAAGAAGCAACTGGTCACGGCACCAGTCATTCAACCACCAGATTGGGGAATGCCCTTTGAGATTATGTGTGATGCCAGTGGATACGCTGTGGGCGCCGTACTAGGTCAGAAGTGAGTAAAAGAAAGCCATATAATTTACTATGCCTCGAAAACGCTGAACGGGGCACATTGTAATTACACCACTACTGAAAAAGAGCTATTGGCAGTAGTGTTTGTATTCGAGAAGTTTCGGTCTTATCTCTTGGGAGCAAAGAGCATTGTCTATACAGATCATGGTGCCCTGAGGCACTTAATGGCAAAAAAGGAGACGAAGCCAAGACTAATTAGGTGGATCCTGCTTTTGCAGGAGTTTGATGTCGAGATAAAGGATAAGAGTGGAGCACAGAACTTGGTAGCTGACCATCTGAGCCGAGTGCTGAATGAGAAAGGTGACGAAATGCCCATTGCCGATCATTTTCCTAATGAGCATTTATATTCAGTAAGGGGCACACCAGCACCCTGGTATGCGGATATAGTGAATTACCTGGAGTCTGGGGAAATGCCCATTGGGTAATCGAGGTACCAGAAAAATAAATTGAGGTATTAGAGCAGGTTCTATGCATGGGATTGCCCTATTCTATGAAGAAGATGTGCCGATCAAATCATCAGAAGATGTGTCCCTGATGAGGAGATAGATGATATTCTAAAGCATTGTCACAATTATGCTTGCAGAGGGCATTTCGGACCAAACCGAACAGCGATGAGAATTTTGGATTGTGGGTTCTTTTGGCCCACAATATTCAAGGATGCCCACAACATCTGCAGATGGTGTGACCAGTGCCAGAGGGTAGGGAATATCATAAGAAGAAATGAAATGCCCATGACACCAATCATGCCAGTGGAGATTTTCGATATTTGAGGAATGGATTTTATGGGACCCTTTCCAAATTCGAGAGGGAACCAATACATTATCTTGGCAGTTGATTATGTGTCTAAATGGGTAGAAGCAAAGACTACTCCTACCAATGATGCAAGGGTAGTAGCCGCATTTTTGAAATCGCACATTTTTAGTCAGTTTGGTGTGCCCAGGTTCATCATCAGTGATCAAGGGACCCATTTTTGCAACTAAACGCTGGAAAGATTGTTGAAGAAGTATGGGGTTCACCATAAGGTCACCACACCTTACCATCCCCAAGGAAATGGCCAAGCTGAAGTCTCAAATTGAGAAATTAAAGCCATTCTTGGGAAGGTTGTGGCTCCGAACTGAAAAGATTGGAATATTCATCTGGAAGATGCCCTGTTAGCATACCGAACTGCATTCAAGACTCCAATTGGGATGTACCCATACATGATGTTATTTGGGAAGTGTTTCCATCTGCTAGTTTAGTTAGAACACAAAGCACGATGGGCACTTCAGAAGCTGAATATGGATCCTGACGCCGCTGGGCATTTCAGGAAATTTCAAATTCAAGAGCTGGAAGATATGAGAATGGAGGCCTATGATAATTCGGTGCCGTACAAGCAAAAAATGAAAAGGCTCCATGATCAAGTAATTCGAAGCAAGAGATTCATCCCAAGACAGAAAGTGCTTTTGTACCACTCAAGGTTCAAACTTATTAGAGGAGGACTAAGAACCAAGTGGGTTAGTCCATTTGAGGTGTTTACAAAATGCCCAAATGGGAAAATTGAGCTGATAAATTCCAATACTGGAGGGCGCTTCAAAGTGAATGGTCACCGTGTGAAAGCTTACCTTGGGCACTCTGATGAAGATGTCACAGTGATCTGGCTTGCGGAGCCCACTTACGCCTGATCAGGGATGATGTCGTGCCCACGACAATAACTGGGGCGCTACTGGGAGGCAGCCTGATCGACTATTTATTCGACTAAAATTATACCGCAAGTGTACGGTGCAATTATAGTATATATAGTGAGTAAGAGTATCGTATCCACAGAGACTAATTAGACCTAATTGTGTGTACTATAATATCGGACCTCAATCGTTATCTAGACGATAAGAAAACGAAAAGATAATTAACTAATCTAAAACTAAAGAAAGCATAAATAAAAAGGACAATTAAATGGAGATTGGGACAAGAAGGTAGAGGTACTTTTAGGATTGATTTCTTCGGTACTTGGCACTAATGATCCTATTGAATGTCTATTTGTGGTGCTAAATTTCACTAGGGAAATCTCGTCTAAGCTCTCTCTCGAGATACTTAAGTTTGGAGGGTATATGCTAGGTTCACCATCTCCGAACGAATCTTACACATATACTTACCAAAACTCCTAAGATTTCTAGCCCTCACACTAAGCCTCAATTCTCTCGAATTTATCGACATAGGTGTCTCATGCCAAAGGTTCGTCAATTGAGACTCATCTCTCGATTCATGAATCAATAGATAAAATCGTGCAAATTAGTGATCAATTAATCAACACTCATATATAGCATAAGCACAATAAATAAAATCGAGTCATAAACAATGAATAAAAATAGAAATGCATAAATACCAAAATATGTTCAATCCCAAAATACAAGATAATCCAACCTAACATCTAAACAATGTAAGGATTAAATTATCTCAAAGAAAATTAAAGACAAAAACAAGAAAATGAAACTAAGAATAACCCGGAAATTGGCCTCGACTCCACCCTTGCCTCCGCTCGTCTCCTCTTTGCTCCATCTTCGGGCCATTGCTCCTTATTCACCCTAGCTAGGTGAAAATCCTAGCTAGGGTGTGGGTTTGAGGGGTGAGATGTGAAAATGGGAGAGGTAAGAAGGGTTTGGTGTTAGGAGAGTTTTGGGGATTTTTGTGGAGAAAAAATCTGTTGTGTGTGTGTTGTGTTTTGTGTTTTTTCTGTAGAGAAATCGCCAAATAAGAAGAAGAAAGAGCCCAGATCTAAACATTTGGGCTGGGGGCGCGACACGGGCTCAGTTGTGCCCCCGGTCGCGCCTTCGGTCGCGTCCAGATTGAAGAAAATAATGTCTCTAGCACGAGTGCAGGTAGGTCGCGCCTCCGGTCGCGCTGCCACTCGCGCCAGAATTTCTGCACTGACACCTTTCACGGTTTTGCTCCGTTCTCCCTCATTTCTTGTCCGATTGAGGTGATTCAACTTACAGCACGTTCCTCATTCGATTCTCTATCTTCTCATGGCATTGGATCACTCAAAAATGCATTTATTAATTCTCCATTTCCTGTGAAAGTCAAACAACAAACAAAACTTCCAAATCGAGAGGTTAAAAGTGCAATTTGTGTTAAAACACATGAAAAACTCTTCAATTCACTTTATTTCAACCTCAAAATGTTGTGCAAAAACACCACTTATCAACTCCCCCAAACTTAAAAACTTGTTTGTCCCCAAACAATGAAGAAAAGTGATGAAGATTTAAATGATGACGTGTAGATAAAAAGATGGAAATTGCTTCAAAGATTCAAAACACATTTTGCACATTCAAGCATGATATTAAAAGATCAACAAGCCTAGAAAAATTCTACAAGGCATTGCCAAAATAACTTGTAACCTCTCGAATATAGAAAGATCGCTCTTCACTCAAGTGTTTAGGCTTTAAGTGTATACACTCAAAATCAAGTCATACAAGTTGTCGACCATATGCTTGTAAAGGGTCTATCATCTCCATCACTTATGTATGCTTTCAAACAAGAATCATTAAGGGCTTGTTCAAGTTTAGAACGGAGGCTCTTTGGTAAGGTAGGGATTGTTTGGCCAATTGACTATCAAGAATTAATCATTAAACCCAAATTTTGCATTATCAACCAGGTAGAACTACACAAGTTCTCTTCTACCTTCCTTGCTTCACAAACCTCAAAGTCTAGAAACTTTCTCATGATAAACAATATTACTACCCTTTCTTACTCTTTCTTTTCAATGATCTAATGTGAACACGTTTTTTTTTTCAATGTGTTCATTTTATCTCTTTTTTTTTCAATCTTTCATTGTGAGAGCTAAGAGGGGTAATTTGACATTTTTAACTCAAAATACTCTAAAATGTGATTTCATTTCAAGCATTCCAAACTTCTCATAAGCATTAATTCTTCATCACTACTCATTCCCAACCCAAGGTAGAAAAAATGAGTATCGTCTTAGGCTCAAAGGGACTAACAAGGGATTTATAGTGTGAAATGGTAAAATTTGGATAGAGTGGGCTAGACAAAAGATGGCCTTAAATCATTTTCAAGTCATCAAGCATACTATTGTAATTTCGAATTAGACACAATGCAAGTTCTAGAGACAAACAAGTATGCATGATTACCACACAAGCAAGAAAAGATTGTAAGAACAAAGCAATCTTCGGCTCAAAACTCACATGGGTTCACCCAAGTTCAAAAGACAATGCACTTAAGAATATATCAAGCCAAATATCACCAAGTCATACCATGCTTTCATATCATTTTCTCAACAAACCATCTCATCATAAGCAACTTAATAACCCAATCCACACTTTAACCATTTTCAACCACAAATCTCCACAAAATCAAAAAATCAACCTCCAAAGCCTCCGGTTATTTAAATCATTTAAACGTGCAAATAAATAAACAAAACAAAAAATAAAAACAAAATCAAACAATGCAACCTATATGCAATGAAACACATAAAACACACAGAAAGAAGGAGAGATCCAAGATAACCACACTTCCTTCCCCCAAACTTATTCGACACTCAGTGAGAATAAGTTTGAAGGAAAGAAGTGGTTCACCTTAGATGAGCTCACAAATGATTAGAGAAGGCAAGATGACACAAGACGTCCGCGTCCGGATTCCTTCGACATTTTGTCCGCCCATTCCACTTCCTTACTCAACCTTCAAAAACAAAACAAAATCCAAACAAACACGAAATGAAAAACAAAAACTAAAAAACAATATCTAGATTAACAATTCAATCCTTATCATAATAACACAACTAAATCATTTAGTCCCCGGCAACGGTGCCAAAAACTTGATCGACTATTTATTCGACTAAAATTATACCGCAAGTATATGGTGCAATTATAGTATATATAGCGAGCAAGAGTATCGTATCCACAGAGACTAATTAGACCTAATTGTGTGTACTATAATATCGGACCTCAATCGTTATCTAGACGATAAGAAAATGAAAAGATAATTAACTAATCTAAAACTAAAGAAAACATAAATAAAAAGGACAATTAAATGGAGATTGGGACAAGAAGGTAGAGGTACTTTTAGAATTGATTTCTTCGGTACTTGGCACTAATGATCCTATTGAATGTCTATTTGTGGTGCTAAATTTCACTAGGGAAATCTCGTCTAAGCTCTCTCTCGAGATACTTAAGTTTGGAGGGTACATGCTAGGTTCACCGTCTCCGAATGAATCTTACACATATACTTACCAAAACTCCTAAGATTTGTAGCCCTCACACTAAGCCTCAATTCTCTCGAATTTATGGACATAGGTGTCTCGTGCCTAAGGTTCGTCTATTGAGACTCATCTCTCGATTCATGAATCAATAGATAAAATCGTGCAAATTAGTGATCAATTAATCAACACTCATATATAGCATAAGCACAATTAATAAAATCGAGTCATAAACAATCAATAAAAATAGAAATGCATAAATACCAAAATATGTCTCTGGCGCGAGTGCAGGTAGGTCGCGCCTCCGGTCGCGCTGCCACTCACGCCTGAATTTCTGCACTGACACCTTTCACGGTTTTGCTCCGTTCTCCCTCATTTCTTGTCCGATTGAGGTGATTCAACTTACAGCGTATTTCTCATTCGATTCTCTATCTTTTCATGGAATTGCATTACTCAAAAATGTATCGATTAATTCTCCATTTCCTATGAAAGTCAAACAACAAACAAAACTTCCAAATCGGGAGGTTAAAAGTGCAATTTGGGTTTAAACACATGCAAAACTCTTCAATTCACTTCATTTCAAACTCAAAATGTTGTGCAAAAACACCACTTATCACAGCCCAGGTATTTATTTTTCTGTTTTCTTTTATATTTATTTTAATAAGTTTTCCATTTAATTAAACTAGTTTAAGGAGCAATTTTACGCTTGTTTTGGATGAGTATGGTGTTTGCAGGTTTAGATAATGAGAGAGAAAGATGAAGATAAAATAAATCTCTTGAAAATAGGGATTCTGAAGCTAGGCACTTTGAAGAGATAAAGTTTGTTCCAATTTTTCAGGGGATAAGGCTTATCCATTAGCATGGGGCATACTGATCCTGGAGACTCCTGAGGAATCTAAAGAGTCTTAAGTCAAATCATGAATAGTGATTTGTTCTATTAAAAAATCCTTACCCCACAAAATCTCCACTATCACTTTCACTCGCTTTTTTTAAAATCAGAACTCTCTCTCTCGATTATTCTTCTGCAACCCCAATTTCTGCAAAATCTAAAGCTCAACAATGGTGAAAACCAGAGGAAAGAAGGTTGCACTCAAGGCTGGACCAAAGACACATTTGGAGTTTGAGACTCCTACTGTTTCTGAAGAGCCCACTCCAGCCAAGGTTGTAAAGAAACCCTCTGCCAAGCCCAAGGAGAAGGCTGCGTCTGAGGTAGCCACTTCGAGCAAACCTTCCGAGGAGACTCCGCCGGAGAAGGAGCCTGCGCTTGAGGTTGAGGCGACGGAGGAAAGTTCTGCAACTCCAACTCAAACGGAGCAGCAAGATGATGAGGCTACTGCAGAGGGCATGCAGGAGGAAGAGGCTACTGAAGAGCCTGAACCAAAGCCTAAAAAGGGGCTGAGAAGAAGAAGGCTAAAAAGCCAACTAGGGCTCCGACCCCTATGCCATCGGTGGAGATCGAGGACTTGAGGGATGACGAAGAAGGAGAGGAAGTCGAAGGAAGAGAAGAGGGTGAAGAAGAAGGGTACAGAGATACTGATTTGGACAATTATTTGGAAGAAATCGAAGAAATTGAGACTGAGCCACAACCGGAAAAGGTACCGCTTTTTGAACAGCAATAAGAAGACGAGGCACCCGCTGACATCAAGAAGCGGGCACTGGAGAAAGCTAAGAGAAAAAGGAAGGTTGGCGAGCCCACTCCAAAGCCAACCGAGCAGCCAAAAGTGTCCCAGCAAGGGGATACCGAAGAAGAGCAGGAGCAGCAAGAGACCAGTGCGCCCTCCCAAACTCAGACAAGCACTGAAGAGTCCTCAGAGGACTCCTCATCCAGGTGAAGGGTGGGGAAATCTGTGAGCGTGAAAGCCGGAGCCAAGCTGGCCGGAGAAGCCTCATCGCGCAAGAGGAAGGCTGAAGAGGGCACTTCAGCCTCTGTGCCCAAGAGGGGCAGAGGTGTGAGGAGCCCCACACTAAGAAAGCCCAACAGTGGCCTGCCACCAGTCAGGGGCATTATAAACTCCAAGGGAGTCCACCGTGAGTCACTCGCAGCTCTTGGTATAGAGCAGGAGGTAAGGAACTTGTTTGCTGCAATTGGTTGGGAGTGTTTTCTGGATATGGAATGTGTGATATTTGCTTCTCTGTTCCGTGAATTTGTTCAAGATTTAAAAATTAAAGCTGTGAATAAGCCTGCCACATCTACTATAGTTATGTCTTTTAAATTGCTGGGTAGGAGTTTGTCTATGTCTGCTGACGATTTAAACATGTTGTTGGGCATCGTGACATACTTGGGCCTCCAGGATAAGGAGTATGTTAATGTCGTGACTGTGGTGCCCGACTCTGCAGAAGGAGTTGATGCAAAATGGGCTGATATTGGGGATGGATCTGTTTATAAAAGCGGATCCACAAAGGGGCATTGCCTTAATAACGATGCTTTGAGATTTTGCCATAGGAATAGGCCTATAACTTTTTTGGCCGCAAGGATAGCTCTAATTCAATCACTAATCAAGAGCTATTTATTTTGTAGTGCATGGTGCATAAAATTAGAATTAATTTCGACTTTGTGGCCATTGCATATTTCCGGGAGATTAAAACACACCCTAGGCATCGTATTTCTTGTGCCCAATTGATCACCCAAATTGATGTCAGACATAGGCTCCTTAATTTGCATGCTACTGATTTAACCCCCCCCTTCCCCGTGAATATTTTGATCTTAATTGTTTGAAGATGATGCAAGATGTGGTTGACGATGAGGATGGAAACCTATTTTCTTTGTGTCGGGGGAAGACCCCTCGAGCATGCTTTTGGCAATGGCAGGTTCATCGAGGAAACCACCAGCAGGGAAAGCACAACAAAGGGAGCACCTAGTCGCAGTGATCATGAGAAGGCTCGAGTTGATCGAGAATGCCCAGTTTCAGACCAATGAAAAACTGACTCGAATCGAAGCAGCCCTGAAGGCCAATTTCAAACATGTTGGGTTCTCTTACCCAACGCCTGCAACCGACTAGCCTGGTTGTTTCTGTCCTTGTAGATTAGGTTTTGTTTTGTTTTTTTTTTCTTTCTTTTCTCCGTTTCTTTAAGTTGTTTGAGTCTGTTTTCACACTTTGCAAGCTGCAAAGTGTGTGGGTGGATAGTTGAGTCAAAGCATGCTATTCTGTGAGTCTGTGTGGGCATTTCACTTGATAATTCAACTTTAATTGCTTTACAGAAAAATCAGCATGTCCACTTAAGATAGGGATGACGAAAGAGTCTAGCATGCCCTGTGAGATTTGAGCCTATATGTTGTATGCCTCTTTTGACAGCTTTCTTTCATTCATGAGCGTGAATAATTCTGTGCTTATGATGTTCTAGAATTTGCCTCTGTTCTACGTTTAATTCTGGGAATTGTTGATGCACATGTAGATGAGATAGGCCATATTTTTGCTGAGCCACCGAAATAAAATAACTCCCACTAATGACACAGCCCTTGCAGCCCTTTGAGCCTATGAAATGCCCTGGTCAATTCTTTGTTTTGGGATGGTTTATATTCAGCCAGGGCATTATAAAACCTGAAAAGAAAAATGGGGAAGGCAGAGCTGTTGTTGGGGAAGCATATATATATGAATGGCTAGAAAAGATAGAGGGAAGAAATATATTTAAAAAAAAGAAAAAAAAGAAAGAAAGAATCTGAATAAAAATCCCCCGAGTCTTAAGTGTTCAGAATGCCCACAATAAGAAAAATTCACTGCCTGAACAGGGTACAGTAGGGTAGTGAATAGAAAGGAGCTGGGGAGGGGTCTGTACAATCAATAAAAACCCCTCCCACTTGAAATGCCCACTGTAGCCTAAAAAGCCCTATTGATACTTATGCATCATGGTTTCTGGAGAATGAACAACAGAACTTTGGCAAACCTATGGGACGAATTCATACAGAATTGTAGCTAAATTGAGTATATACACTGAGTGAAGAGAGTCTGTGAGGAATACCAAGATAAACTCATTTTGACCTATTTTTGGTATGCTGAAACTTTGTAATTTTGTTGGATTATCTCTGATGTGCCCACGCTGAGTAACAGGTTGCATGCTTTTGTCTTGTATCTGTTTTCTTTTCTCCTTTCTTTTCTTTTATTTTTTTTCTGGATGCGTTGCACCCCATGCTTGAGGACAATCATGCTTAAAGTGTGTGGGTGTGATAAGTCCATTTATTTTATCCTCTATAAATGTCCTTTTTAGTGTGTTTTGAGTCGAAAAGAATCAGGTTGCGGTCAGAGGGCATTCCAAGAGTCGAGTCTGGTGGAAGGGGCATTTTATGCCCAGTTATTCATGTTTATCTCACACATATGTTCCTCAGAGGCACAGGTGACTTCTTCAGTATCCATCCCACATTCGGTCGGTGAAGTGGGCATATCAGATACGAATGGAGCTGACAGATGATGCCGTGCCCACAGTACTCGCACAGACTCGACCACAGGTCAGAATGGGCATTCCTGTGAAACCTGAAAATCAATTGGAGGAGAGATGGTGGAAAATAGCCACATATCCGAAGGAGAGTTGGAACTAAGTTGGACTCCTATAAGGCACTGCAACAAAGAGATGAGCGCAATCCCTAAAAAATAGGAATTTGATAAAGCTGAAGCTTATCTAAATAGATCAGAGAGGGCACGCCGTTCCGGAATTTCAGCAGAAGACCCCCACCTGTGGGGGATGTAACTATTTAAGCAAGTTTAATCTCTAGAAAAACAATATTTAGTCAGTCTGAAACATTTCTACATTTTATATCTCTGCATTTTACTTTCCGTACGCTGCTTAGGCAGCCAAAAACAATCCAAAAGGTCTTAAACCTTCGGGACTTAGGCTATGTTTATGCTTCTCAATGTTGGAGTTGAGTTTTTGCTTAATTAATTCAGTAAGTTTTTGTTTATTTTATGTCTTTAATTTCTGCAATTTCAATTATGTCTATCCTTCTCGGCTAGACCTTTGATTCTGGTGTTTGAACAATGAAGTTACATTAAGTATAAATCTGGACTCGTGAGGCCAAAATGGGAATAATAATGGATGATAGGTTTCCGTTAATTCTTGAGCCTTAGTCCACGTGAGTGTGTGTCTGAAGTGTCCAATGTGGCTGATCACTCGTTAGGTAAAGAGGGGACACCACTATTAATTGAATTAGCGAATCGTGACTGTGTGTCGGTTCATATAGTAATAAAGGAATCAATGGGGTGTTGTGGGCACAAGAGGAATCAGTTGAACACAACATATCTGGGTCCGTCTAGGGCACACTGCTACTTGTTTGCTTACATCTCTCAGAGGAATCGGGAGGTGGGTAACTGGTTAGGGGTTTAATCGAAGAGGAATCACTTTTAAATCTAAAATGAATGGATGGATGAGGAGACGCAGAGAGAAATCCGGTCACCATAACTAGATGATCTATCATGTATGAAAATCGGTGTGCCCATGATTGAGTTGTTTTATATTTAAACCAAATTCTAGTTCAAATGCCAGAACCTTTTATTATTTTATATTTTCTTTAGTTTCTTTTGCAGCTTTAAATTCAGTTTAGTGACAACACCAAACCCCCTTTGTGATTGGTTACTTGAAGGTGGAATCGTGACAGCTCTCTGTGGGATCGACCCGTACTCATTGGCTAGCTACGCTCGCTGTGGGCACAGGAGTTTACAAATACATTTTGAGCGCGAAATGACAGCGTGTCATGTACATATCTTTATAAACATCTTCTTAAGCATAGTGAGTAGAAAACTAATAATATCTAACTTTTCTGACAAATTTAATGATATTTTTCTATAATCATTCAAACATACTTATATTTGTATTTTATTTTTTTGTTGAATACTTTTTTAAATATATGTATAGAATTATATTTTATGTAATTTATAATTTTTATAAGCATTTGTTTATCAAGTTTACAATATACATAAGAATAAATAATATAAATTACAAATTAATATTTCATGTAGTCCAAATTTTATTTCTGTTCAATATAAACAACCAAATTTCCTTATCACAAACTATTTATTGAACATTTAATTTAGCAATTATTATTTGTGGTAAATGATTCAAAATTATGATTAAGTAATTTATAATTTTAAAAATATTGATTAAAAATAAATTATAATTCTATTAAAATAAAATACAAAGACCATTCATGAAAATGCGACATTATTTAAAAAAAGTACAAACATAACAATGCTATGAAATCTTGAAAAAGTAATATCATACCACAATACAATTGAATAATAATAATAATAATAATAATAATAATAATAATAATAATAATAATAATAATAATAATATATGGGTATGGGACGGGTTGGGTACTAAGGTACACATACTCACACCTGTCCCCGTCAAAATTTACGGGTAATTACTCGTCCATGTGCCCATACCAATTAATTGGGTAATTACCCTACCCATCATAGGTAATCTTTGCAGGTACCCATAGGGTCCATTACTCATCGTCATCCATACCTCTGAAATTGAAATGACTTGCTTTTATAAATGATCCAAATAATAATCCATGTGTCATATAATTAGGGATGTCAATTGAGCAAACCCATTTGGTTTTGAGCCTATTCAGTTTGAGCCATTAAATTAAAAAAAAACGGGCTTAGAATATGTGACCCTAACTAGGGCCGACCCTGATATTTCGGGGGCCCATGACAAAATAAAAAAAGAAGGGCACTAATTTTTTTTATCATTTTAACGAGCATTTTAAAATTTCTTCCATTATTGTCTACATTATCATAAGTTTTAAAAATGTGCAATTAGCACCTACAAACATACAAGAAAAAATATTAAATAGTAGAACACCAACCATGAATTTGATTCAAATGGCGATGTCGTGTTATTGGGTATGTAATTATTTTTTTTAGGGGTTCGTGTGTGGCAACCCACTGAAACACTCCTCCCGCCCCACTCTAACCCTAACCTTAACCATTTAGTTTTCGAGCTATTCCGTTAGGCCAACATATTTATGAATTTTTTTCACTTGTATAAATTATATCTTAATAATTCTCCTAAATGATCATTATCTCTTATTTTTGAAATAAATAAAAACACGAAAAGTAATATAAAATGAAAAGAATACAATTAGATAATATAAAATATGAGAAATAATATAATTTTCTTACTTTATAATTTAAATGATATCTAGTAATAAAGGAATAACGAGATGAAAGATAATTTTCTCAAAAAAACAAAATTAATAATAAAATAAAGAAAGGAATTCGACATTCAAGTAGCAACAAATGAATAAACAACTTATATCATCAAACTCCAATAATAAATGATCAAACATTATAATACGTATTTTATAAACCATACTAATCACTTATAGTCCTTATAACATTGATAAATTCATGAATGTATGTCGTAAATGAAAAACATAACATTTAATGAAAAAGTTTCATCCTTGAATGTGACTTATTCACTCGTTATCGCAATTTCTAAAATTCACAACTCTTAGAATATTTGGAATCAATGAATGCATAATATATGAATAGAAAGATAATTGAGATAGATTTTCAATCCCTTTGACCCTTTATGAATGAGATTTTTCTAGAAAAGATTATGACCAAAATGGTGCAGGATGTCAGGTCCAGAACGAGGACCGACGAGGCCGTCCAATTGGCCTGCCAGCTAGACGAGGCCCGCCCATTTGCTCTTTTTTGGGGCTGAAATTTTTTTGCCCTAACTTTATTATTTCTTGGTCTATTGGTACCAACCCATCAATTTCGGGTTGAATTGACATACCATACATATAATCATCTTTTCATTCCATAGTTTTATGCGATGATTAGTTAATATTTATCTACGATCATTAAAATTAATTGTAATTATCAATTTTATTATCATGAGTAGGGGTGCACATGGGTTCGGTTAGCTGAGTTGGAGGTATTTAAATAGATTAACTCATAGACTACGGTTCGAAGAAATTCTAGGCCATTAATCTTTTTTTTCATTGCACCACCCAACCCTACTACTCACAAAAATATAAGGGTTGGGTTGAGTTAGGTTGGGTTCATCGGATTGAAAGTGAACAATTAGCTTAAATATAACACATTAATTTATTGTAAACTATAGTGAAAGTTGTCAATATCGAACCGTGGCCAAGATGAAAACTACTAGATTACCCTACGTGGAGAAGAAAGTGAAAGTTCGTTCCTGTATATTTAGAGTTGGAGTGTTGTGAATAACATGTAACGGGTTGATTTGGGTCAAGACCCTTGAAATCGTAAGTCAACCCATTAAGGTCAGCCTACATGATGTATGAGCCAAAACAACTTCGGTTTGTAATCCTAACGGGTCATACGATCTAAATTCAGTTTGGTCGGCCTAAACACATTTATGTGCACCATAATCATGAGATTGTTATATACGTGTGTGTGTGTGTGTGTACAAGTTAATTTTATTTTTACTCACTTAGACATGGAAAAGTTAAATCTAACCATTAAATTATATATATATATATATATATATAAGGGTGATTAAAATGAAAACTAACTCATCCCCATGTAGAAACTATGAACTAATACGAGCCACTAAATCATTTAATATATATGTTCAAGATTGATCTCAAATAAATGGAGTAAAAGTCTCTAGAATATCAAATCCCATATTTTATGGAATTTCCTATATTGATGCAATATATTATAATTTATCTTTCTACATAACTAAAAAATTCATCGATCTTTGCAAGAAAATCATTAATTTCATTTTTTAATTTATTCTCTACCAATTGTTTAATTTTTTTTTAGTAAACAACAAGAGATAGTTTATATATGTTAGTAATGGTTACATATTATTAATATTTATATAATATATTAGCACAGTATTATCATAATATTAGCTGCAATGTTAGCATATATTTTTATTTGACTTTTTTTTCCACACACAATTTCATCTATTAGCAATATTTATATATCATATTCGCATATCATTATTATAATATTAGCTACAATATTAATATATATTTTTATTTAACCAATATTTTTCACACACAATTTCATGTTATTAGAAAAATTTATGTATTATTTTAGCACATCATTATTATGAATGTGAATCAAATAACTCATATGATTCTAAAAAAATCATTTAGTGATAATAATGATGATGATGATGATGATGATGATGATGTAAGAAATAGTTGCTAGCATGAAATTACTTTTTTCTACTATGAACAAGTCATAAAATCTAAATATGAATCAAGTAGATATAGTCAATTTTGCAAAGCTAATACGAAGATAAAATACTACTAATATGAAATAATTTAGATGCTATCAAATCATAGAAATTTGGTTATTATGAAAAACACGAATTTAGTCACAAATTAAAATTAATTTACTTACAAAATTAATTAACCTAATTTTATTCATTAGTTAATTATCTATGTTTTTTATTGATGTAAAGATAAAAAAAATTATATTACAAGAAAGTAAATAATTAAATGTATAATATGAAGATATATATGCCATAAAATGTGGGATTTGATATTCCATATCCTCAATTGATAAATATCTTAATTAATTATATCTTTGATCCCATAAATTTTAAATTAATATGGGCCATGAAAACTAAATAGATAAATGACTAAGAATGTAAACATTTAAATCAATATATTACTTTTTTAGCATAAAGTAAAACACTTCCCACTTGGTCTTCAAAGGGACCACCCATGTAGGTAAACTAATAAAATCCATTTTTCTAATACCACTCTCCAATTATCACACATTATGTATATCCCTTCATATTTTAATATTCTTAAACATAAATAGGGTTGTAAATGAATTAATTCTAGCTGAATATCTGTTAGTCTTATATACTGGAAGACATGTCTTTGTATACATTCTACAATATTTTATTTAACGATATAGATTGAATATTAATTGCAGTCACTGTGTGCATTTAAATTATCCTTTTATTTATCTAATGGTTCCATATACTTGCATTGTAGATGATATGGTATGGGTATACACACGGTAAAGATCATATCATTAGATTCATTGCATTGTATTAAAAGGCCCACGTCTTAGATGGTTCTGAACCCATCATCGATACATTATAGAATAATATGATAGTTAGTTTATCTTGACTAGCTGATTATTCTAGTACCCGCTTGTGTATTGAGAAGGATCACGATATGATACCATTCTCTATTTTGACCTTAAGTGAGAGAATAAAGATCCAAAGTGTTCGGGTTCTTAACCCATATATATTGGCAGACATATATATGTTATGTCTATTGCTTTGAATTATCAACGAGAGAGATTTTTTCATAGGATCAACAACCTTGATATTTTGGGCAGTGGCATTTACTTATATGATGGGTCATGTTGTTGGGGTTTTTTCGAATTAAACCACCGCAGGATCATTTGGTTGTTTATTAATCCATGTTCATGCAAATCATAATTTTATATCACATGCATGTTTATCACAGTCTAACAGAAAAAGCATGCATAGCAGGTTCGAATCTAATAAAGTGGAAACATAGAAACGAATCTACTTACAAATCGATAGACGGTATGTGGACAAGATTAAAGATCTAATCTTGCTGTTGAATAAACAAAGTAATTGACGCCACTTATGTCAAAATCGTCCACTGCAGATTCTACTGCAAGATCTTCTGTTGTATTCCCGGACTGTATCTAGATTCAGAGTGGGCTGAAATCTACTAGATAAGTTTGTGAAATCTGTGGATAACTTTGAGAGACAAAAAGAGGCTGAATAATAATGCTATAAATTTCGCCCCCCCTTCCCCTATTTATAGGGAGGTGGGCGAAATTTCCATCTCCAAACCCTACTGGGTTTGGGCCTCTATCTCAAGTTCAATATCCAGTCCACTATCAGTCAATTGAGCAACAACAGGGATCTAGAAGAATATTAAATTGCCCAACTAATTTATTTAATATTCAATATCCAATAAACTTAGGATATAATTAAATAAATTAAGCTTTTCTTTTATTCCACTAAAGAAGTAAAACTGACCGACCAATTTAATACATATTTACGAATATGCTTTCTCCTTTAGTCTAGCCATTCCCCGTGTTTAAGATATAATGTTCATTAATTAACCTTGTTAGCCTCTAACAGCTATAATTAATTAACATCTAAAACCTTGAGTAGTACCACACAAGCTTTACTCATGTACGGAATAAATTCCACCTGCAGGGTTTCAACATGAACTTGTGTTTCCTCAAGAGAATATCATCAACTTGGCGCAACAGGACATGGTGCTCATGCATACTGCTTGAGACATCATGTATACATTGTTATTACCCAAGATATCAAATTAGATCTACGAAAAGATCTCACCCATTGATAAATCAAAGTAACAAACAACGTACACATATGTTCGCCAATATCACATGAGTTCATAACCCGAACTCTATGGATCTTTATTCTCTCAGTAACTTGGTCAGAGACAGCGAATAGTATCCTATCGTGATCCTCCTCAATACACTAACGAGTGTACTAGAATAATCGGTTAGTCAAGATAAACTAACTTATCAGATTATTCTATGGTGTACTGATGGTGTGTTCAGGACCATCTAAGTCGTGATCTCTTTAATACATTATAAGGTTCTAATGATATGATCTTACCGTGTGACACCCCACACAATATCATCTACAATGTAAGTATATGGAACATTGCATAGAATAATTATAGAACATAATCTAAATGCAAACAGTGACTACAATAACTTTCATTTCATATCATCAGAAAAGTATACAAAGACAAGTCTTTCAGTATACAAAACCAACAATCTCCTACTTATACTTGAAGCATGTCTTTCAAGGATAATAACTAACTGGTTAACTCTCCAATCAAAACTATCAACTCAAACTGCACCACCAGGTCTGCATCTCACTCCCATTTTCTCCAAGTGACCATCAAAGGTCTTAGCCGGCAGGCTCTTTGTGAATAGATCCGCCAGGTTGTCCTCCGATGCAATCTTGACCACCGCCACGTCTCCTCTCTTAACAATTTCTTGTATAAGATGGTATTTTATCTCTATGTGTTTACTTGCCTTGTGGACTCTGGGTTCCTTCGAATTTGCCACTGCACCAGAGTTATCACAGTATATCGTGATAGTCTTAGGCAAATCAGAAAACATGCCCAAGCCCACTAGGAACCTACAGAGCCAGACAACCTCTTTTGCAGCCTCAGAGGTAGCTATATACTTAGCTTCTATGGTGTAATCCACAATGCATTTCTACTTAATGCTCCTCCATGTGATGGCTCCACCTTCTAATGTAAACACATAACTCGAGGTAGACTTACTCTGATCTTTGTTGGATTGAAAATCTGAGTCCGTGTAACCTAAAGACACTAGACTATCAGAGCGGAAAATCAACATGTAATCTCGAGTCCTTTTAAGGTACTTGAGAATGTTTTTGACCGCAGTCCAGTGACCTTGTCCAGGGTTAGACTGATATCTGCTTACCATGCCAACGACATGGCATATATCAGACCTAGTGCATAGCATAGCATACATCAAACTTTCCACGGCCGAAGCATATGGTATTTTCTTCATTTCCTCTATCTCAGACTGTGTTTGGGGACACATTTCCTTGGATAGATGAATTCCATGCCTGTAAGGTACAAAACCTTTCTTGGAATCTTGCATGCCAAACCTAGCTAGCACTGTATCGATATAAGTCGACTGAGATAGACATAATATCCTTTTCTGGCGATCTCGAATGATTTTGATGCCAATGACATGTCCGGCTTCTCTCAGATCCTTCATATCGAACTGCTCGGACAATCACACCCTAATATTTGACAACGTCTTCTTACTGTTTTCAATAAGCAAGATGTTATCAACATAAAGTACGAGGTATGTATAAATAGATAAGCTTACTTAAGACTCCAGTGGTGCTTTTTTAAAAAAGTCTATATAATGTATTAATAATTATACCCCAATCGATAGGGTAGAAATTCCTGTATAAATAGATAAGCTTACTTAAGACTCCAGGGGTGCTTTTTTAAAAAGTCTATTTGGATGAGTAAGTCAGACTTAGGCAGAAATCATTTCTCCTAAAACTGAATAGGTTGACATATATAATATGATAATATAATTTATATTTACATAATATATATTTATGGGGTAAAAATATATTTAGGTAATATTAAATTAAAATTAGGGTAGTTGGGCAAGATTTAAATTATGCGAGTTTTGTAGCTTAATTTACCCACAAACCCTTTACATGGTCCCATACAATCTGAAAAAGCCTTACAAATCTATACTTACAATGACAGGCAAATAAATTCAACATGCAAAGAGTATTTATGATTTAGGATTGAAAATTTACTACCTTACCACCTTTCTCTTCCATCTCTCTCACTCACAATCTTTAAGCAAAAAAAATAAAATAAAAAAAAAATCTGCTCAATCTCTCTCTCACCAGAAACTCTTGTCAGAAAATCAATCATCTCTCTTTGTCACTCTCTCTCTCTCTCTCTCACTGCAACATCTCTCCCTCTCTCGCTAGCAGTCTCTATCTCTCTATCCCTGTAATCTCTCTCGCTCTCTTGTTCGCAATGGCTTCGGGATCTGGACTTAGGGAGGAGCACACTAGATTTGAACGGTGAGATGATCAATCAACCTCTCAAGTTAGTTTTTATTCACTTTTTTTAGAGATTTAAAGTTGTTGTATGATTTATTGTTTGATAATTAATTGTAAACTTGAGAATTATGAATAATATGTTAAATCGTAAGCTTGAAAATTAATCGTATGCCAATTACAAGTAATCGTATGCCATTTATAATTAATTATATGCAGTTAGAATTAATCGTAGGCCATGTAAACATAGTCGTAGGCCTAGAATTAATCGTAAGCAAGTGTAAAGCAATCATATGCAAGTGAAAATCAATCGTAGGCCATTTTAATATAATCATAGATAATTAATAATTAATCGTATGATATTTAAATATAATCTTAGGATTTTATTATTAATTGTAGACTATTGGAAATCAATCGTAGGCCATGTCAATGTGATCGTATGAAATTCAAATGTAATGGTATGATATTTAATTATAATTGTATGCCCTTTTAAATATAATCGTATGACCTTTAAATGTAATTGTATGCCTTTTGATTATAATCGTATGATATTTAATTATAATCAGTACGTCGTTGTTGGTGCTCGTCATGTGAAATAACTGGGACTCTATCGTGCTTGGATCAGTCTGTAACAATTTGTGGACCTCTCTCACCAGTGAGCTAAAACACAGCTTATCGACTGACATCACCACAAGCTGCTCATCGTCGTCTATTTATTCCGATCTCTCCTAGTGACCACTTTATAATACAATAATACGTCGTCTAGCCATCTATATTTTAAACATAAGCATACGATTAATTGAAAGAAACATACGATTAACTTGAAAAATAAAATGTAAGCACACGATTAATTTTTGAAAACCTACGATTAATCAGATCAAGCTATGATTATATATACCAAAGTAAAATAATCTACAATTATTTACAATACATACGATTAAATTATACAATGCCACGATTACATTTTGCAAATTATAGCAAGCCACAATTAATTTCAAAACCTACGATTGAATTATAAAATGCCTAAGCTTGATTTTAAATTGAAGCAAGACTACATTTACATTAAAATTTTCCTACGATTAATACAAAGCAAGTCTACATTTAATTTTACATACATACGATTAATTTATTGATACAAACGATTAATTTAAAACATACATATGATTAATTTATTAATACATACGATTAATTTAAACAAACATACAAGTAATTGTATAAAATAGTCGTATGCCTACAATGAATTCTCTAATATAATCATACGCATACGATAAGGTACGATTTTTTTTTTCAAAAAACCATATGCCTACGATTGATAGATTTTGCCTTAGAATTAATTAAATTCTACCTAGGAGTACTTAAATATGAATACAATTACATTAAAAAATACAAACCATTTAATAGAGCATCCTACGATTATTAAATCAAGCATCCTACAAGCAATTTTTTTTTAGAGAAGAAGAAAACTTAATTAAATAAAACTCGTTCAGCTAAAGGAACGTTCGACATAACAGAAGCCGACAAAGGACCGCTATAAGAAAAAAAAGAAGGATTGCAAGAAGTGAGCATCCTACGAGCAATTTTGATTAAAGCATCATACGATTAAATCAACACATGGATTAAAATTCAACTAAATACAAAACGTACCTTTCGAAATTGTTCTAATTTCTTGATGAATTTCTTTTCAAAAGATGAAAATTTTTCACTCTCACCTATTTTCGAAACACAATTCAACAATAAATACACAATATAATCGAGAAAGCCTATAAATAATTTCATAAAAGAGAGTACAAAACGTACCTTTCCAAATTGAAAATCTTTTGCTCAACTATCTTGAGGAATAATCTAGGAACTCTCCTTTTGAAAAAATGCAAATATTTCACTCTCACCTTGTTCAAAATTTTTTTTCCTTGGGGGTTTTCCTCTAATTTTTATAGTGTGATGTTCATCGGTGTTGATGTGTATTTATTTACAAAATTTACCTATGTTTCTTACACAACACTAAATTTCATTTAATTTGGGTCAACGAATTTCTACCTCATGTACCTTTTGTTTCTTTTTATTTAATGAAGCTCAAGAACAACCTCTCTTACACAAGAAATAAATGCATTAATTCCTACAATTAATCGTATCCTTACGATTAATGGTAAAAATCAATCGTAAGTTTTTATTTTATCATAAAGATATATATATATATATATATTAAATTTAGATATTATTTAAAGTCTATGATTAATTATAGACATTAATAGGAGGAATATGATTTATTTTATAATTAATCGTATGCCTACCATTAATATCTATAATTAACCGTAGGCTTGCAAACGTACTTACTCATTAATCATATGCCAATATTATTATCTTAAAATAATCGTATGTCTTTACAATAATACATATGATTAATGTCTAAAATTTATTGTATGCTTACAACCATATTTACACAATATAATCGTAGGGTACGATTAATGTGTGAAAATAATCGCTCCGTATTTTCACAAATATAATCATATGCTATGATCAACCTATTAAAATAACCGTATGATTAATTAAAAAGAATGCTTACAAATAACTTGTGAATTGTAACCTCACGATTCATGTTACAAATTAATCTTATGCAATTACACAAATCGTAGCCTTACGATTCATGTTATAAATATAAAATTATTTTCTTAAGTATTATTTATGCTATACATATGTGTATATACTTGTTGTGTAGTTAGCAATCAATGTCAAAGTACACTTATCCAATGATTGGATGTGAGGATCAAGTGTGTTATAGGGGTATTTGAGATATTTACAATCCAAATTGCCCACAAAACTCCCTATTTTTAAAAGTTGTTTTTTTTTTCCAATCACTATTTACTTTTGCTTATATCTATCTATTTACACTATATTTATATAATCTACTTAATATAAATCTTTATATCTACTCATGTTTGATAACTCAATGTTAGCCCTTGAGTAGGGATGACAATGAGTAGGGTACTACGGTACCCGTCTCCATATCCGCATTTAAAAAAAATATATGTACCTGCCCTTATACCCATTTGATGGTAACTTTTATGCCCGTCCCTGTACTCTTTGGGTATTTAACTACTCATACTTGTACCCGCATTTTAACTAAGTAGCATTTCACGTATACGATACACGAGATATATTTTATTGCATTTAATAAATTTTAAATTATTTTTATAAGTTCAAATAAAAAATTTGTAGTTATATATATATATATATGTAAATTATTTGTGTGCGAAAAATATATGGAATACAAAATATAATTTATATAAATGATGGAATAAAATAACTATTTATTTTTAATATGTAACATCCCGGTCCCGAGAATTAGGACGGGGATGTTATGAGTAAAAATAGAAAGAAAAAGGTAGTTTAATTGGAATTCCAGGGGGATGTTTCTAGAATCGAACTAAATTAGCGTCTCAAAAATTCAGGCAACATAACTTTAACTATAAAGAATCCACATTTTCAACAAATCAAATGAGTCACATGGTTCAATCAAGTCAAAGGGACGCCTTTGCATAGGCTAATTAAGACTTTAACAGAATCTAATTGAAATTTGACTCTTTGAATAATCAAGACCTTTTCATAGGTCGCAATAGCTAAGAGCCGTCAATAGGTCAGAGGTAAATAAACTATAATGTCCCATTCATAGGACGGAAGCAAGAAAACAACTTACGATTTGCTATAGGTCAACTGAAAATAAGCAGAATCAACATGTTTGACAAGTAAAGCCTCTTCATAGGCAAAAGACAAAATAACAGCATGCATATCAAAAGGTAGGATTTCTCCTTCGATTAATTATATAGTTGAGCATATCAATTATGCTAACTAGGAAGTCAACAATTGTTTACAATCAGAGTAGCAAGAATCATAGTGGGAATAGTGGTACAATACTTTCAAAACATAACTTCAGCAGCTAACCCACTCCACAGCCACCATCCACCTCTCAATCTCAACCTAAAAATATTTGAAAAAGAGGCGCGTGAGTACTAAAGCACTCAGTGGAGTTTTATGTGAAAACTCTTTAAAACTTTAGAAATATCCAATATTAACTGGCAGCATACGGGAAGCAAATCGCAAAAGCCCTTCCCATATCTGTAAAACTTTTTACTTCCTCTAGGCCCATCCTGACTCAAATCTGATGTCTACGGCACCCTTGGGCATGCCTTAGGATAAGAGAGGAGTTACCTCAAGTATCCCACTGAGTATGCGAGGGGGTTATCCAGCAGTGACTCGAGTATGCGAGGGAATTACCCAGTAATGACTCTCCTTAACTTATCAATGTTTCACCTTTAGTGACTCGAAGGTCACAACATGATAATGTAATAACATTTTTCCTTGAGCTCAAAATCCTGCATAATCAAATGATACAATTCTTCATTCCTTCCTTAACTTTGCTAGTATAAATCAAGCCCAGAGTAAAATATCTAGGACTAATCCTTCAATCATCAACATGATCTCATAACTTATAAGGGATCGAATGATAAATTCCTTCCTTCCTTCCTTAACTTTAATTGAATCTCATCATTCAATTTTCAACATTCAATCCTCCGTGTTTAATTCTACTAGCATAGATCATAACCTAGAATGAATCATCTAGGTCGTATTTCTCAATCAATACTATAGATTTAATACCTATGAGGGATACTATAATCAACCTACAAGGCATCATTTATCTAAATAACCTTCCTCATCAAATATATCAATACCAAACTTAACTTATGATCATGATCATCTATACCTCATATCAATTAGCTATATGATATAATATCAAATCATATTGTTCAATATCAACTCAAGGGCTCAAACAACAATTAACATAATCATGTCACATAATAACCTCATTCCTTCATTTGTACAGAGATTAATCAGGCAGTGCAAAATATTTAATTGGATATTTCATCTTGCCATATCATGCTTCTAGAGCTTATTAGCTCAATCCATAGATTAGGTTTAGAATCACCCACCTCGATCATGGAGCAGAGGATGAAGCAACGGGCTGCCAATCCTTTCTTGGGTCTCCTTGGGGTTCGCCTCTTCCTACAAAACCTGATTATCAATTTAGCGATCTATTCGATGATCCTAAGTTCTAATGGAAACTTAAATCAAAATAAACCCTTGTATCCTTAACTAAGACCTTATTACAGATTCCACGACTTTAATACGTTTATAAAACATGAGAATTAAAGGTTGGATGGATTTTAAAAATCTAAAATTTTCAAAAATGGACTTGGAAATGAGACACCCAGCGCCGGCAGGGCTCGAACCAAACGCCCCCGCGCCGGCAGAGAACCCAGCACCGACCGCGCAAGGGTACCCTACGGGGTGGTCCTGGCTGAGGGGCACCCAGCACCGACTGGGTCCCCCGCGGCGGCTGGCCTCTTGCTCAACTGTGGTTCTAATTTTTGCCCAATTCCGAAATAATTTTAACGAAGCTCGATAATCACCCAAATACTTGCAAAACATAAAAACGAGCATGTTTGAACACTTGAAATCAACATTACAATGACACAACACTATTAACCTTTTCGAAAACTTGGAAATTTCAACAGAAATTCAAATAGGAAAACTTAAATGGGATTTGAATGGAATTAAACGAGATTAACGATAAATAACAACAGGAATCGAAATACAATAACAACGAAGAATGGAAGAAAATATGGAATTAAATTCAAGAAAGAAATGGAAACCGAGGTCGATGAAAAAGAATGGATGAAGTCGAGTGCATCGAAAGAAGGTGGCTAGCGTCGGCGTCTCGACGGGTTGCAGCAGCGGTAGAGCCGCTATTGCTGCCTGACGGCGCCCCTGCCCCTCCGGCAAAAGCCAAAGGTTGGCCCAGCCGCTGGCCGTCTGATAGCACCTTCCTCCACTGCCTCCCTTCCCTGCTACTCCGCTCGTCGCCTTGGAGGAATACTCACGAAGAATGCTCCTATCTCGACTCCAAGCTTCTCTCTCAACTCTCGATTTTTCCCTCTCACTTTCTCTCTCAAGAAATGAAGATTGAGAATGGATTTGGTACATGGAAATGAGGTGGGGAGGAGGTGTATTTATAAGGGAAAATTTGGCTTCCCCAACAAGCTTCCGCAGTAGAAAAATACTACTAAAGTAATTTCGGACTCGGTTAAAAGTTGCTTTATTTGATATCGAGGTCCAAACGATCTCAGACACGAAATTCGAAAATACCGAAAGACTCATTGGGTCGAGTACTATTGAACCAACCCAACTCGGGATGAAGAAGAGGTTGTTTGAAGATAAACGAAAAAAGATTCTCTTTTCAAAAATTACTTTTACTATTCATTCAAACTGACAGATTTTGCTCCCGAGCGTTCAATTGACCTCGGATTGGCAATCTGTGAACGTGAACGGATTCCTTGGATCATTTTTCATAAGATAGGCTTGATAGAATGAGTCTCGGATCAACGAGAAGGATTTCATAAATTTCTCAAAACACGAACGCACGGGAGAATTACTATTCATTTACTTTCTTAATACCATTTTCAACACTGGGACCTCAAATGACCTCGGATTAAAATTCTGGAAGTACCGACACACTCCTTAGGTCGATACCTTTCCAACAAGACCAAAATCGATTATAACAAAGTTAGGAACAAAAATTTCAAAAAGATGATTTCATGAAAAATGGCCTCTAAAGTCGTGACTTACATCTGACTTCCTTTATACCTTATTAAAATCTCTTTCTTTATTCTTTGATTACGCTTAAGAATTCTCTAATCCTGATTCAAAAATATGTGGCGTTACATAAAAAGAGATAAAAAAATACTAAATTATGTTCATAAATTCTAACTTTTTTTTTATTATAGATCATACCTATATAATATATTTGTGCATACATAACAAATATTTTTAATGTACATATCTTTATAAACATCTTCTTAAGCATAGTGAGTAGAAAACTAATAATATCTAACTTTTCTGACAAACTTAATGATATTTTTCTATAATCATTCAAACATACTTATATTTGTATTTTGTTTTTTTGTTGAATACTTTTTTAAATATATGTATAGAATTATATTTTATGTAATTTATAATTTTTATAAGCATTTATTTATCAAGTTTACAATATACATAAGAATAAATAATATAAATTACAAATTAATATTTCATGTAGTCCAAATTTTATTTATGTTCAATATAAACAACCAAATTTCTTTATCACAAACTATTTATTGAACATTTAATTTAGCAATTATTATTTGTGGTAAATGATTCAAAATTACGATTAAGTAATTTATAATTTTAAAAATGCGACATTATTTAAAAAAACTACAAACATAACAATGCTATGAAATCTTGAAAAAGTAATATCATATCACAATACAATTGAATAATAATAATAATAATAATAATAATAATAATAATATATGGGTATGGGATGGGTTGGGTACTAAGGTACACATACTCACACCTGTCCCCATCAAAATTTACGGGTAATTACCCGTCCATGTGCCCATACCAATTAATTGGGTAATTACCCTACCCATCATAGGTAATTTTTGCGGGTACCCATAGGGTCCGTTACTCATCGTCATCCCTACCTCTGAAATTGAAATGACTTGCTTTTATAAATGATCCAAATAATAATCCATGTGTCATATAATTAGGGATGTCAATTGAGCCAACCCATTTGGTTTTGAGACTATTCAGTTTGAGTCATTAAATTAAAAAAAAACGGGCTTAGAATATGTGACCCTAACTAGGGCCGACCCTGATAGTTCGGGGGCCCATGACAAAATAAAAAAAGAAGGGCACTAATTTTTTTTATCATTTTAACGAGCATTTTAAAATTTCTTCCATTATTGTCTGCACTATCATAAGTTTTAAAAATGTGCAATTAGCACCTACAAACATACAAGAAAAAATATTAAATAGTAGAACACCAACCATGAATTTGATTCAAATGGCGATGTCGTGTTATTGGGTATGTAATTATTTTTTTAGGGGTTTGTGGGTGGCAACCCACTGAAACACTCCTCCCGCCCCACCCTAACCCTAACCTTAACCATTTAGTTTTCGAGCTATCCCGTTAGGCCAACATATTTATGAATTTTTTTCACTTGTATAAATTATATCTTAATAATTCTCCTAAATGATCATTATCTCTTATTTTTGAAATAAATAAAAACACGAAAAGTAAGATAAAATGAAAAGAATACAATTAGATAATATAAAATATGATAAATAATATAATTTTCTTACTTTATAATTTAAATGATATCTAGTAATAAACGAATAACGAGATGAAAGATAATTTTCTCAAAAAACAAAATTAATAATAAAATAAAGAAAGGAATTCGACATTCAAGTAGCAACAAATGAATAAACAACTCATATCATCAAACTCCAATAATAAATTATCAAACATTATAATACGTATTTTATAAACCATACTAATAACTTATAGTTCTTATAACATTGATAAATTCATTAATGTATGTCGTAAATGAAAAACATAACATTTAATGAAAAAGTTTCATCCTTGAATGTGACTTATTCACTCGTTATCGCAATTTCTAAAATTCACAACTCTTAGAATATTTGGAATCAATGAATGCATAATATATGAATAGAAAGATAATTGAGATAGACTTTCAATCCCTTTGACCCCTTATGAATGAGATTTTTCTAGAAAAGATTATGACCAAAACAGTGCAGGATGTCAGGTCCAGAACGAGGACCGACGAGGCCGCCCAATTGGCCTGCCAGCTAGAAGAGGTCCGCCCATTTGCTCTTTTTTGGGGATGAAATTTTTTTTCCCTAACTTTATTATTTCTTGGTCTATTGGTACCAACCCATCAATTTCGGGTTGAATTGAGATACTATACATATAATCATCATTTCATTCCATAGTTTTATGCGATGATTAGTTAATATTTATCTACGATCATTAAAATTAATTGCAATTATCAATTTTATTATCATGAGTAGGGGTGCACATGGGTTCAGTTAGCTGAGTTGGAGGTATTTAAATAGATTAACTCATAGACTACGGTTTGAAGAAATTCTAGGCCATTAATCATTTTTTCATTGCACCACTCAAACCTACTACTCACAAAAATATAAGGGTTGGGTTGAGTTGGGTTGGGTTCATCGGATTAAAAGTGAACAATTAGCTTAAATATAACACATTAATTTATTGTAAACTATAGTGAAAGTTGTCAATATTGACTTGTGGCAAAGAAGAAAGCTACTAGATTACCCTACGTGGAGAAGAAAGTGAAAGTTCGTTCCTATATATTTAGAGTTTAAGTGTTGTGAATAACATGTAATGGATTGATTTGGGTCAAGACCCTTGAAATCGTAAGCCAACCCATTAAGGTCAGCCTACATGATGTATGAGCTAAAACAACTTCGGTTTGTAATCTTAATGGGTCATACGATCTAAATTCAGTTTGGTTGGCCTAAACACATTTATGTGTACCCTAATCATGAGATTGATATATAAGTGTGTGTGTGTGTGTGTGTGTGTGTGTGTCTGTGTGTGTGTGTACAAGTTAATTTTATTTTTACTCACTTAGACATGGAAAAGTTAAATCTAACCATTAAATTAATAATATATATATATATATATATATAAAAGGGTGATTAAAATTAAAACTAACTCATCCCCATGTAGAAACTATGAACTAATCCGAGCCACTAAATCATTTAATATTTATGTTCAAGATTGATCTCAAATAAATGGAGTAAAAGTCTCTAGAATATCAAATCCCATATTTTATGGAATTTCCTATATTGATGCAATATATTATAATTTATCTTTCTACATAACTAAAAGATTCATCGATCTTTGCAAGAAAATCATTAATTTAATTTTTAATTTATTCTCTAACAATAGTTTAATTTTTTTTTAGTAAACAACAAGAAAGAGTTTATGTATGTTAGTATTGGTTACATATTATTAATATTTATATAATATATTAGCACAGTATTATCATAATATTAGCCGCAATGTTATCATATATTTTTATTTGACTTTTTTTCCACACACAATTTCATTTATTAGCAATATTTATATATCATATTCGCATATCATTATTATAATATTAGCTGCAATATTAATAAATATTTTTATTTAACCAATATTTTTCACACACAATTTCATGTTATTAGCAAAATTTATGTATTATTTTAGCACATCATTATTATGAATGTGAATCAAATAACTCATATGATTCTAAAAAAATCATTTAGTGATAATAATGATGATGATGATGATGATGATGATGATCATGATGTAAGAAATAGTTGCTAGCATGAAATTAATTTTTTCTACTATGAACAAGTAATAAAATCTAAATATGAATGAATTAGATATAGTCAATTTTGCAAAGCTAATACGAAGATAAAATACTACTAATATGAAATAATTTAGATGCTAACAAATCATATAAATTTTGTTATTATGAAAAATACGAATTTAGTCACAAATTTAAATTAATTTACTTACAAAATTAATTAACCTAATTTGATTCATTAGTTAATATCTATGTTTTTTATAGATGTAAAGATAAAAAAAAATTTATTACAAGAAAGTAAATAATTAAATGTATAATATGAAGATATATATGTCATAAAATGTGGGATTTGATATTCCATATCCTCAATTGATAAATATCTTAATTAATTGTATCTTTGATCCCATAAATTTTAAATTAATATGGGCCATGAAAACCAAATAGATAAATGACTAAGATTGAATTCTAGTTTCTACAGAGAAAGAATGTAAACATTTAAATCAATATATTACTTTTTTAGCAAAAAGTAAAACACTTCCCACTTGGTCTTCAAAGGGACCACCCATGTAGGTAAACTAATAAAATCCATTTTTCTAATACCACTCTCCAATTATCACACATTATGTATATCCCTTCATATTCTAATATTCTTAAACATAAATAAGGTTGTAAATGAATTAATTCTAGCCCAATATCTGTTAGTCTTATATACTGGAAGACATGTCTTTGTATACATTCTACAATGTTTTATTTAACGATATAGATTGAATATTAATTGCAGTCACTGTGTGCATTTAAATTATCATTTTATTTATCTAATGGTTCCATATACTTGCATTGTAGATGACATGGTATGGGTATACACACGGTAAAGATCATATCATTAGATTCATTGCATTGTATTAAAAGGCTCACGTCTTAGATGGTTCTGAACCCATCATCGATACACCATAGAATAATATGATAGTTAGTTTATCTTGACTAGCTGATTATTCAAGTACCCGCTTGTGTATTGAGAAGGATCATGATATGATACCATTCTCTATTTTGACCTTAAGTGAGAGAATAAAGATCCAAAGTGTTCGGGTTCTTAACCCATATATATTGGCAGACATATATATGTTATGTCTATTTCTTTGAATTATGAACGAGAGAGAAGTTTTCATAGGATCAACAACCTTGATATTTTGGGCTGTGACATTTACATATATGATGGGTCATGCTGTTGGGGTTTTTTCGAATTAAACCACCGTAGGATCATTTGGTTGTTCATTAATCTATATTCATTTAAATCATAATTTTTTATCACATGCATGTTTAACACAGTCTAACAGAATAAGCATGCATAGCAGATTCGAATCTAATAAAGCGGAAACATAGAAACGAATCAACTTACAAATCGATAGACGATCTGTGGACAAGATTAAAGATCTAATCTTGCTGTTGAATGAACAAAGTAATTGGCACCACTTATATCAAAATCGTCTACTGCAGCTTCTACTCCAAGATCTTCTGTTGCATTCCCGGATTGTATCTAAAGTCAAAGTGAGCTGAAATCTACTAGATAAGTTTGTGAAATCTGTGGATAACTTTGAGAGACAAAGAGGGGCTGAATAATAATGCTATAAATTTCTCCCCCCCTTCCCCTATTTATAGGGATGTGGGTGAAATTTCCATCTCCAAACTCTACCGGGTTTGGGCCTCTATCTCAAGTTCAATATCCAGTCGACTATCAGTCAATTGGGCTACAACAAGTATCTAGAAGAATATTAAATTGACCCACTAATTTATTTAATATCCAATATCCAATAAACTTAGGATATAATTAAATAAATTAAGTTTTGCTTTTACGAATATGCTTTACCCTTTAGTTCAGCCATTCCCCGTGTTTAAGATATAATGTTCATTAATTAATCATGTCAGCCTCTGACAGCTATAATTAATTAACATCTTAAATCTTGAGTAGTACCACACAAGCTTTACTCATGTACGGAATAAATTCCACTTGCAGGGTTTCAACATGAACTTGTGTTTCCTTAAGAGAACATCATCAACCTAGCACACTAGGACACGGTGCTAATGCATAGTGCTCGAGACATCATGTATACATTGTTATTACCCAAGATATCGAATTCAATCTATGAAAAGATCTCACCCATTGATAAATCAAAGTAACAAACAACGTACACATATGTTCGCCAATATCACATGAGTTCATAACCCGAACTCTGTGGATCTTTATTCTCTTAGTAACTGGGTCAGAGACAGCGAATAGTATCCTATCGTGATCCTCCTCAATACACTAACGAGTGTACTAGAATAATCAGTTAGTCAAGATAAACTAACTTATCAGATTATCCTACGGTATACTGATGGTGTGTTTAGGACCATCTAAGTCGTGATCTCTTTAATACATTACAAGGTTCTAATGATATGATCTTACCGTATGACTCCCCACACCATATCATCTACAATGTAAGTATATAGAATATTGCATAGAACAATTATAGAACATAATCTAAATGCAAACAGTGACTGTAATAACTTTCATTTCCTATCATCATATCATCAGAAAAGTATACAAAGATAAGTCTTCCAGTATACAAAACCAACAATCTCCCACTTATACTTGATGCATGTCTTTCAAGCATAATAACTAACTGGCTAACTCTCCAATCAAAACTATCAACTCAAACTGCGCCACCAGGTCTGCATCTCAGTCCCATTTTCTCCACGTGTCCATCAAAGGTCTTAGCCAGCAGGCTCTTCATGAATGGATCAGCCAGGTTTTCCTCCGATGTAATATTGACCACTGCCACGTCTCCTCTCTTAATGATTTCTCGTATAAGATGGTACTTTCTCTCTATGTGTTTACTTGTCTTGTGGGCTCTGGGTTCCTTCGAACTTGCCACTGCACCAGAGTTATCACAGTATATCGTGATAGTCTTAGGCAAATCAGAAACCACATCCAAGCCCACTAGGAACCCGCGGAGCCAGTCAGCCTCTTTTGCAGCCTCAGAGGCAGCTACATACTCAGCTTCCATGGTGGAAAACGCAATGCATTTCTGCTTAATGCCCCTCCATGCGATGGCTCCACCTCCTAATGTAAACACATAGCCCGAGGTAGACTTACTCTGATCTTTTTCGGATTGAAAATCTGAGTCCGTGTAACCCAAAGGCACTAGACTATCAGAGCAGAAAACCAACATGTAATCTCGAGTTATTTTAAGGTACTTGAGAATGTTTTTGACCGCAGTCCAGTGACCTTGTCCAGGGTTAGACTGATATCTACTTACCATGCTAACGGCATGTCATATATTAGGCCTAGTGCATAGCATAGCATACATCAAACTTCCCACAGCCGAAGCATATGGTACTTTTTCTTCATTTCCTCTATCTCAGACTGTGTTTGGGTACACATTTCCTTGGATAGATGAATTCCATGCCTGTAAGGTATAAAACCTTTCTTGGAATCTTGCATGCCAAACCTAGCTAGCACTGTATCGATATAAGTCACCTGGGACCAGTGGTGGAGCCAGGATTTTTATCCAGGGGGGCCCAACTTACAATAACATACACCCTAAAAAATAATAATAAGTTAATGTATAATATTTTTGATAAAAATTATTATATTCTTAATTATATTTTAACATTAAGAAATCAACTGGTTAACAAAATTATATCATTGTACATCATTTTTTAATAACTTTCAATTAGTTACGTATCCAAATAAAAATTTTCTCATTTAAAATTGGTTGTGTGTCATAATAATGCTCTTATAGTTAGAACATATAACTAAACATATTTAATCAAAAAAATAAACTATAAGGCATAAAGGCACTAAAAATTAACTTTAAAAGACCCAAATTGAGAATTAAAATAAAATAAAAATAAAAAACACACAAGCATAGAACTAAATATAATATGAAGAAACCAATTATGTTTGAATTTAAAGTGAGTATATGTAAATTTTAAGTAAATATTAATTAATTTTTAAATTCATATGATAAAGCTAATAATAAAGAATGAGAATGAAAAATATATAAGGGCACTTAGTAGCATATAAATGATGCATGCAATTTAAAATTTGTTAAACTTATTAAAATTTTAAATTAAATATTTAAATTACTATATTAAATCTTTTTTTTTAAAAAAATTGAGGGGGGCCCATGGCCCCCCTTGGCCCCAACATCGCTCCGCCCCTGCCTGGGACAGACATAACATCCTTTTCTGGTGATCTCGAATGATCTTGATGCCAAGGACATGTCTGGCTTCGCCCAGATCCTTCATATCCAACTGCTCGGACAACCTCACCCTAATGTTTGACAATGATTTCAAACTGTTTCCAATAAGTAAGATGTCATCAACATAAAGTACGAGAAATGACACCACGTTTTCGTCACATTTCTTATACACACAGCTCTCATCTGGACTTTGAACGAATCCATATGACTGGATAACCACGTCAAATCAGATGTTCCAAGATCTCGATGCCTGCTTAACTCCATAAATGGATTTCTTAAGCTTACACACCAAGTGCTCTTGGCCCTTAGCAATGAATCTCTCTGGTTGCTTCATGTGAATGTTTTCCTCAAGACTTCCGGTTAGGATAGCTGTCTAAACATCCATCTGCAAGATCTCATAATCCAAATGAGCGTTAATAGATAAGAGAATCTGGATTGACTTAAGCATGGCTATCGGTGAAAAGGTTTTCTCATAATCGATCCCTTCTTTCTGAGTATACCCTTTTGCCACCAATCTTGCCTTGAAGGTTTCAACCTTCCCGTCAGATCCTCTCTTGCGCTTGTAGACCCACTTACAGCTAATGGGTTTTACTCCATCTTGTGGTTCTACAAGTTCCCAGACTTGATTGCGATCCATAGATCCAATCTCAAACTTCATTGCAGTTTTCCAAGAATCCACATCTTTATCTCGAATTGCCTCGTCATAGGTCTTGGGATCCAATTCATTGAGACCCTATGGGAAATCTGAAGCCTCTCATAGACCAATGAATCTATTAGGTTGGCGACAACCCTCCCACTGCGACGAGGTAGTTCCTGTACTTCTGTGACACATTGTACAGTGTTTAGTTATTCCTCTTCTTGTACAACCGGTGTAGGATTCGATCCTCTATTTAAGTCCTTAAGGATGATATGACTCCTTGGTTTATGGTTTATGACATAGTCTTTCTCTAAGAATCGAGCATTGGTGCTAACAATAATCTTCTGATCCTTAGGACTATAAAATAAACCACATTTCGTTCCTCTAGGATATCCAACAAATAGTCTTACATCAGTACGAGGAGCCAGCTTATCAGCTCCCTTGTCCAACACGTGTGCTGGGCTACCCCAAATCTTAATATGGTTCAAATTGGGCTTTCGTCCAGTCCATAGTTCTGTGGATGTAGCAGGAACTGATTTCGATGGAACCAAGTTAAGAATATAGGCTGCCGTTTCCAGGGCATATCCCCAGAATGAAATGGGTAACTCAGAATAACTCATCATCGATCTAACCATCTCTAACAATGTTCGATTCTTTCTTTCCGCCACACCATTCTGTTGTCGCGTTCCAGGCGCAGTCAACTGGGATGTAATCTCATTCTCTACCATGTAATCCCTAAATTTGCTTGAGAGGTACTCGCCACCATGATCAGAACATAATGACTTGATACTTCTGCATGTTCGTTTCTCCGCTTCCACCTTAAACTCTTTGAATTTTTCAAAGCATTCAGACTTGCGATGCAACAGGTAGATATAACCGTATCTAGAGTAATCATCAATGAGAGTGATGAAATACTCAAACCCTTTTCGAGTTTGAACTGACATAAGGTTACACATGTTAGAGTGAATCAAATCTAATAGCCCTTCGGATCTATTTCCTTTTGACTGGAAAGGACGCTCGGTCATTTTACCTTCTAAACAGGATTCACACAAAAGAAACGATTCTAGTACTAAAGAAGATAATGGTCCATCATTTACAAGCATTTGTATCCTTTTAAGGTTAATATGACCTAGCCTTAGATGCCAAAGATAGGTTTGATTCAATTTCGAAGGTTCTTTTCTCTTGTTAGGGTTTATGATCGATGTATTGAACAGTTATCTTTGCGTAGTGTTTTCAATTGATTTAAGAAAGTATAAGTGTCCATCCAATGTACCAAAACAGATAAAATGTTTACCACTAAAGATAACTACTTTATTATCAAAAGAAACAGAATATCCATCCATAATCAATTTAGAAACTGAAACAAAGTTTCACCTAAAACCAGGCACATCAAGATAATCTTTCAAAACCAAAGTTCTATCTCTACTGAATGGTAAAACAATGTCTCCCACTGCAATAGCCGCCACTCTCGTAGCATTGCCCATGTAGACGGTGATCTCATCCTCACTCAGCTGTCTTTTTACCAAGAACCCCTATAAAGACATGCAAACATGATCAGTAGCTCCAGTATCTACTACCCATGACTGGGTACAACAAGTTGCTAAACATGTTTCTACAACCAGAGTGTGAGATGTACCTCTATTCTTCTTCTTGTTAGGACACGCCGCCTTCCAGTGACCTGGTTGGCCGCACTTGAAGCACTTAGTCTTCGACTTGAACTCCTCAGGAGGAATCTTTGCCTTTGATTTCTTTGCCTTAGGCGCCTCATCTGCAGCCTTCTTAAGTACGTTTCTCTTCTTCCTTTTACCACCAGAAGAAGACGTGCCCTTTTCAGCTATGTGGACTTGAGGATCACTCTTTTGGAATAATTCAGCCGCCTAAAGATCTATGAGCAGTTCAGTCAGGTTGAAATCCCTTTTGATCATGTTAAAATTCAGCCTGAACTGCTCAAACTTCGAGGACAAGCTATGAAGAACAATGTCGATTTGAGAATCGCCATCTAGCTCTCCACTCAAGGTTTCGATCTCAGATAAATACCCCATCATCGTCCGAACATGATCCCTAACAGGTGTGGAGTAAGACATTCTCGCATTCTTTAGCTTCTTCATTGCCAAATGGCGTGCCGAGCAGTTCTGATGACCGAATAGCTGCCTAAGGTTATACATGATATCATAAGCGGTTTTCATAGGCTCATGCTGATGTTGCAACACACTTGACATAGATGCCAAGATGTAACAACGCACTATCTTATTAGACCTAACCCACTTATCATATGCAACCTTTTGGGCTTCATCAGAACCCTCATCTGGCTGTGGAGGACAAACCTCATCAAGTACGAACTTGTGCCCCTCAGCAACAAGAACTAAGTTAAGGTTACGAAGCCAGTCATTGTAGTTTTCACCGACAAGTTTGTTTTCTTTGAGGATTGAGGACAGATTGGTGAGTGTCATTGATGATATGAAATAACTGAAATTAAAACATGCAGTACAGTCACAAAACATGTTTAGGATAAATAGTATATAATCGAAAACCTCACAAAAATTATATACTTTTCCACCGACACTTTAAAAACATTTTTTATAAGCCACGATAGTGCAACGTTTATAAAATTCATTTTTAAATAGGTTAAACCTTTAATTTGCCTCTAATTGAGTTTCCTTACAACTAGTAAATTAATAGCCGGATAATAAACACGATTATGTAATCATCTAACTGATAAGCCACGATCGTGTGGACGTTTATCAATAAATTATATCTAAGTGTGCACACCATTATCTTCGCACCAAGAACACAGTTCGAATTTAACTGCTCCAGATGGAGGAGTCAGTTAGTCCTAATAGTGTTCTACAGCTATCCATTTAGGAGATTTAATTTCTAAAGAAATCTGTGATATGACACATCCGATATGGAGGAAGACCGATGTCAACGCGCATGCCCATCACTTCTCAATTAAACCAGATTTAATGGAGACCGTATGAGATTTCTACATACTTTGGTATGAATCTCTCCCACATAGTTATTTATGTTTGAGATTTCATTTTATCCCATTATCGAACGTGCAAACATCACATAAAAAGATAAACAACCATTGCATGCTTCAACATAATAAGCAACAGTAATATTCCAACTATCATGGCTTATATCTCATGTTGATTGATGAGATAAAACTGGAAAGTCAGCTCCGAAAGTAGGGCTGGATCGCCGTCCCCTTCACCGCGCCTCGCTAAAAATCCTAGCTCTATTTAGGGTTTCGGGACGTGAACCGGTGAACCTTCATTTCTTGCTGCTGAACCACTTTTCTTCCTTTGAGTTGATCTCCGATCTTTATTCAATACAAACTATCTATTCCGAAAGGAAAAATCTAATATTGCTAGAATAAAAATTACAACTCAAAAACTCGGTCTAACAGCTTTATATCTATTACATTAAAACAACGTAAAATAAAACCTAGACCTGATCCATGGATTTTCTCATGGATTAAAATCACGTAGCCAAACCGGCATACGGCCAACATTCATTCAACATAAACATACATCACATAAAATAAAGGAGCCATGATAGTTGGTAAACCTGCAAATAAACACAGTCTACAAAACCAACAATCATATATTATATGATCCACATAAAATAACATATGATATCTATGCATGAATATTAAAAATATCGAATTTTAACAATTAATTAAATTAATTAATTCGATATTATCCACAAGATAAAATTGGAAATTAAAATAATTATCCACCAATTTAAATCTTGTTGTTTTCGAAAATAATTACAAAATAAATCTGGAAATTAATTAAAATTATCCACCAAATTTATTTAATATTTCAAGCCACCCTAATTAAATAATAATTGGATATATTGATATAAATAAAAAATCTAATCCAAATATTATCCATAAGAATCTAAATCTTCAAGAATAAGGTTTGAAGATTTGATCCACTTCAAAATCTTCCAAAACCTATCCAAAATTAAATTCTTATCACAATTGGATTTTGATGATTATTTGTATATATCCAAAAAATACCTTATCCAATTCTAATACATAGATTTTCGAAAATTACTAGATTAATAAATCTGAAAATTTGATCCACTTCAAATTATTCCAAATTTAAAAATCTATTTTAAAATCTATCTATATTAAAATTAGGTAAATTAAGATATACATCAAATAATATCAAATCCTAACCCAATACACCTAATTTTCGATCTCCTCATTAAATAAAACTGAAAATTTTATTTTCATCAAAATCTTCTCCAATTTAATTTAATAAAATTGAAAATTATCACTATATTTCACATTTGGAAATTTTGACATTAATAAAAAAACTAATCCAAATAATATAGCTAGGTTTCGAAAATTTCAGGAATTAAAAATCTGAAAATTTTGATCCACTTCAAATTCTACCAAATTTAAAATTCTAATTTTAAACCTATCTAGATTAGAATTAGACAACTTTTGATATACATTAAAAATCACCAAATTCAATTCTAATTACTTCAAATTTTTGACCCTACTCCAAATTAAAGTTGGAAATTTGATCTTGATCAAAACATCATCCATACTTTAATTAAAAGGGACCGAAAATTTCAAACAAAAATATTAGGGAATTTAATCCTCAATTTTCGAAAAAAATTGAGCTCCAATTTTCGAACACCACCATAAAATAAATTTGGATATTTGAAGAACATCAAATATCATTCCAAATTTAATTTCATGATTATCGAAAATTACATAGACTTCCAAAACTAGAATTTTCGAATTCAATCAAAAATTCTTCCAAGTTTCGTATACCATAAAAATCGAAATACATAGCCAATTAAATTTGAAAATTTAAACACCATAAATTTGTCATCAAATTTAATTATGTAATTCGAAATCATGCCCGGATTAATCCTAGAACAGTGCCAAAACCCGCTCTGATACAAGTTGTTGGAGTTTTTTCGAATTAAACCACCGCAGAATCATTTGGTTGTTCATTAATCCATGTTCAATATCCAATCCACTATCAGTCAATTAGGCTACAACAGGGATCTAGAAGAATATTAAATTGGTCCACTAATTTATTTAATATCCAATATCCAATAAACTTAGGATATAATTAAATAAATTAAGTTTTACTTTTATTCCACTAAAGAAGTAAAACTGACCTACCAATTTAATACATATTTATGAATATGTTTTCTCCTTTAGTCCAGCCATTCCCCGTGTTTAAGATATAATGTTCATTAATTAATCATGTCAGCCTCTGACAGCTATAATTAATTAACATCTAAAACCTTGAGTAGTACCACACAAGCTTTACTCATGTACGGAATAAATTCCACATGCAGGGTTTCAATATGAACTTGTGTTTCCTCAAGAGAACATCATCAACCTGGCACACCAGGACATGATGCTCATGCATACTGCTCGAGACATCATGTATACATTGTTGTTACCCAAGATATCGAATTCAATCTACGAAAAGATCTCACACATTGATAAATCAAAGTAATAAATAACGTACACATATGTTCGCCAATATCACATGAGTTCAAAACCCGAACTCTGTGGATCTTTATTCTCTCAGTAACTGGGTCAGAGAGAGAGAATAGTATCCTATCATGATCCTCCTCAATACACTAACGAGTGTACTAGAATAATCAGTTAGTCAAGATAAACTAACTTATCAGATTATTCTATGGTGTGTTCAGGACCATCTAAGCCGTGATCTCTTTAATACATTATAAGGTTCTAATGTTATGATCTTACCATGTGACTCCCCACACCATATCATCGACAATATAAGTATATGGAACATTACATAGAACAATTATAGAACATAATCTAAATGCAAACAGTGACTGCAATAACTTTCATTTCATATCATCAGAAAAGTATACAAAGACAAGTCTTCCAGTATACAAAACCAACACATGCATTATATATGGCCACTGTGTCCTGGTGCACCAGGTTGATAATGTCCCCTTAAGGAAGCACAAAATTCATGTAAAACCCTGTAGGTAAAATTTATTCCGTACATAATAAAAGTTGTGTGGTACTACTTTAGGAATGAGATGTTAATTAATTATAGTTTTCAGAAGCTTACATAATTAATTAATGGACATTATATCTTAAACATGGGGAATGACTGAACTAAAGAAGAAAGCATATTCACAAATATATATTAAATTGATAGGTTAATATTATTTCTTTAGTGGAATAAAAAAAATACTCAAATTATTTAATAAATATCCTAAGTTGTGGATATTGGAAATTAAATAAATTTGCAGACACCAATTTTATATTCTTCTAGATCTCTGTTGTAGCCCAATAAGACCTTAAAGGACTGGGGATGGAACAAGAGTAAGAGGCTCAAATCCATTAGGGTTTGGAGAAATAATTTTCGTCCCCATCCCTATTTATTTAGAGATGGGGAGGACGAAAATTAGGTCATAAAAAATCAGCCCCTCTTTTGTGCTCTCTTGATCCCATAGGATTCACACTTGTTTAGTAGTATACAACTCACCCTGTATCTAGATGCGGTTCGGGAATACAGCAGAAGATCGGAAAGTGGAATTGCACAATCAAGGGGCGTCGATCAAATCATCTTCAACAACAATAATAGACCTTTAATCTTGTGATCGACCCAACACGAATTGTAAGTTGTTTTGGATAGTTTCTATATTTTCATTTTTAGTAGAATCGAATACAATTTGCATGAAATTCAACAAGGGTTAATTATTTACATCACACGCATGAAATAATGCTTTACATGAGCTAGGATTAAACACCATCCAAATAGATCCAGTGGTGGTTCAATTTGAAAAAAACCAACAACTAGTATCAGAGCTGATTTTGGCACTGTTCTAGTTTTAATCCTAGGAAATTTTCGAATTTTATGCTTAAATATGTTAATAAATTTATGGTGTTTAAATTTTTAGATTTAATAGTTCATATAATTCTAAATTTGTAGATTCAAAGTTTGGATTAATTTTTTATGATAGTCGAAAATTCTAATTTTTTATCTATGTGATTTTAGATCCACATGTAATAAGATTTGGGATGATATTTTGATGAACATCAAATTTTCATATTTTAATCCTATGGTTTTCAAAATTTTTGATGTTAAAATTCCCTAATTTTAATCTATGATTTTCAAAAATCAGGATGGTTTGAAATAGAATTTTGATCCATATCAAAATTTCCTTATCTAATTCCTAAGGAATTTTTGAAAATATGGGGATCTAGAGTTGGAAAAGGTAAATTTTGATGTATATCAAAAGTTACCTAATTCTAATCCTACTAGGTTTGAAAATAGATGTTAGTGCCACTTCACTAAAGTGTTTGAGATTGTCACGATCTTTATGGCAATTCAAAAGAACACAAATGTTTTGATTTTTCAAGTTTGAAGACCATGTTCTGGACATTATGAGATGAACATTCCGCTGTCAATCTGATTGAAGATCAAAGAATGTACTTGAGCATGTTCATGAATATGATCATGTACATGGTTGTCCATAGAGTTTCCAAAAGACGTGCCAAGCTAATTTCAAGGAGTTGAAGCTGTCTTTTCAAGATGGATGTTTCAGAATAGAAGCTATCTTGTTCGAAGATGAAGATTAAGAAGGAAAGAGGCGAGTTCTATTCAAGGAAGGATTCTAAACTAGGAGTTGTCCAATTTAAACAAGGAAAGTTTCCTTGTAGAGTTTGTGTCAATTTAGGACAATCTGATTACCTTGTTTAAGCTATGACTTGTGTTTATAAATAGCATGAGAATTAGACTAGTTTAGAGAGCACATAGTTTATGAATACACAAAGGGTAGAGAGTCTAAAAGACTTCATCTTTGAAGCATATAATATTCGAGTAGACTAGTTTTGATCATTGTACTCATTGTGTGTCTATTCTGTGTTTGAAATTGTTTCAGTCACACCTTTAAAGGAGTCTCAGGAGAGATTTTCTGTGGGAACTAGAGAGAGTCTAGGTTGTAAGGGGATCTTACAATTCAGTCCATTGAAAGATGTTGTAGTGTGTAGGAAAGGGGTCGAGTGATGTGAGGTCATCGTGTAATAGCCTTTGTAACCTTGCAACAGAGTAGTAGATTATTTTTCACAGACTTGGGAAAGTCCCCCTGACGTAAATCAATTAATCGGACAAGGTTATCAACCTCATGCCATTTATTTGCTTTCAATTTATCTTTCTGACATTACATGTTCATTATAATGTACGTGTACATGATATTGAACATGTTTGCCCAGTTTATGTAACTTCAATTGTTACTAGAGTGGGTCGCCTTTGGTTTAGAGAAAAAAGAGTCCTGAAATGTACATAACTGCGTGAATATTTTGGTTGAGTTCAAGTTATGATTTCAATCAAAGAAGGAGGTTCTACGATCAGACCACCATTACTTGAAAACAAAAATTATCCTTACTGGAGAGCATTGAGGGTGTTTCTGAGATCAATAGATGAGCTTGCATGGAACAACGTCACAGAATAATGGAAAAGTCAACGATTGCTAAGGAAGGAAAGCATGTGGAGATTGAAGAAGGAGAGTGGACTGTGCCGCAAAAGAACTGGTACAATGTCAACTCTAAAACTCTCTATGCTATATTCTCTGTAGTTAATCTTGAAACATTTAGTTTAATCTCAACTTGTGAGACTGCAAAAGCTGCATGGGATATTCTGGAAACCACCTTTGAAGGAACTAGTTTGGTAAGGTTATCAAGGCTTCAAAATCTTACTTCTAAGTTTGAATCTCTGAGAATAGAAGAAACTGAGTCCATAGGTGAGTTTAATGCTAGACTGAGAAGCATATCTAATGAGAGTTTTGCTCTTGGTGAGCCTATCAATAATGAGAAACTTGTAAGAAAAGTTCTCAGTTCTCTTCCGAAGAAGTTTGCATACAAAGTTGCTGCAATTGAAGAAGCCAAGGATATCAAGAGTATCAGACTTGATAAGCTGATGGGGTCTTTGAGGACGTTCGAGGTGAATCTGGAGAATGAAGACATCAGCTCAAGGAAGAGAGGTATTGCTCTTAAAACTGAAGTTTCAGAAGATGTACCTGAACATGTACAGAAACAAAAGGTTATACTTGATTTAGATACTATAAATACTATGGTCTTGATCACCAAGAACTTCAGCCGTTTGTTGAAAAGAGCCAACAAATAGTCTTCAAGAAGGTCCAATAATAAAAGACAACCAGCTGGTAATTCTCTACAAGATAGGAACTCAAGCAATGACCAGAATGAGCTTCAATAGTCAAATCTAAGAAGAGGAATTCAGTGTAGAGAATGTGATGGATTTGGGCACATTCAACCTGAATGTGCAAATACACTAAAGAGAAATAAAAAGAATTACAATGCATCTCTCAATGACAATGATTCTGAAGAAAGCATCAATGATTCAGATGAAGAAACTATTACTTTTACAACAAAAATTTCTGAATTCCAGGATCCCTTCAACTATGCAAAAGATGATGACTACAATTAAGACTTCAGCCAAGAAGAATTTGTCAAAACATACAAGGAGATGTATGCAAAGTGGCTGGAAGTACTGGAAATCCACAAAACTCTTCAGTCTCATAACAAGAATCTTCTCAAGGAGAAAGAGAAGCTGATCAAAGCTGATTTAGAAGAAAAGAGTACAATCCAGAAGCAAGAGAAGGAGATTGCTGACTTATCTGCAGAGCTCAAATCCATCAAAAGGAATGTCACCATGTTAAACAGTGGAATAAAGAATCTTGATAAGATTCTTACAACTGCAAGACATTCAGGAAAGAGTCATCCAGATCTTGGATTGTAATACCCCAAAATTTTAGTATCTAAATTTAATTAGAAATTTATTTATTAAGTGTAATAGATTTAGTATGATTTTTTTTATTTATATATAAATATATACATATAAGTGCTAAAAATAAAATGTACCATATAGTTAATTATATAATTAAAAATATATATAGTAAATGTGTGTATATATATAGGCATATACATCCACTTGCCATGCATAAAGATAGAAATAATATTTTAATATGTAATATATTGGTATACATATATATATATATTGGGGAATGGCAATGCTAGATAGTGTAATATTAATATTGGGTGGTATTTATAATTAAACAAAAAATAATAATAAAATAACAAAATAAAAAGTACAACTAATCCATTATATAATATAAATTTTGAAGGTTGCAATATGAGGTACACTTGTACTTAGAAATGAGAGGTGGATGGGAAAATAGGTGTACACATATACTTTAGTTTCCATATGTTATTAGATATATTAAATGGTATAACAAATGGGTTGAGGTCTGAACATTTCTTAATTAACCGAGAAAAAATAGATTATGCCCAAATTCATTAAGTTCCTCTGACGAGAATTTAAAATCACAGGTTAGTGTTTTGAGTTACTTTTATACATGTACCCAGATTAATTTACTGTTTAAGTGTGTAATTGGATTTTTATTTCCATAAAATAATCTATAATCAAATTTATCTTGGAATGAGTTGCTATGAAAAAAAATGATACAGGGGTATAATTAAATGATTAGTTCATTAGTTTATATATTTAATTGTACACTTATCATTTTTATTATTAAAAATTTAGAAGATACTAAATTAATTTTTATAAGAAATTATTATCTTCATTAGCATCAAAATTTATATGTTCTGCAACTGAAATGAAATGAATAAAATATAGAAGTTTAGTAAAAACTTTAATTGAAATAAAGTTTAGAAATTGAGTTTTAATAGAAACCCTATAGTTAAACTAAACCAAGGTTGGTTATCGTAGGCCCAGAAGAAGTAGCAGAAACCGAGCAGAACCAATCCAAAATTTGAAACCTTATCTATCACCCGAGCGGGCTATTATATCTTTGTAAATTGTATCTTTGGAGCTAATAAGCTCTGCTTTGTTAAAATTGAATATATGACTATCTGTGTTAAATATTTACGTGCTGTTGTATGTTGTCGGAGTCTCATAAACCAACGTTGTATCAATTTGAGTAGCTACAGTATGCATGCATTATTCATCATGCCCTACTCCTTGTCGGTAAGACTAAAATTAAACACTTATTGGTTACACTCATTGGGTATACTTTGGCCATACTCAACTTTACATGTTGGTGATGTAGCACGGCTTACGGGCAGTGACTGGTTATATTCTTAAGCGCTTCACGATAAAATATTTTGGTGAACTTAGGTTGCTTTAAATTTTAAAACCACCTAAGCTTCACTACCTGAAAGAACATAGATAGATTACTTTAACAAAATGATTTGCATAACTTGAATTGTCCAAACTTGCCCACTGAGTACATTAGTACTCAGCCCAAATATTTCTAAATACAGGTTAGTAGACTGGCGCGTGGACGTGACAATTCTGAAAGATGGGCTTTTGTTATTTACATATTTTTCCATTATCTCTTTTTGTTAAGTATTCTGTTGATAATGAAGTTTCCGCGCTTGTAATATCCTTTTGTTAAACATTAAGAACTCTGATCTTGGTGTTAGGAATAGGTATATATTATTATAAAGCATTGTTTTATTATTCTGAGTCTTCTTGGGATGATATTTGATGTTTTTCAAATTTTCAGACTTATTTCATGATGTTTTTCGAAAATTTGGAGTACAATTTTTTGAAAATTGTAGTTAATTAATTCCCTAATTTTGTATTTAAATTTTCGATTAACTAGTATCAAATTTGGATGGATTTTTGATCAAGATCAAAATTTCCAGATTTGATTTGGATATGTTTCGAAAATTTTGTTGATTAGAAAAAGATTAGGTAATCTTTGATGTATATCTTAAGTTACCTATTTCTAATATAGATAAGTTTGAAAATAGAATTTTAAATTTGGTAATTTTTGAAGTGGATCAAAATTTTCAGATTTATTATTCTAGATATTTTCGAAACTTATGATATTTTATTTGGAATAGTTTTTTGATTAATGTCAAAATTTCCAAATATGTTATTTTATGTAATTTTCAATTTTATTAAGTTAATTTGGAGGAAATTTTAATGAAAATTAAAATTCCAGATTTATTTAATAAGGTTTTCAAAAATGATAGGTATTGGATTAAGATTTGATATTATTTGGTGTATATCTTAATTTACCTAATTTTAATCTAGATAGATTTGAAAATAGAATTTTAAATTTGGAAGAAATTGAAGTGGATCAAATTTTTAGATTTATAATTTGGATATTTTCGAAAATCTATGGGTTAAAATTGGATAAGGTAATTTTTGGATATATACAAATAATTATCAAAATCCAATTGTGATAGGATTTGGAAGATTTTGGATTAGGATAGGATTTGGAAGATTTTGGAGTGGATCAAATCTTCAAACCTTATCCTTAAAGATTTAGATTCTTATGGATAATATTTGGATTAGATTTTTGATTTATATCAAGATATCCAAATATTATTTAATTAGGGTGGCTTGAAAATATTAAATAAATTTGGTGGATAATTTTAAATAATTTCCAGATTTATTTTAGTGATATTTTCAAAAATTACAAAATTTAAATTGGTGGATAATTATTTTAATTTTCAATTTTTATCTTGTGGATAATATCGAATTAATTAATTTTATTAATTGTAAAATTCGATGGTTAATATTCATGCATAGATATCATATGTTATTTTATGTGGATCATATAATACATTACTGTTGGTTTTGTAGACTGTGTTTGTTTGCAGGTTTACCAACTATCATGGCTCTTTTATTTTATGTGATGTATGTTTATGTTGAATGAATGTTGGCCGTATGCCGGTTTGGCTACGTGATTTTAATCCATGAGAAAATTCATGGATTAGGTCTAGATTTTATTTTACGTTGTTTTAATGTAATAGATATAAAGCTGTTAGACCGAGTTTTTGAGTTGTAATTTTTATTCTAGCAATATTAGATTTTTCCTTTTGGAATAAATGGTCTGTATTGAATAAAGATTGGAGATCAACTGAAAGAAGGAAAGTGGTTCAGCAGCAAGAAATGAAGGTTCACCGGTTCATGTCCCGAAACCCCAAATGGAGTTAGGGTTTTCGGCGAGGCGCGGTGAAGGGGGCGGGGATCCAAGCCCTTTTCTGAAGCTGACTATCCAATTTTATCTCATCAATCAACATGAGAAATAAGTCATGATAGTTGGAATATTACTGTTGCTTATTATGTTAAAGCATGCAATGGATGTTTATCATTTTATGTGATGTTTGCATATTCGTTAATGGGATAAAATGAAACCTCAAGCATAAATAACTAAGTGGGAGAGATTCATATCAAAGTATGTAGAAATCTCATACAATCTCCATTAAATCTGATTTCATTGAGAAGTGATGGGCATGCGCGTTGACATCGGTCTTCCTCCATATCAGATGTGTCATATCACAAATTTCTCTAGAAATTAAATCTCCTAAATGGATAGCTGTAGAACAGTATTAGAACTAACTGACTCCTTAATCTGGAGCATTTAAATTCGAATGGTAGTCTTGGTGTAAAAATAATGGTGTGCACACTTAGATGTAATTTATTGATAAACGTCCACACGATCCTGGCTTATCAGTTAGACCATTACATGACTGTGTTTATTATCCGGCTATTAATTTACTTGGTGTAAGGAAACTCAACTGGAGGCAAATTAAAGGTTTTAACCTATTTAAAAATGAATTTTATAAACATCCACAATATCGTGGCTTATAGAAGACGTTTTTAAAGTGTCGGTGGAAAAGTATATAATTTTTATGAGGCTTTTGATTATATACTATTTATCCTAAAAGTTTTGTGACTGTACTGCATGTTTTAATTTCAGTTATTTCATATCATTAATGGCACTCTCCAATCTGTCCTCAATCGTCAAAGAAAACAAACTTGTCGGTGAAAACTACAATGACTGGCTTCGTAACCTTAACCTAGTTCTTGTTGCTGAGGGACACAAGTTTGTGCTTGAAGAGGTTTATCCTCCACAGCCAGATGAGAGTTGTGACGAAGCCCAAAAGATTGCATATGATAAGTAGGTTAGCTCTAATGAGATATCGCGCTGTTACATTTTGGCATCTATGTCAAATATGTTGCAACATCAACATGAGCCTATGAAAACCACTTATGATATCATGTACAACCTTAGGCATCTATTAGGTCATCAGAACCGCTCGACACGCCATTTGGCAATGAAGAAGCTAATGGATGCGAGAATGTCTGACTCCACACCTGTTAGGGATCACGTTCTCATGATGATGGGGTATTTATCTGAGATCAAGACCTTGGGTGGAGAGCTGGATGGCGATTCTCAAATCGACATTGTTCTACATAGCTTGTCCTCGAGGTTTGAGCAATTCATGCTGAACTTTAATATGATCAAAAGGGAAGTCAGCCTGACTGAACTGCTTATGGATCTTCAGGCGGCTGAATTGCTCCAAAAGAGTGATCCTCAAGCCCACATAGCTGAGAAAGGCGCGTCTTCTTCTGGTGGAAAAAGGAAGAAGAGAAACGCACCTAAAAAGGCTGTAGATGAGGCGCCTAAGGCAAAGAAGCCAAAGGCCAAGATTCATCTTGAGGAATTCAAGTCTAAGACTAAATGCTTCAAGTGCGGGTAACCAGGTCACTGGAAGGCGGCATGTCCTAACAAGAAGAAGAAGAGAGGTACATCTCACACTCTGATTGTAGAAACATGTTTAGCAACTTGTTCTACCTAGTCATGGGTAGTAGATACTGGAGCTACTGATCATGTTTGCATGTCTTTACAAGGGTTCCTGGTAAAAAGACAGCTGAGTGAGGATGAGATCACCGTCTACATGGGCAATGCTACGAGAGTGGTGGTTGTTGCAGTGGGAGACGTTGTTTTACCTTTCAGTAGTGATAGAACTTTAGTTTTGAAAGATTGTCTTTATGTGACTGGTTTTAGGCGAAACATGATTTCAGTTTCTAAATTGATTATAGATGGATATTATGTTTCTTTTGATAACAAAGTAGTTATCTTTAGTGGTAAACATTTTATCTGTTCTAGCACATTGGATGGACACTTATACTTTCTTAAACCAATTGAAAACACTACGCAAAGACAACTATTGAATACATCGATCATAAACCCTAACAAGAGAAAAGAACCTTCAGAATTGAATCAAACCAATCTTTGGCATCTAAGGCTAGGTCATATTAACCTTAAGAGGATACAAAGGCTTGTAAATGATGGACCATTGTCTTCTTTGGTACTGAAACCGTTTCCTTTGTATGAATCCTGTTTGGAAGGCAAAATGACCAAGCATCCTTTCCAGTCAAAAGGAAATAGATCCGAAGGGCTATTAGATTTGATTCACTCTGACCTGTGCGGCCCTATGTCAGTTCAAGCTCGAGGAGGGTTCGAGTATTTCATCACTCTCATTGATGATTACTCTAGATGAGGATATATCTATCTGTTGCATCGTAAGTCTGAATGCTTTGAGAAATTTAAAAAGTTTAAGGCGGAAGCGGAGAAACGAACAGGCAGAAGTATCAAGTCACTACGTTCTGATCATGGTGGCAAGTACCTCTCAAGCGAATTTAGGGATTATATGACAGAGAATAGGATTACATCCTAGTTGACTGCGCCTGGAATGCCACAACATAATGGCGTGGCGGAAAGAAGGAATCGTATATTGTTAGAGATAGTTAGATCAATGATAAGTTATTCTGAGTTGCCCATTTTGTTCTGGGGATATGCTCGAGAAACAGCAGCATATATTCTTAACTTGGTTCCATCGAAATCAGTTCCTGCTACACCCACAGAACTATGGACTGGACGAAAGCCCAGTTTGAACCATATTCGGATTTGGGGTAGCCCAACACACGTGTTGGACAAGAAAGCTGATAAGCTAGCTCCTCATACTGATGTAAGGCTGTTCGTTGGATATCCTAATGAACGAAAGGTGGTTTATTTTATAGTCCTAAGGATCAGAAGCTCATTGTTAGCACCAATGCTCGATTCTTAGAGGAAGACTATGTCATAAACCACAAACCAGGGAGTTAAATTATCCTTGAGAAGTTAATGGAAGGATCGAATCATACACTGGTTGTACAAGAAGAGGAACCACCAAACACTCCACAACGTGTCACAGAAGTACATGAACTGCCTCGTCGTAGTGGGAGGGTTGTACGCCAACCTGATAGATTCATTGGTCTGGGAGTGGCTTCAGATTTCCCAGAGGGACTAAATGAATTAGATCCCAGGACCTATGACGAGGCAATTCGAGACAAAGATGTGGATTCTTAAAAAACTACAATGGAGTCTGAGATTAGATCTATTGATCACAATTAAGTCTGGGAGCTTGTAAAACCACAAGATGGGGTAAAACCCATTAGCTGTAAGTGGGTCTACAAGTGCAAGAGAGGATCTAACAGGAAGGTTGAAACCTTCAAGGCAATATTAGAGGCAAAAGAGTATACTCAGAAAGAAGGGATCGATTATGAGGAAACCTTCTCGCCGGTAGCCATGCTTAAGTCAATATGGATTCTCTTGTCTATTGCCGCTCATTTAGATTATGAGATCTGGCAGATGGATGTCAAGACAGCTTTCCTAAATGGAAGTCTTAAAGAAAAACATCCACATGAAGCAGCTAGAGGGATTCATTGCTAAGGGCCAAGAGCACTTGGCGTGTAAGATTAAGAGATCCATTTATGGACTTAAGCATGTATCGAGGTCTTCGAACATCCGATTTGATGAGGTTATCCAATCATATGGATTTGTGTGAAGTCCGGATGAGAGCTGTGTGTATAGGAAATGTGACGAAAACGCGGTGGCATTCCTCATACTTTATGTTGATGACATCTTACTTATTGGAAACAGTAAGAAGGCGTTGTGAAACATTACGGTGTGCTTGTCTGAGCAGTTCGATATGAAGGATCTAGGTGAAGCCGGACATGTCCTTGGCATCAAGATCGTTCGAGATCGTCAGAATAGGATGTTATGTCTGTCCCATGAGACTTATATCGATACAGTGCTAGCTAGGTTTGGCATGCAAGATTCCAAGAAAGGTTTTATGCCGTACAGACATGGAATTCATCTATCCAAGGAAATGTGTCCCCAAACACAGTCTGAGATAGAAGAAATGAAAAAAGTACCATATGCTTCGGCTGTGGGAAGTTTAATGTTTGCCATGCTATGACTAGGCCTGATATATGCTATGCCGTCGACATGGTAAGCAGATATCAGTCTAACCCTGGACAAGGTCACTAGACTGCGGTCAAAAACATTCTCAAGTATCTTAAAAGGACTCGAGATTACATGTTGGTTTTCCGCTCTGATAGTATAGTGCCTTTGGGTTATACGGACTCAGATTTTCAATTCGACAAAGATCAGAGTAAGTGTACCTCGGGCTATGTGTTTACGTTAAGAGGTAGAGCCATCACTTGGAGGAGCATAAAGTAGAAATGCATTGTTGATTTCACTATGGAAGCCGAGTATATAGCTGCCTCTAAGGCTGCAAAAGAGGTTGTCTAGCTTCACGGGTTCCTAGTAGTCTTGGGCGTGGTTCCTAATTTGCCTAAGACTATCACGATATACTGTGATAACTCTGGTGCAGTGGAAAATTCAAAGGAACCCAGAGCCCACAAAGCAAGTAAACACATAGAGTGAAAGTATTATCTTATACGAGAGATCGTTAAGATAGGAGACGTGGCGGTGGTCAAGATTGTATCGGAGGACAACCTGCTGATCCATTCATGAAGAGCTTGCCAGCTAAGACCTTTGATTGTCACGTGGAGAAAATAGGAGTGAGATGCAGACCTGGTGGCGCAGTTTGAGTTGATAGTTTTGATTGGAGAGTTAGCCAATTAGTTTTTATGCTTGAAAGACACGCTTCAAGTATAAGTGGGAGATTGTTAGTTTTGTATACTGGAAGACTTGTCTTTGTATACTTTTCTAATGATGTGATGATATGAAATGAAAGTTATTGCAGTCATTGTTTGCATTTAGATTATGTTCTATAATTGTTCTATGTAATGTTCCATATACTTACATTGTAGATGATATAGTGTGGAAAGTCACACGGTAAGATCATATCATTAGAACCTTGTTTGTATTAAAGAGCTCACGGCTTAGATAGTCCTGAACACACCATCGGTACACCATAGAATAATATGATAAGTTAGTTTATCTTGACTAACTTATTATTCTAGTACACTTGTTAGTGTATTGAGGAGGATCACGATAGGATATTATGCTCTGTCTCTGACCCAGTTAGTGAGAGAATAAAGATCTACAGAGTTCAGGTTCTGAACTCATGTGATATTGGCGAACATATGTGTGCATTGTTTGTTACTTTGATTTATCAATGGGTGAGATCTTTTCGTAGATCAAACTCGATATCTTGGATAATAACAATGTATCCATAATGTCTCAAGCAGTATGCATGAGCACCGTGTCCTGGTGCGCCAAGTTGATGATGTTCTCTTGAGGAAACACAAGTTCATGTTGAAACCCTGCAGGTGGAATTTATTCCTTACATGGTAAAGCTTGTGTGGTACTACTCAAGGTTTTAGATGTTAATTAATTATAGTTATCAGAGGCTGACATAATTAATTAATGAACATTATATCTTAAACACGGGGAATGACTAGACTAAAGGAGAAAGCATATTCGTAAATATTTATTAAATTGGTAGATCAGTTTTACTTCTTTAGTGGAATAAAAGTAAAACTTAATTTATTTAATTATACCCTAAGTTTATTGAATATTGGATATTAAATAAATTAGTGGGCCAATTTAATATTGGATACTAAGGGAAGGGGTATGAGTGTGTTTATTTCACACTCAGCAGGAAAGAACCATTCCTGCACAAAGGGACTGAGCATTACCATAAATGTTCATCAGCATGTATATGAACAATTTTCAAATTCTTGTGTAGATCCTTGTCAATGACTAGTTCTGACTCGTTATTGTCATCACTGGTTTTCTTGGATTTTCCTCCAAATTCTCTGTCTAACGGATACCTAGAATACGTAAGAATAGAGTTCTCTCTTATATATACGTTTTGCCATTTTCAGATATCATTATACGCTTCACAATTCCAAATTTTGAAGCTGCTCTCTCAGAAATTCTGATATCTCTCTTTTGTTCTACTCTTCTTTCTACCATTATCATCCCCTTGATCATACACAGAAATATTTTCTAGTCTTTTCAATGGCACCCAAAAGAAAACTTGTTCGTCCAAAGAAGGTTGTTAAACCAAAAAAAATTTATGAAAAGGTGACTTATTCCAAACCTCAGGATCAGTTCTATGAAGAAGATGATTTTGACAGACAAGTTCGTGGAGAATCCTCATAGAAGAAGCCTGCTCAGAGGGCACTACAGGATGAATCCTCTAGCAAGGACACTAAAGAGTACATTGAGACATTCCATGGAGAAGAAGAAGAAGAAGAAGAAGACTTGGAGGAAGAAGAACCAAAAGTTGCATCTTCTCCAAAGAAATCAAAGATTCAGAATCTTACTCTCCAAGATCTTCTGAAAGAAACAACAAGATCATACAACGTCAACAAGAAAGTTGTTGCAAAGAAAGCCAGAACAAAGGGCACTGTAGCCAAGAAATCGAAGAAGACTACAACCCATGCCACAGAGAAAATCATCACAGCACCTGCTGAACAAGCCCTTCAGAAAAAGAAGGGATCTGCTACTGATGATACAGTTGTGCCTAATGATATTCCTATACATGAAGAGGAACATATTGATGAAGAAAGTGTTGCCAAGAAGACATCACCAGTTAAAGCTATTCTAGAGAAGGTGATTTCAGAATAACCACCTACTACTAAAGGAGAAGTTGTTTCAGAGGAGGATGATATCCACTGAGTATTAAGATGAAGACTATCATTGCTACTGCAAATAGAAAGAACAAGGTCATCAAATGGCCTTTAGTTGTTGATCCTGAAGAAACAAAAGATGTTCATAGTTCACCTTCTAAATCTGCTGAAAAGACTCATGTTCCACAGTAAGAAAAGTTATTGGCATCGGCTCAGTATGATCTGTTTACTAGATCACCTGTGAAGAAAAAGACACCAAGGAAGAAGTCTTCTACTAATATTGTTCAGAGAACCCCTGTGACAAGAAACAAAGCCTCAACCACTCCACCATCCACAACACCAACTATAAGGAAACAGAAAGCTATTACAACTGCTGGTCCATCCAAGATGACGAAAAAAGCTATTCATCCCGAGCATGTACCTGAAGATGTTCACTCTAAGTCAAGTGAACATGATGCTGATATTCACAAACAAATCATCAATTTGTCAAGTATCACTAAACATGCTTTATTTCAATCAACAAAGCATGCTGAGTTATGGGACAAGGTGAAGAAAAGGTAGTTGATATCTGAGAAAAAGGTGGATAAGGATACACTCCTAGCTACTGAGGTATATTCTTTATTGGAGGAAGGAGGTTTGTATTGAGGGTGAATGAATTTGTTCCTTTGGTTGTATTTGAATTTTATTGCAACATGCCTAAGGAGATTGATGATCCTGAATCTGAAGACTTTCACAAAGTCTTGTCAGAGGGGAGATCCTGAATTTCTCAACATAAATAATCAATGAGTTTCTAGGGTGTACTGTTGGGGGGGGAGATGGAAGAGATAGGTGACTGGGGGATGGTTGCTGAAGAACTAACCTAGGGCATCTATACCAAGTAGCCCTCCAATCCTCAAACAATTCCATTATCAAACTTGTCGCAGAAGTATGGAGCTTTGTTCAAAATTATGATACACAACTGGATGCCCACAAAGCACAGAGCTGTAGTCACACAAGCACAAGGAAGTGGTGTCAGGTCCTCTATGATATCCATCTCTGACCTATAGCATCATGAGGAAGTAGAAAAATAACGTCTCTACCAAGAATGACAGAATCATACCACCCAAGAAGCCTCTGGTGAAAAAAGTTGCTCCTGAGATTGATGATCATCATCTGCGCATTCAGTTCAAGAAGTTAATTGCTTCACAGAAAGGAAGTGATGCATCTATAGAGAAGCCTTCACAGAAAAATCTTGTGCTGAAATTTCTAGAGCATAGTCTGGAGTTACATGCTCATTTGATCTCTGAGCATACTTCTGAGAAGATGAAGATTCAAGCTCTGAGAGCTGAACTTTCATCTGGAGAAGAGTTTGCCTTTCCAGCAGCTGATGTACCTGAACATGTTCACAACTTGCACAAACTTGCAAGTACTGATGTAGCTACGACTCAGAAGGGATCTCCATCGACTGTATTATAAGGTGAAGACCATGATGATCAATCTGCAGAAGAGAATGATGTAGAAGAAGAAGCAGCAGAAGAGGAAGCTGTAGAAGAAGAGGAGCAAGGAACTGAAGAAGAAGAGGCTGAAGAGGCTGAGGAGGAGACAGAGGAAGAACATAATGATGCTGAAGAAGGAGAATCTGAAGAAGAAGAGGAAGAGCCTGCATCTAATAAATCCGAGTAGATTTCTTTTTACTCCTTTGCCTTTCTCGGTGGCAAATAGGAGTAAATGCTAGATATTTTTTAAAATTTCTCCTGTTCAAGTTTTATTATCTTGCATCCATGTTTTTTGCAAGATATCTTTTTGCTTAATTTCTGTAATATCAATTTATTGATATTATATTTTGAAAAGATATTTTTATCTGCTTAACTATGATCCTAATCTATTAAAAAATTGAAACTGCTGATGAAAAAAAAGAATATGATAAAAAACACAATACAGCAGAACATATACAAGCTGATAAAAGAATGAAAAAACAGCAGGATCATATGAACATCGACATTCAAGAATGTTTTAAGGTACATGATCCTTCAGATGAAAGATTGTGTTCTATAAAAATATGGAGCTGATTTGCCAACAGATAAAGACAAAGGGGGAGATTATTAGTGCCATCTGCACTAAAGTGTTTGCGATTGTCATGATCTTTATGGCAATTCAAAATAACACAAAGGTTTTGGTTTTTCAAGTTTGAAGACCATGTTCTGGACATTATGATAAGAACATTCCACTGCCAATTTGATCCTTGTGATCATTATGTGTCTAGTCTGTGTTTGAAATCGTTTCATTCACATATTTAAAGGAGTCTCGGGAGAGATTTTCTATGGGAACTAGAGGGAGTCTAAGTTGTAAGGGAATCTTACAATTCAGTCTATCAAAAGAGGTTTTAGTGTGTAGGAAAGGGGTCGAGTGATAGGAGGTCATCGTGTAATAGCCTTTGTAACCTTGCAATGGAGTAGTGGATTATTTCTCACTGACTTGGAAAAGTTTCCCTGATGTAGATCAGTTGATCGAACAGGGTTATCAATCTCGTGTTATTTATTTGCTTTCAGTTTATCTTTCTGACCGTACATGTTCACTATAATGTATGTGTACATGATATTGAACATGTCTGCCTAGTTTATGTAACTTCAATAGAAATATAAATATAGAAAGTGTTTGAAGGGGATCAAAATTTTCAGATTTATTTTCTTGTATCTTTCGAAACATAGCACTATAATTTGGAATAGATTTTGTTATTAATATCAAATTTTCCAAGTTTAGTTAATTAGGGTAATTGTCAAAATTTTGAGATATAAATTTAGTGGATATTTTAATTAATTTTCAGATTTAATCTTAATGGAAATTTCGAGAATTATATGATTTTATTTGGTAGATAATTATAATTAATTTCCAAATTTTGTCTTATAGCTAATTTCGAATTTTTTAATTTAATTAATAGTAACTTTCGAAATTATTTCATGTATGGATTTAAGCTTATCATGTAATTATGATAGTTGTATTTGTAGACTGTTTTGTTTGTAGATGGAACCAACTATCATGGCTCCTTAATTATGTGATGGATGTATTTAATTTTATGTTGAATGTATGTTGGTCGTATACCGGTTTGGCTACGTGATTTTTAATTCATGAGAAAATCTATGAATTAGGTCTTGGCTATTTATTTTATTATTTTATTTTAATGTAATTGGAAAAATAAATTGTTAGCCCTAGTAGGTGATTTTTGAAAATCACCTAAGTATTAAGTTGTATTTTTATTTTCTTTTTATTCTAGATATATTAGAAATTTTCCTTTTGGGATAGATATTATATATTGAATAAGGATAGAAAATCAACTCAAAGAAGAAAAGTAGTGCAACCCCAGTAAAGAAAGGACATCCTGAACACGTCCCGAAATCCTAATTGGAGGTAGGATTTTCGGCGAGGCGATGGTGGAAATGAAAATCAATGTTCAGTATTCCGGAGCTGTCTTTCCAAGTTTATCTCATGAAGCAACATGATAAATATGCCATGATAGTTGGTTTTAATTATTATGCTTATACTGTTGTTTAGCATGCAATGGTTGTCAATCCTTTTATGTGATGCTTTGCATATTTAATAGGATAAGATGAAATCTCAAATATAAATAAGTAAGTGGGAGAGATACATACCAAACGGTCTCCATTAATATGGTTTAATTGAGAAGTGATGGGCATGCATATTGACAATAGGTCTTCCTCCAAAACGGATGTGTCAAATCACTAGATTCTCTAGAAATTAAACTTCTTAATATACTACTCAAAAATCCCGATCTAGCGACGGGGTTTTCCGTCGCTATAATGGTACGACCTCATCGCTAAATCCTCTAGTGACGGTATAACGACAGGAAAAACCCCGTCGCTAATCACGCGCGACGGTGGCTCGCCCGTCGCCAGGGCTTAGCGACGGATCTAGCAACGGAAAACCCCGTTACTAAGTCCGAAGCCTGGGCGATGAGTTTAGATAGCGACAAGGCTTCCCGTCGCTAGATCCATCACTAAAATTATAATTTAAAATTTTTAAATTATTGATTGGCCCGGCCCGCGAATGAGCCCCCGACCCGGGGGCCCGGTCCGTGAATGAGCCCTTGACCCGGCTCGATGAAAGGCCCGCGCTCAAGCCCGCCAAGAATAATTGTGTATAATATTATTCACCTAAGAGGATTCGAACATGTAACCTCCTAGAAGGAGGGCCAAGCACTTATCCATTGGGGCAAGTTCAATTGATATTATATTGATAGTTTAAATAATATATATATACTTATATGATTTTTTCATAATTTATTTTTCTTTATCTCTATAAATTAAAAGTGTTATATTATTATTAATATATTTATATATATTTGTGCACAAATATATATATATATATATAATATTGATATTATATTGTATTATATATCAGTATATAAGAACTATAATTTAAGGTGATACTCATTAAGTATCCATGCATACAAAAATTATATCTCTAATATAAATTTAATATGGAGAAAGATTATAAAAGTTTTTAATTAAATTATTTTAAAAATTATATATATAAATATATATATATATATATCATGGTGAAAATGTGGTTAAATAGTCTTACTTTGTGTTTCATACTAAATATCATGATGAATTAAATTATTTTTACTTACATAATAAATAACTATAGTTTATAATTAAAAATTAAAATCCATTATATACTATATTATGTATATATTTTCATAGTATATTTTAGTTTGTTAATATATAATTGATTAATCTTGTAGTAGTAACTATAATAAATATTATGTTAAACTTAATACATTTTTTTAAATATATAATAATATACTAATTAGTTTATTTATGAGAATAGTAATAAATCTATTTTGTATAGATTTGTATTTAATAAGGAAATAATACAAATTTAAAGATGTGATATTAATAAATGTGTATAGTTGCGATATTATATTTCAAAAATTCAAATAAATGAATAAAAATATAAAAATGATTTTAATAGGGAGAATATTTGTATTAGAATAGATTGAAATCATGTTTAATTATTTTAAAAATAATTAAATAAAATTTAAAAGATAAATAAAAAAATTAAAAAAAAAATTAAAAAAAAAAATTAGCAACGGGAGTTCCCGTCGCTAGCCCCGTCGCTATGTTGTAACTACGGGAACCTCTGTCGCTAGATTTATAAAAATAATGATATATTAAAATTTTAAAATCTAGCAACGGGATTCCCCGTCGCTAGAACTAGCTATGGGGAACCCCGTCGCTAGCCTCGTCGCAAGATTTTCTGTCGCTATTTTCGTCGCTAATGGCGACCCGTGTCTGCCCCGTCGCTAGAATAGACTTTTTTGTAGTGATAAGATAATTGTAGGACACTACTAGAATAAATTGACTCATCCAACTAGAGCAATAAATTCGAAATAGTGACCTTGGGTGAAGATGATAGTGTTCACACTTGGATGTAATTTATTAATAAACGTCCACACTAACATGGCTTATCAATTAGATGATTACATGACCGTAATAGTTTCTGACTATTAATTTGCTTTTCATAAGGAAACTTGATTGGAGGTGAATTAAGGGTTAATAACCTGTTTAATGATGAATTTTATAAATATCCACACTAACGTGGCTTATAAGAAATATTTTTAAAATATCGATGGATATACATATAATTTTATGAGGGTTTTGATTATATATGATTTATCCTGAAGGTTGTGACTGAACTGCACGTTTATTTTTTAATTATTTCTATATCATCATGACACTCTCTAACATGTCCTCAATTCTCAAAGAAAATAAACTCATCGATGAAAATTATAAAGATTGGATTCAAAATTTGAACCTTGTCTTAACTGTTGTAGATTTTAAATTCGTACTTGAGGAGGAATGCCGTCAAAAGCGAGATGAGAATTTTGGTGAAGTGCAGAGAGCGGCTTATGATAAATAGGTTAAAGCTAATGAGATAGCGCATTGTTACATTTTGGCTTCTATGTCAAATGTGTTACAACATCAACATTAGTCTATGAAAACCATTTATGACATAACGTTAAATCTCAAGGAGCTTTTCAGATACCAGAATTGCTCTGCTCGATATTTGGCAATGAAAAACCTGATGAACACAAAGATGTTGGATTCCATACCAGTAAGAGATCACGTTCTCTAGATGATGGGCTTTCTGTCAGAGATCGAAGCCCTGGGTTGCGATTTGGACGACAAATCTCAAATAAACATTGTGCTTCACAGTCTGTCACCGAAGTTTGAGCAGTTCGGAGATCGAAGCCCTGGGTTACGATTTGGACAGCAAATTTCAAATAAACATCGTGCTTCACAGTCTGTCACCGAAGTTTGAGCAGTTCAGGATGAGCTTTAACATGATAAAGAAAGATGTTACTTTATCAAAACTTCTCATGGATCTTCAGGCAGCCGAGCATATCCAGAGATGAAGCTTGGAGGCACACATAGCTGAAAACAGGGCATCTTCTTCGGCGACCAAGAAGAAGAGATACACACCTCAGAAGGCTACAAATGTGGTGCCTAAACCTAAGAAAGCCAAGGCAAAGATTCCTCCAGAGGACTTCAAATCTAAGACAAAGTGCTTCAAGTGCGGTCAGCAAGGATACTGGAAGTCTACATATCCCAAAAAAGAAGAAGAAGGGTACATGTTTAGCTACTTGTTCTACCTGATCGTAGGTAATAGATATTGGAGCTACTGATCATGTTTGCATGTCTTTGTAGGGGTTCCTAGTAAAAAGGTAGCTGAGTGAATGCGAGATTACCATCTACATGGGTAATGCTATGAAAGTAGCGGCTGTTATAGTGGGAGATGTTACTTTACCTTTCAGTAGTGATAGAATTTTAGTTTTAAAGGATTGTATTTATGTACCAAATTTTAGGTGAAATCTTATTTCAGTTTCTAAGTTGTTTTTGAACGGATATTCTGTTTCTTTTGATAACAAGATCATTATCACAAGTGGTAAATATTTTATCTATTCTGGCACATTGGATGTGCATATTTATATACTTAATCCTATGCAAAGTACTACACAAATGCAATTACTGAATACATCAATCACAAACCTTAATAAAAGGAAAGAACCTTCAGAAGTGAATCAAACCTATCTTTAATATCTTAGGTTTTGTCATATTAACCTTAAGAGGATACAAAGGCTCATATATGATAGACCACTGTCTTTATTGGTCTTGGAAACATTTTCTTTGTGTGAATCCTGTTTGGAAGGTAAAATTACTAAGCGTCTTTTCAAGTCTAACGGGAATAGAACTGAAGAGGTATTAGATTTGATTCACTCTGACTTGTGTGGCCCTATGTCAGTTCAAGCTCGAGCAGGGTATAAGTATTTCATGACATTCGTTGATGATTACTCAAGTTATGGATACATATACCGGTTACGTCACAAGTCTGAATGCTTTGAGACATTCAAAGAATTTAGGACAGAAGTGAAAAAATGAACATATAAAAGTATCAAATCACTGCGTTCTGATCGTGGTGATGAGTACCTCTCAGGTGAGTTTAGGAACTACTTGGCAGAGAATGAGATTATATCCCAGTTGACTACACCTAGCACACCACATCAAAATGGCGTAGTGAAAAGAAGGAAAATAACATTATTAGAGATGGTTAGATTGATGATAAGCTATTAGAGTTCCATATTTCGTTTTGGTGATTTGCCCTAGATATAGCAGCTTACATTCTTAATGTGGTTTCATCAAAATCAGTTCCTTCTACACCCACAGAACTCTTGACTGGTCGAAAGCCCAGTCTGGGTTACTTTCATACAGATGTTAGATTGTTCCTTGGATATCCTAAGGGAATGAAAGGTGGTTTATTCTATAGTCCTAAGGATCAGAAGGTCATTGTGAGCGTTAATACTCGATTCTTAGATGAAGACTATGTGATAAATCACAAACCCAGGAGCGAGATCGTTCTTGAGGAGCTTCTGGGAGGGGTTCAAATTCTACACCAACTATATAAGAAGAGGTACCACCAATAATTGCACAACGTGTCACAGAAGTACATGAAATGCCTTTTCAAACACTTTTCCTTCTTCAATTGACTGAAAACATAAGATCCACCTACTTCCCAAGTGCCCACACTTGGTCTCTCTTGTAACCTCTATGAGATCACGATCTTCAGCAATAGATTCGCACCCAAAGTGTTTGTCCTAGACAAACTAAACTACTAGAACTTTGGAATGAACATTTTACGATTTTTGCCCAAAAAATAAAGTTAATGAAATAAGAATGATAAATAAATATAATAAGGAAAAAATAAATCTATAAAATTAATATGTTTAATTTTCAAATAACTTTAATTTATTAATAATTATTATATAGTTTGATTATATATATATATAATTCTATGTACTTCAAACCATAAAATATAAAAATGTTATTTTTTGTGTATATTATTTGTTTAGTATAATAATTATATGAGCTTAAGATCTTTTTTTTTCTTGAGTTGGGGATGTGCACTACAAGAAAAGCGGGGTTTAGCGACCGACACTAGCGACAGATGCGTATCCGTCGGTACTAGCGACGGACTAATGACGGTTAGTCCGTCGTTACCTTCTAAGCCGGAAAATTTGGCAGGGCCAGTTCGCGGTTAAAATTTACGACGGACCTGCAACGAAAATACTATCGTTACAGTTAATGACGGACGTGGCCCGTCGTTAGGGTTTTTTTTATTTCAATAATAATACTAATGACGGATATAATCCGCCGTTATATTTTTTTAAAAATTTCCATTTATTTTAGTTAAGTTACGATGAATTAATTTCGTCGTTAGTTATTTTATTTATTTTAGTTAAGTTACGATGGATATTATTCGTCATTAGTTATTTTTTAAATATATCCGATTTAATTTTTAATATTAACGACGGATGAATTCCGTTGGTAGTCCGTCGGTAAAAGTCGAATATACAGATTGATCCAGGCGTGGAAATTTCATTTCAGAACGGAGCCCTAAGCCCCAAATCACCCAACCCCCTTCTTCCCATCCCGGTGAACGGCGGACCAGTCCCCTTCCCATCCCGACGACGAGCGGCAGCCTGGGTAGCGACGAGGCGGCGGTGGCAGCGATGAGGCGGCTGTGGTAAGTCTCAGTTCTCTCTCTCTCTCTCTCTCTCTCCCTCCCTCCCTCCCTCTGCCTTCTCTCTGGTCTACCTCTCTCAATCTCTCTATCTCTCTGCCCCCCCTCTCTCTCTCTATCTCTCTACCCTCTCTCTCGTCTGCCCCCCCTCTCTCTCTATCTCTCCATCTCTCGGTTAGTTTAGGTTAGATTAAGTTAATTATTAGTTTAAGTTAGATTAGGTTAATTATCTTATATGATAGCTTGTATAAAGTCAGACTATACAATATTGTAAAAATACGGGCCATATTATAGTGTGAAAGATTAAGCTAACTTTAATTGCTATTTGGGAACTAATTGTTATATTTAAGCTGTCGATCATGCTTCTGCAATTATATCAAAATTTAATTTTATTGTTGTTTTTATAAATTTAATTTAAGTTCCAGAATTATGTTATATAGCTGCATTAACCTTTAAATTTTGTATTTTTTGCGGCACTTGATTTTGCACAATTGGTAAAAGCCACAAACAAAAGATTAAAGATATTAGTTTAATTTGAAATATTAATGATTTTACGGTTTAAATTAAAATAGATGTATGATATATAGGTGTGTTGTATTATAATTATTAATAAGCATGTTCTCCAATTGTCGAAATAAAAATTAAATTAATTAAATATGATGTTATTTATGCTACATATGTTGTGTTATAATTTAATTTATTGTAAGCATGTTATTCAATTTATTAAATTCAAGTCTATGTTAGATATATGATGTGATTTATGATATGTGTGTTGTTGTAAATATTTATAAGCATGTTATTTAATTTATTAAAATAAAATTTAAATTATGCTATTGTGAATGGGATGAGGGCCACTGGATCCCACTTTATGAATTGTTTAATTTGAATGAGATGAGGGCCTCTGGATCATTCTTTATGAATTGTTGGTGTTTGTTGGTATTGATTAAGTAGTTATTAGTGGAACATAGATCAATTAGCGTAGAGTCGAGAACTTGGGACTAGGATTTTCACATAGGTGCTGCCAAAATTTTGAATTTTTTTAATCAAGTATTGATTCAATTGTTGGCATTTGTTGGTTTTTTTGTTGGTATTGATTGATTAACTAGAGGAACATAGATCAATTAGCGTAGAGTCGAGAACTTGGGACTAGGATTTTCACATAGGTGCTGTCGAAATTTTAAATTTTTTTTAATTTTATTTGAAACTCGATTAATTAGATAAATTTTCGACTAGCTTCTCGTCTAACAATGAGCGCTAATCGTGATTGAATGTACAAACGATATGGGGCTAATGGGTGTTTAAATCCGGATTTTCTGAATGGACTTGAAAGCTTCATCGAATTTGCTGCTAGTCAGCCTGCGTTCATGGATGGAGATAAAATTAAGTGTTCGTATCGTAAATGTGATAACATTCCCTTTTAAAATCAATATACAGTTCGGTTGCACATTGGGAGGAATGGGTTTGTGAAAATTATCACGTCTGGAGGTATCAAGGAGAAACAGCAGAGACTACTGCTACAACTTCGAATATTGGGTGGGAGACTGTATCAATTACGTACCACCAAATGGTCTTTGATGCTGGTGGTCCAGATCTTCACATAGATGATAGTGTAGCTAATCAGATTCCGGAGGAGCCTCCTAACCCAGAAACACCAAAATTATATGACATGTTGGATACTGCAGGTAAAGAGTTGTGGCCTGGGTGTTAGATGCATTCATAATTGTCACTCGTAGCTCGTCTCATGACCTTGAAATCTAAGAGCAACATGTCACAAAAGTGCTTCGATCAGATTACAAAATTGATAAAAGAGATAGTGCCTGAAAATAACTTAGTCACAGAGAATTTCTATACCACAAAGAAATTATTGCGCGGTATGGGATTACCAGTAGAGAATATTGACTGCTGCTTCAGAAATTGCATGATCTTTTGGGCGGGAGACAGTGGATTGTTGGAATGTAAGTTCTGTGGCCATCCTTGATACAAGGGTTGATACAAGTTCTGTTGGAATGCATTGATTATGTTGTTATTTGTTGGACTTTGATGCCATCTCACAAGGTATCGATGGCCACGACTCAGATATTTAAGAGACACATCGATCCAACTGGCGTTTCTTGGAAGGCGGTGCTTGGGCCTATCAAGGAGTTGTATTTTGAGGATTTCAGGGTATAATATATTTACTTTTCAAATTAAGTATTTAGTTAAAAAATCAGTTAAATAACTAATGCTGTTTATTTCGTATGCAGAAATTGTTCATGAGGGAGCCCAGCTTGGACGAGGTGGTGCGTTGTCTCTGGTTCTCGAGGGCGGCCGATAGATATCGAGACATGATTCACACAGTCAAGAAGAACAGGAACAGGAAGAGGCCAGCATACATTCCTTTAGATGTGTGGCCTACTGAGAGGACGAGGAGATGAAGAAAAAGGCTCGTACTGCTTCACAGAATACAAGGTCTGAGCCTGATGGATTAGGAACGGGCATGATCATACATAAGGGAAGGTTCAGATGTGCAGTGCAGCATGGAGATGTATTGGTAATTAATTTTTATATATCAAGTTATTTAAATTTATGCAATTCATTTAAACATGTTTAACCATTTTCGTTTATGTTATTTGAATAGTCGCAGGCACAGGGACTCGCAGACGAGCAGGTTGGGTGGGAACTATTTTTGAGACTCCACCGTGATAAGGATGGACACTTCACTGATAAGAAGAGCGAGCGACTTGCTGTAAGTATTTAATTTATAAATAATCTATATATATATATGTGTGTGTGTGTGTGTGTGTGTGTTAACGACTTGTTATGTTTAGGCGGAGGTGGATATGACCGCCCTTTATCTAGAGGCGCTCAGAGGGATGAATAAGAAGAAGCGCATCTTCAGCACTGAATCTCAGTCGCACTTCTACAGTGGCGACAGCAGCAGCAGCAGTTAAAAGTATCCTTTCAGGCGCCATCTTGCAGCTCTTTTTTACGGAGGAGGCCTTCACTCAGCGTGTGAATGAGATGCGGACCCAGATACGGAACTAGGTCAGGACCGAGATCCGGAAAGAGGTCAGGACCAAGATGCAGCAGCTGCAGTCGCAGATGGAGGCTCAGTGGGCCCAAATGTTCGCCAGATTTGGCCAGCCACCACAGTTCCCCCCGCCCCAGCCCCCCCTGATCAGTGACAGTATTTTATCTTAGAATAATTACATTTTAATTGTGTTCTAATTTAATATATTGGAATTTGAATATTTAATATATTATATTTTTCATATTACTATTTCATTTATGATATTCGATTTTAATTAATTTGAGGAATATAAATAAAAATAAAAAAATAAAAATAATAATAGCGACGGACCATGTTCTAACGGTTTACCGACAGATTACCGATGGATCGCTTACAGTGAATTTAACGACGGATTAAAATCTGTCGCTTGTAGCGATGGACTTATACCGTCGGCAGTCCATCGTTAATTCATCATTGGCCACCGGCCGACCAATCGGCGATGACGCACAAAGGTGACGGATATTCCGTCGGTAATATAATGGCAGATAATAATTCCGTCGCAAGAATTATATAATGACTAGATAATCGGCGACAGACGTTGTCCATCGTTAATCCATCGCTAAGGACATATAGCTACGGAAATTTACTCTATAGCGACGGAAAAATCCGTCGCTAAAATCCGCTTTTTTTGTAGTGGTGGGTGCAATTTTCAATAAAAATATTAATTGAACGGGGTGGAATTTCACTTTTTTTATATTGAGGATAACCCGCAACCGCTATCGAAGTGCTCATTTGGTACATTGTGTAATAACTTGCAAACTACACAAGGGAGGTAAACCAGACTTGAAAAATTATGTGTGACAGGCTGACACCTAGTAGCGTTGGTGGTGGAATTTAAACTAAAAATATTTAGTCTCAGAAAAACACCACTCCATCATTAGACCAACCCCAAGAGGACAAATTATGCTTTCCTTTTGTTTTATGGTATATTTATTGTGAAAAAATAAAAATGTAATGTGGAAGTGCAATATGCCAATTACTCGCTAAAAACACACAATTATTAGAAATTACTCTATTAAAATAATAGGATCTGATTTCAACTAATCTATATATTATATAAAAATAGAATAGTAGGGACATTTTTGACAATTCATATTTAATTGCATTTTTTATAAAAAAAAATCCAACCAATGCATCTATTCAAGAGTTGGGACGTCTGCATTTTCTGAAAAAATAATTATAATTATTCAAGGTATGCACCTGTTGAGATGGGTGGGAGGAGGCATATGCATTTTTTGAATAATATTAAAAAATATTTATATAAATTATTCAACCTCCGCATATATCTGTTGAAAGAGGTTGGACGCATCTCTTGAAGAGTTAGGTCAATGTCAAAAATCTATAAAAACCATTTTAGTGGAAGATATTCATGGAAGAAGAAAATCTATTGCCCTCAAAAGATTCCAATCCATTTTCTCAAAAACAGTGCAATTTTGCAAAATAAATATAATTATACTTTTGTGATTTATGATAGAAATGACGATGAGAAACCTATTTAATTGCATATATTTGTGACATTGGTTGTTGTCTTGCTTGAATATTTCCTATTGTGTAGGTAATGCAAAGTAGTCTGCATTTTGAGTTTTGTATATGCAGACAAGTCCTATTCCGCAAAAAAAAAAAAAAAAAAAAAAAAAAAAAAAGCAGCCCGAACGAGTTTGTAAGAAATATGGATTCATCACATAGTCAGGTTTTGTATATTTATTCCTCCGGATAGTGTTGTTACTGCTAGAATTTTCATCCTGAATTTGATTCCCTTTTCCTTTTTCTTGAATTTAATTATATTTGTTCTACCTTCTAATTGGTTGTGGGAGGTTCTCTATTATTTTATTCTTGGAATATTGGGGATTTTTATTTGGAGAAAAATCGAATATTAGAGAATTTCATAAGTTAGGATTCTTGATATTTCCTTTTGTGGGGATCGATTTTTTGGGTTTTTTTTCTCAATATTTGATGGATATATATATATATATATATATATAGGATATGGTTCATATGAGAACACCTTGTTGGTGTGAGAAATGAGAACACATCTTACACCATCCAATTTAATGATCCAATGGTTGAGATTTAAGGTGGCAATTTCGTAAATAATAGGGCAAAAAATAAGAAAGGAGGGCTATTTTCGTCTAAATCCATTAAAATTGATGATGTCAGCAATTAAAAAAAAAATCTTAAAAATTTTAATCGACCATAACTTCCTCGTTTTTAATCCAATGCACACAAAAAATATATCAAATTAAAGCTCTCTTCATGCTCTTTCATTTAAGATATCGAAAGGCTATGTTTGGATGAAAAAATATGAACGAAAAATAAAAAAGAAATTTTTTTACGCGTGCCCAGGTTGTAAATGCTTTCGTTAGCATATAATAATTCTTCGTCAGCATTATGATAACATATGAACGTATGCTAATGAAGTATTTGTCATATGCTAACATAATATATTCGATGTGCTAACAAAGAATTATCATAATGCTAACATAGTATAAATTTATTAGGGTTTATTAAATCTCAATTATGGTTTATTTAATCTCGATTATGGTTTATTCCATCTAAGTATCATTATTCTTTTGAAATTTAATTTTTTGTTTATAGTTCATAATTAATTATTATGGTTTATCCTATCCAATTATAATTTATAACGTATGTTGATAGAGTATTGTCATATGCTAATATAGTGTATTCGCAATGCTGACGAACCAAAACTATAATGCTAACGTAGTACAAATATATTATTATTATTATGATTTCTTTCAACTCATTTAGGGTTTACCACATCCAATCAATGTTTATTTCATCTAATTAGGTTTATTTCATCCAATTATGATTTTTTCCATTTAATTAGGGTTTTATTAAATCGAATTTGGTTTATAATTAATTTTTAGAATATTTTTTTCGCCAACAATATTTGAAAACTTTAATTAGCATAACTATAATGCTTCGTTAGCATTATGATAATACTTTGTTATCATAACGATCTGTTATCAAATCCTCCGCGATTTTTATAAGAATTACCAAACTACAGTAATACCCCGCGCAAAAAACTTTTCAGATATTACAAAATTGCCACCGCCTTTTTCATCAAATCTGGACCTTTGATTTTTGATAGATGTATGGTGTAAGATGTGTTCTCATTTCTCATACAAGGGGTTATTTTTATATAACCCCACCCCTATATATATATATATATATATATATATATATATATATATTGTGTGAGTTAGGCTTATGAAGTTTTTAGTAAAGCAGTCGGGGATTCAAAGGTTGATGAAGATAAAACATAAAAAAATATTGTTTAACGGGCTATGTACATATATACATGTAATTTAATCTTATAATGTTACGTTTTATCTAATTTCTAACTAAAAATATTTAATTTCCAGCATTTTCTAGACAAGAGTTATTTTTATGATATTTACCTGATTAGAAATTAACATTTAATTTAATACAAATAATAAAATATGATCCACGTGCATGGCACGGTCTAATGCACTAGTAAATAAAATACAAGCTCAGTCAGTACATCAATTATTAAGCTCAGTCAGTACATCAATTATTTCTTAATAATTGATATCTATCACACTATAGCACAACACACATTCTCAATTCAGTTACTCTTCCTAATCCCTGCCGAATACATTTCAGTTGCAATAGCACTATTTTTCAACTCCAGATGTAAACATTGTACTCCACTATTCAAATATAAATAGATTGAATGGTTGTTTGTTTTTATTTCCAACCTATCACTATTCAAAAAATCGAAAATACATTTGTCTTATCCATTTTTAATTTCAATTTTCACTTTTTACAATTCTATATAATCTATTTGAATTTATATATATATAGAGGTATGTTATAATGAGTATTATGCTTCGTGTGAGAATTATGATCGTAACTTATTTATTATGATTTTATAACTTACCTTATTGTATTTTAGTGCTATTAGCATTAGCACTAAAATACAACAAGATAAAATATAATTTTTTTAAAAAAAATTAGCACTAAAATATAATAAAGTAAGTCATAAAATCTTAATAAATAAACATCTTTCCTAATTCTCACACGAATACTAATACCTATTTCAACCAAATCACATATATATATATATATATACACAGAATATTATTGAGACTCATTATTTATATATTCAAAAAACATTCTAACCATATAAATATTTATCTTTTAATCTCAACCACAAATTCAAATTGAAAAAATAATCAAACAAATATATTTCTATTTTCCAAACTTACAAATCTAATTATTAAACCATTCATCTTGATATTTTATTACATTTTCTTTTCAAAATCAACACAGTTCATAAACTGAATTAAAAATATTAAAAATTATGTTGAAAATAAAACCTAATATTCGCTTAAAGTTTTCGATACTCCCGAAAACTTGTTCGTTCGTACTATAAAAATATCGGTAACGTCGCATTCGGCTGCAAAAATAGCCCCACCCCGAATTAATATGACTATAATTTTTTTAAAAATATATATTTTTCAAGCAAACAAAAATATAAAATAAAATATCTAGGGGTGATGTGAATTAAAACATAGGAAATCTTTTTTTTTAGTAGTAGTATTTAAATTTAGTTACCTAAACCCTCCAATCATTAAGCACTATGTATTCCTGGGACCCACCATACATATTTAGTCCGACAAGACGTCATCCAACCATTACACGACTTTGAACATTTCTAAACAATTTGCCACTAAAAGTTGTACTACAAATTTCAAGTGCTTCGACACATGTACACCTTCTCCTTAGTTGCTGCTTTTTTGTGGCCCCCACTGTGATCTATATTCGCCAATTAAAATTTAGTATTTGAAGTCATCACGCCTCACGATGTGGACCGGATAAAAGCAATAGGGCTCCGGAAACCTACCGTGGTACGGTACTTATCGTACAGAAAAAAATATTGAAATGCCGAACTTTAAGGTATACCGATATTTTCGGTAAGGTATGATATCGTTCCGAGATTTTTCGGTAAGGTAACGGTATAGAATTTTAAAAATTGAGGTATACCGGCTTATACCGATACCGACGGTATACCGAATTTTTTAGGTATATACCGATAGTTCGGCATATACCGATATACCAGTATATACCGCTGGAACGGTATATACCGCACCAAAGGTATATACCGTATATTTGTGATATTATGTAAACATATGTATGTGTGTGTGAATTATAGATATTTAAACTTGATATATAATACATAGTAAATATGGTATACATACGTAAATATCTAGTAAATTTTCAATATCAAACACTTATAATTAATCATATATTATACTTAATGCATAGTAATCATAATTAAATGTGATCTTAATTAATACTTAGTAAATAATTCTTACGATTTCTAAGTAAACGATTTCAAATTTGTAATATTTAGTAAGTTTATAATATTTTATACAATGTATATTAATTATAAAAATATGATTGATATATAATACTAATAAATATGTTATACATTTATAAATATCTAGTAAATTTACAATATCTAACACTTATAATTAATCTTATGTTATACTTAATGTATAGTAATTCTAAATATGTTCTTAATTAAAACTTAGTAAATAATTCTTACGATTTCTAAGTAAACGATTTAAAATTTGTAATATATAGTAACTTTATAATATTTTATACAATTTATACTAATTATAAAAACATGATTGATATATAATACTAATAAATATGTTATACATTTATAAATATCTAGTAAATTTAAAATATCTAACACTTATAATTAATCTTATGTTATACTTAATGTATAGTAATTCTAAATATGTACTTCATTAATACTTAGTTAATAATTCTTACGATTTCTAAGTAAACGATTTAAAAAATTGTAATATATAGTAAGTTTATAATATTTTATATAATTTATATTAATTATAAAAACATGATTGATATATAATACTTAGTAAATATGTTATACATTTATAAATATCTTGTAAATTTACAATATCTAGCACTTATAATTAATCTTATGTTATACTTAATGTATAGTAATTCTAAATGTGTTCTTAATTAATACTTAGTAAATAATTCTTACGATTTTTAAGTATACGATTTAAAATTTGTAATATATAGTAAGTTTATAATATTTTATACAATTTATATTAATTATAAAAACATGATTGATATATAATACTTAGTAAATATGTTATACATTTATAAATATCTAGTAAATTTATAATATTTAACACTTATAATTAATCTTATGTCATACTTAATGTATAGTAATTATAAATATGTTCTTAATTAATACTTAGTAAATAATTCTTACCATTTCTAAGTAAACGATTTAAACTTTGTAATATATAGTAAGTTTATAATATTTTATGCAATTTATATTAATTATAAAAATATGATTGATATATAATACTTAGTAAATATGTTATACATTTATAAATATTTAGTAAATTTACAATATCTAACACTTATAATTAATCTTATGTTATACTTAATGTATAGTAATTCTAAATATATTCTTCATTAATATTTAGTAAATAATACTTACGATTTCTAAGTAAACGATTTAAAATTTGTAATATAAAGTAAATTTATAATATTTTATACAATTTATATTAATTATAAAAACATGATTGATATATAATAATTAGTATAAATATGCATTTATAAATATCTAGTAAATTTACAATATCTAACACTTATAGTAAATATATGAAATATATCATAAGATAGTACGATAAGGTATACCGATGTCGGTAATGTATACCGACATATAAGGTATACCGATATTGGTAAGGTATACCGATGTCGGTAAGGTATACCGAAATAAAGGTACGATAAAGCTATGCCATTTTTTCATACCGAACTTAATGTATACCATTGGAAGATATACCGAATGTTAAGGTAAGGTAACCGTATTGATTTTCTCCATACCGTACAAATAAGGTAAGGTAAAGATATGGTGAAAAAGTAAGGTACACCTTACCATCCCACCCCTATAACAGCTGACCACTCATGGTTTTCAGCAAATTAAATGAAAAATGGTTATTAATTAATTACTGATTAAATTAAATGAAGCAATATTATTGGTTAAATGAATTGAATATGTTCTCACCAAATAATTCTTAATTTTATATATTTTAAATTAACATTGAACAAATTTAACGATGTGCTGCCGTTTAGTTTAATAAAAAATTAATTCATAACATTATTTCATTTAATTTAAAGTTGGGTCCATTGAGTCAATACTCATAATAGAATTTATAAAGATTTTTTACGAGCGATTCTGGATTGTCAACTATAACTCTTCGCACCAAATATTACACTAAATAAAAATATTTTCAGAATTTTTTTTATTTTATCTTATTATTTAAATAACAATATGCTTAATAATTTAGTATTTAAATTTAAAATTAATAGCTATTAATTATATATTAAGAAATAATTTATATATTTAAAAAATAGTATAATATGAAGAAATCATTTATATATTTATTTGTTGAGAGAATTTATAAATTAAATTAAATTGGTGTTTTTCTATCCAATGGAGTTGGCCTGAAGGGAAAACTTAATCAGTATACTATTTTTTTGTGGTAAACTAGTTCACACTCGAATTTTTGTTAGGTGTTAAATAAACCATCAAAATTTCAAAAACAGCTCAAATAGGTTATATTGCCGATGAAAACTAACAAAGTAAAAACAGGCGGTTTAGACGTGTTACTTAATTTGTGAGTGGTAAAGGGTTTGAGCCACATGTAATAACACAAATAACCCAAGATGCGAAGTTTTGTATAGTTATGAGTGATTTTCAACCACCTGTTATGTTCAGGTGTATGTAGAGGCGTGGTCAGATGAGTAATCCCATATATATGATGAAAAATAAGATTTTAGTATAGTATATTCATCCATTGTTTGAGTAGGCTTGAAAAATATGTAGATCAGAATATTTTTCAGTTAGCGCATAAAATCGCACAAAAAACAATGGTTGCAGCATATTTTTTTGTTATTAGGGAATATAATTAGACATATTGCGTCGTCTACAAATAAAATGTAATATTTATGACCATTGCTGGAGGGAAATCAAGGAACACTATACATTGGAATAAATAATTTTAAAGGAGCAGCACAAGGCAGGGATGAATCGGACAATGGAAGCTTGGTGCTCTTATTGGAACTACATGCATTATTTGAGCAATTAATTATTAAATTTGATCACTTCAAAGAGCATTAAAGTGTGGGAAAACGTAAAACGAGCTCGATCCGGACTAAGTTGATGTGTTGTAATTCTCAACCTCCTCAATTCAAGCCAAATGTTATACACCGTGATTTAGTGTGTTGGATGAAAGGGATGTAACTTTTAAAGATTACACATGGAAGTGATGGCATCCCGTAACTCCCAGAGGTTACACATCCCAAGATGATTGCCCTTAAATGGCTTTTGTGAAACTATGAAAAAGAAACCACGTTGATCTATTAATATTTCTTATGTTAGTTGCTAGTTACAGTATTTGTTTTGTAGAATAAAACGTTTCATTTTCAGCAACTTTGTAATAGTTTAGTATAAATAGATAGTTGCTAACTCTTTTGTAATTAACTTTTATAGAATGAGAAAAATGTTTCTCTCTCTTCACGTTTTCCCCACTTCTTCTTTTTCTTAATATGGTATCAAAGCAAAGACAACCAAATGATTTCATGTGACTATAATTCGGTGGGAGCTTAAAAAGTTGTTCAAATGGAGAAGAATTCTTTAGAACAGAGGAAGGAAGATGATTGATGAGGTATGAAGCTGTAAGAACACAGTCGCCCCAGTAAACAACTGGAACACGAGACTAAAAGAAAAGACTTCGAGCAACGTTGAGCAAATGTTGATGCTTACGTTCAACTCGAATAGTCCAATGCAACCTGATTCAAAGCAGTGCGGGTTTTACGGCATGCACTATATGAAAGATATTGTAGAAGCATACAAATCTTCAGAGTTTATTTCACTACATTCAGTGATAATTTTGTACTATTTAATAAATTAAAATTTAGTTATATTAAGTATTCAATTTGCTATTTAATTATATATATTTTTTAATTTATTAGTTTGCCGGAGGCAATTAATCAAAAACAGAACTTGATGAAGTTTGCACTGAGTGGGCAGACTGTCTTCAAGATTATGTGGATTGATAAAATAATGTAAGTTTAATAGCTTAAATTTAGTTCATCTTGATATTTATTTTGGTATAGAAAATATAGTAGTTGACACTTCGTTTTTCTTTAGTTTTTTTTTTTCATTTTGTTTGATGAAATCGGCATGTTGAAATGATTGATATTTGTTATCGGCATTTGGAAATCATAACATGATGACAATTTTATGGATTGTGAATTTTGGATTATCGACATTTTGGATTTATATTGATATTTGGTATCGTTTTATTTGTTATTTTATAAAATTCGGGTTAATTTTATATTAATTTGAGATTAATTTTGCAGGTTTTGTTACGCGTTGTCTTTTAGCGCGCCCTATAGGCAACACCCTCTATTAACAACATCTATTTTTCCTATTAACAATATGGATTAGCCATTATCTATAGTCGAAATTCTTGTACCGCGGTGACCTCCGATGCGTATTGAAGAGATAGAGTCAACAACCAAGTCACCAAAAAAAGTTTTGGAAGTCGAGGATCTTCCTACACGAGGGGAAGTAATCTAGAAATTGGCCAATGCACCCCAGAAGTTCGCTATCCCTAATATCTATGAATCTTTATTTTGTTTCCTCAAATATTTAATTACCAAGAAGAAGATTGATGAATGCTTCTCTAATATAATAGATATTTTAAGTAAGTGATCAACAAAATATTAAGTACTCGCAAGTGCACGATGGAGCTATGTACATTGATAAACAAGGGTGTATTCCACATAAACTAATGATTAATTTTAGCGTGAATACTATAACATCAACTTCCTAAGTAATATCTAGGCAACTCATTAAAAGATGGATTTTAATAAACTTACTTAAACCAAAATTAAATATAGCAAATAAATGATGAATAGAAGAAATTGGGGTTTTAATTAATTCAAAGAGGAAGAAATATTCTAGAGCTTCGATTTCATTGATTCATCCAAACAATTTCAATTCAATTATATGATTCATTCATGAATATTCAACTTTTATTAGAACAATTACTCAATTAGTCTAAACATTCTCTCGAAGCACATAAAGTGTAGATTACATGCTAGAATTATGTGTACATTCTATTACTAACATGCAACTCCTTGATGAGACCATGACAAGCATCAAATCGGTCCATCCAAAGCGGCCAAAAAAGATTGTTACTCTGTTAACAATTAAAGATTGGAGATCAAGATTTAAAGAACAATACATGATGATCAAGAGAGTTGAAGTTACAAGTATGCACGTTGAGGGCGTTTTGGACGTGCATGGCTTGCATGGGAATTTTCGTCCCCCTTAGTTAGTTTAATTAAGGGGCTGATTTAATTAGATTATAGTATTATTTTAGACTATAGTATTTATTTAAATAGGATCAGATTTTTATTTAATTTGATTGTAATTTTCATGTGTTTTTATTAAGGGATTTTCTAGAAGGTCTTTTTAGTTAGGCAATTAGAGTTTTAATTATGTGAACTTTTTTCCTAGTCAAAATTCTAGTATATGTAGTTTCCTAGTTCAATTTTAATTATTTTAGGCTATTCTTTTCGTCCATTATACCCTATAAATAAGGGATCATTGTTATTTTGACATTTTAGACGTTGCATGAAATAAATAGCTATTTTCTCAATTGTCTCACAATCTTTTGTTGATCAACCAAACACTTTTGTTGTTTTAGTTCAAAAACGTCATCCTTAAAGCTAGAACTTTAAGTCTTATATTATGGGAACGTTCTAATTCACTCGAGGGATTAGGGTGAACTCGCTAATCGAAGAACAACTTTGAAATATGTTTTTCGTAGTACGTTCGAGACTATGGGGGATTTATTGGGTTGCGATTCATCTACAACAACACCAGCCATGTCCATCGTCACCAACACCTATCTTACACCATTTGTATGCCTCTTATAAAATCCACAAGTATTCAGGTCGAGTTCGAGTCGATTTCCAGCTATCCGTGCTATTCAGGCCCTAATTAGCACATATACCGTAAGTATTTCCTTTCACTACCATACTCTATCCTTTCCATCCCTTCTTCACCATTAATCATATCCATATACATCCTAAGTCCATACCATAGCCATTCGAGTCAAATTCTGTAATAGCCCGATCCCGAGATAGGGATTAACGAATGGGGACGGGGAGTTATTAAGGGATTAACGAATAAAGATGGAAGATTAACAAAGAAGGTTTACGAATAAAGATATACTTTTGAAAGATAGGCGATGATACTCAGGTTTACTTGATTAAGAAGGAACCATTCTTAAGCGGAATAAAACGGCTAACTAATCAGATACCAACAAATATAAATTCATTCATAGGTCAAAGCGGATAAACAAATACCAATATGAACAAGCCTCTTCATAGGCAAAAGAAAAATATACTCGTGAAGCAGGATTAAAGCTGAATATGCATCACTTATATATATAATCGTGTCCGGAAAATATTCGTAGAATCTCAATAAATATAATAGAACTTAGAAATTATAAAGAGTGTATTAGAGTAGCGGAAACATCATGGGATTTCAAAAAAACTTATATAATAGCAAAATAATCTTGGCAGCCAACCCATATCCACAGCCACCAACATCCTCAGCATCTCAACCTGAAAACATTTGAAAAAGAGGGTGTGAGCACTAATGTACTCAGTGGGTTTTAATAAAAGCTTCTTTAACAACTTGAGAAATATCCAATAATAAATTGACGGTATATGGAGAGCAAAACGCAAAAGCCCTCTCCATATCTGCAAAACCTTTCATTTACTTTTGGGCCCAACCTTGTCTTAAATCTGATGTCAACTATACTCTCGGGCATACCGTAGGATAGGAGAGGGGTTACCTCAAATATCCCAACGAGTTTGCGAGGGAATTAACCCAGCAGTGACTCACTTCAAATGATCAAAGATCACAACTTCTGAGCTCGAGTCCTGGTTATAGCAAGACTATATTCTTCTTTAACTTCCTTAACTTAAACTTAACTTTCCTTACTTGACTTACTTGAATTATCAAACCTAGAGCAATCATCTAGGCTAAATCTTAACTTAACGGGATCTTGGCCTATAAGAGATTTTCTAACATCTGAAAAGGCAACCCTAAGTTATCATAGACTTAGCAAAATCCAACACTCAAATACGAGGAAATGGATGCGTATAAACATCGATTGCAATTAAAGCAATTCTAACATCTCATGCTAGAGTAAATTGTACTTAACAATCTTATCATGAATAAATCATGCTTGAGAGCTCGATAACTTTCTTTCTTTACTTTCTTTGCATAGAGACCAATCAGGCAGAGCAAAAATGTTCTATTGGATATCTCATTTGCCCTAATATGCTTCTAGAGCTTATTAGCTCAAACTTTTAGAAAAAGTATAGGTTTACCCACCTCGATCACTGAGCAGAGGATGAGGCAAAAGGCTTACAATCCTTCCCCGGGTTCTCACTGGGTGCAATTCCTCTTACAAAAGTCGAACCATCGACTTTTGTACTTAACAATCTTATCATGAATAAATCATGCTTGAGATCTCGATAACTTTCTTTCTTTACTTTCTTTGCACAGAGACCAATCAGGCAGAGTAAAAATGTTCTATTGGATATCTCATTTGCCCTAATATGCTTCTAGAGCTTATTAGCTCAAACTTTTAGAAAAAGTATAGGTTTACCCACCTCGATCACTGAGCAGAGGATGAGGCAAAAGGCTTACAATCCTTCCCCGGGTTCTCACTGGGTGCACTTCCTCCTACAAAAGTCGACCCATCGACTTAGCGGCCTCCTTCGAAGAAATCGAACATCTAAAATGAGAAATAGCAACAACTAACCCTAACACTTAAATACAGATTGCACGACTTAATGACTTTATAAAATTCGAGAAGAATTTACTTGGAGAAATTACATTTTGATACTCGAATTTTAGACGAAAATAACTTGAAAAGTTTACTTGAAATAACTCGAAAATAACTTGAAAATCTTCTTAAATTAAACTTGGAAATAACTCGGGATTAGTTTGGAAAAACACAACTCGAAAGGCTCGAAAAGAGGGTACGAACATAGTCGGAAAAATCAGCGTCGGAACAACACGGGGGTACCGCGCGCCCGCGCAACCCCCGCGCCGGCGCCCTATGGCTCGCTCGCGCAGGTGGTTAGCCGAGGGGGGTATTGCACGGCGATGGCACCCCCGTGGTCGCTCCACCTACTTCGCCCAAATACTGGGCATCCTTCTTCTTCTGGGTTTCTTCAGTGTTCGTCGATTCTTTCGACGAACACAAAGAACACTTTTGACAATTTTAAAACGAACATACTTTAACTTTAAAACAAATCGACATTATAACGGAATAAACATGATAATCCTCCTTGAATACTTAGAATAAATAGCAAAATCTTAAATATAAACTTGAACGGAACTTCAACGAAATAAACGAGACTATTTAATAGAAATAATGACGAGATCATAATAACGAGAATATCAACGAGAAATATAAACGGAAACACTTATAACTTGGAACTTCAACAAGAATCGAAATACTAACTTTAGACGGTAATAAATGAATAATAACGAAGAACATGAAGAACACGAAGAACGGAAAGTAAATGCGGAAATTTAAAGACAAGAAAGAAAATGGATTTGAGACCGACGAACAAGAATGGACGGAGTTGGGTGCGTCGAAGGAAGGTGGCTAGCTCGGCGTCTCGTCGAGTTACAACGGCGGCAGAGCCGCTTGCTACAACCCAACGGTACCCCTAGCACCTTCCCTTACCGCATCTCTTCCATGCCACTCCGCTCATCGTCTCGGAGGTGAACTCACGAAGAGACTCCTCGCTCGACTAGAACTTCAACTCTCTCAAGCTCTCAAGCTTTCCCACTCTCTAGAAATGAGAAATGAGATGATTTTGGTGTGAAATGAATGAGGGGGTGGAGTCCTATTTATAGGAAAAGCTTTGGATTCCAAGGGAAGCCACTTCAGTGCAAGAATACTGCAAAAGTTACCCCGGGTTTGGTTAAATGCTGCTTTATTCGATGTCGAGGTCCAAATGATCTCAGACACAAAATCTGAAAATACCGGGAGACTCGTTGGCTTGAATACTAGTGAACCAATCTGATTCGTGATGAAAACGGGGTCGCTAGAAGAAAGATGAGCAAAGATTTCTTTTTTGGAATTACTTTTTACTATTCACTCAGACTGACAGATTTTGCTCTCGAGCGTTCGATTGACCTCAGAATTGAAATCCGTAAACGCTAACAGATTCCTTGAGTCATTTCCCATAAGAGGGGCTTGACAAAACAAGACTCGGATCAACAAAGAGGATTTCGTAAATTTCTCAAAACACAAACACACGCAAAAGATACTATTCATTCATCATTTAAATACGTTTTTCATCACCGGGAACTCAAACGACTTCAGATTTAAAATTCAAAAACACCGGCATACTCCTTGAGTTAAAACCTTTCTAACAAGACCAAAATCGGCCATAACTGAGTTAAGATTAAATTTTCAAAAAAGACGACTTTACGAAAAATGACCCCTAAAGTCGTGACTGACATTTGACCTCACTTAATCCTTAACTAAATGTAACACCCCAGATTTTCGGATAAGGTTTACAGGATTGTTAATGGTAATTAATTAGTTAAGGAGAAAATTTAAATAAGGTTAATTGAGGTCGGATGTCAGTCACGACTTTAGGGGTCAGTTTTTGTGAAAATCGTCTTTTCAGAAAATGTGATTTTAATTTTTTTTTTATGGCCATTCATGGTTTCGTTAGAAAGGTTTTAACTCAAGGAGTATGCCGATATTTTCAGATTTTAATTCTGAAGTCATTTGAGTTCCCGGTGATGAAAAACGCATTTAGAAGATGAATGAATAGTAACTTTTGCGTGCGTTTGTGTTTTGAGAAATTTATGAAATCCTCCTCGTTGATCTAAGTCTTGTTCTGTCAGGCCTCTCTTATGGAAAATGACTCAAGGATTCCGTTGGTGTTCACAGATTTCCATTCTGAGGTCAATCGAACGCTCAGGAGCAAAATCTGTCAGTCTGAGTGAATAGTAAAAAGTAATTCCAAAAAGAGAATCTTTGTTCGTCTTCTTTCTGACGACCCCGTATTCTTCACAAATCAAGTTGGTTCACTAGTATTCGAGCTAATGAGTCTCCCGGTATTTTTAGATTTCGTGTCTGAGGTCATTTGGATCTCGACATCGAATAAAGCAGCTTTTAACTGAACCCGAGGTAACTTTTGCAGTGTTTCCGCACTGGAGTGGCTTCTCAAGGAAGCCAAACTCCCCTCTATAAATACAAAGCCACCCCTTTGCATTCATTTACTCATTTACCATTCAATCTCACTTCCAAGAGAGTGGAAAAGCTCGGAGAGAAAAGTCGAGGTTCTGTCGAAGTAAAAAGTGTTCTTCGTGAGTGTTCTGCAAGACGACGAGCGGAGTGGCGTGGAAGGGATGTGGTGAGGGAATGTACTAGGGGCGCCGTTGGGTCGTAGCAGGCGGCTCTGTCGCCATTGCGACTCGACGAGATCATGCTATATTAAAGGATTAGCCCTTAGACGTTGCTCTAAGATTGGTTTTGCTAGCAAGATTAAGGAAGTAAGGAACTTAGCATTTCGGTTAAGCAGGAATTGAGCTAAGAACTTTTAAGGGAGTCACTGCTGGGTTAATTACCTCACAAACTCATTTGGATATTTGAGGTAACTCCTCTTCTATCCTATGGCATGCCTAATGGTGCAGTTGACATCAGGTTTGAGTCAGGATGGGCCCAAAAGGAAAGAAAAAGGTTTTATGGATATGGAGAGGGCTTTTGCGTTTTGCTCTCCATATACCGTCAGTTAATTGTTGGATATCTTGAAGTTATTAAAGTATTTTCATTAAAACCCATTGAGTACATTAGTGTTCATGCCCCCTCTTTTTCAAATGTTTTCAGGTTAAGATTCTGAGGATGTTGGTGGCTGTGGATGTGGGTTGGCTGCCAAGATTGTTTTGCTATTATCTAAGTTCTTTTGAAATCCCATTTATGTGTTCTGCTACTCTGATACACTCTTTCTAATTCCGTTCAAGTTCTATTATGATTATCGAGACTCTATGAATTTTTCCCAGACATGATTATATATATATATATATAAGATGCATATTAAGTTTTATTTCCGCTTCTCGAGTATATTTTCCTTTCGCCTATGAAGAGGCTTATTCACGTTGATATCTGTTTATTCGCTTTGACCTATGAATGGGTCTATGCTTGTTGGTATCTGATTAGTTAGCCGTTTTATTCTACTAAAGCATGTTTCCTTCTTAATCGAGTAATCCCGAGTATCGTCACCTATCTTTCAAAGTATATCTTTATTCGTAAACCATCTTCGTTAATCTTCCGACTTTATTCATAAATCCCTTAATAACACTCTGTCCCTATTCGTTAATCCCTATCTCGGGACCAGGCTATTACAGATGGTATCAAAGCAGGCTTACAACTCTGCAGACCTGTCTCTTTGTTTAAGTTAAGCTAAGTGTTTATGTGCATATGAATTGCTTCGTGATAAGTTAAAGCAGCAACCCACAGCTCGCCATCACCCTTGTATTCTCAACCAAAAATCAAGGTATGATAGCATAGAGATTTTGGATGTTGGATTCATGATTTTTGGAATACAGGAAGGGAAAAGATTTGAGCAAGCATACCTGTTTTATGGATAAGAGAAAAACCGTGAGAATGAAATTCCAAGTAAAAGGTGTTCGGGTAAGACGATTTCCAAGATGCAAAGTTTGTGAAAAGATTTTTCAATCCCAAAAAGGCTTAAATTCATTTCTTGAAATTTTTGACTCAAAGAAAAGGTAAATATGTATGCTTAAAGACTTTGAGCACCAAAATTTTTATAAAAACTGTTAACTGCTTTAAAAGGAGCTATGCATGCAAGATATCATCTAGAAGTTAGTATGATTTCAGGAGGACCTTAGGTCTCCCTTTTATAATCTAGACTGATTAAGCTATTCTCTTCTAGATGGTTAAGCGTCGTTCGACAGCTAGGAAAAGCGTGCTTCTTTTTCACCCTGTGTAAGAAAGGGTCGAGAGGTTCAGAAGGGAAATCTGGAATGGCAACGAGCTGTTGCTATCCTATATGGCGAGGTACCTTGAAAGGTGGGCTTGGACAAACGGCTACGGAGGAGAGCCCGGAAGCGTATCGGACTTGAAAACGTGCATCCACATGTGTGAGCACGCGCCACCTGCTTGGAGGCCTATGATGTACCGTATCCTGCAAAGCACGATCACCCGTGATCCCGAGATGTACGCCGAGATCGGGACTCTGACAGAGTTCTCATCAGCCTTGATGGCTCGTTGGGTGTCGAAGTATGGCCACGTGCACGCCTTAGCCGAGTAGCAAGTAGACAAGCAAAACCCCTCCTTCGTGGTAGAGCTAGAACTACAAAGGGCGACTCTCAACAGTCTCCCTGGATTTCAAGCGCCACGCCCTCACGACGAAGGAACCACAGGAGCGGGACCCTCAAGTGTCTGGATCATGAATCACACCGAGTCCCTATTTTTCTGCACTGCTCAAATGAACTAGTGGACCCCTGCATCCGCTTCTCAGGGTCTGGGACAGTGTATGCCCCATCAATATCCCGAAGGGAGCATCCGCATGAGGAGGTTCAAGTTCAGCGTCCCAGAGACAGTTGAAGTTGAAGATGAGGAATAAGAAGAAGAGGACCCAGAGAAGGGAGAAAAAGAAGTGGGGTCGCCATGCAAAGAAAAGGGGAAGGGCCCGGCTTATGATTAAGCATTAGTAGGAAGTGTAGGAGGTGTTGCTGTTAGAACACCTAGTTTTCTGATCTATCTGTTGTCTGATGTCCGTTTAATCCGCTTAAACCAAGATCCCAATATGTAATATATGCTTTAACTTTCTAGACTCTAATAGTGGCAGTGAATTTTCAAAGAGACTACCCTATTTCGTTTGTAACCCATAACTTATTCTATGATATCGATGCCAAAGTCCTCCTAATGAGGCAATTTTCCCCATCATGCTTGAATGTCGTTTAAATTTCCATCTTGTTTGATCTATCTTGCGTAAATTAAAGACCTTATCAAAAGGCATTCTTGCCTTGTGCGAATTCAATCAAGCATCACTAATATCTTAGTTCTTTAGGATGCCGCCTCGAAGACGTCAAGCTGAGAATGAACTCAAGCAAGTCCCAAACCCCAGTCCAAGAGCCGAAAGTGTGTTTCTCAAGCATAACCATCCGTCGTTTAATGGTTTAGGAGATCCAATGGATGCCGAAAAATGGGTTCGCTCTTTAGAGCAAATTTTCGATTTCGTAGCTTGTTCAGAAGAAAAGAAGTTAAGTTGCACTCTTTTCATGCTAACGGACGATGCGGACTACTGGTGGGAGTCCGTTCGAAGGACAATAACCCCAAAGCAATGGGAGGGCTATAGTTGGGAAGATTTCAAGCACGACTTATATCAGAAATACATCCCAGATTGTTATCGAGAGGCAAAGGAGATGGAGTTCTGGAACCTAAAGCAAGGAAATAAGACAGTGTCAGAATAACATAGGGAGTTCAATCAATTGTCAAGGCATGCTCCACATCTAGTGGACACAGACGGGAAGAAAGCACGCAAGTCCAAGAAGGGACTTAGATCCGAGATTGGCATAGCCCTCGCTGGGCAAGAAGACATGTCTTATGCTCGAACCTTAGCTAAAGCCTTAAGTATAGAAGCCATTCTCCCTCGAGAGAAAGTTCAACCCCCTTAGTCAGCTAATGATCCAAAGGGAAAGAGAAAGTGGGAAGGAGGAAGAAGAGATGACAGAGGAAAGAAACCCTACTAGTAAAGCCGAGAGTTAGGGGTACCTCAATGTCAGCCCGACCATAACCCTAGCCTGAGGCCATGTCAAAAGTGCAGAAGGACGCACCTTAGAGCCTGCCGAGCAAATCAAACCAGGTGCTACAACTGTGGTGAGGAGGGACACTTCAAGAGAGAGTGCCCTAAAGGAAACAACAGACGATCCCAAACACCGCAACAACCCCGGTACCCGCAGCCGCTTCAGCAATTTTCTAGAAATCAGCCAAGGCTGCAGCAAGGAGGACCTCAGGGTCAAAGGCCGGGAATAGATCCAAGGCAGAATCAAGGACGAGATCAAAGGTCTAATCCAGGACAAAGGCCGCCTCAGCCAGCTCGTACTTATGCTCTCAATCAGCAGCAAGCTGCTAAGGCCCCATGTAACCTAACAGGTATGATTACCCTCTTCAAGACACCCGTTTTAGCCCTCTTTGATACTAGAGCATCACATTCATTTATAGCAGAGTCGGTCTGTAAGAGACTGAAGATAAAACCCGAGAACGCTGAGAATGCTTTAGAGATAAGTATTCCCTCTGGAAAAATAATGATGTTTAGGAAAGTCTGCTCTAACCTAGAATTGAACATAGAAGGGGAAACCTTTAAGTCAAATCTTTATGTGATAAAGATTCAGGACTTCGATATAATCCTAGGAATGGATCGGTTAGCCTCAGCTTATGCCTCCATAGTTGTCATGAAAGGGAAGTAGTGTTTCGACCACCCGGGAAACCCGAGGTGAAGATCTACGGATCAAGGCTGGGAACCAAAGTCCCAGTGATATCCTCCCTGAAGGCCACCAAGATGATAAAGAAGAATAGATGCCAAGCATTTTTAGTTAACCTGATAAGGAAAGAAGAAGGAGAGCTTTCAATTGAAGACGTTCCAGTTGTAAGATAATACCCCAACGTATTCCCAAAAGGGCTGCCAGGACTGCCTCCAGACAAGTAGGTGGAGTTCACCATCAAGTTGGAACCAGAAGCCGCCACAGTTTTGAGAGCCCCCTATAGAATGGCGCCTAAGGAGTTGCAAGAACTCAAGGTTCAACTGCAAGAATTATTAGACCCAGGTTTTATCCAACCTAGTGTGTCGCCTTGGGGAGCTCCAATCTTGTTCGTGAAAAAGAAGGATGGCACATTGAGAATGTGCATCGACTATAGAGAGCTTAATAAGCTGACCATCAAGAATAGATACCCTCTCCCAAGAATAGATGATCTCTTTGATCAGCTTAAGGGAGCAAGTGTCTTCTCCAAAATAGACTTGAGATCTGGGTATCATTAGCTAAAGATCTGAAAGGAGGACATTTGTAAGATTGCTTTTAGGACTCGCTATGGACATTACGAGTTTGTAGTAATGCCATTCGGATTAACCAACGCCCCAGCAGTGTTCATGGATTTAATTAACCGGGTTTTTCACCCGTATCTAGATAAGTTTGTGCTAGTTTTTATAGATGATATACTCATCTATTCCAAGGATAAAGAGGAGCATCAAGAGCACCTCAGAGTGGTGCTGGAGACATTAAGAAGTGAAAGACTGTACGCTAAGTTTAGTAAATGTGAGTTTTGGCTCAAGAAAGTTATGTTTTTAGGTCATATAGTTTCAGAATAAGGAATCAAGGTGGATCCCGCCAAGTTTGAAGCTGTAAGCAACTGGAAGTCCCCAAGGAACGTAAACGAGATAAGAAGTTTCCTAGGACTTGCTGGATATTATCGACGATTCATCGAAGGATTCTCGACTATATCTAAGCCCATGACGCGATTGCTAAAGAAGGACTCCAAGTTCAAGTGGACGCTCGAGTGCGAGGAAAGTTTCCAAACTTTGAAGAAGATACTAACCACAGCCCCAGTGTTAGCCATTCCAGAAGGGAATGAAGATTTTGTGGTTTATGCAGATACGTCGAAGAAAGGATTAGGATGCGTACTGATGCAGAGAGAAAAGGTGATTGCTTATGCTTCGAGGCAGCTTAAGAATCATGAGCAGAACTACCCTATGCATGACTTAGAATTAGCAGCAATTGTTCATGCGCTGAAGATCTGGAGGCACTATCTCTACGGAGCTAAGTGTGAGATCTTCTCAGATCATAAGAGCTTGAAGTATTTCTTCGAGCAAAAGGATCTTAACATGAGGCAGAGAAGGTGGCTAGAACTCGTAAAGGATTACGACTGCACGATTAACTACCACCCATGCAAGGCGAATATGGTAGCAGATGCCCTAAGTATGAAAGATAAGGCGGAGTTAGGACTCATTTTAGTCCAGGAGAAACTTCGCAAGGAATTCGAAAAATTAAGAATCGAGGTGCTAACACCACCTGAGACCCTTCAAGCTCAAATCGCCGCGTTAGTCGCTCAGCCTGACCTAAGACAAAGGATAATTGAAGCCCAGAGAGGAGACAAGTTTCTCGAAAAGAAAAGGCTAGAAGCACGATCGGATAGCTCGCAATATTTTGTGGAAGCCGCCGATAACGCGCTCTTGTTCAAAGGAATGCTTTATGTGCCAGGAAAGGAAGAACTAAAGGGGGAAATCATGTGCGAAGCACATGACATGCCATATACAACACATCTCGGGAGCACCAAGATGTATCAAGACCTCAAGAGGAACTTCTGGTGGAATAACATGAAGAGAGAGATAGCCGCTTTTGTGGAAAGGTGTTTAAACTGTCAGCAAGTGAAAGTTTTGCATCAAAAACTTTCTGGTTTGCTCCAACCCTTAGAAATCCCTGAATGGAAGTAGGATCATATCAATATAGACTTTTTCGTAGGTTTTCCAAAGTCTAAGCGGGGGAATACCGCTATTTGGGTAATCGTTGATCGATTATCTAAATCAGCACATTTTGTTGCTGTTAAAATGACGGATGGGCTAGATCAATTAGCCCAGCTGTATGTTAAGGAAGTTGTGCGTTTTTCTCGATTACATCGGATCATGATACAAGATTTACGTCAATATTCTGGAGGAGCCTACAATAAGCAATGAGATCAAAGCTCAATTTCAGCACGGCATTTCATCCTCAAACGGATGGCCAGTCTGAAAGGACTATCCAGATTCTAGAAGACATGCTTAGAGGAGTAGTCATCAATCAAGGAAGCAGTTGGGAGGAATTACTGCCTTTGGAAGAGTTTGTGTATAACAACAGCTACCAGTCATCGATCGGCATGGCCCCTTATGAAGCCCTGTATGGAAGGAAGTGTAGATCGCCCTTGTATTGGGATGAAGTTGGAGAGAGAAGGATACTTGGACCTGAAATGGTCCAGGAAACTATCCAGAAGATCGAGCTTATTTGTCAACGAATCAAGGAGGCTCAAGATAGACAGAAAGCTTATGCGGACAAAAGAAGAACGGAACTCAGTTTCAACATTGGAGATAAAGTGTTCTTGAAGATATCTCCGTCAAGATGAGTAGTTCGTTTTGGAAAACGAAGCAACTTCAGGCCCAGATTTATTGGACCTTTTGAGATTTTAGAAAAGGTGAATGAAGTAGCCTACATGTTGGCCTTACCACCCAACCTGAGTCACGTTCATAACGTCTTTCATATCTCAATGTTGAGAAAGTACGTGTTTGATCGAAAGCACGTGATTAGCAAGGAGGAGATAGTCCTGAATGAGGACTTAGCATATGAAGAGAAGCCCTAGGCCATTGTGGATCGAAAGAAAGATCCAGAAGTTGAGGAACAAGGAGATCAGTCTTGTGAAAGTAATCTGGAACCATCATGGTTCAGAGGAGGCAACCTGGGAGCTTGAATCCGAGCTGCTCAAGAAGTACCCTGATATCGCTTATCATGGTTAGTAAATTTCGGGATGAAATTTCTTTAAAGAGGGTAGGATGTAACACCTCAGATTTTTGGATAAGGTTTAGAGGATTGTTAATGGTAATTAATTAGTTAAGGAGGAAATTTAAATAAGGTTAATTGAGGTGGGATGTCAATCACGACTTTAGGGGTCAGTTTTTGTAAAAATTATCATTTCGGAAAATGTGATCTTAGTTCTTTTATGGTCATTCGTGGTTTCATTAGAAAGGTTTTAACTCAAGGAGTATGCCGATGTTTTCGGATTTTAATTCTGAAGTCATTTGAGTCCCGGTGATGAAAAACGCATTTAAAAGATGAATAAATAGTAACTTTTGCGTGCGTTCGTGTTTTGAGAAATTTACGAAATCCTCCTCGTTGATCCAAGTCTTCTCTTGTCAGGCCCCTCTTATGGGAAATGACTCAAGGATTCCGTTGGCGTTCACGAATTTCCATTCTGAGGTCAATCGAACGCTCAGGAGCAAAATCTGTCAGTCTGAGTAAATAGTAAAAAGTAATTCCAAAAAGGGAATCTTTGCTCGTCTTCCTTTTGACGACCCCGTCTTCTTCATAAATCAAGTTGGTTCACTAGCATTCGAGCCAACGAGTCTCTCGGTATTTTTAGATTTTATGTCTGAGGTCAATTGGATCTCGACATCGAATAAAGCAGCTTTTAACTGAACCCGGGGTAACTTTTGCAGTGTTTCCGCACTTGAGTAGCTTCTCAAGAAAGCTAAACTCCCCTCTATAAATTCAAAGCCACCACTTTGCATTTATTTGCTCATTTACCATCCAAACTCACTTCCAAGAGAGTGGGAAAGCTCTGAGAGAAAAGTCGAGGTTCTGTCGAAGTAAAAAGCGTTCTTCGTGATTGTTCTGCAAGACGACGAGCAGAGTGGCGTGGAAAGGATGCGGTGAGGGAATGTGCTAGGGGCGCCGTTAGGTCATAGCAAGCGGCTCTGCCACCGTTGCGACTCGATGAGACGCCGAGCTAGCCACCTTCCTTCGACGCATCTAACCCCGTCCATTCTTGTTCGTCGGTCTCGATTCCATTTCTTTTCCGTCTTTTAATTCCGCATTTACTTTTCGTTCTTCATGTTCTTCGTATTCCTCATTATTACTCATTTACCTTCCGTCTAAAGTTGTATTTCGATTCTTATTGAAGTTCCAAGTTAATAACGTTACGTTATATTGCTCGATTTATTCCTGTCGTTATAATTCTCGTTATTCCGTTTAAATCCCGTTCAAGTTATATTTAAAGATTTTGTCGTTATTCTAAATATTTAAGGAGGATTATCGTGCTTATGTCATTATAATGTCAAATTTCTTTTTAAGTTAAAGCATACTGTTTCATGTTAATTTAAATTATTGAAGCATGTTGTTTTTAAAAAAATTTATAAGTGTTCTTCGTGTTCGTCGAAGGAGTCGACGAACAATGAAGAAACCCAGAAGATGTTGCCCAGAAATTGGGCGAAGAAGAGAGAAAGAAAGAGCCGTCGCCGCGGGGGGGTGCGCCACCGCGCCACACCCCCTCGGCCCAGTAAAGCCTCGCCAGTGCAGGGGTGCACCGCGGCGGGGGGTGCGCCGCGACGGTGCTCTCCCCCCCGTATTGTTCCACGCTGATTCTTCCGGCTATTTTCGTACCCTCTTTTCGAGCTTTTTGAGTCGTGTTATTTTCGAGTTATTTCCAAGTTGAAATTTAGAAAACTTCAAGTTATTTCCGATTTATTTCGAGTAAACTTTTCAAGTTGTTTTCCGTCTAGAACTTGAGAAATCAAGATGTGATGTTCTTCAAATAAATCCTTCTCGAAACCTTATAAAGTCGTAAAGTCGTGCTATCCATGTTTAAGTCCTAGTTAAGGGTATTTAAGTTGGGTATTATTTAATTTCATGTTGTTAGTTAAAAATCTTCGAAGGATACCGCTAAGTCGATGATTCGACTTTTGTAGGAGGGAGTAAGCCTCGTGGGAATTCAAAGAAGGATCATCAACTCGTTACCTCATCTTCTACTCCGTGATCGAGGTGGGTAAATCTATTCTCATCTAAAGTTTGAGCTAATAAGCTCTAGAAGCATATAGGGCAAATGAGATATCCAATAAAGCATTATTACTCTGCCTGATTGATCTCTGTACAAGGAAGGAAGGAAAGGAAGATATTATATTATAATTGAGCTCTTGAGCATGTTTAGAAATGCTAGAAATGTTAAAGTATTGTTTATTCTTAGCATGAGATATTTAGAATTATCTTTAGTTACAATTCGTATTTATTTACGTTCATCTCCTTGTATTTGAATGTTTATACTTTGTTAAGGCTCGTATAGTTAAGGATTAAGGATTGCCTTGTTAGGGTAGCGTTAAATCCCTTATAGGCTGAGATCATGCTATATTAAAGGATTAGCCCTTAGACGTTGCTCTAAGATTGGTTTTGCTAGCAAGATTAAGGAAGGAAGGAACTTAGTATTTCGCTTAAGCAGGAATTAAGCTCAGAACTTTTAAGGGAGTCACTGTTGGGTTAATTCCCTCGCAAACTCATTTGGATATTTGAGGTAACCCCTCTTCTATCCTATGGCATGCCTAAGGGTGCAGTTGACATCAGGTTTGAGCCAGGATGGGCCCAAAAGGAAAGAAAAATGTTTTACGGATATGGAGAGGACTTTTGTATTTTTCTCTCCATATACCGTCAGTTAATTGTTGGATATCCTAAAGTTATTAAAGTGTTTTCGTTAAAACCCACTGAGTACATTAGTGCTCATGCCCCCCCTTTTTCAAATATTTTCAGGTTATGATGTTGAGGATGTTGGTGGCTGTGGATGTGGGTTGGCTGCCAAGATTGTTTTGCTATTATCTAAGTTCTTTTGAAATCCCATTATGTGTTCTGCTACTCTGATACACTCTTTCTTATTCCGTTCAAGTTCTATTATGATTATCGAGACTCTATGAATTTTTTCCAGACATGATTATATATATAAGATGCATATTAAGTTTTATTTCCACTTCTCGAGTATATTTTCCATTCGCCTATGAAGAGGCTTATTCACGTTGATATCTGTTTATTCACTTTGACCTATGAATGGGTCTATGCTTGTTGGTATCTGATTAGTTGGCCGTTTTATTCCGCTAAAGCATATTTCTTTCTTAATCGAGTAATCCCGAGTATCGTCGCCTATCTTTCAAAGTATATCTTTATTCGTAAACCATCTTCGTTAATCTTCCTACTTTATTCATAAACCCCTTAATAATACCTTGTCCCCATTCGTTAATCTCTATCTCGGGATCGGGCTGTTACACTAAACTTCTTCCTTAACTTCTTAGTTACTCTTAATAATCCTCTAAACCTTATCTGAAAAATCTGGGGTGTTACAAATTCAGTTCAAGTCTTCCGCTAATCGTGTCATTTATCAAGTCCTGGTATTCATATTGAACCCTTACTTAGTCCGTCGTGTGTTTCGTGCTTGAGTCTGCGTATGTTGATATTCTTTCATATTCTTGAGCATGACGGAATCACATCATGTGGTATCAGAACCACGACGGCAATAGCTTTCCGTGGTTCAATACCGGGTCGTGTCTTTGGTTTAATTTTTGTTCGTTATATTCGTTGTTTATCGAGTTGTAATCTGCATATTTATTGAAAAAAAAGAGCAAGGACACTCGTCCACAGCAAAAAAAAATCAAATTAAAAAAAAACTGAATTGGTTTCGTTCTATTGATTCAGTTCTTGGCTTGTTCTTTAAGTTTGTTTTTGTTCTAGTTTAGTTATAGGAAGTTGAGTTGCAAAAAAAAACGTGAAAAAAAAATATTCTTTATTTAATTCATTTTTCTTGTTCTTTATTAGTTGTTTTAGGCTCTTTCCTTCTATAGTAGATATTTTAGGCTATTTAGATTGTGTCCATCTAGGTGAAACACATCCAAATAGATACTACCTTATCTATTCTTTTTATTTCCTTATCTTGTTTTTTTCCATCCCAATCATTTTCTACCTTCGATATACACACCCAAGCCACCCAAATTCGTCCCCTACACATCAATAAGTCAAATTTTCTACCCTAGTTGACATATACTTTGAGTGATACACGAGTTGAAAAAAGAAAAGAGTGGAAACAGATGAGAGAAAAGTGAGGATTGTGAGGTTCTTTTATTTCTTTATGTTTGTTCCTTGTATAGATTACTATGAATCGAAATGGTACATTCGAATCGTTCCGCCGGTTCTTCCTTAGAGATGCGAAGGAATCTTTTGATGCAATGATTGAAAGCTGGAATAAATACACACAAACATTTGAGGATGGCATAGAGCGATTGGCCCAAGCCATGGACCAATTCAAGCGACTCAATGCTCAAGATGCACCGCCTCCACCAGCTAGAGCTTGACACCGATCAGCCCACTTGACCACGAGTTATCAGTTTCCTTGGAGCCAACCGGAGTCGCCCCCACCATATTCGGAGTTTCCACAACCCCGAGGACTATCCGTGAGACGATTTGATCGTGTTGCACCAGAGCCCAGCTATAGGCCAGCCATTATAACACCCATATATGCGCGGTCTACACCAATAGTTCGACCACACATTTCTACACCACCACCACCTACATGATTTACACCATCAATTCAGCCCCAGACTGATGCCAAACCTGAGGAAAGACAAGCCAAAGTCGCGGAAGAAGAAGTGGATATCAATGTTGCAATTGAGGAACCCAAAGTAGTTGAAAAATTATTGGAGATGCAACCATATTCTGAAGAAAAGAATGACATCAGTTGGACAATGAGTGTGGATCATAAGGAGCTCGATCAATCTAGCATGGAGAAGCCACTGATTTCTAACATTTTTTGTCAACCATCTACTTTTAATGCCATTATTTTACAGGTTGCCAAAGATGTGACACATGATATTGATGAGCCCCCAAAAGAGATTGATGATCAGTTCATGTTCGTTTTCGATTCAGGCCATTAGAATTCGAGGACAAATTCTTTTCAAGAGGAGAGGAATGATGAGACCATGACAAGCATCAAATCGGTCCATCCAAAGCGGCCAACAAAGATTGTTACTCTGTCAACAATTAAAGATTGGAGATTAAGATTTGAAGAACAATACATGATGATCAAGAGAGTTGAAGTTACAAGCATGCACGTTGGAGGCATTTTGGACGTGCATGGCTTGCATGGGAATTTTCATCCCCCTTAGTTAATTTAATTAAGGCGCTGATTTAATTAGATTATAGTATTATTTTAGACTATAGTATTTATTTAATTAGGATCAAATTTTTATTTAATTTGATTGTAATTTTCGTGTGTTTTTATTAAGGGATTTTCTAAAAGGTCTTTTTAGTTAGGTAATTAGAGTTTTAATTATGGGAACTTCTTTCCTAGTTAGAATTCTAGTTTAGGTAGTTTTCTAGTTCAATTTTAATTATTTTAGGCTATTATTTTCGTCCCTTATGCTCTATATATAAGGGATCATTGTTATTTTGATATTTTAGACGCTGCATGAAATAAAGAGTTATTTTCTCAATTGTCTCACGATCTTTTGTTGATCAACCAAACACTTTTGTTGTTTTAGTTCAAAAACATCATTCTTAAAGCTAGCAAATTTGAGTCTTATATCAAGGGAACATTCTAATTCCCTCGAGGGATTATGGTGAACTTGCTAATTGAAGAACAACTTTGAGGTACATTTTTCGTAGTACGTTCGAGACTACGGGGATTTATCGGGTTGCGATTCATCTACAACACCAGCCACGTCCATCATCACTGACACCCATCTTACACCATTTGTACACCTCTTATAACATCCAAAAGTATTCAGGTCGAGTTCTACACGAGTTCGAAGCCGTTCGAGTTGATTTCCAGCTATACGTGCTATTCAGGCCCTAATTAGCACATATACCGTAAGTACTTCATTTCACTATCATACCCTATCCTCTCTAGCCCTTCTTCACCATTAATTACATCCATATACATCCTAAGTCCATCTATAACCATTCGAGTCAAATTCAGTTCAAGTCTTCCGCTATTCGTGTCATTTATCGAGTCCAGGTATTCATATTGAACCCTTACTTAGTCCGTCGTGTGTTCCGTTCTTGAGTCTGTGTACTTTGATATTCTTTCATGTTCTTGAGCATGACGGAATCACATCACTCCTAAAGGCTCCAAAGATTTAATGTCCTCACAATTAATCACAAATCTCTCAATCATATTGATTATTGTGTTTTGTGTTCTTGTGATCAAGTGTTAAAACTCCTCATTTGATTTATGAATTAACACAACAAATCATGCTATCATGGGGATTAATCGACCAAGAAAACAACACTAAAAACATAAAGAATAAATGAAGAATTTAATTTGTATAATCAAAGAACCTTTGTTCTTTAGAATCAATCACTGTCTAACCCTATAATACTAGATACTTATAATTAAACAAATAAATAAACACGGTCCAAAAGAAAACATTATTTGGAATAAAAAATATTATAAACTTGGATGATTAATCTTGATCTTCAACTTCTTTTTCTATGTTTCTAGGCTCTTCCTAGACTCATTTTCAACTCACAACAAATTTGGCATTAAAACCCTTCACACCAAGCAAAAACATTACATTGCACAAGATATAGAAAACTATGCAAATTTTATCACTTCATCCATGGATTAAACACCATATATGCATGCATGAAAAAGCAGAGGTTACCACGAAGGTTCATACCAACATTCCATTGATTGATGCAATGCAACAAATGCCCAATTACGCAAAAAAAATTAAAGGGGTGCTTTCAAAGAAAAGGAAATTGGAAGAGTTTGAAACAATGTGATTGATTGAAGAGTGCAAATGAATAGTGAGTGTGTTAAATGTTACCTGATGCAACATATATTATTCCTTTTCCTACATGAACTTCAGAAGAGTTGTGAAATTTAACGTTGGCTCCACTGATATTTCTACTTATTTACAAAATATTTTCCTATAACTATTGTTGAGAAATATGTCTACATTATGAAAATACAAACTTCGATTGTTGTTTTCAAGGGGAGCAACAATTTCAAAATAATCTAACAGATTAGAAACTGAAAAGCCGGACCCCGTAATGTCTATATTATGCCTTGAAAGCGAAATGATTGTTCTATTTTTTCCCTTAACTAAGAGTTTTCTCATAGTTTTAATGAGGCAACTAATGCAATATATGAATAAAAGCATGTCATGTGCCCTTACGGATGGCCTAGTGGTGGAGTGGTGCTATCTTGAGGCCAAAGGTCTCAAGTTCAAACCACATCACCAACACCACTAGGTGTGAGCCTGTTACACCTGGCCTACCAATGAGGTTTACCTCCCATGTGTGGATTGCAGACTATTACACAGGGACGGAATTTACCCAGTGCGCACCTCGGTAGCGACTACGGGTTATTCTCGGTATAAAAAAAAGTGTATGTCATGTACTATTTTCCTTAATTTATTTTTCTCCACAAGGTTTTTTAGTGAGATTGTGTTATAAATATATTTATTGTATATGGAAATTACTTTGGGTCTTACTTGGGGGTTTTCGTTTTAGCTCTATGTATATCTTGTAATGTTCTGTAGATCAATATATCAATAAATTAAATCATATTTATCTATAATATTTAGTCTTTTTCTATTTTTGGTTATTTGTATCTTAAGTATTATTGTGAAGTTCAATTTACAATAAATTGGACTTGGGATTGGAATTTAATTATTTATCAAGAATAAGAAGAGTTAATTTGACTTTGGATAGGGTTATTAAAGGGGTTCAAAGATTTTTATTTCAACTTGATTAATTCTTAATATAGGACAACAAACTACAATAGGTAAGCACGGGCTGCATTAAGCAAAATAACTCTTATGATATCATTTCATATATACATGAGAAACACATCAAATATAATATCATATTCTATCATCTGTATTACTATTTGCTAACAGTGATTGGGGATCCAATCTAAATAAAATAGTTTTGTTGATAGTGAGGACATCCTTATCTGTTGACTATTAGAATTATGTGAATGAATATTATTTTTTATAGAATAATTATCAACATGCATCCAAGAATTAAAGTTCATTTACTATGCACCCTGATAAAAAAAAATTAGCAATCTATATACCATCAAAATAGGATTATCTTCGCAAGTTGGACATGAATCCTAACCAAATTGTTACACATTTCTTAGTTTAAACATTAACCGCGATTATAGGAAGAACAAATATCGTGTATAATAACAAGCTAGCAATCGACCGAGAAAATTTCAGTTTTGGTCCTATAGGACACGCTACTCTCCCCTTTTGGTCCCATCGATATCGATTTTGGTCCTTTTTCAAAAAAATCGCTCATTTTTAGTCTCATAGGTTTGACGGTATCAATTTTAGACCTAACGGAAGTTAAGTGAAGTGACGGAGGACTTCACACGTGAGTCACGTGCGGCACTTTTGGGACCAAAATAGATACTATAGGAGCAAAAGTGAATTTTTTAACGAAATAGAAATCTTAAAATACAATCAGCTATGAATGATTTTTAAGCCGAAAAATTGATCAAATGTTAGATTTGTAAAAAGGTGTACTTTTTGTTAATTTTTTTAAAAAATTTTGTTATTTAAAAAAACACTGCAATAAAAACGTGATTTAACAACGAAATATATTTCATCGTTAAAATACCGACACATTAACGACGGATTAAGATTGAGATGTTTAATTACGGATTTTTTTGTCTCAAACTTAACAAATAGCACACGTCGTATTTTAATTTTTTAATATTTATTTTTTTATGTTAACGATGCAATAACGACAGATTTTTCCGGCGTTTTTTCCGGCGTTACATTAGAGACGGAAAAATGCGTTGCTAAACATTATTTTTTTTATTTTTTAAATCTTAGAGATGGATTAGTTGCAAAATTATTCTGTATCTAAATTAATTTTGATTTTTTAAATTTTTTTTAATTTTTTCTAATATTTTTTATTTTCCAATTAATGCTTAATTAAGAATTTGAAATCAAATTTTTTTATTTATTTTATTATTTCGAATTATTTGATTACTTTAATTTTTTTTCAATATTTTATATTATTTTTTTATTTTTTCAATTTCTACATATTTACGAATTTGAAATTAATCTTTTCAATACTATTAATTTTTTTATTTATTTTACATTTTAAAATTTATTTTATTTTATAATTTTTTAATTTTATATACTATTTTTTATTATTATATATTTTTTATTTTTCAATTACTGATTAATTACAAATATAAATGTTTTAAAATATTTTTATTTGTTTCTTACATTATAATTTTTAATTTTTTTAATGTTATTAATTTTTTAATTACTATATAATTATGAATTTGAAATCAATCTTTTTAATATTGTAAATTTTTTATTTATTTTACATTTTACAATTTATTTTATTTTTTAATATTTTAATAATATATAATTTTTTTAATATTATATATTTTTCAATTACTAATTAATTACGAATATAAATTTTTTAATATTTTTATTTATTTTACTTTATAATTTTTAATTTTTTTAATATTATTAATTTTTTAATTACTAATTACGAATTTGAAATTAACCTTTTTAATATTATTAATGTTTTATTTATTTTAAATTTTAATATTTATTTTATTTTTAATTTTTTAATATTATATACTATTTTTTAATATTCTATATTTTTATTTTTCAATTACTAATTAATTACGAGTATAATTTTTTTGTATTTTTATTAATTTTACTTTACGATTTTTAAAATTTTATATTACTTTATATATATTTTATATTATTTTATATTATTTTTTAATATTTTGGGCTTGGCTTGGCGCGCTTCCGTCGCTAAAATGTGAATATTTTTGTAGTGAAAGTCCAAAATATATGTATGAAAGTTTAATTTTTCTTGGATTTTTTTACTTTACAAGAATTTAATTATGAAATAATCAACCATAATAATGAATTATTAATTAAAAATTAAAAATTAAATATTAAAAATAATTATAAAGTCTAATTAGATGTGGTGAACACTCATAAACAATATTGTAAAATTAAAATAAATAAAAAATTTCCCTTGATTTTTACTCCACAAGAATTTAATTATGAAAAATAATCAACCATAATAATGAATTTTTTCTTTAGGAAAAATCTGAAAAAAATGTTGAAGATATTTTCGAAAATTTTCATTTGGGACCAAAACTGATAGTAAAATGAGATCAAAATTGATATCAAATTTAACGGAAAACATAACGGAGTGGGAAAAACTGATAGTTCGAAACTTTTGGGACCAAAATGAGAGAGTAGCGTGTCCTATGGGACCAAAAGTGAAATTTTCTCGCAATCGACCATCTATATTGTTGGTTATCATCACCGTTGATCTCACACAATCCCCTATATATGCCAGCGATTTCAGTCATCGATGGATTCGAGCTTTTCAATCTGAACTTTGTGTGGCTCAGAATCATCTAGACCTTTTACTTAACCTCCAGTCACAGATCTCTCAAGATCAGACACCACAAAGGTAGGATTCACCGTAGAAGATCACCCCAGACACAAAGCCCCCTCAGGCCCAAACCCTAACCACACACTAAACTCACAACTACAGTATTTCCACCAAGATGGTGAAAAATAACCCTCACACAGAGTGAAGAAGAAGAGGAGAGAAAGAAGATCGAAGAATCACGGAGAAGAAGAAGAAGAAGAAGAAAAAGAAGAAGAAGAAGAAGATCGAACAATAAAGCACTCAGCTTACCAGACCTTCTCTCAGGCTCTTTCTCTCTCTCAGAACTCTATCAAAGAACACACAGTGGAATGAAGAGTATATGTGAGAAGTGTAACCGTCGCCTGATTAATAGGAAGGATCGGGTCAGTGGATTAGAGAGTGGGCCGAGCTGCATTTGTACTTGGGCCTTATCATTAGTGTTGGGCCACACTATAATATGGGCCTATTTTATCAACATATATTATAAACATTAAAAGATATTAAAAAATGGCAAACACTTCCCTACACCGGTTGAAAATAATGCTTATTTTAGATTGGTCAAACTGTCCTAACCCTCGCATCCCAAACAAAAAAAAAATCATCCAAAAAAATATTACTCATTACATTAAAACATCTCATATGTAGCATGAAAAGTATCAGTCTGCTACTAAGCATAAATACGTATTATTTCATCTCAATTATTAATCACAATTAGTATTTATTAATCATAATTAGAGTTTATATTTAATTCAAAAATAATAACTTTCGAGTTCAGTGCATGAGCCACTGTTAATGTCGGACAAGTGCACTACGCGAGTTGCCGAATAAAAAAAATGAAATTATTCACTTTAATTTTAGGGTTCACTAATTCCATTTTATGATATATATTTTATGATTTAGGTTTCTTAGGGTTTCCTACATCCAAATTGGGGTTTATTATCACAATAAGAGTTTATTACATTCTAATTATGATTTATAATTATTTTTTAACAAAACAATTTTATTTAGAGTTTGAATATGCATGAAAAATAAATATTGTATATTTTTTGTCCATATTTTTTCGACCAAAAATATTCATGTGCTATCTATTAAATGAAAGATCATGAAAAATCTTTAATTTTATATATTATTTGCCTAAATACGATTAAAAACAATAACATTATGATCGTTTATTTTTTTTAATTTTAAAAACATCACGTTGATGTCATCTTTTTTTTTTCTCTCTCTCATTGTGTACATCTAAAAAATGTAACCTATTTAATGCTTATAAGCCCCATGTATACATGAGGTTCATATACCTTTATATATGTAGAATGTAGTCTACGAAGTAAAACTTAGTTTTCATTATCTCTCTTTTCTCCCTTCATCTCGAACCTCCCCATTAATTCTTTCCATAGTTCCCCATTTACTGTTAGTTACAAATTGTAGTTAGAAATTTATAATTGATGATGTGGAAAATTGTTTTGTACGTGTCTTCTATGCAATGAAACAATATAATCAGATTTCTTTTTCTCTCACATGCACGCACTGATTAACACATTTTTTTGGTGTGAGATCAATATATTTTATAGGAGAATTATCGATTCAAGACGTGAATAATAAGTAATTTATCAATTAAAGATCCGAAAGATGAAATTTTATAGGATCTCAAAAATCATGTATTTGAATTTCTTTTTATTTTTCATTATTTATATATATATATATTGATTTTCAATATATTAATAAAATAATTAAAAATTTAAATGAAATCGAAAGACATGATTTTTAAGGTTCTATATTGATAATTTCCATCTTTAAGGTCCTTAATTAATTGTTTTCATCTTTCATATCTTGAATTAATAGATTATTAATTGTTCATGCATGTAAATTTGAATAGAGCAAATATATTATTAAAATAATTAAAAATTTAAACGAAATTGAAATACATGATTTTTAAGGTTCTATATTGATAATTTCCATCTTTCAGGTCCTGAATTAATAATTTTCAACTTTTATATCCTGAATTAGTAGATTATTAATCTTTCATGCACGTAAGTTTGAATAGAGCAAATGATCAAATGTAATTTTAGGGTGCAACTAGTCACGTGGGATTTCCCGTTGATTCACTTTGTTTTACTCCGTCTTGCACTTTCGAATTACGAGTTTTTCTTATATTTTCTTTTTATTTTTTTAATTTAATTTAATTTTACAATTGTTTATATTATGGTTCACCCCCACCCAGTTAGGGTTTACAATTATTTTTTAATATTCAATTTTCAAAATTCAATTAATAGTTCATTATTATGGTTTATTGTTTTCATAATTTTTATAAATTATTTTTTGTTGATAAATATTGACTATGATTATTTATATTAAAATTAAATATTATTTTATAATAAATATTATTAAAATCATAAAATTAATAGGCAGGTTTTGCGTGTGCTAGGTTCACATAAGACGGTTAACGCGCGTTGACCAAAAAAATCATTAAAATCAATATCAACCGTATACTAAAAAGTATCACTAAAAAGTTCAAAGTATATTATCTATATCTTTAAAAAGTATCGACTAAAAAAATATTCAAAATCAGTATGAACCTTAATACTAAAAAGCATGACTCAAAATTTAAAAAATATCACCTATTTTAACAATTTTTTGATCAACATATTATATGTCTGATATGTATCTAGTGTACAGAAAAATTAGAGAAAATTAATTGTGAAAAATAGAGTAAAACATGGAATGCAACATGAAATTTGAATAGGCAAATAGTTAATATTAACACATTCCTATATATTTTACATTTTCTAGTTTTAAATTTTAGGATTATAATATGCCCATGATTGGTGGAACTGAAACAAAATTTTCCTGAAGAACTTTAATGTGGATAACTGCAACTAAACTTTATTCTGTCTACACTCCACCAATAAATGAAAGCTTCCAACCATAACCAATCACAATCTTGATATTTGCACTGCAATTCCCACGTGTTACACTGTCCTTTGCTAAGAATAAAGCATCTATATATATCTCACTCGCTTTCCCTATTCGTGGATCTCTCTCTCCCTCTCTGTCCACTGTCCTGAAAAAAAAAAAAAAAAAATGTAGAATTCACCGAAAAGAAAAAGTTCGTATTTATTTGTTACCTGCTCTCCTTGTGTTGTGTAGACGCGCGCACACACATATATTGTACTTCCATCCCATGTCTGACATCTGACAGTGAAGAAATTTTATGACGGGTGAGCATGTTAGTCTCTGTCATTATAGACTTAAGTGATATTTAGATGTGCCATAATAGATTTATTATGACATATTGAAGTGTTATATTAGATCTATTGAGACATATGACATACCAGAGACGAACGTAGGAATTCTAATTTAGAGGGGGGCGAAATGTAAAAATCTTAGTTTTGGGGGGGCGAAAAATAATATTACAATACAAATAAAATTAAATTTATATTATAAATTATATATACACATATATAAAAAAAATTTGGACAAAATTTGAGGGGGGGTGGGTGCCCCCACCAGCCCCCCTAGGTCCGTCCCTGTGACATACTATGTGAGCATGCATCATAAAATTTCCAGCCTGATAGAGATCAACTATATGCATGCACTTCATCTACGATTGAGTTGGCATCAAAATTCTTGACAGTTTTTTTCTCAATGTACACTGGTGAATGTAAAATTCTAACTTAAACTTATTGCAAAACACCAATAAAAATTAATAAAAAATTACTTAAATACACAATTTGAGCATAATGACACACTCTGTTTTATTTTTTTATTCACACACCCAACTTGTGGTATTGAGGAGATTAGAACTTGTGACCTTTGGTCTACAAGCAATCTCACTTCACCACCAGATCATCACCACTAGGACAAGCATAATGACACTATTATATTATAGGTAAATTGTGAAATCATAAAACATAAATAAAATCATAACATTAAAGTCTTGAATCATTCATTCTCAAATCCATAAATATAAAAAAATACATCAAATATATAATGAAATAAACTTAAAATATTAATAAGAATAAATAAGGGAAAATATAACAATAAAATGAACTTACACAAGCTGTGAAACATCAATATAAAAATAATGGAAATACTTTTGAATTTTTAAATAAAATTATTTATTTAGTATTATTCTATTTTGGGTGTCTCATTTCATCAATTTAAAGTCCATATGGACATAGTTAGACATTAATAAATCCAATGTCCAAAAATATTAATACTTTTGGGGCAAAAATATTACTCCTTCCGTTTCTGTTTAAGTGTTATTTTGGATGAATGCACACAAATTAATAAACTAATTAATTTACCTAATATACCCTTATGTGAATATATTAAATGATTTAAATATATATGTTTGAATGTATTAAATGAGGGTAAACGTGAGAAAAATGTGAACTTTATGCCTCGAATTTGTAGAATGACAATTTTTGAGAAACAAAATTAAAATGCTAGAATGACACTTATTTAGAAATGGAGGGAGTATATTTATATAATAATTATATACATATATATACCCTTTTTTTTTTACAAAATTTGAGGGGGCTGATGGGGTCCGTCGTTGCTTAACGTATAACATCGACCAAGTGTAAACGTTCACATATAATCACCAACATATTAATTTTGTGCATTAATTGTGTGTATTCATATATGGATACTGACGGTAGTTAAAAATTGTGCTCCAAGTTTAATATATAAAAAAAAATATACATATAAAATATCCCTTAAAAATCTTATTCTTCAAAATTACAAAATTTATTTGATATGTTCAACATTTACATTCTAAAAGGTGTTAAAATATACAAAATTACTTAAAAAATATAATATAGGAGGCTCAAAATAAAAAATATCATTTAAAAATAATTTTTTCTAATATTTTTTTTGAAGAAACTAACTATTTCTTTTTTCAAAATCAATACTTTTAAATGTGGCTCATCATATCATAGTCTGGATATCTAATCGAGTATATTCATTCATTCGTAATTTGATAGATGGAGCTAATGCAAAATTATTATTTATGTTGGATTAAGAGGTCTTTTATTTTAATAATACAACCATTTGTGTTGGAAGTTGGAAAGTATGGTGGTCAAAATCCATCAAACAATACCATGTCTGGATTAATATGTCTTTATTCAATGACGTATTTATAATTTTGTTGATATTTGATTGTATTGGTTGTTGTTATTATATTTTTATTGATAAATTGTAATAAGGAACAGATTATGTATGATGAAAAATACAACTAAAATTACAAATGTTTGAATAAAGTAGAATATGCTTTGTCCTAGAGTATCAATGACTTTTTTTTATCTACAATATTTTAATTAATATTCTTAATATATGTTTTTGTCAATAGATGATAAATAAATGTGGAACTACTTTAAATTGACACATTTTGATCATAGTCTTCACAAATCTGTAATCGAAATTTCTAGTAGAATATGCTAACAACATGAAAAATTAAAGATGCATATTATCATCTTTCAATATTTTTCAAGGGTCAAGATTTACGTTTCACACACACGCGCATATTAATTTGATCAAATATTATGTTATAAAATATTGGTTAAATATATTTTATTGTCTTTGCTATATATTAATTGTTTTTTATATATAGGCTAAAGTTCGATTTTTTAAAACTAAAATATATTAATATGACTATTACTACTACAAAATATAAAAATGGTGTCACCTGACCTCTCGCACGGCCTCAAGGCAGCCACTGAATACTGTATGTATATATCAATATATTTTATTTAGTGTACCATAACTCTTAATTCATATAAAAGTAATATTGGATATCCATGTTCATGCTAAGGACATTAATTTATGAGAGTACATACTCTGGTGTGATAAATAGGAACCAATCTCACCCTTTAATTTTAAGATTGGATGATTTAGATTTGTCCAAAAAAGACGTTGGCATGCATAGCTGTCAATAAAAGAAACATAAGAAAAATACGGTGGAATTTTCATAATTTTGTCAATATCAAGTCAAAATTAAAAAAAAAAAATGAATTTCATAGGCGCGTGCTAATAGATATAGAATCATATTCTAATAAAAACATTGGCAATGCTAATATAAGCATTGATAATGCTAACATTAACATTGATGATGCTAACATTATATGACTATTATCATATGCATTATGAAAAATTATTTAACGTTCAAAAAAATATTTAGCATTTTTTCATGATGAATAACACACTACAAGAAAATATTGTCCAGGCGACCGAAAAAGTCGTCACTTGAACTTGAAATCCCGTCACCAATAACATGGGCGACGAAATGTGTCTGTCACCTGTTTCCAGTCGCTAATAAAATGGGCGACAAAATTTTTCGTCATGAACCGAGACGATGAAATTAGCACCGAATTTTTCCGTCGCTAAATCATCGCCAATCGTTAGAATAAAAAAATAAAAAATAAAAAAATTAGCACTAAAAATAAATAATTAAATATTATGAGATATAAAAAAAGACCATTTGGACGTAGCCCAGCCCTCGAGGGGCCAAACACAACCCATTTGTCATTTAATGGGGAGCAAATATTCTCCAGGGAGGTTTTGAACACTGACGCTCCCGGTTGGTCAACCAAGCATTAAACCGCCAGACTAAAGTCGTTACATGTGAAATGTATAGAATATTATATATTTATAATAGCACATGTCTTTTTGTGAATATTCTTCTTTTCAAAATATCATTAACATTATAAATAATAATAATAATAAATTATATATAAAAAATAATAATTAAACAAATATAAATATTATTTTCAATCTATTATTTTAATTACTTTTCTAAAATATTATATATATATATAACATATACAAAAAAAATTAAAAGTATTAAATAAATGATTTAATATAATTATATATAAAAAATATTCTAAATTATTATAGTATTATAAAATATCAAAATAGAAAATCTAAAAATAATATAAAATATTAAAAAAATCCAAAAGAATAAGATAAAATATTAAAAAGATTAATTTCAAATTCTTAATTGAAAAATAAAAAATAAAAGTTAAAAAATTCAAAAATAATATAAAATATTTTTAAAAAAAGTAGAAGGAATAAAATAAATTAAAATATTTAAAAGATTAATTTCAAATTCGTAATTAGTAGTAATTGAATAATAAAAAAATAAAAAAAAATAAAAATTTTTAAAAATTAAAAAAAAATCAAATTTAATTTTAGCTACGGAAAAAAATAAAAAATTAAAAAAATTGAAAAAAAAAATTAATTTTAACTATGAAAATATTTCGTAGCTAAATCCGTCGCTAAAATGAAAAGGATTAAAAAACATATTAAAAATTAAAAAAAAATTGTTTGACGACGAATTTTTCCTTCTTTAGCATAGCGACGGAAAAATCCGTCGTTAAATTTAAAAAATAAAATTCAAAAATAAAATTACGATGTTTAACGGCGGATTATTCCGCCATTAAGTTATTGACGGATATTCCGTCGCTAATTTAATTTGTCGTCGTTCCATCGCCCATTTCGTCACCCGTGAGGACAAAATAGATTCCGTGACTATTTTCGTCGCCCGATTTGTGTTTTCTTGTAGTGTCAGTTTTGTTTTATTTTATTAGCATCGAGAAACTTCCAGAAATATGTAAAACCCAGCCCATGAACAACAGTATTGTCACTGTCTGATTTAACTGTACATTTTGTATTATTAACATTATTGTTCGCTAGCTTTCTGTTATGAGCGGGCAAATTGAGGTTAATATGGATGGATTAATCGAGCAAAAGGAGACTGGGAATTCACAGAAAGAGAAAGGGGACAAAGACTCCGTTTTTAGCGTTCTTGCTGAATGTGTGGAATTGGGAAAATTTAATCAGATTTGAGGAGTGTTCCGGGTCGGTGGAATGGGTCGGTTCGGGTATGAAGAAATGAAGAAGGGTACAGTTCAACCCAAGCAATTTTAGTCTTTTTGTAATCATGACGGGCTTAAGTATAAAAGCCCATTGTGTGCTTATTTTATTTTACCCTAAGTGGTCCCATGATACTATGTTTAAATACCACATTTCTCGTGAATGAAAATCAAGAAGAAAATTGCCTCAACTCTTCTCTCTCGATATTTCTCTCTAGATCCTCTCCCCATTTCTTTTCTATTATTTCCAAGTTTTCAACTTTATGTATTTCATCGATTAGATTTACACTTAATACCAAGAAAATTACAAAAAATAGGAAGAAAAAAGACCAAAAATTACAGAGACACACTTGAGACCATAACATTTGGTATAAAGAGCCAACCATCTTCAGCCATGGCAGAGGGAACCCGCTTCAAGGAGCTGCAAGAAGGTCAGAATAAACTTCATCAGATTTGGCAAAATGAAATTATGAAAAGGGAAGCTGCAGAACAAAAGATTCAAGAACGGATTACTGAGATCAGTGAAGGTATGGGAGGAAAGTTGGACCATCTAACTAAAACACTTTCTACCCTGCAATTACAGTTGTTGAATCCCAAGAAGGGCATAGGGGATGAAAGCTCTATTCTAGGTGAACCTCCACAGACTTCTGCTAGGGAAGGATCTCAGCTTAGGACTCAGTTTTCAGCTAAAGGTAAGGCTATAATGGAGTCTCATGGAAATCAGGTATACACCCCAGTACCCAGAGTTGATTTCCCAAAATTTGATGGTTCCAATCCTAGAGTATGGATGCTACGTTGTAGTGGTTATTTTAAGATGGTGCCTAACCTCTATGATGATCAGAAAGTCACCTTAGCTGCTATGAATTTTGAGGGAAGAGCAGCAACATGGTTTCAGAATTTTCATTCCAAGTATGATGATGTTTCCTGGGAACAATTTGTGGAAGTAGTGGCTACAAGGTTTGAAGACTTAAAAGAGTCTAAAATTGTGGTGGAATTTAACAAGCTCAAGCACACTGGGGAATATTTGGATTATGTGGACAAATTTGAGGAGTTGAAGGAGTGCATAGTGATGTGTAGGCCTGGAGTTTATTCAGAATCCTACTTTGTAGCCAGCTTTCTGAGTGGCCTAAGTGAAGATTAAGGGCTGCCATTCTCATGTTTAGTCCTACCTCTCTGGAACAGACTATAGAACTGGGAAAAAATCAACTAATCACCATTGAAGCTATTACTAAGAAGATAAAAGGAAATAGCCGAAATCCCAGTAATTGGTCTCAAAACACTCACAAGATGTTCACCCCTACCACTGTTCCACCACCACAATCTTACAACAAGGAACTACAATCAGCAAAGAAACCAGTTAAGCTCCTCACTTCTGCACAAATGGCTGATAGGAGAGCACAAGGGTTGTGCTACAACTGTGACGAGAAATATGCACCTGGACACAGGTGCACCCATAGGATCCATTATATGATTATGTCAGAGGAGGAGGAACTTGCATATCTACAACCCTTAATTACCATGGAAGAGGATCCAGTACCAGATATTCCTATGGAAGAGGTGAGGGTATCTTTAAATGCATTAAAAGGTGGTGATACTATAACCACACTTAGATTCACAGGGACTTGCAATGGCAAAACCCTACAGATACTGGTGGATACTGGGAGCACATTGAGTTTTATAAAGGAGTCTACGGCTTACTCGTTGTGCTGCCAGGTTGAAGCAGCACCCCCTCTACTTATAAAGGTGGCTAATGGCCAACGACTTATTAGCTCATCAATGGCTGGGAATTTTTCTTGGAATATGCAAGGTGTTGAACTAAAACACTCATTGAGACTCTTACAACATGAGGGTTGTGACATGATACTAGGAGGTGACTGGCTAAAGGCATGTACTCCTATTGAGCTAGACTATGAACTAATGATAGTCACCATAAAATGGTTAGGCAAGAAACTTAAGCTCTTTGCCAACAAATCACAGTCCGAATGCCAGTTCATTTCATACCATTCCCTTTTCAAAATGATGTACACAAGAAACAGAAAGGAGATTGAGGAATTATATGTGGTTTCAATTCAGGATCCTGATCAAGAAGAGACTACAGATTTGGAAGGGCTTATTGCAGAGTTCCAGGATGTCTTTAAAGAACCAGAAGGGTTACCTCCTATCCGGGGGGTTGAACATCAGATTATATTGAAGCCTGACACTATTCCTAAACACCACTATCCATACAGGTCATCACACCAACAGAAAGATGAAATTGAAAGGATTGTGAAGGAGTTGTTGGAGGCAGGAATCATTCAACACAGTAAGAGCTGTTTCTCCTCTCCAGTGTTATTGGTCAAGAAAAAAAATGGCACATGGCGAATGTGTGTGGATTACAGGTACCTAAACAACTTCACAGTTAAACATGACTACCCTATCCCTATTATTGATGAGCTATTGGATGAGTTGCATGGGTCTAGATTCTTTTCTAAAATAAACCTTCGATCAGGGTATTTCCAGATCTTGATGCAACCTGAGCACAGATATTTGACGGCGTTTAGGACTCACCAAGGACACTATGAGTTCCTAGTCATGCCATTTGGGCTTTGTAATGCCCCGGCTACATTTCAATCCTTAATGAACATGGTCTTTAAAGATTGCTTAAGGAGACACACACTAGTTTTCTTTGATGACATTTTGGTTTATAGCAAGAGCTGGGAGGCACATCTATCCCATCTCAGAGATGTATTTCTCTTGCTAAGAGCACACTCTCTGTTTGCTAACAGGTCCAAGTGCCATTTTGGACAGACACATATTGAGTACCTAGGCCACATAATTTCTGAAAATGGGGTGTCTACTGACCCAACAAAAATTGAGTGTATGCAACACTGGCCAACTCCAAGGAATGTGAAGTAGCTTAGGGGATTTTTGGGCCTAACGGGATACTACAGAAAATTCATAAAGGATTATGGGGTTATAAGCAAACCTCTCACACTTTTGCTAAGACATAATGGGTTCAAATGGGGTCCTGAAGCAGATAAGGCCTTTATGATCTTGAAGGAGGCCATGACCAAGGCCCCGGTGCTGGCCTTACCAGATTTTTCTAAGCCTTTTATTCTAGAAACTGATGCAAGTGGCTATGGGATTGGGGCAGTCCTTATGCAGCTAGGCAGGCCTATTGCCTTCCTAAGCAAATCATTATGCCCCAGAAATCAAGCTCTTTCAGTATATGAAAGAGAGTTCCTAGCTGTCTTATTAGCAATACAAAAATGGAAACATTACCTCACAGGAAGCAGATTCATAATCAGAACAGACCAAAAAGCTCTTAAATATCTACTGGAGCAGAAGGTAGTGAATCCTTTACAACAAAAGTGGATCACCAAGTTACTCGGCTTTGACTATGAAATTCAATACAAAAAAGGGACTGAAAATAGAGCAGCTGATGCTCTTTCTAGAGTGCAGGGAGGGGAAGTTCACTGTGAGGCTATCAACACCATCTCCCCTACATGGGTACAAGAAGTGTTGTCTAGTTATGAAGGAGATACATACATGGAAAGGTTAATGGAGTCACTCACTAGAGATCCTACAGCACACCCTCACTTCACTATAACAGGAGGGTTACTGAGGTATAAAGGGAGAGTTGCTGTGGGTAACAAACAAGATCTTAGGGCCAAGATTCTGACTACCATGCATGGCTCTCCTTATGGAGGACATTCAGGGGTTAATGGAACATATATGAGGTTGAAAAGAGTCTTCTATTGGCCTGGGATGAAGTTGGATGTGGTGACCTTAGTTAAAACATGTGATGTTTGTCAACTCAACAAACCCAATCATGGTGCAAGACCAGGGCTGCTGCAACCCTTGCCCATACGAGATCAGCCCTGGAGCCACATTATCATGGATTTTGTTGAGGGACTGCCTAAATTAGAAGGAAAATGTGTTATCTTGGTCGTGGTTGACAGACTGACTAAGTATAGCCACTTCATAGCCCTTTCACACCCATTTACCTCACAGACAGTGGCTAAACTGTTCCTAGATCATGTTTACAGGCTACATGGGCTGCCAACCAGCATTATAACAGATAGAGATAAGGTTTTTACTAGTCATTTTTGGAAGGAGCTACTGAAGGTATTAGGGGTCACATTGAATTTCTCTTCCGCTTACCATCCTCAAACAGATGGTCAGACAGAGATGGTGAACCAGTGTTTAGAAAATTATCTGAGGTATATGACCTCAAGCCATCCCAAATACTGGTACAGATGGTTGTCCCTGGCTGAACATTGGTATAATACCAATTATCACACAGCTCTAAGGTTTACCCCATTTCAGGCCCTCTACGGGTACGCCACTCCCTATCTATCTATGGGGCCCTACTTAGATGTCAAATTGGGGGAGGTTAAGGATGCCATTAAAGAGAGGAAACTCATGATGCAACATCTAAAAGATAACCTACAGGCTGCACAAAATCGCATGAAATATTATGCTGAACAGTCAAGAGCAGAAAGGGTTTTTGAGGTAGGAGATCAAGTATACCTCAAGCTGCAGCCATACAAACAGAACTCTGTTTCCTTGCGAAAGAATTTGAAGCTCTCCTCCAGATTCTATGGTCCCTACACAATATTAGAGCGAATTGGTCAGGTTGCATATCGTCTTGATCTACCAGAGGGAAGCAAGGTGTATCATGTATTTCATGTTTCTCTCTTGAAGAAACAAATCAGTAAAGAAATGGCACCAGTACGAGACTTACCTGGTATTTCCAAAGAAGGGCTCTTCCAATTGCTGCCGGTAGCGATTTTGGATGCTAGGACCATTCTCAGAAGCCAGGAAATGGTGAATCAAATTTTGGTGAAATGGGAGAATCAAAATTCCGATCTTATCTCATGGGAAGATGAAAAATTCTTGTAGAAAAAATTCCTTCATTTCGATCCTCATGGACAAGGATCTGAAAATGGGGGGTGTAATGTTATGAGCGGGCAAATTGAGGTTAATATGGATGGATTAATCGAGCAAAAGGAGGCTGGGAATTCACAGAAAGAGAAAGGGGACAAAGACTCCGTTTTTAGCGTTCTTGCTGAATGTGTGGAATTGGGAAAATTCAATCAGATTTGAGGAGTGCTCCGGGTCGGTGGAATGGGTCGGTTCAGGTATGAAGAAATGAAGAAGGGTACAGTTCAACCCAAGCAATTTTAGTCTTTTTGTAATCATGATGGGCTTAAGTATAAAAGCCCATTATGTGCTTATTTTATTTTACCCTAAGTGGTCCCATGATACTATGTTTAAATACCACATTTCTCGTGAATGAAAATCAAGAAGAAAATTGCCTCAACTCTTCTCTCTCGATATTTCTCTCCAGATCCTCTCCCCATTTCTTTCCTATCATTTCCAAGTTTCCAACTTTATGTATTTCATCGATTAGATTTACACTTAATACCAAGAAAATTACAAAAAATAGGAAGAAAAAAGACCAAAAATTACAGAGACACACTTGAGACCATAACACTTTCCTCCAATTGTGCAACGGTGATTTAAGGACCTTGTGAATTAGGCTGGCTTTAAGCTTAAATTGTGCCACAGTCACTTCAGGACCTCCCACAGTACATTGTTCCTCAGTAGCTCGAAACATGTCTTGCTCATTTTTCTGTGGGTTTTGATTCAATCTTTCTTCATGTTGATTCTGTTGGGGTTTTTTCGAATTGAACCCCCCGCAGGATCTAATTGGGTGTTCATTAATCCTAATGTCATGTAGATCATAATTTTATGCAGCACATATGTTTTAATTAACCGAGTTCAATTAACATGCATAGCCGATTTTCGATTCTACTAAAGCGGAAACATAGAATACCGAAAAATGACTTACAAATTAAACGACGGTTTGTGGACAAGATTAAAGGTCTAATCTTGTTTTTGTATGAATGATAATAGGCGCCCCTTGATGCTATTCCACTCCTTGATCTTCTGTTGTATTCCCGGACTGAATCTAGTTTCAGGGTGGGCTGAAATCTACTAGATCGGTATGGAATCTGTGGAGATAAAGAGAACACAAGAGGAGCTGATGTCTAACCTTAAAATTTCATCCCCCACCCTCTTATATATAAGGGGGTGGGTGAAATTTCAGTGTCCTAACCCTACTGGGTTTGGGCCTCTATCTCTTTTTTCATCTCCAGTCCATTAAAGTCATATTGGGCTACAATAGGGATCTAGAAGAATATGAAATTGGCCTGCTAATTTATTTAATTTTCAATATCCAATAAACTTAGGATATTATTAAATAAATTAAGTGTTATTTTTATTCCACTAAAGAAATATTACTGACCTACCAATTTAATACATATTTCTGAATATGCTTTCTCCTTTAGTCCAACCATTCCCCGTGTTTAAGATATAATGCCCATTAATAAATTATGTGAGCTTCTGATAGTTATAATTAATTAATATCTTATCCTTGAGTAGTACCACACAAGCTTTACTCATTTACAGAATAAATTCCACCTGCTGGGTTTCAACATGAACTTGTGTTTCCTCAAGAGGACACCATCAACCTGGCGCACCAGGACACGGTGCCCCTACATATTGCACGACCCATCATAAGTGTAAATGTTACAACCCAAGATATCGAGATTATTGATCCTATGAAAGAATCTCACCCTTTGATAAATCAAAGCTGAAAACACTACACGTATATGTCCGTCAACATATAGGGGTTAAGAACCCGAACTCTGTGGATTCTTATTCTCTCATTTAAGGTCAGAATAGAGAATAGAATCCTAAGTAGATCCCTCTCAATACACTTGACCGTGTATTAGAATAATCAGTTAGTCAAGACAAACTAACTATCAGATTATTCTATAGCGTACCAATAGCAGGTTCAGTATCATCTAGACCGTGAGCCTTTTAATACATTATAAGAAACCGATGATATGATCTAACCGTGTGTTTACCCACACCATATCATCTACAATGCAAGTATAGTGAACATGCATGTAAATATATAACAATTTAAATGCAAACAGTGACTGCAATTGTATTCATTCTATATCATCATAAAACCATCATCAATAATGTATACAAAAGACAGGTCTTCTAGTATACAAAACCAACAGATTCATCATCAAATGCATCTCTGCTACATGTTTCTGGAGTGTCTCCAACGTGATAGTCTCTGCTATTCCTTGGTTCTCCATAGTTTGTTGTTTTCTCTACAAAGACAACGCAAATTAAGACAAAATAAAAATAAAATTTACTAACTAGCCTACTGACTTAATACTAGGATTAATAAAGAAATTTAATCTTTCAGTCCCTGGCAACGGCGCCAAAAACTTGACACGCACACACAAAGTACTAAGAAAACAGAGAGAGAGAGAGAGAGAGAGAGAGAGAGAGTAAAAGAAGAAGAAGATGATGAATGATGATGAAGAAGAAAATACACAAACACAAAGTACTAAAAAAATCGAGAAAGATAGAGGAAACCCATAAGAGAGAGAGAGAGAGAGAACAAACCGTGAAGGAAGATGGAGAAATATTACTTTGAATTCGATCTAGGTTAACTTCAATTTGAATTTGATCTGGGAAATATTCTTCTCTTTTTTTTTCGTGAATTTGTCCACTGCACGTTCAAATCAAAGAAGCGAGGAAGAAGAAGCGATGAAGGGTAGAGATAGATAATGAGAGAGAAAAAAATTCTAGTATTTTAATTACATATAGCAAATTACAAAACTACCCTAACCTCATTAAAATAATCATTAAATTTCAAAAATGCCACTTTGTGTTGCTTTTAATCTAGACCGCACATTTTTTATAGATGGATGGTGGATATTAGTTCATTGTTCTCACATGGGTCTTTGGTTCTCATTTGATCCATTATATATATAATGAGAATGGATAGTAATACATTTTTTCTAGTGTGAAAACTAGGACCACGTCTCCACCATCCAATTTAATGATCTAATGATTGAGATTTAATGAAACAGATGGTGGTAATTTCGTAAATAATAAGGCAAAATATAGAGGAAAGAAGAATATTTTCGTCCAAACCTTTAAAATTGATGACATCGATAATTTTAAAAAATATATTAAAAACTTTGAACGACTATAACTTACTCATTTTTAATACAATGTGTTGAGTATGACGTGTTCCAGATGATGTTATCACTTCGTTTGATAACATTGCAATCAATGTCGTATCTAATATTGTTCTGTCATTCTCGTCACATCGAGTATAACACTCGGAACATTAATCTTATCCTTTCCTAGTATTTTAGATTAATTTATTTTAAATTAATCTGAATAAATTGTGATTTTTGTCACATATCATTTTCCACGTTTTTAGGGATTTATTAGATATTTTATTTTGAATTAAAACGTGGATAAGGATTGATTTTGACTTGTTCAAAATCTGTTCCGGATTTCATGGGGACGTGATGTTCCCACTCCTTCTTGGACACTAACTATTGCAGGAGATCGTAGGTCACTGGAGTAAACGCTACTATTGCACGATGTTGAAGAACGTGTGCCACGCAATGCAGATGACGGTTATCTCAAGTCCACTTCAGCAACGAGTAGTGAAAGGTGGTTGATTTGAGTCCAAGTCATCAAGGATCGTAATGCAACTGCCAAGACAAGATGGAGAAAGTATTTAAGGTCTCCTTAGATCTTAAAATTATTTATGCAAGCAGGTTATCACCATGATTTGTGAGAAGCTCTGAATCTTGCATTTAGTGTCATCTCTGAAATCCAAGACATCTTCCCAGACATCTGTCTAGCGTCCCAATCAGCTGGAGACTTTCATTCCAGTTGTGTGTGTAGGTTAGATAGTCAACTTTGAGAAGTCTAGGGTTTAGAGTGACTGATTGTAATCTATCTATGTGTTTAGATAGGTTTGTTTTAGAGTGATTATTCGAGTGAGTGAAGTTAGGATAGTCCTCTGTATGTTTTATGCTGTGTTATTAAGGGAGTGAACCGAGACAACATCTGCATTGTTTTTGTTTATCACTTATGATAGTGAATTTCACCTTGAGGCAATCACACACCGTAAGGAGTGTGATTTAAAACTATATTTCGTGCAAGTTGCTTTAAATTTCCGCTGCATGTTGAAGGCATAGTGGTTAAAATAACTAATTATAATTAACATTTATTGCAAATAATTAAAAAAAATTATATATCCTAATTATGGAATAATCAATCCTAAAAATTAATTATTAATTGAAAATATAAAAAGGTTATAAACAAATTGAGAAACTCTTCATGTCTTGATATGTTGGCCACCTCAAAGAGCATCTCCGGAAGTCCGGACTCCATCTCCTAGAGTTTGCACAATAAATGAATATTCAACAATATTATTTTTTATTTAATAGTAAATTTTGTATTTTATAACTACTAAACCAATCATGATATATGTAATTTCAATGAATATGATATTTATCAATGAAAATTGAATCAATAGTTCATAATGACATGCAATTTTCTTTGAATTAATGAAAAATAAAATCAACAATTCATTATAATATTAATGCATCTCACAAATGATCCATTAATACATTTCAAAGTATGAAATATGTCTATCTCTGCATCATGATTTGTCTAAATTGAGCAAGAAAATTTTGAAATCGGTATCTTCATTTTTATTAATTTTATGCTTAGTTATTTCTACGTATTTATTTTATGTAATTTTTTTTGTTAGTGTACTTTTATGTTTCAACATTTTAATGTAATTTAATGCAATGGAATTCATCACATATAACTGAATCAACTTAGTTTCTATTTAATTAATTAAGCTACAAAACAAAAGAAAAAAGAATAGCGCTAAAACAATGCGACGATATATTTGGCGCTTCATTGTCCGAACCGTGTTTATTCGGTTGGGATCCTCTATTTTAGTTTGATATTACATCTTAAAGTATTTAAAAATTAAATAATTGTTCACTAAAAAAAAATTTAAATATACGTGTCATAAAAAATACAATGATTAAAATACAAGATGAAATATCAAACAAAAATAGAAGATCTCATCCGTTGTTTACGTCAGATTTTTGGGGTGTTGTTGGATCAATTACACACAACTAGGGGTGGGATGGTAAGATATAGCTTATTTTTTTCATCATATCTTTACCTTACCTTACTTGTACGGTATGGAAAAAATCCATACTGTTACTTTACCTTAACATTCGGTATACCTTCCTACGGTATACCTTAATTTCGGTATGAAACAAATGACATATCTTTACTGTACCTTTATTTCGGTATACCTTATCAATATCGGTATACCTTATCATACCTTCTTACTATATATCTCATATATTTACTAAATATATAAAACACTCCTAATAACGATCAAAATTCAACAAAATAAAATAAATATTTTCATGCCACCATAATTAAACTCCAATAAAATAAAATAGATATAATAATTCAAACCATGTTTTTATAATTAATATCAATTGTATAAAATATTATAAACTTACTAAATATTACAAATTTTAAATCGTTTACTTAGACATTGTAAGAATTATTAGCTAAGTATTAATTAAGAACACATTTAATTATCATTACTATGAATTAAGTATAACATAAAATTAATTATAAGTGTTAGATATTGTAAATTTACTAGATATTTATAAATGTATAATATATTTACTAAGTATTATATATCAAATCATGTTTTTATAATTAATATACATTGTATAAAATATTATAAACTTACTAAATATTACAAATTTCAAATCATTTACTTAGAAATCTTAAGAATTATTTACTAAGTATTAATTAAGAACACATTTAATTATCATTACTATGCATTGAGTATAACATAAGATTAATTATAAGTGTTAGATATTGTAAATTTACTACATATTTATAAATGTATACCATATTGACTAAGTATTATATATCAATCATGCTTTTATAATTAATATAAATTGTATAAAATATCATAAGCTTACTAAATATTACAAATTTTAAATCATGTATTTAGAAATCGTAAGAATTATTTACTAAGTATTAATTAAGAACACATTTAGCATTACTATGCATTAAGTATAACATAAGGTTAATTATAAGTGTTAGATATTGTAAATTTACTAGATATTTATAAATATATAGCATATTTACTAAGTATTATATATCAATCATGTTTTTATAATTAATATAAATTGTATAAAATATTATAAACTTACTAAATATTACAAATTTTAAATTGTTTACTTAGAAATCGTAAGAATTATTTACTAAGTATTAATTAAGAACACATTTAATTATCATTATTATGCATTAAGTATAACATAAGATTAATTATAAGTGTTAGTTATTGTAAATTTACTACATATTTATAAATGTATAACATATTTACTAAGTATTATATATGAGTTAATTGCGATTTTGATCCCATAGGACATCGGGTATTTCAATTTTGGTCCCGACACTATCATTTTTGGTCCTTTTTCAAAAAAATCGCCCAGTTTTAGTCCCATAGGTTTAAGAATATTATTTTTGGTCCCATGATTTCAAGGCAATAAAGGGGACCAAAATCGATATTAACTCTGTTTGGGACTAAAAATGATAGTGTCCGGACCAAAATCGGAATACACGATGTCCTATGAGACCAAAATCAATATTTTCTCTATTATATATCAAGTATCTATAATTCACACACACACACATATATTTATATAATATCACAAATATATCAGTATGTATCGTTAATTCGGCATATACCATTCGGCATATACCGGTGTATGCCGAATTAACGGTATATACTGAAAAATTTTGTATACCGTCGGTATCGTTATATATACACCGGTACATCGGTTTTTAAAATTCCATATCATTACCTTAACGAAAAATCTCGGTACAGTATCATGCCTTACCGAAAATACCGGTATACCTTAAAGTTCGGTATTTCGATAATTTTTCTGATACGTTAAGTACGGCATGATGCTATTTTTCCCAACCCCACACACAACAACCAACGCCATTTGTTGCCGTTGTTGGAGGTGGTTAATTAAAATTGTATCTATACATTGAGACTTTCCTCATGTCTTCTAGTCATGACGATTTGCACGTAGTTTCGACATGTTAACCAATACACACGACACATTATATAGATAAATGATTCAAATGGGACATATTCAAAACTAATTATAAGACAGATAACTAAAACGTTACCGTAATTTTTATTAACATTTACTTTTATATAGATGATAAAAGACCAAGATAAATTAACATAAATACGACATGACAACACGGATCGTTATCACTCGGGTCCAAATACTAATATTACGACACTTGAGTTATATATATATTGGCCAACTATGTATTCTTATGGCAAATTGCGAAACTATCTTATACTACCTCCGTTTCATAATGTTTGTTGTTTAAGGTTTTTTTTTAGTTTCAAAATGTTTGTTGTTTTATATAATTTGACATCCTCTCTCCCAATTTTAATCCTTTCAAATCCTACAAGATTTTTTGATTCTAACTTACCTATAATATATGAAGAGAGAAAAATATATGGAGAGAGAAAATATTGTTATTTTTTAGGAAAATATAGATGAATTAGATTTTATGACATATATAAGGGATGTGTATATTTGTCTACAAAATTAATTCTTAATTTCAGATAAAAAAAACAAAACAACAAACATTTTGAAACGGAGGTAGTATTTATATATATATATATATATATATATATATATATATATATATATATATACAAACACTAATTCTCTCCTCCAACTCCAAGTCCAGTTGAAGGTAACTAAATTCCTTACCTTCCTCTTGAATCAGGTTGCAGATGGATTAAAAACCCTAATTAGTTTTGCTAAATATATATTCAAGGTACGTTTAAGCTAGCGAGTAGCGAGTGAGGTTTCCTATGTGTGAGTACGACGCATTCATGACATAGAGCGCGCTCTCTCTCTCTTTCTCTCTCTATACACGTGTCCCTCTATATATATATATATATATATTTACACACTCATATAATATAAAACAGATAAAATGTAACTTTCAACAGCGGCAAGGCAAAACACACACGTGTCCATGTTCTGGAACCTTTCCATTCACCTGCTTAAAAACACCATTACCATTATTCCCGAAGAAATGGCTTGTTGCGTCCTCGCCTACTGCACCTGCGTCACCTGGCGCTCTCTCATTGGTCAGTTATCGCTCTACCAATCAAATTTCATTTATCAAGATGGTTTTCATTTGATGCCTCTTCTCTCTACTGAACTAACATGTGTCGTCATTTCCTACTCTAACTTTACTTTTGCTATTTATCAATATCATCGCCCTCTGCTTTTCAGTTTTTTTTCATTTCAAATGATATATCTGCTCTTAGTTTTTGTAGATCCATGCGTGCTTGGGGGGCTAGATCGAGAGATAACCCGGCGGTCATAAACCGGATAATGCTCAGATTCCGGCCGATTGCGCCCAAGCCTGTCGGTGACCAACCGGCTTCCGGCGCGGCGGTGCAGAGTAGAACGGATCTAACCGGAAGGAGAGTGAAGAGGAAGTATGTTAGGACTCGAGGTCGTCAAAGTAAACGGCGTCCGAGGAGCAAGGTTTTGGACGGAGGAAAGCTACCGTCGCCGCCGGAAAAGTCCGGTGTCGAAGACGCGCCGCCGCCGGAGAAAGGATCGGTGACGCTTCAGCTTCTAGGGGAGAGATCTGAGAGTGAAAGTAAGATCTGTGATATTAGTGTTCCAAAAAGTGAGGAGAAAAGGTGGGAAGCAGATCTGTGCAGCGTAACTAACGGCGTTAGCTACATGACGGCGGCGGATTACGTCGACGGCGGCAGATCTGTGATAGAGACGTGGATAATCATGGAACGGGTGACGGACAAGTTTGAAGGGGTAGGGTTAGGGTTTTCAGATAAGGAAAAGATATGCAATCTGGAGAGGGACACGTGTCCAGGTTTCGTATCGGACTGGACCAACAGCGTGATTTGGATGAACCCAGCGTACAAAAAGATGGTGGCGGAGGACGAAGCAGCGGCGGCGGAGAAGGGGTTTCTGGTGTGGTTGGTGGTGAAAGAGCAATTACCTCGTGTTTGCCCCTCGTTTGCATGCAGAGTGAGGGTCACTCAACACAAGGGACAGGGGCAAAAGTGGAATAAGATATTGCCGTGTGATGTTTGGAGAATGGAATTTGGTGGGTTTGCATGGAAATTGGACGTGAACACTGCCCTCAGTTTAGGCTTCTAGTGTGGTCCAACAGATCAATTTCACAACATTATTCCAGGTGATTAATTTTTTATTTTTCCTTTCATATAACTTTCTTTTCTCCCAAAAGCCCTAATTTCATCGGGTGTAGCATATATGATTTAATATATAAAAGCTTATATAACTACGTACGACTAACCCTAAATACCTAAATTTCATCGGGGCTAGCATTATGTCAGTTATACGTAGATATAATGCTACCCCCGATGTAATTCACTTTATAAAATAAATATAAAATATTTTATTGAACAATAGTAAGATCCGATTCACCAGATGTAAAATGTAGAAGATATTTTAATTAATTAATCCTAAAATCCTAATCAAGTGCTTAAGATCCAATATGAATAAGTTTGGTCGAGCGAAACTTTATTTATAATCAATCTTAAATATTTCTTTTATTAGTTCCTAAATATAATACTCTAAAAGTAGTATAAATTTGGTTGATGAGAAAAACCAAACTATAAGCAATAAGCATTATTATAACTATATCAATAATGACATTTCAAAATCATATTATTATCTAATACGACATTAATACATCATAATAAAATATAAAGAATTTTTCCCCATAAGTAGCAACCTTTAAGTAAATGTGACTTATCATATATTCCAGCGACTTATCCAAAAAAGCTATTTATATACACCATTTATCCTTCTCTCTCTTAAAAAAAGGACTGTATTTACTCATAGATCCCTACTTATCTAGAAATATATATTTTAGAAAATAATCATTATTTTTATAAAGATGAGAGACCAGTTACCAGTCTACAAATTCCAGCCCACTTCCCAACTCCAAAAAAAATAAAAAAAATAAAAAAATAAAAAATCACACTTTCTTTTCATTTAATGCATATATAAATATAGCAAAAAACTCAAATATAATAATTGATTTAAAATTACACACACACAAACACAAACACACACACACAGAGACACACACACACACGCATATATATATATATATATATATATATATATATATATATTGAATACATAATAAAAGTTTAAAATCTCGACTACGGCTCAAAAAATTAAAGTGGATGAAGACAGTCTAACAAGGACACAGAGACAATGTCAAACCTAATTAAACCCGAATTAGTAACACCTTCGTTAAATCAAATGAGTTCTCTATTGGACTATAAAACTCTTCATTGACATATTAATGACGTTATGCAAATTTATTAGTTGATAAAATCCATTTAATTAAATTATCATTCCACAATAAGTTAAAACATATGTATTTTGGGAACTATAATACCGATAATGCTTCTCTTGTTACTATCGTACATCGATTTATTCATACACAATAAACTATATATAGGAGTACATATTAGAAAGAACAAAAACTTATTTTTTAAAAATATTATAAACAATCAAAAGTCCAAATTTAATACATTTATTTATTTTAATTAATTTGAATGCGCCACATTTAATACAACTATTCAACTTAATTTTTTCAAAAAAATAAATAATAACTTAATACGATCAACTAATTAAAAGTTAGCTCGTCTAATCTTTTAATTTTCTTTTTTGGTGTATTTTTCTCTTCTTTGTCTTTTTTTTCATAATGATAACGTGCTCTATAAATGCTTGATCATTCCATGGTCTTTTTTTTAAAGTTCTAAACAATTTAAGGATATTGCTTAGTATTTTCTCAATGTTAGCAGTTGATAAAAAGTGCATATATAGTGTTCACCGTATAAATTGTTTTACATATTCGTGGTCAGAGATATTATTTTGGGTAAATGATAGATAATGTATCAACGTTTAATCGAACTTCGAAAAAATGTCTCAACGTTTGAATAATATCATTTTAATATTCCATGTTTCAATAGTTTTTAAAAAACGTCCTGAGTCCATTTATTCGACGACAGAAAACACACACGACCACATCATTACCTATTTTTTGGATGCCTTATCATTATCACTCAAATTTAAATAAGTAATAGATCCCTCAGAGTATCATATGATACGACTACATGTGTTTTTCGTCGCCATATAAATGGACTCTGAACAATTTTTTTTTTTTTAAATGTGGGTACGTTCGTTATCAAAATGACTATATTCAAAAGTTATGATATATTTCAAAGTTCGTTTAGCGTTGGGATGTTATCTATCCTTTATCCTATTTTTTCATTAATATGGCACCCATGCATGTTTTGCATGAAATCAAATCCAAGAACAATAATTGATAAGAGCTTAGATTTAGAGCCACGTACATATATAACTAACCTTATATAAACTTTCTCAAATGTTTTGGATATCGAAGATCGCACAATATATATTTTTACTTTTAAATACATTTTTAAGATAGTTTTTTTACTTTTCTTTTGATTTTGCAAACAAGAATATTCTTCACACACACACACACACATGCAGGCATTTCATAATAAGGTAAATTTTTAAATAGCCATTTTCACTAAGTGAAAATGTTTCTAGCCACTATTTAAAAAAAATATATTTTTCTAGCCACTTGGAAAAAATAACCCTCTGTCGTGCACCCTAGTCATGCAACAATGTAAAATCTAAATATTGCACGAATAGATTTAGTCGTGTAATTCCATTCATGCAGTAGTGTAAATTTAAATGATTGCACAACTACGCTTAGTCGTGTACTCTCAATTCGTGCAATAGTATGTAAATTTATAATATTGCATGAATGGATTTATTTGTGCACCCCACTCAGCAATATTAATTTGTACTGCCACACAATCATATTTCATTCGTGCATCCAAATAGTGTACTCTAGTCGTGCAGCTCACAATTTTATGAAGAGTAATTAAGTATTTTCAGCGAAAAAAGTGGCTAAAAACATAATAACTTACTAATTGTGGGAGCTGAGATCTTAAAATTTAATATAAACTTTATTTTTTAAAGGAAAAATACATAAATTAAAATAAGCTTTAAAGCCCAATTTGAAAAAAAGGCTAACTTTTATTTATTTTGAGTTGGCGGAAGGGAAGCGGTGGGTCTCGAATGCCAGATGTCTCCATTTTACACGGTGTCTCCACCGCTTCCCCCACCCCCCCCTCAAAAAAAAAATATCTTATCCATGTATTCTATTGTTTCGCACAATTAATAATCATAATTTTTATTTATTACTTGTAGTATAAACTATCTGGAGTTTGTTATGCAACCGATTGATGGTGGGTTAAGTTGGTGGAAGAGCGATGCCCAAGATTCGGCGTTGCAATAGTAAGTTGTAGATGAGATCTATATATATTATATATATATGATCTGCTGATGTATGTGTGTATTTAAAAAAATACATACTGTAATATATATTATCCTCTCAATATGGCTTGAAAAGATTATTATGAGAATTTTAGGATATATAAGGTAGCCAATTGAGACAATGACTTGAAATGTATTCTAATGTCTTGACGTGCCCAAACTGGCACTTTTCACCTTGTCTATGAATATGATACATATCTCTTTTGCCAATCTTCTCTGAATTAAATGACTTTTAACTATCTCCCTCTCATCTATTATACAAGCTAGAGTAAGGTTTACTCAATAAAGACCATTAATTATAACGAGGATTTTCATAAATTTATAAGTTATTATTTTATAATTAACTTGTTCAACCATCTCAAATCACATTGGTGTATATAATCTCTTGTTCAGTTGAATATTTGAAGGAAATTGATTCCGTGTCCATTGCATTACAAGATCGAGAAATATATACATCTTACAAGCATAAAGATAGGCAAGCATAAAGTTAGGCTACAACATAGCTAACTGATCGCTGAAACTATGACAATCAAATATTGACTAGCTAAATAAAGATACATACAGATAATAAGAGAATATATGCTAAATATATTCTAACACACCCCCTCAGTCGAAGCGGGAGGCTCTCGTATGCTTAGACTGTCCCTGAAATCATTAAATAGAACGCGCGGAAGCCCTTTTGTAAAAATATCAGCAATTTGATAACGGGACGGCACATGAAGCACGCAAACTTCACCACGAGCTACTTTCTCACGAACGAAGTGAATATCCATCTCAATGTGTTTGGTGCGTTGATGCTGAACAGGATTGCCGGATAAATATATCGCACTCACATTGTCACAGTAAACTAGAGTAGCCTTTTGAATGGGACAATGCAACTTTAGAAGCAAGTTTCTGATCCAAAAGGAATCAGAAACAACATTAGCCACACCCCTGTATTCCGCCTCTGCACTGCTGCGGGAGAGAGTAGGCTGTCGTTTGGAAGACCAAGAGACCAGATTATCCCCGAGGAATACACAATATCCAGAAGTGGAACGACGGGTTTCAGGACACCCACCCCAATCAGCATCAGTATAAGATATTAGTCGATCCACAGTGGATTTGTACAAATGCAAACCATGGGATAAAGTACCCTGCAGGTATCGTATGATACGCTTGAGAGCACTCATATGCTCATTTGTCGGAGCATGCATATGAAGACAAATCTGCTGCACGGCATAGGATATATCAGGTCGAGTGAAAGTAAGATATTGAAGAGCACCTGCAAGACTACGGTATTTAGTCGAATCATCGAAAGGAGCATCGCTAGTGGCACTAAGCTTGGACTTAGTGTCAACGGGAGTAGGACATGAACTGTAGTTAGACATGCCGGCGCGTTCAATAATTTTTGCAGCATACTATTTCTGAGATAAAAATAGACCATGGGCATGACGAGTAACAACAATACCCAAAAAGAAATTCAGAGGACCTAAGTCCTTCATAGCAAACTCAGAACCCAATAGAGTCATAAAATACTTACGAAGATGATCAGATGAAGCCGTAAGTATAATGTCATCCACATATAACAGAATATAAGCAGTGTCAGAACCATTCTTGTAAATAAATAAAGAGTGATCTGATATACTGTGAGAGAACCCAATGGTAGCAACAAAATCAGCAAACCTTTGATACCAAGCACGAGGAGCCTGTTTCAAACCATATAAAGATTTCTTTAAGAGGCAAACATGATTTGGATGATTTTTATCTCGAAAACCCATGGGCTGATGCATATAAACTGTTTCGGTAAGATGACCATGTAAAAAACCATTCTTGACATCCATTTGATGGATAGGCCAAGATTTAGAGACAGCAATACTGAGAACTGCTCTTATGGTAGCGGGTTTAACCACGGGGCTAAACGTCTCATCACAATCAACACCCTGCTCCTGTGTTCTGCCATCACCTACAAGACGAGCTTTATAACGCTCAAAAGAACCATCAGATTTAAATTTATGGCGCAAAATCCACATAAAACGAATGACATTCACATTCGGTGGCCTAGGCACTAATTCCTAAGTCTTATTGTCAATTAAAGCATTAAATTCATCTAACATTGCACAGTTCCAATTTGGATCACGGAGCGCACTAACGAGATTTTTTGGAATAAGAGAAATGGTCGTAGTGGTGGTCGCGTGAAAATTGTTAGAGTACTTAGGATTTGGCTTAAAATGTCATTCATAGCACGAGTTGTCATGCGGTGGAGCATGGGGTTATTGGGCCTAGGAGAGGAGTGTGGTGCTGACATGGATGTAGGTGATGAATTTGAGACAGGGAGTGGGCCACGTGAGGTGGGCGAGTCGAAGATAGGAGAAGAAGGTGGAGGGGGCTGCTGTAGTGTCTGGGCTACATGAGGAGTGGGCTGGGACTGAGCAGAAGAAGTGGGGGTGGTTGGGCCCGTGTGAGACCGTGACCTAGTGTGAGGAATAGATGGAGAGTTGGACCGTTGTGTTTGGTCAGGCTGTGGATTTTGTGGCGCTAAATTCTGAGAAATAATATGCATGATTGATGGATCAATATTATCACTCAGAAAATCATAATTTGTAGGAGTGGTGTGGTGGAGTTTCGAAAATGGAAATTCGGTTTCAACAAAACGCACATGACGACAAATTATTATCTTTCCACTAGACATATCATAACATTTTGAGCCACGATGGTTTGGAGCCGGACCAAGATAGGCACAAGGGGAAGATCGTTCCTGCAATTTGTTTATAGTAGTTGAGGGAAACAATGGAAAACATAAACAACCAAAAACACGCAAATCCGAATAAGAAGGGTCACTTTGATAAAGGATTTGTGCGGGTGATAAATAATCTAAGACCTTAGAAGGAAGGATATTTAGAAGATATGTCGCCATAGATAGAGCATGATGCCAAAAGGACGGTGGCATAGAAGCATGAGCTAGAATGGTCCGAATGATATTATTGATGGATTTTATGTGTCTTTCGGCTTTACCATTTTGGGATGATGTGTGAGGACAAGAAAGACGAAAGACTAAGCCATGATGATCAAAGAACTGCTCAAGAGTGCCATTAATATATTCCGTGCCATTGTCACATTGGAAAGACTTTATATTACGTTCAAATTGAGTTTGGACTAAAGCATGGAAATACATGAATAATTGTTTGACCTGTGATTTCTTTGCAATAGGAAAAGTCCAAAGAAATTTTCTATAGTCATCAAGAAAAAGAACATAATAACGGTGGCCAGAAGAGCTAGCAACTGGTGAAGTCCAAAGATCACTATGAATAATATCAAACGGTAGAAAAGTGTATGATAAAGAATCATAAAAAGGAAGTTTAGCATGTTTTCCAAGAGGACAAGATGAGCAAAAAGTCTTACAAGCCTTATTACATTCAATAAATTTATTACTATGAAGAGAATTGATAATAGTATCGCCAGGATGACCTAAACGATTATGTCAAATATCATGAGACATAGTAGTAAAAGCTGAATGTTTGGGTGATGTGGCTTGATAATTTGAGAAGAGTGGATATAAGTCCCCAACACTATCACATCTCATTAGTCTGGTCCCTGTCTGTAAATCATTGACTGAAAAACCAAAAGGGTCAAAAGAAATAGAAACCATATTGTCAGTGGTAAATTTACGAACAGAGATCAGATTTTTGATGAGTTTGGGAGCATGTAACACATTTTGAAGAACAAAGGGAGGATGAGGTGGGGTTAAATTAGTGCTACCGTGATCGACAACTGGAATTAAATGACCACTACCAACAACAATGTTATGATTTTTAGTGCTTGAATTGAAATAAGACGAGAGAATACCTGCATCTGCCGTCATGTGAGATGTCGCGCCCGTATCCATGTAGTAGTTTCCATCGGGTTGAGAGAAATATAGAGCATGCATAGCGGCCTCAATATCAGTTGCCGTGTAACTAGGAGTAGAAGGAGCTGAAGATGGAGTCATAACATTGAAGGCTTGAGGTCTGGATCCAAGCACACCAGACCCAGCAGATGGTCTTTGGGCCGTGTAGTTGTGTCGCAGCTGCCAAGAATAGGCAGGGAAAGGACATGGTGGAATTGTCCACCCTCCCCAACTTGGCTGCCATTGGGACGGAGCTTGAGGACGTGGCTGCTGATTGGACTGACCACCACTGGCACCCTTCCCTTTCCCTTTATTTTTGTTGTTGTGGTGCCCTTTGTTGTTACTGTTGTTGCGTTTAGGAGCAGAGGAGGAGTCATTGGAGTCATTGTTAGTTGCTGCAACCATGGTTGTGCCACCACGGGTCCCAGATTCACGTGTGATACGTGCTTTGATGGTGCGTTCTGCAATTTTCAACCTTGATCGATAGCTTTCGAACGAAGGTAGAGGCTCTTGATTTTGGATGAAATCAACCATACCACTATACGCCTCTGGCAAGGAACCTGTGAGACATAACACGAGCCGCCCATTTGCCACTGGAGCATCAACATCCGCAAGCCGGTCTGCAAGAGATTGAAGGTAATTGCAGTAGTTGTCGATGGTGTGGTGTTCCTCGAAAGCGGCATTAGTGAAGTCTTCTTCGAGGTGGGTTGCTCGCGAAGCCTTATTGTCCTGAAATAAAGCTTCGAGCCGTTTCCATTCTCCCTCGGCTGTGTCATCACGTCGTAGGATAGCAAGGAGAAGATCAGAGGAAATAGTGCCATACATCCACTGGAGAATTGCAGCGTCAAGACGTTTCCACATGGCAGGATCGTCTAATTTTGCAGCAAGGTATGCTGCTCTGGCAGGTTCCTCTGTGGGTCGGACAATATGATCGTAAAGATCGTGAACCTGAGTAAGGTTGGTAAACAAGGCAGCCCATGAGTGATACAGAGCCTGCTCGTTATCTAATGTGACAGGAACAAGAGATTTCACATTTGTGATAGTGAGGGCAGGGTGAAATTTGGTGCTTTCGGCCATGTTTGAGAGTGAGAAGAAAAATGGGGAAAGAAGAAAGGAAAAAAAAAATGAACGGCTAGGGTTCAAGAGATAGGATCGAAACCGTCTGTGATACCATGAAGGAAATTGATTCCGTGTCCATTGCATTACAAGATCGAGAAATATATACATCTTACAAGCATAAAGATAGGCAAGCATAAAGGTAGGCTACAACATAGCTAACTGATCGTTGAAACTATGACAATCAAATATTGACTAGCTAAATAAAGATACATACAAATAATAAGAGAATATATGCTAAATATATTCTAACAATATTAAAGGTTGAGTAATGACTCCCCAAGACGGCAAGGTAAGCATATCTTGATTTATACTAAAAAATTAAAACATTCTTCTAATATTATTGCTTTATTTATGATAATTCTAGCACCCTTTTTTTTTTTTTACTATTTTGCTTCTATATGTTTTTATTGAATTTTAGCTTATATATTATGTATTTTAGCATTTTTTTATAATATATAAGAAGACTATATTATAATAATACCTAAGTCATTTTAACGAGTCTGATTAATGGCAATATTACGTTTTTCTAAAATAATCTGGTTATAATGCCATTTTTTTTTTCTCCAATCAACACCAACCATTAGTCATCCTATTGAATTGTTGATCTGTGTTCCTAATTTACACTATATCTAACGTACTCTTATTGGAACCGACCACACACACACACACACACACATATATGCATTTCGACTAAATGAATAGTGAATTGTTAACACCATTATTGGTTGTGCATCCAAAATTGTCGGTTAGAAATGGCAATCTCTCTCTCTCTCTCTCTCTCTCTCTCTCTCTCTCTCTCTCTCTCTCTCTCTCTCTCTCTCTCCTTATATATATATTTTTATATATAATGATGAAGAATAATTCTTAGTTTCTTAGCAGCTAAAGGTTTTCTTGTCATAAGTCTTAGCCGATGAGAACAGTCGGTGGTTTGTCTACATTTGAGGACAGCTCATAATTATAATTATACTGCTGATAAAAATGAAATATTAAGGTTGAAAGTTCCTCCAATAGATTTATGAAAATGATTTCAGTAGGAAAATTATTTAAGTTCTTGTACCCCGACCTTAATTATGAATATGATTCGTTGTCCAATCAATCAATTTATTAATTTAATCACATTATTATCATCCAATTTTTTAGTAATGCTCCCAAAAGTGCAGTCCATTAATCATCCAATTTATGTTCAATGCTTTATCTTGAATTAATCGGACGACATTTTGTATGATGCTGCAAAGATACTTCTAAATTCAATTACATAAGTTCCTATATATCAATCTGTTACACCAATACACACACACACACACACATATACCTTCTATTGAATATAATAGTACACGTTCCTCCATTTTCAAATATCTATAATTCATTTGGACGTCATCTTTTGTTTCCAATTTTCGATTATCGGATATGTCAGCCTCACCAAATTTTCCAAAATAATATCTATAGCCCTAATTAATTAGCACTCCCAAAAAAGTTTTGTTTTCTTTTTGGCAGGCTCAAATATATTGGTTGAGGCCCGCGCCTACGAATATTATCTTAATAATATCAAACTGGAGTAGTGAAGAGTCTCGTCGACAACACTAATCTTAATTTATTGATACAGTGATGATTAATTCTTATGGAGCATGTCAACTCTCGTTTGGATAATCCTACATAATCCCACATAAAAGTAAAATAAAACCAACGAGGCCACGAGGGTTTTTGGCTGAGAACTTTGAAGAACTAAGACTTCGGAGTGAGACTATATATTACTTTTTGAAGAAATGAATGATACTAAAAAAAATCATAAGAAAATGAACTTTGACTATAAATGTTAGATCATGTAACTTCTACATGCGCCGTTGTTTTACGGGTCAAAATATGTAAGATGGGTCAAGATAAGAATCCGAATTCATATTTATAATTTTATTTATGTTTGATTGTGTTTTGATTAGCATACATATTTTTACCTGTCAAAAATAATTTCATACAATAATTTATAATTTCATATAATATGTATGACAGATTTTGACACTTAATATACAATTTAACCCAAGTTTTTATCATGAAAATGTTGTTTGAGAAAATATCTACGTGAATAAAAGTTAATATTTGAATTATAAAATAAAAGAAAAAAATATGTAAATATCAAATCACATAAAAAAAGGTGAGATGAAGAAGTGCCAAATTGGTTTTCAAAATCTTTAAATAAAAATATCATAGAACGAGGAATAATTGAAAAATGGATTTTGTCGTCCAACCATCCACGCGTCGAGAATCAAACAATTTGAAATTTGAGCATCATTAAATAAATCTGCCACACGGCTTATTATCCCCAAAAGTTGTTCCATCTTATAAAGTGGTTCGACATATGTCCTTCTTCCCATTGGTCAGTTCCTTATAGCCAATCAAACACTTCTTTTCTATAGATACGCTTTTAATCGGTGGTCCCCTCAAATATCTAAATCCACCAATTAAAAAAATAGTGTCTCTACTATATACGTGGAAGGTAAGAGTGGAAATAGATTAGGTTACCAGGAAATTCTATAAGAATTTCGGTTATTCTATATTGCATATATTGACCAACTTAAGTTTGTTTTATTTGATAAATATATCATAAACAAACTTTTTATTTGATAAATACATCATAAATATACGTTCTAAAAAGTCTATTTAGATAAGTAAGTTAGACTTAGGGAGAAAGCTCGCGGTACTTAATATAGGTCGACCTATATAATATGATACTATAATTTATTTTTACATAATATATATACTCAATTTAAATTATTATATAAATAATTAGATAATATAATATATTATAGTTTAAAAAAGTCCACACCTAAACTTTTAATTTATCTACTTGAAATTTTTGATAAAGTACACACACATGGTGCATATATTCCTTGAAAAATTAACTTATGTGAAAAGAGAAGTATAATGTAGTCATGTTTAACAACTAATTAATGTTAATATTTGAGATTCAAATTCTTTGCTTTCATGAATGATCCAAATAACATCTCATGTGCCATATAATTACCAAAAAAGTAAAACCCTTCCCACTTGGTCTCCAAAGGGGACCACCCATGTGGGTGAATTTCAACCCACTAATAACATCCATTTTTCTACTATCACTCTCCAATTATCACCCATTACGTATATCCCTTCATATTTTACTATTCTTAAACATAAGTAGTCCATTACAACAATTAATGACAGACACGGTCCGTCTCTAAAAACGACATCATTAGTAATTTTAATGATGACATTAATGACAAATTTAACGTCGACATTTTTCATCTCAAAAATTGATCTCCAAAATTAATTGCTGATAAAAAGGAGGAGGATGTGACCACATGAGATGTCGCTCATAGGACTCAAGAGTGAGCCATTCTGAATGCACATAGCTTTATGATATACGCTCAACCAACTGTGGCAATATACATTTATGTTATCTATTGGATATAGCGCGAACACACATGATTACTATTGGGCATAATTTTTTAATTTCTAAATTAAATAACGAGATTAATAATTAAATTTAAATATCATTTGCAAATTTTGATGTTATATGTTAGTTTTAAAAAATAATTATATTACTTAATTAATTTTTTCTATGTAATATCTAAAGATTGATATGATTTTTGCTTAATTTATTTAATTTTTTTTCTTATTTCTTCAAATTACACTTTCATTTTTTTAATTCATTTTATTTTTCTTCTTGTACATACTATATATTATTATACATGTATATTTTACATACATACATACATACATATATATATATATGTATCAAACTTCCTTAGTTTTAAATATAGTTTTGAAGATTTATTATATGTATTAATTCATTTTATTTTTCTTCTTGTACGTACTATATATTATTATACATGTATAGATGATTGTACATAAATGTCGGTCTTGAAAATATTATATTACAATATGTTAGTGCCATCTTTATGTACTAAGTGTTTTAGATTGTCATGATCTTTATGGCAATTAAAAGAACATAAAGGTTTTGATTTTTCAAGTTTGAAGACCATGTTCTGAACCTTTTGATATGAACATTCCGCTACCAATCTGATTGAAGATCGAAGAATGTACTTGAGCATGTTCGTAAACATGATCATGTACATGGTTGTCCAGAGAGTTTTAAAGAGACGTACCGTGCTGGATTCAAGGAGTTGAAACTGCTTTTTCAAGATGGACGTTTCAGAATAAAAGATGACCTGTTTGAAGATGATGATCAAGAATGAAAGATGCGAGTTCTATTCAAGGAAGGCTTCTAACTAGGAGTTGTTTGATTTAAACAAGGAATGTTTCCTTGTTGAGTTTGATCCAAATTAGGACATTCTGATTACCTTGTTTAGGTTATGTCTTGTGTTTATAAATAGCTTGAGAATTAGACTAGTTAGAGTGTGCGAGAGGTTTACGAGTACACTAGAGCTAGAGAGTCTAAAAAAACTTTAAGTTCGAAGTATATAGTATTCTGGTAGACTAGGTTTGATCCTTTTGATCATTGTGTGTCTGGTCTGTGTTTGAAATTCTTTCATTCACACTTTTAAAGGAGTCTCGGGAGAGATTTCCTTTGGGAACTAGAGGGAGTCTAGGTTGTAAGGGAATCTTATAATTCATTCCATCGAAAGAAGTTGTAGTGTGTAGGAAAGGGGTCGAGTGACGGGAACTCATCGTGAAATAGCCTTTGTAACCTTGCAACGGAATAGTAGATTATTTTTCACGGAATTGTGAAGTCCCCCTGACGTAGATCAGTTGATCGAATATGGTTATCAACCTCGTACCATTTACTTACTTTCAATTTATCTTTCTGACCTTATATGTTAATTATAATGTACGTGTACATGATCATGAACATGGCTGCCAAATTTATATAACTTCACAATTATTAGAGAGGTGATGAATAATCACGACCAAAAATCACTTAAAACAAATATCAAAGTTTGTGGAATAAAATAAGTCACAAATGACTTAATAACTTTGCTGAAATTACTTCTCAACTGAAGCTAAAAACTTCAATCGATTTTGCACTGAACAGCTCTCAACTGAGTTGAAAGACATAGTTAGTTTTCACAGTTAAAAGTTATCAATTGGAGAGTAAATAACATAATTTAAGTTAATAATATATGAAAGCAGTTAACAAGCAAGGTAAGAAAATCAATAAATTGAGACATGATATATAGAGGTTCGAATCAAAGACTAATTTTACGTCCTCTCTCTTCCAACTGGAAGGGTGAGCATTGTGTTTTTAGTATAGATATAGATCACACAACTGATGTTAGTCTTGTATACTAGAAAATTTATTTTTGTATACATTTTACAATGTTTTATTTGACGGTATAGATTGAATATTTATTGCAGCCACTTTATGCATTTAAGATTTGTCATATTTATCTACTTGTTCATATACTTACATCGTAGATGATATGGTGTGGATGAACACACGGTAAAGATCATATCACCAGATTTCTTGCATAGTATATAAAATTCAGATAACCCATGAGAAATCTCTACAGTGGTGACAACACAATCTGCATATTAAATAAGATAAAAAATTGAAATATAAAAATAGTGATGCTAATATCTTCTTTGATGATGCTAAAACTAATCATAGTGATGCTGATACATCGTTCATCATGTGAATACTCTAACAACAAGCTATTTTTATAATGTTGACAGACTACTTTTATAATGCTAATAATTCATTTTGTAATGCTAATAAGATGTACTGTAATGCTAATAAATTCTGACAAATAACACATGTGTATAGTAATGCAGAAACATAATCTGCAGAAAATCAATGGACTAAAACACAAATTCTAAATGTCTAATAATATTATTTTAGGCACTCAGATATGCCAACAACAATACAAAGAACTGAAAACATCTGTTAATCATGAAAGTTGAAAAGATCAATTTAATCAACTGTATATAACACAAATTTTGAACCACTAATAATAATAATAATAATAATAATAATAATAATAATAATTAATAATAATAATAATAATAATAATAATAATAATAATAATAATAATAATAATAATAGAGAGAGAGAGAAGAAGAAGAAGAAGATGAAGAAGAAGAAGAAGAAGAAGAAGAAGAAGAAGAAGACAAGCACACACAAAGTGACAAAAGATCGAGAAACATAGAGAAAATCCACAAGAGAGAGAGAGAGAGAGAGAGAGAGAGCAAACCGTGAACGAAGATGAACAAATATTACTTTGAATTCGATCTGATTATCTTCAATTTGAATTCGATCTGGGTGAGATTCTTCTTTTTTCTTCGTGAATTTATCTACTATGCATTGAAATCAAAGAAACAGGGAAAAATAAGCGATAGAGAGTAGAGATGATAATGAGAGAGAAAAAAAAAATATAGTATTTTAATTAGATTTAATAAATTATAAAACTACCCCAGCCTCATTATAATAACCCTTAAATTACAAAAATGCCACATTATGTTGCTTTTGATGTGGACCACATATTTTTTGCAGATGGATGGTGGTGATTGGTTCCTAGTTCTCACACCAGGACTTGGTTCTCATTTGATCCATTCCCTATATATATATATATATACATATATAGGGAGAAAAATATATATAGGCAATTTGAAAAAAATTTGGGGTAGTTAGGCAAGATTTTAAAGTAGGGAGTTATTTGGGCAATCTGTACTTATTCTACACAATCCTCATGTAATGGGTCTCACAAAATCTGACTTTATTCTAAAAAACTTACACTTTATGTATGACATAGGCTGCAAGGAGAATAAATATGATAAATTTTGAATTTAACACCCCCATCAACACACGTTTCTCTCTATATCCCCATGAATATCACCATTTAGAAACCCAAAAATTCACCATTTACAAACCCAAAAATAGCAGTTACTCTCATTCTACACATCTCACTCTCATGACTCTTTCACTCTCGCCGATCTGAAATTAGGTTTATAGGTTTACTATCGCCGCCGCACGAAAACAAGGAAAACAGGTTGAAAACACTCTCTCTCTCTCTCTCTCTCTCTCTCTCTCTCTCTCTCTCTCACACACACACACACACACACACTCTCGCTAACTCACATAATTTACTCATGGAAGTTCATCACCGCCGATGATGGAGCAAAGACCGCTGGAGACGTCGTCATCTTCCCAAGTAGGTTTTGAATTTTTTTTTAAATTCGTATATAGCCTATTTAATTTTGCCAAAGTTGGTTTTGTTTAATCTTAAGAAGGTTTAGTTAATTTTTTGTATAATCGTGGCTAATTTAATTAACCATAGCTCTAATCGAGGCTCATTAGATTAATCGTGACTTGTTGAAATTAATCGTGACAATGTTTTATATTAATCGTGGCTTGTTGAATTTAATCGTGACAATATTTTTAATTAATTGTGGCTTTTTGAAATTAATCGAGGCTTATCATTATAATTGTGGCTCTAATCGTGGCTTGTTGAAATTAGTCGTGGTAATGTTTTACATTAATCATGTCTTGTTGAAATTAATCGTGGCACTATTTTACATTAATCGTGGCTTTTTACAATTAATCGAGGCTTATTATATTAACCGTGACTCTAATTTTGGCTTGTTGAAATTAATCGTGGCAATGTTTTACATTAATCGTGGCTTTTTGAAATTAATCGAAGCCTATTATATTAATCGTGGCTCTAATTGTGTCGTGTTGAAATTAATCGTGGCTTTTTGAAATTAATCGAGACTTATTATATTAATCGAGGCAATGTTTAAAAATAATCATACTCATTTAAAATTAATCGTGGCTTTTTTCCAATTAATTGAGGTAATATTTAAATTTAATTGTGGCTCATTTAAACATTGCCTCGATTAATTTAAAAAACCTTAAATTAATTTTAAATGAGCCATGATTATTTTTTAAACTTTACCTCGATTAATATAATGAGCCTTGATTAATTTTAAATGAGCCACAAGTAATTTTAAACATTGCAAAGATTAATTTAATGAGCCACGATTAATATTAAATTTTGCCTCGATTAATTTAAAAAAAGTCACGATTAATTTTAAATGCTCCACGATTAATTTTAAACATTGCCTCGATTAATATAATGAGCCTCGATTAATTTTAAATGAGCCATGATTATTTAAACATTGCCAAGATTAATTTAATGAGCCATGATTAATTTTAAATATTACCTCGATTAATTTAAAAAAACGACGATTAATTTTAAATGCTCCATGATTAATTTTAAACATTGTCTCAATTAATATAATGAGCCCCAATAAATTTTAATGAGCCACGATTAATTTTAAATATTGCCAAGATTACTTTAATAAGCCATGATTAATTTAATACATTGCCTCGATTAATTTTAAATGAACCACGATTAATGTAAAACATTGCCTAGATTAATTTTAAATTAGCCACAATTAATTTAATTAGCCAATATTAATTAAAAATATTGCCAAGATTAATTTAAAACATTTCCAAGATTAATTTAAATTTTACAAATTTTCAATTTATATGAAATATTAAAAGTATTTATTTTAATTGTAATTTTGAAAATGTTAGATTGATTGGGTTAGACAGCCGCTACAGCGCCTGAGGCCTTCGGTCATAGTGTATGCCAGACCAGAGGTAGTTGACATGATCAGAGCCACACTACATATGATAGATGGTGATGATGCTATGCAATTATTTAGATCCAGATGATTCGGATATTTTCTGGACTACAGGGGTGTTGATGTCCAGAATAAGGTGATTCATGCTTTGATGAGTCATACGGTGCGTGTGTCGGATCGTGCACTGGTGGGACGGGAGGCATGGTTTCAGATTCATCGCTCCCAGCTGCGCTTTGGTCTGAGTGAGTACAACCTGGTGTTAGGTTTATGATTCGGCGTCTCGACATTTGATCCGAATGGCGAGCATGTTGTTCCACCAATAGCTATTTACCATCGAATATTTCAAGGGCAGCGTATGACCGTTCGTGAGATGGAGGAGAGGTTCCCACAGGTGAGGTTCACGACCATCTGTGAAATATGGGCAGTTGCTCGTAGGACTTGTCAAAGTCTCCATATATTATCTCAATAGCAATGTTCCTCGTGCGCAGAGTGAAGCTGCAATCGATATGGATGCCGAACTCATAGACAAGCTCCGCCATCATCTCTTTCGGCTTTGGAACAACCCCCTCATTCACCAATTTATGCGCAAAATATTTCGCAAGCACTCGTGCAGGAATCTGGCACGGAGCAATTCGACTCATATCAAGATGGCATGTGTGAGTACCGTTGAACTTGTAGAGTCTCCACATATGTCCATCAATAACGGCAAAGCACTTGAATGGGCAATCACTGCCATGCTTGCAGATATAGCCCAGTCGTGTCTTGTTTGATCAATACATAACATACTCAAATCAATTCTGCATGTGATACATTCCGATGGCCAGAGCCAGATCATCCTTCGTATGGAAAATGGCTCCCTCATGCAGTGTATCTGTCTGTGTTGCTGGTCGTTCATCCCAAAACAGTGGGACCGCAATGTCTAAATCAGCAAGGAGAACCACCCAATTCCTCGAAGACCCGTCAGCTCTATATGGAAGACCAGTAGTAGATGATGATATGGCTCTTGTCAATCCCAACAATCTGTTTGTGCGATCAGAAGAACGAATCCATCCACGTAATTCGATCAACAATGATTCCATCAAGCTCATTCTAGCATTCTCCTCTTCTTGTTCTTGTTCTTTTTCCTCTTCTTCTCCTTCTTCTCTATTAGCAGCATGAGTCTCTGCTTGTTCTTCTTCATCAATAGGTGTCTCTTCTACTTTTTCGTGCTGGAAGTAACTGCCATCAACAGGATTACCCGATCCCTCGTAGTATTGTGGGAAGTAGAGAACATAGTCATCCTTACACGGATTTATATATTCCGTGCTAATAGATGGCCCGACTCCGGAACTGCTCAGATGTCTCGAAATCATGTACACGACTATCTCGGCGGTCTGTTCGTGAAGCAGATCGAGCAAATCTCCATTATCTTGCAAAAAAGCTCTGATCCGTCTGTCGGTATTGGTGCTCGTCATGTAAAATAATTGATACTCCACCGTGCTCGAGTCAGTCTGCAACAACTTGTGAACTTCTCTCACTAGTGAGCTAAAATACAGCTTATCGGATGACATCACCACAAGTTGCTCATCACCATCTACATATTCTGATCTTTTTCATCTTCTACCGTGTCGCACAATAATGTGACGTCTAACCATCTGTAATTTATAAATAATGTACGATTCATTATATGAGGCCATAATTAAACCCTAAACCCTACAAGCCACGATTAATAAAAAAAGCCACAGATATTTTTTTTTTTAAAAAGCCACGATTAATTTAAAAAAAGCCACGATTAATAAAAAAAGTCATGATTAATTTTTTAAAAAGACCACGATTAATAAAAAAAAGTCACGATTAATTTAAACAAAAAGCCATGATTAATAAAAAAAAAGTCATGATTATTTTTTTTAAAAGACGATGATTAATTTAAAAAAAAGCCACAATTAATTTTTTTTAAAATGCCACGATTAATTTAAACAAAAATTCATGATTAATAAAAAAGGCCACGATTAATAAAAAAGCCACAATTAATTTTTTAAAAAATCCACAATTAATTACTTAAAAAGCCACGATTAATTTAAAAAAAGCCATAATTAATAAAAAAGCCACGATTAATAAAAAAACCACGATTAATTTTTTAAAAAAGCCACGATGAATTTTAAAAAAAACCACGATTCATAACAAAAGTCACGATTACTTTTTAGAAAAGCCACAATTAATAAAAAAAGCCACGATTAATTTAAAAAAGCCACAATCAATAACAAAAGCCATGATTATACTAAATAAATAGCCACAATTATATTTTCATAAGAAATGATTAACTAAAACTAGGCTACAATTAGCTTTTAAGGTCTATGATTAATGGAATTAAGGCTACGATCAACTAAACATTGCTATGATCAATATATTAAAGGCTACGATTATGAACCAATTCTATGATTTCTTAGTTTATGCCTAGGATTAAACCTTTTCATAAGACTACAATTTATTGAAACAAGGCTACGATTAAATATATAAAAGGCTATGACATGTAAATCTCTCATTCTCATCTATTTTTAAATCGTAACAGCATATATGTAATATAATCAAAATGATAAATATTTACAAAATAATTTCACAAAAATGGACAGTACAAAATGTACCTTTGACAAATGGAAAATTTCATGCACTACTTTCTGCTTGATGAAAAATCTTGCACACGCCTTGCTCCAAAAAACAATTTCTCGAACTTTTACTCTAACTTTTTTGCTCAGATTATTATAGTGTAGTTTGAATGAGCTCAGGTGTTCATGTCTATTTATTTAAAAAATTTACCTACCTCCTTACACAATAATAAAAATATGTATTAAATTCGATCAACAAATTCCTACCTCCCCCTTCTTTTTATTTAATGAAGCTCAGTAACTACCTCACTTATGCAAGAAATAAATGCATTCAATAAAGAAGCCATGCTTAATTTAAACAAAAAAGCCACGATTAATTCGGTAAACAAAAAACCACGATTAATCTTGGCTTATAACAAAAAACTAATTGTGGCTCATTCACAAATTAATCGTGGTTGATTCAAAAATCAATCATGGCCCATTCAAAAATTAATCTTGGCTCATAACAAATAATCGTGGATCATTCAAAACTAATCGTGGCTCATTGAAAATTAATCGTTGCTCATTTAAATTAATCGAGAGAATGTACACAATTAATCGTGGTTAATTAAAAATTAATCGTGGCTCATTTAAATTAGTCGTGGCAATGTAGATGATTAATCGTGGCTCATTGAAAATGAATCATGGCAATGTAGACAATTAATCGTGGCTCATAAAAAATTAATCATGGCTCATTTAAATTAATCGTGACAATGTAGATAATTAATCTTAGCTCATTCAAAATTAATAATGGTTTATTTAAATTAATCATGGCAATGCAGACGATTAATCGTGGCTCATTAAAAATTAATCGTGACTCATTTAAATTAATCATGGTAATGTATATAATTAATCATTTCATTTTTAAATATAAACTCTTACCTTTCAAATATATATATATATATATATTTATATATAATTATTGTGTAGTGATAATAAATGTCAAAAGTACACTGAGCCAATGATTGAGTGTGGGGACCAAGTGTGTCATAGGAAAAATTGCCCACAAAACTCCGTATTATTAAAACTTCTTTTTTTCCCAATCACTATTTACTTTTCTCTACTTTTATCTATTTCCACTATATATATATATATATATATATATATATATATATATATATATATATATATATATATCACATAATACAAGCTTGGGCAGCTTGTGTGGGTTGGAGGTTGGGCTTGTGGGTGCGAGCCATAAAAAAATATTGGAAATTCTACATATAGCCCCTATTTTACTCTTTCTCCCCCGATATTTTATTAAATGTAATTATTAACATGATAGGACTTTTTTGTCCCAAACTTAACACTTGAAATCCTATCATAGCCTCCTCTAACTAGATAGACTTTGTAGCCCCCGATCTTTGATCTTCTTCATAACTTTAAACTTTATAGTTTTTTTCTTCTCCTGGTTAAACAACATTGGAATCTAGATTAAAAATCATAGATATATATAATGGCACTGGGCTTAGTAACCAACTTTGGCGTGTCTCTTCATGTCCAAGTTCCTACTCTTTTCATCTTCATGGTGGAATCCGTTGTGTTGATCTCCAACGGTTTTCCCTTTTATTTAATAATAAAATCATTTGAATTTCCCAGGTTATCATCATAATACACGATTATAACAGTCAAAATAAATTCAATTTGAGAATAAAGAATGGACATATATTCATGCTTTTAATTCTCTGTTATTATTTGAATTTTATTTTATAAGAAACACTTACATTGGAAATGAAGAAGCCATGAACGTAAATAAAAAGTATCATGATTAATTGAATTTATCAAACTATATTTTGAAATATTGATGGAAAAAAAAGTTGTCATTAGAATGAGGAGAAGAAAATTATGTAAAAAAAAATCAAGATATGAATAAGATACAAAGTGAGGGGCTACTTTTGTTTATTGGGAAAGAAGTATGCTTAATTAATTAATTTACTTAATTAATTAATTAATTAATTAATTCAAAGAGTTGGATGCTTGGTTATAGATAGGGGTATTATTAGGTTTAAGGTATTGAGGCTAGGGCAAAACAATCTTATCACATTAATAATTATAGCTAAAAAAATAAAGGGTGCTGTATAGAGTAAAATGAAGGCTGTGTTTAGAATTTTTCAAAAAATATATCGTTTACTTTTTTTCTTCGTTTAATTTTTTTTATGATTCCAACAGGATGGGCTCGTAGTAATCACGCTGGAATTTGATCATTCCACCGGCCCATTTTTCTGCCGACAGTACCTGTTGGAATGTCCCCTAGAATGACCCAACTACAACTAGCCTATTCCATTGGATATGCTCTTTTTTATTGTAAGAGTCACGTTCAAAAGTTCAAGGAACTAAATGAGATAAAGTTTAGGTTAAGTGTCAGGATGCTTCTATGGAAATAGTTTAGGACCAAATTGAACCTTAACCCTAAACTAATATATTCAAAATTAAGAAATCAAATGCTCAAGATAAGACTAAATAAGTTGTTAGTGCCATTCTGTGCACTATGCATTTTTTATCCAGTGCTGTACTTTACACTTGCTATAGTGATTGATTGTCATTGATCTTTATGGTATAGAATCATCACTAAGTATTTAATTTTTCTAGGTACATTTAATGTTCTGGACAACGTTCATAAAGATGTACATGCACGTGATCTTAATCTCAATAAGGTCAGCTCAAGCAGGAAGATTGGATTGAGCTGAAGATGAAGACGGTTGTATATCGAGACACAACTGAGATTGTTCAACACACTGAGTATTGCCAGCTGGCTTGAGTGATAACCAGAAATCAGTTTGTGAACATACAAGATATTCTGCTGTGCTACCTGATGTGAAGGTTTAGAGATCAACAAATGTTAACTGCAACATTTTTAAACATTTACATGAACATTCATTGTCCAGATTGTTATTCCAAGATCATTGAAGCTGTTCAAAATTGCCAACCAAGAAGAGATTCAAGATCATTTTAGAAGATATTTTATTCAGCTTGGAGAGGACGTGATTGAAGTAAAAGGCAAAGTTCTAAAGATACAAGAATTCTAACTTGGCTAGTCCTAGGTTTTAGTTTCAATAAGGAAAGTTTTCTTATCAGATTCAGGTTATGATTAGGACTTCTATTTCCTTGTTAATACTATATTGTAATCTATAAATAGCCCAGGGTACATACCTATTTGAAGTGACTTGAGACACCGAAATAAACCAAAAGAACTAAAGAGATACATTCTGTAAGAGCTCTACATTATTTAAGAGCCACATAGGTTTCAGTTTTCATTAGACTAGATATTAGTGTTCTAGTCAGATTGTAGTGAAACAATTTTCATACACTGTCAAAAGGAGTCTTGAGAGAGGTTTTCTATGGGAACTAGATATGTAGAAATCTAGGCTATAAGGGAATATCATAGTTCAATCCATTGAAAAAGGGTGTTCGGGTAGAACGGGTATTGAGTGACGTGAGGTCAGCTACATGTAATATCCCTAGTAAATGATACATTTAAGTAGATGATTGTTTCTCACGGACTTGACAAGTCCCCTGACGTAGACTAATTGATCAAATAGGGTTTCTAATCTCTTCTGTGCTTTACTTTCTACTGTTTAATTCAAGTTCATTACAACTTTTACGCACATTATAGTGAACTTTATTGAATGGTGAGAACTTTTACAGAACAGATACCTCACACCGTGTATAGTTTTAATTAGCACCAAAGCATGTCATTTTGTCTTCAAAATGAAAATAGTACTGGAAGTATATTATGGTGTGAAGTATTTGGTTTTAAAGCCATGAGTTCCGTCAAGAAAGAAGGTTCTACAGCCAGGCCACCACTTCTAGAAGACAACAACTATCCATATTGACAGGTAAGGATACGTTCCTTACTCAGATCCATCGATGATCAAGCATGGAAGAGCATTACATAAGGATGGGCATAGCCTACTGTTGCCAAGGATGACAAGTATTCTTTCCATTCTAGAGAAGGACAAGACTGAACATCAATAGAGGTGGTTCAATGCAAACTCTAAAGCTTTCAACACAATATTTTTTGCTGTGGACATGGAGTCATTCAGCCTGATCTCAACGTGTGAGATTGCTAATATTGCTTGGGATATACTGGAGACAACCTTTGTATGAACCAGCACTGTTAGACTTTCAAAGCTTTAGAATATTACCTCTAAATTTGAAAATTTGAGGATGAGGTTCTGAAGCCATTGGAAAATTAAATGCCCACTTAAGGAATATATATAATGAAAGTTTTTCATTAGGTGAAGTAATGACAGATGAGAAGCTAGTTAGGAAAGTTTTGAGATCTCTTCTAAAGAGGTTTGCTTACAAGGTTGCTACGATTAAACAAGCGAAGGACATCAGAAGTATAAGGCTGGACGAATTGATGGGATCTCTTAAGACCCTGGAGATGAATCTTGAAGAAGATAAGTTCATGGATAAAGGTAAATGAATTACCTTGAAAGCTGAAAACTTTAGAGAAGGTTCCTGAAAAAGTTCATAAAGATGTTTCTGATGAAGAGATACAAAATTCTATGATTCTGATCACCAAGAATTTTAGAAAGATGTTGAAATGGGCTAAAAATCAACTTATATCCAAGTTCAATATACATAGAATATCAAAGTCAAGCATAATATCCTTTTCTTGCGATTGTAAGATCCCAAAGATATATCTAGCTTTTCTCAAATCCTTTGTATCTAACTGTTTGGATAACAATACCCCTATGTCTGATAGTATTTTCTCATTATTCCCAATGATATAGATAGTATCTACATATAGTACTTTAGATTTCCACCATGCTTCCACCACACTTCTTATACACCTTTTCTCATCTAAACATTGATCAAATCCATATGATGGATTCCCTAATCAAAATATGATTGATCTTGAATTTATAAGGTTAGTTGAGTCACATAAATATAACACATTAATGTGGACATTTAAAACTCTTAAGCTTTATAAATCACATGCTTTTGGCATCTTTTAATAAATCCCATCGGTTGCTATGTGTAGATGTTTTCCTCAAGACTTCCATTTAAGGAAAGTTGTCTTGACATCTATCTTCTAATCTTATAAAACATAATATAGGATTTAGACAAAAGAATCTGGATAAAACAGCTTGAAAGTTCTCACTTTCTGGTTTAATCCTTCTTTTTGTCTACTGATCCACATGTATCCAATGATTTTACTCCACTCGGTAGATCTGCAAGCTCCCAAACATTTAATTTAGCCAAAATGCTATCGCAATTAAATTATTTTAGTACTAGGAATTAAATTCCAGTTCACCTGGGACTTAAATCCAAAGATTCTCCCACGAACAATAAACTCCCACTAGAATAAAGTAATCCAGATACTTGTGTATTCTAAACGACACGTTTGTCCAGTTGCTGGTGGTTTTATCTCTTGTACACTTGGTATCGAAAATAACATTTCTCCTCTCATTTCCTTTAGAACAAAAATTGTTCATGGGCTCTTAATTTATTATATAGTCTTGCAATGAGATACTGTCATTTGCATAAACAATGACACTCTAACCTCTTCGGACTATTTAATTAATCTTTCATTTATCCAGATTATCTTTCAAATAAACGTATTTCTATACAGAACATACGTAGCAGTTTCCAAAACATATTCATAAACGAATTGAAAAACTTATTATCAATCTAATTATCTCTAAAAAAATTCATTCTTTCACACCGTTCAACCATTCTATTTAGGAATTTCTAGGTGTAATCACTTAGAATTTAATCCCAACATCTGATAAATAATCCATTATTATACCAAGAGATATGCAACACTCCTTTTAAACTAAAATGTTTAGATATATGTTCTATGATGTTTCTTCGTACAAACTTTGTACTCTTTGAAACCTCAAAGTACTCTGTTTTAACAATACATTAAAATGTATTAAAAAATTTGAATAAATGTCATATAAATAAAATAAAAATTCAAACTAAATAATCTCTTGTAATGGAGTTTTATAAATCAGATTTGAGCCATCTCTAACTTATCTTGTAGCTTATATTGACTGTGGCCTTGAAGAACCGCATTCGTCATTTACTCTCGAAGTAAAATTCATTGATTTGAAAAGACTTAACTAGTAATGACCCCGAAGATCCATCCTTTTACCAATCTTTAAATTATACAAACGTAAAAATCTGACCAATCTTTATATGCTAAAGATATGTTTGGTTCATTTATGAAGTTTACTTTTTAGAATTAGACAATGAATTATTTATTGCACCGTGGATGGATAAATAAGATTCTAAGGTTCCTAAACTATTAACTAATGTGCCACTATAGATCAAACAGTTCATCTTTCTTTAATAACAAACTTGCCATCAAAAGAAACTAAATATCTAATAATACATGATTTAGAAAATGAATTTTCTAAATCCCGACACATACATATAATTTTCCAAAACCAAATCATATTCCTACCATTAAAACTCCCACTGCAATAGCCGCTATTGTCATAGCATTGCCCATGAAGACTTGTAATCCATCACTTAGTCAAATGGTTTCCCGAAACCACTGTATATATAAATGGATTCATGTTTAGTGACCTCAATATTTACCCATCAGGAACTGGTAGTATACTCCACTAAACATGTCTTGACTACTAGTGCATAAGATACACAACCAATGTTCTTTCTTTTGAGAAGAGACACTATGTTTTCCAGTTGTACTTAGCTGATTGCACATTTTAAGAGCTTTTATCGTTTAGGTTTTTTCACAGCTATTAGATCTTCCATGTGTTAGTTTTGTATACTGAAAAGACATGTCTTTGTTACTTTTCTAATGATATGATGATATAAATTGAAAGTTATTGCAGTCACTGTTTACATTTAGATTATTTTATATAATTGTTCTATGCAATGTTTCATATACTTACATTGTAGATAATATGGTGTGGGGAGTCACACGGTAAGATCATATCATTAGAACCTTGTATTGTATTAAAGAGCTCACGACTTAGATGGTCCTGAACACACCATCTGTACACCGTAGAATAATCTGATAAGTTAGTTTATCTTGAGTAACTGATTATTCTAGTACACTTGTTAATGTATTAAGGAGGATCACGATAGGATACTATTCTCTGTCTCTGATCCGGATAGTGAGAGAATAAAGATCCACAGAGTTCAGGTTCTGAACTCATGTTTGTTGGCGATCATATGTGTGCATTACTTATTGCTTTGACTTATCAATGGGTGAGATCCTTAGGGGGTCAATAAACTCGATATCTTGGGTAATAATAATATATACATGATGTGTCATGCAATATGCATGAGCACCGTCTCCTGGTGCGCCATGTTGATGATGTTCTCTTAAGGAAACAGAAGTTCATGTTGAAACCCTGCAAGTGGGATTTATTTCTTACATGAGTAAAACTTGTGTGGTACTACTCAAGGTTTTAGATGTTAATTAATTATAGCTGTCAGAGGCTGATATAATTAATTTATAAATATTATATCTTAAACACGGGGAATGGCTGAACTAAAGGAGAAATCATATTTGTAAATATGTATTTAATTGGTAGGTCAGTATTACTTCTTTAGTGGAATAAAAATAATACTTAATTTATTTAATTATATCTTAAGTTTATTGGATATTGGAAATTAAATAAACTATTGGACTAATTTAATATTCTTCTAGATCCCTGTTGTAGCCCAACTTGAGTGAACGTGGACTGGATATTGAACTTGAGATAGAGGCCCAATCTAGTAGGGTTGAGATGATGATTTTCGCCCACCTCTCTATATATTTAGGGGAGGGGGATGAAAATTCTAAGGTTAATAATCAGCCCCTTTTTTGTCTCTCAAGATATCCACAGATTTCACAACGCTATCAGTAGTATACAATCCACTCTGTATCTGATACTCAGTCCGAGAATACAACAGAAGATCTCGGAGTAGAATACTGTGGACATTTACTCTCGAAGTAAAATTCATTAATTTGAAAAGACTTTACTTGTAATGACACCGAAGATCCATCATTTTACCAATCTTTAAATTATACTAACGTAAAAATCTGACCAATCATTATATGCTAAAGATATGTTTGGTTCATTTATGAAGTTTACTTTTTAGAATTAGACAATGAATTATTTATTGCACCGTGGATGGATAAATAAGATTCTAAGGTTCCTAAACTATTAACTAATGTGCCACTATAGATCAAACAGTTCATCTTTCTTTAATAACAAACTTGCCATTAAAAGAAACTAAATATCTAATAATACATGATTTAGAAAATGAATTTTCTAAATCCCGGCACATACAGATAATTTTCCAAAATCAAATCATATTCCTACCATTAAAACTCCCACTGCAATAGCCGCTATTGTCATAGCATTGCCCATGAAGACTTGTAATCCATCACTTAGTCAAATGTTTTCCCGAAACCACTGTATATAAATGCATTCATGTTTAGTGACCTCAATATTTACCCATTAGGAACTGGTAGTATACTCCACTAAACATGTCTTGACTACTAGTGCATAAGATACACAACCAATGTTCTTTCTTTTGAGAAGAGACACTATGTTTTCCAGTTGTACTTAGCTGATTGCACATTTTAAGAGTTTTTGTCGTTTAGGTTTTTTCACAGCTCTTAGATCTTCCATGTGTTAGTTTTGTATACTGAAAAGACATGTCTTTGTATACTTTTCTAATGATATGATGATATAAATTGAAAGTTATTGCAGTCACTATTTGCATTTAGATTATTTTATATAGTTGTTCTATGCAATGTTTCATATACTTACATTGTAGATAATATGGTGTAGGGAGTCACACGGTAAGATCATATCATTAGAACCTTGTATTGTATTAAAGAGCTCACGACTTAGATGATCCTGAACACACCATCGGTACACCGTAGAATAATATGATAAGTTAGTTTATCTTGACTAACTGATTATTCTAGTACACTTATTAGTGTATTGAGGAGGATCACGATAGGATACTATTCTCTGTCTCTTATCCGGATAGTGAGAGAATAAAGATCCACAGAGTTCAGGTTCTGAACTCATGTTTGTTGGCGATCATATATGTGCATTACTTATTGCTTTAACTTATCAATGGGTGAGATCCTTTGTGGGTCAATAAACTCGATATCTTGGGTAATAATAATGTATACATGATGTGTCATGCAATATGCATGAGCACCGTCTCTTGGTGCGCCAGATTGATGATGTTCTGTTAAGGAAACAGAAGTTCATGTTGAAACCCTGCAGGTGGGATTTGTTTCTTACATGAGTAAAGCTTGTGTGGTACTACTCAAGGTTTTAGATGTTAATTAATTATAGCTGTCAGAAGCTGGCATAATTAATTTATAAATATTATATCTTAAACATGGGGAATGGTTGAACTAAAGGAGAAATCATATTTGTAAATATGTATTTAATTGGTAGGTCAGTATTACTTCTTTAGTGGAATAAAAGTAATACTTAATTTATTTAATTATATCTTAAGTTTATTGGATATTGAAAATTAAATAAACTAGTGGGCTAATTTAATATTCTTCTAGATCCCTGTTGTAGCTCAACTTGAGTGAAAGTGGACTGGATATTGAACTTGAGATAGAGGCCCAATCCAGTAGGGTTGAGATGATGATTTTCACCCACCTCTCTATATATTTAGGGGAGGGGGATGAAAATTCTAATGTTAATAATCAGCCCCTCTTTTGTCTCTCAAGATATCCACAGATTTCACAACGCTATCAGTAGTATACAGTCCACTATGTATCTGATACTCAGTCTGAGAATACAACAGAAGATCTCGGAGTAGAATACTGTGGTAGCTGATCCAGTGGAGATAGGGGACGCCAGTTTCACATTCATTCAACAGCAAGATTAGTCCTGTAATCTTGTCCTCAGACCGTCTGACAATTGTATGTAATTCGAATCTATGTATTCTGATTTGTTAGATTCATTTTGCATGATTTTGTGCTAAACGTGTATAAACATGCATGAACATAAAAATATGATTTGCATGAACATGGGATTAATGAACATCCAAATGATCCTGTGGTGGTTTAATTCGAAAAAACTCCAACAATTGGTATCAGAGTGGGTTTTGGCACTATTCTAGGATTAATCCAAGCATAATTTCGATATACATGATTAAATTTGATGGTAAATTTATGGTGTTTAAATTTTCAGATTTAATTGTGCATGTATTTCTATTTTATGGTATTCAAAACTTGGAAGAATTTTTGATGTAAATTCAAAAATTCTAGTTTTGAGTTGTTGTAAATTTTCGGTCACCATGAGATATAGATTTGGAATGATATTTGATGTTCTTCAAATTTTCAGATTTATTTCATACCATGTTCGAAAATTTGGAATCAAATTTTTTCAAAAAACTTGATGTTTTAAAATTCCCTAATTTGTTGATTAAATTTTCATCCACTATAATTAAATTTGGATGGATTTTTGATCAACATAAAAATTTTCAGATTTAATTTGGATAGGGTTCGAAAATTTTGGTGATTAGAATTTGGATAGGTAATTTTTGGTGTATATCAAAAGTTACCTAATTCTTATCTAAATAGATATGAAATTAGAATTATAAATTTGGTAATTTTTGAAGTGGATCAAAATTTTCAGATTTATACTACTTGAAAATTTCGAAACTTATGGTATTTTATTTGGAATAGTTTTTTGATTAATGTCAAAATTTTCAAATGTGTTATTTTATGTAATTTTCAAAATTATTAAATAAAATTGAAGAAGATTTTGATGAAGATCAAATTTCCAGATTTATTTAATGATGGTGTTCGAAAATTATGGTCATTGGATTAAGATTTGATATTATTTCATATATATCTTGATCTACCTATTTTTAATCTAGATAGATTTGAAAACAGAGTTTTAAATTTGGAAGAATTTGAAGTGGATCAAATTTCCATATTTATTATTTGGTATTTTTCGAAAATCTATAGATTTTAAATTGGATAAGGTAATTTTGGATATAGATAGATAATTATCCAAATCCAATTGTGATAAGGATTTAAATTAGGATATGGTTTGGAAGATTTTTGAAGTGGATCAAATCTCCAAACCCTATCCTTGAAATTTTCGATCCTTAAGGATAATATTTGGATTGGATTTTTGATTTATATCAAGATATCTAAATATTATTTAATTAGGGTGGTTCAAAAATATTAAATAAATTTGGTGGATAATTTTAAATAATTTTCAGATTTATTTTGAGATATTTTTGAAAATTACAAAGATTTAAATTGGTTGATAATTATTTTAATTTCTAATTTTTATCTTGTGGATAATATCGAATTAATTAATTTAGTTGACTGTAAAATTCAAATATTATTATTCATGCGTAGATATCATATGTTATTTTATGTGTATCATATAAATATGATTGTTAGATTTGTAGACTGTGTTTGTTTGCAGGTTTACCAACTATCATGACTCCTTTATTTATGTGATGTATGTTTATGTTGAATGGATGTTTGGCCGGATGCCGGTTTGGCTACGTGATTTTAATCCATGAGAAAATCCATGGATTAGGTCTAGATTTTATTTTACGTTGTTTTAATGTAATAGATATAAAGCTGTTAGACCGAGTTTTTGAGTTGTAATTTTTATTCTAGTAATATTAGAGTTTTCTTTTTGGAATAGATAGTCTGTATTGAATAAAGATCGGAGATCAACTCAAAGAAGAAAAGTAGTTCAGCACCAAGAAGGAAGGTCACCGGTTCACGTCCCGAAACCCTAATTGGAGCTAGGATTTCGACGAGGCGCGGTGAAGGGGGCGACGGCCATAGCCCTGTTTCCGGAGCTGATTTTTCTATTTTATCTCATCAATCAACATGAGATATAAGCCATGATAGTTGGAATATTACTGTTGCTTATTATGTTGTTGTGAAGCATGCAATGGTTGTTTATCATTTTATGTGATGATGTTTGCATGTTCTTAATAATGGGATAAAATGAAACCTCAAGCATAAATAACTAAGTGGGAGAGATTCATACCAAAGTATATGAAAATCTCATACGGTGTCCATTAAATCAAATTTAATTAAGTAGTGATGGGCATGCGCGTTGACATCGGTCTTCCTCCATATCGGATGTGTCATATCACAGATTTATCTAGAAATTAAATCTCCTAAAAGGATAGCTGTAGAACACTATTAGAACTAACTGACTCTTCCATCTGGAGAGATTAAATTCAAAATAGTGATGTTGGTGCGAAGATAATGGTGTGCATACTTAGATGTAATTTATTGATAAACGTCCACACGATCGTGACTTATCAGTTAGACGATTACATGACCGTGTTTATTATCCAACTATTAATTTTCTTGTTGTAAGAAAAATCAACTGGAGGCAAGTTAAAGGTTTAATAACCTATTTAAAAATGAATTTTATAAACATCCACACTATTGTGGCTTATAAACGACGTTTTTAAAGTATCGGTGGAAAAGTATATAATTTTTGTGAGGTTTTCGATTATATACTGTTTATCCTGAAGTTTGTGACTGTACTACATGTTCTTATTTTAAGTTATTTCATATCATCAATAGCACTCTCCAATCTGACCTCAATCCTCAAAGAAAACAAACTCGTCGGTGAAAACTACAATGATTGGATTCGTAACCTTAACCTCGTTCTAGTTGCCGAGGGACACAAGTTTGTACTGTTGGGGTTTTTTTGAATTAAACCACCGCAGGATCATTTGGTTTTTCATTAATCCATGTTCATGCAAATCATAATTTTATGTCACATGCATATTTATCACGCCAAGTACAAAATCATGCAAAACGAATCTAATAAAGCGGAAGACATAGATTCGAATTACTTACAATTGTCAGACGGTCTGAGGACAAGATTAAAGGTCTAATCTTGCTGTTGAATGAATGCAATACTTGCACCACCTAGCACCTCAAAATCGGCCACCACAGTATTCTACTCCAAGATCTTTTGTTGTATTTCCAGACTATATCTCGATTCAGAGTGACCTGAAATCTACTAGATAGGGTTGTGGAATCTGTGGATAACATTGAGAGACAAAGAGGGGTTGAATTATAACTGTACAATTTTCAAACCCACCTCCTTTATATATAGGGGAGGTGGCCGAAAATTGGTCTTTCAACCCTACTGGGTTTTGGCATCTATCTCAAGTTCAATATCCAGTCCACTATCAGTCAATTGGGCTACAACAGGGATCTAGAAGAATATGAAATTGGCCTACTAATTTATTTAATATCCAATATCCAATAAACTTAGGATATAATTCAATAAATTAAGTTTTACTTTTATTCCACTAAAGAAGTAAAACTGGCCTACCAATTTAATACATATTTACGAATATGCTTTCTCCTTTAGTCCAGCCATTCCCCATGTTTAAGATATAATATTCATTAATTAATTATGTCAGCCTCTGACAGCTAGAATTAATTAACATCTAAACCCTTAAGTAGTACCACACAAGCTTTACTCATGTACGGAATAAATTCCACCTGCAGGGTTTCAACATGTACTTGTGTTTCCTCAAGAGAACATCATCAACCTGGTGCACCAGGACACGGTGCTCATGCATACTGCTCGAGACATCATTTATACATTGTTATTACCCAAGATATCGAATTCGATCTACGAAAAGATCTCACCCATTGATAAATCAAAGTAATAAATAATGCATACATATGCTCGCCAATATCACATGAGTTCAGAACCTGAACTCTGTAGATCTTTATTCTCTCAGTAACTGGGTCAGAGATATAGAATAGTATCCTATCGTGATCCTCTTCAATATACTAACGAGTTTACTAGAATAATCAGTTAGTCAAGATAAACTAACTTATCAGATTATTCTACGGTGTACCGATGGTGTGTAAAGGACCATCTAAGCCGTGAGCTCTTTAATACATTACAAGGTTCTAATGATATGATCTTACCGTGTGACTCCCCACACCATATCATCTACAATGTAAGTATATGGAACATTGCATAAAACAATTATAGAACATAATCTAAATGCAAACAGTGACTGCAATAACTTTCATATCATCATATCATCAGAAAAGTATACAAAGACAAGTATTCCAGTATACAAAACTAACAATCTCCCACTTATACTTGAAGCATGTCTTTCAAGCATAATAACTAACTGGCTAACTCTCCAATCAAAACTATCAACTCAAACTGCACCACCAGGTCTGCATCTCACTCCCATTTTCTCCACGTGACCATCAAAGGTCTTAGCCGGCAGGCTCTTCGTGAATGGATCAGCCAGGTTGTCCGCCGATGTAATCTGAACCACTGCCACATCTCCTCTCTTAACGATTTCTCGTATAAGATGGTACTTTTTCTCTATGTGTTTACTTGCCTTGTGGGCTCTGGGTTCCTTCAAATTTACCACTGCACCAGAGTTATCATAGTATATCATGATAGTCTTAGGTAAATCAGGAACCACGCCCAAGCTCACTAGGAACCCGCGGAGCCAGACAACCTCTTTTGCAGCCTAAGAGGCAACTACATACTCGGCTTCCATGGTAGAATCTGCAATGTATTTCTACTTAATGCTCCTCCATGCAATAGCTCCACTTCCTCATGTAAACACATAGCCCGAGGTAGACTTACTCTGATCTTTGTCGGATCGAAAATCTGAGTCCGTGTAACCCAAAGGCACTAGACTATCAGAGCGGAAAACCAACATGTAATCTCGAGTCCTTTTAAGGTACTTGAGAATGTTTTTGACCGCAGTCTAGTGACCTTGTCCAGGGTTAGACTGATATCTGCTTACCATGCCAACGACATAACATATATCAGGTCTAGTACATAGCATAACATACATCAAACTTCCCACAGCCGAAGCATATGGTACTTTCTTCATTTCCTCTATCTCAGACTGTGTTTGGGGACACATTTCCTTGGATAGATAAATTTCATACCTGTAAGGTATAAAACCTTTCTTGGAATCTTGCATGCCAAATCTAGCTAGCACTATATCGATATAAGTCGCCTGGGATAGACATAACATCCTTTTCTGGCGATCTCGAATGATCTTGATGCCAAAGGCATGTCCGGCTTTACCCAGATCCTTCATATCGAACTGCTCGGACAGCTACACCCTAATGTTCGACAACGCCTTCTTACTGTTTCCAATAAACAAGATGTCATCAACATAAAGTACGAGGAATGCCACCACATTTCTGTCACATTTCTTGTACACACAACTCTCATCCGGACTTTACATGAATCTATATGACTGGATAACCTCATCAAATTGGATGTTCTAAGATCTCGATGCTTGCTTAAGTCCATAAATGGATCTCTTAAGCTTACACACCAAATGCTCTTGGCCCTTAGCAATGAATACCTCTGGTTGCTTCATGTGGATGTTTTCTTCAAGACTTCCATTTAGGAAAGCTGTCTTGACATCCATCTGCCAGATCTCATAATCCAAATGAGTGGTAATAGATAAGAGAATCCGGATTGACTTAAGCATGGCTACCGGTGAAAAGATTTCAACCTTTCCATTAGATCTTGCCTTTTGCCACCAATCTTGCCTTGAAGGTTTCAACCTTCCCATTAGATCCTGTTTTGCGCTTGTAGACCCACTTACAGGCAATGGGTTTTACCCCATCTTGTGGTTCTACAAGTTCCTAGACTTGATTGCAATCCATAGATCCAATCTTAGACTCCACTGTAGTTTTCCAAGAATCCGCATCTTTATCTCGAATTGCCTCATCATATGTCCTGGGATCCAATTCATTGAGACCCTCTAGGAAATTTGAAGCCTCTCCCAGACCAATGAATCTATCAGGTTGGCGTACAACCCTCCAACTACGACGAGGCAGTTCCTGTACTTCTGTGACACGTTGTGCAGTGTTTCGTGGTTTCTCTTCTTGTATAACTGGTGTAGGATTAGATCTTCCCCTTAACTCCTCAAGGATGATTTGACTCCTTGGTTTGTGGTTTATGACATAGTCTTCTTCTAAGAATCGAGCATTGGTGCTAACAATGATCTTCTGATCCTTAGGACTATAAAACAAACCACCTTTCGTTCCTCTAGGATATCCAACAAACAGCCTTACATCAGTACGAGGAGCTAGCTTATTAGCTTCCTTGTCCAACACGTGTGCTGGACTACCCCAAATCCGAATATGGTTCAAACTGGGCTTTCGTCCAGTCCATAGTTCTGTGGGTGTAGCAGGAACTGATTTTGATGGAACCAAGTTAAGAATATAGGCTGCTGTTTCCAGGGCATATCTCCAGAATGAAATGGGCAACTTAGAATAACTCATTGTCGATCTAACCAAATCTAACAGTGTTCGATTCCTTCTTTCAGCCGCGCCATTTTGCTATGGCGTTCCATGCGCAGTCAACTGGGATGTTATCCCATTCTCTGCCATGTAATCCCTGAATTCGCTTGAGAGGTACTCATCACCACGCTCAGAATGTAGTGACTTGATACTTCTGCCTGTTCATTTCTCCGCTTCCGCCTTAAATTCTTTGAATTTCTCAAAGCATTCAGACTTGCGACGCAACAGGTAGATATAACCGTATCTAGAGTAATCATTAATAAGAGTGATGAAATACTCAAACCCTCCTTGAGCTTGAACTGACATAGGGCCGCATAGGTTAGAGTGAATGAAATCTAATAGCCTTTCGGATCTATTTCTTTTTGACTGGAAAGGACGCTTGGTCATTTTACCTTCCAAACAGTATTCGCACAAAGGAAATGATTCCAGTACCAAAAAAGATAGTGGTCCATCATTTACAAGCCTTTGTATCCTCTTAAGGTTAATATGACCTAGCCTTAGATGCCAAAGATACGTTTGATTCAATTCTGAAGGTTCTTTTCTCTTGTTAAGGTTTATGATCGATGTATTCAACAGTTGTATTTGCGTAGTGTTTTCAATTGGTTTAAGAAAGTATAAGTGTCCATCCAATGTGCCAGAACAGATAAAATGTTTACCACTAAAGATAACTACTTTGTTATCAAAAGAAACAGAATATCTATCCATAATCAATTTAGAAACTGAAACCAAGTTTCGCCTAAAACTAAACACATAAAGACAATCTTTCAAAACCAAAGTTCTATCACTACTGAAAGGTAAAGCAACATCTCCCACTGCAACATTCACCACTCTCGTAGCATTGCCCATATAGACGGTGATCTTATCCTCACTCAGCTGTTTTTTTTCCCAGGAGCCCCTGTAAAGACATGTAAACATGATCAGTAGCTCCAGTATCTACTACCTATTACTGGGTAGAACAAGTTGCTAAACATGTTTCCTCAACCAGAGTGTGAGATGTACCTCTCTTCTTCTTCTTGTTAGGACACGCCTCCTTCCAGTGACCTGGTTAGCCGCACTTGAAGCACTTAGTCTTCGATTTGAATTACTCAGGAGTAATCTTTGCCTTTGGCTTCTTTGCCTTAGGCGCCTCATCTGCAGCCTTCTTAGGTGCGTTTCTCTTTTTTCTTTTTTCACCAGAAGAAGACGCCCCTTTTTCAGCTATGCGGGGCCTGAGGATCGCTCTTTTGGAGCAATTCAGCCGCCTGAAGATCTATGAGCAGTTCAGTAAGGCTGACATCCCTTTTAATCATGTTATAATTCAGCCTGAACTGCTCAAACTTCGAGGACAAGCTATGAAGAACAATGTCGATTTGAGAATCACCATCTAGCTCTCCACACAAGGTCTCGATCTCAGATAAATACCCCATCATCGTGAGAACGTGATTCCTAATAGGTGTGGAGTTAGACATTCTCGTATCCATTAGTTTCTTCATTGCCAAATGGCATGCCGAGCGGTTCTGATGACCGAATAGCTGCCTAAGGTTGTACATGATATCATAAGCGGTTTTCATAGGCTCATGCTGATGTTGCAACACACTTGACATAAATGCAAAGATGTAATAGCGCGCTATCTCATTAGACCTAACCCACTTATCATATGCAACCTTTTGGGCTTCGTCCGAACCCTCATCTGGCTGTGGAGGACAAACCTCATCAAGTACAAACTTGTGTCCCTCAGTAATAAGAACTAAGTTAAGGTTACGAAGCCAGTCATTGTAGTTTTCACAGACAAGTTTGTGTTCTTTGAGGATTGAGGACAGATTGGAGAGTGCCATTGATGATATGAAATAACTGAAATTAAAACATGCAGTACAGTCACAAGACACATTTAGGATGAACAGTATATAATCGAAAACCTCTAAAAAATTATACACTTTTCCACTGACACTTTAAAAACGTCTTTTATAAGCCACGATAGTGTGGACGTTTATAAAATTCATTTTTAAATAGGTTAAACCTTTTATTTTGCCTCCAGTTGAGTTTTCTTACAACAAGCAAATTAATAGCCGGATAATAAATACGGTCATGTAATCGTCTAACTAATAAGCCACGATCGTGTGGACATTTATCAATAAATTACATCTAAGTGTACACACCATTATCTTCGCACCAAGATCATTACTCGAATTTAACCGCTCCATATGGAGGAGTCAGTTAGTCCTAATAGTGTTCTACAGCTATCCATTTAGGAGATTTAATTTCTAGAGAAATCTGTGATATGACACATCCGATATGGAGGAAGACCGATGTCAACGCGCATGCCCATCACTTCTCAATTAAACCAGATTTATTGGAGACCGTTTGAGATTTCTACATACTTTGGTATGAATCTCTCCCACTTAGTTATTTATGTTTGAGGTTTCATTTTATCCCATTATCGAACATGCAAACATCACATAAAATGATAAACATCCATTGCATGCTTCAACATAATAAACAACAGTAATATTCCAACTATCATGGCTTATATCTCATGTTGCATTGATGAGATAAAACTGAAAAGTCAGCTCCGGAACAGGGCTAGGCCGCCGCCCCCTTCACCGCGCCTCGTCGAAAATCCTAGCTCCATTTAGGGTTTCGGGACGTGAACCGGTGAACTTTCTTTTCTTGGTGCTGAACCACTTTCATTCCTTTGAGTTGATCTCCGATCTTTATTTAATACAGACTATCTATTCCAAAAGGAAAAATCTAATATTGCTAGAATAAAAATTACAACTAAAAAACTCGGTCTAGCAGCTTTATATCTATTACATTGAAACAACATAAAATAAAACCTAGACCTAATCAATGGATTTTCTCATGGATTAAAATCACATAGCCAAACCGGCATGTGACCAACATTCATCCAACATAAACATACATCACATAAAATAAAGGAGCCATGATAGTTGGTAAACCTGCAAACAAACACAGTCTACAAATCCAACAATCATATATTATATGATCCACATAAAATAACATATGATATCTATGCATGAATATTAAATATCGAATTTAACAATTAATTAAATTAATCAATTCGATATTATCCAAAAGATAAAAATTGAAAATTAAAATAATTATCCACCAATTTAAATCTTATGATTTTCGAAAATATCACTAAAATAAATCTGAAAATTATTTAAAATTATCCACCAAATTTATTTATTATTTTCAAGCCATACTAATTAAATAATAATTGAATATTTTGATATAAATCAAAAATCTAATCCAAATATTATCCATAAGAATCTAAATCTTTAAGGATAAGATTTGAAGATTTGATCCACTTCAAAATCTTCCAAAACCTATCCAAAATTAAATTCTTATCACAATTGGATTTCGATAATTATTTGTATATATCCAAAAATCACCTTATCCAATTTTAATCCAAGATTTTCGAAAATACCAAATTAATAAATCTGGAAATTTGATCCACTTCAAATTCTTCCAAATTTAAAATTCTATTTTCAAATCTATCTAGATTAAAATTAGGTAAATTAAGATATATATCAAATAATATCAAATCTTAACCCAATCCCCATAATTTTCGAAAACCATCATTAAATAAATCTAGAAATTTGATTTTCATCAAAATCTTCTCCAAATTAATTTAACAAAATCGAAAATTACATAAAATTAACACATTTGAAAATTTTGACATTAATAAAAAAACTATTCCAAATAAATAACACAGGTTTCGAAATTTCCTAGAAAAATAAATCTGAAAATTTTGATCCACTTCAAAAATTACCAAATTTACAATTCTAATTTCAAACCTATCTAGATTAGAATTAGACAACTTTTGATATACATAAAAAATCACCAAATCCAATTCTAATCACTAAATTTTCGAACCACACTAGAATTACATCTTGAAATTTTAATATTGATTAAAAATCCATCCAAATTTAATACTAGTGACCGAAAATTGTAACACAAAATTTGGAAATTTTTAACACATCAAATTTGAAAATTTGATCTCCAAATTTTAGACCCCACCAAGATTAAATCTGGAAATTTGATAATCATCAAATATCAATCCAAATAGAACTTCTATTGATGGCCGAAAATTTCACAATTCAAATATACAATTTTCAAAGTACATCAAAAATTCATCCAAGTTTTGAATACCACAAAAATTGAAATACATGCATAATTAAATCTGAAAATTTAAACACCATAAATTTATCATCAAATTTAATATGTAGTTTGAAATTTATGCCTAGATTAATCCTAGAACAGTGCAAAACCCGCTCTGATACCAGTTGTTGGGGTTTTTTCGAATTAAATCACCGCAGGATCATTTGGTTGTTCATTAATCCATGTTCATGCAAATCATAATTTTATGTCACATGCATATTTATCACGTCAAGTACAAAATCATGCAAAATGAATCTAATAAAGCGGAAGACATAGATCCGAATTACTTACAATTGTCAGACGGTCTGAGGACAAGATTAAATGTCTAATCTTGCTGTTGAATGAATGCAATACTTGCGCCACCTAGCACCTCAAAATCGACCACCACAGTATTCTACTCCAAGATCTTTTGTAGTATTTCCGGACTGTATCTAGATTCAGAGTGAGCTGAAATCTACTAGATAGGGTTGTGGAATCTGTGGATAACATTGAGAGACAAAGAGGGGTTGAATTATAACTATACAATTTTTGAACCCACCTCCTTTATATATAGGGGAGGTGGCCGAAAATTGGTCTCCCAACCCTACTGGGTTTGGGCATCTATCTCAAGGTCAATATCCAGTCCACTATCAGTCAATTGGGCTACAATAGGGATCTAGAAGAATATTAAATTGGAACACTAATTTATTTAATATCCAATATCCAATAAACATAGGATATAATTAAATAAATTAAGTTTTAGTTTTATTCCACTAAAGAAGTAAAACTGACCTACCAATTTAATACATATTTACGAATATGCTTTCTCCTTTAGTCCAGCCATTCCCCGTATTTAAGATATAATGTTCATTAATTAATTATGTCAGCCTCTGACAGCTATAATTAATTAACATTTAAAACCTTGAGTAGTACCACACAAGCTTTACTCGTGTACGGAATAAATTCCACCTGCAGGGTTTCAACATGAACTTGTGTTTCCTCAAGAGAACATCATCAACCTAGCGCACCAGGACACGGTGTTCATGCATACTGCTCGAGACATCATGTATATATTGTTATTACCCAAGATATCGAATTCAATCTACAAAAAGATCTCACCCATTAATAAATCAAAGAAATAAACAACACACACATATGCTCGCCAATATCATATGAGTTAAGAACCTGAACTCTGTGGATCTTTATTCTCTCAGTAACTGGGTCAGAGACAGAGAATAGTATCCTATCAAGATCCTCCTCAATACACTAATGAGTGTACTAGAATAATCAGTTAGTCAAGATAAACTAACTTATCAGATTATTCTACGGTGTACCAATGGTGAGTTCAGGACCGTCTAAGCTGTGCGCTCTTTAATACATTACAAGGTTCTAATGATATGATCTTTACCGTGTGACTCCCCACACCATATCATCTACAATGTAAGTATATGGAACATTGCATAAAACAATTATAGAACATAATCTAAATGCAAACAGTGAATGCAATAACTTTCATTTCATATCATCATATCATCAGAAAAGTATACAAAGACAAGTCTTCAAGTATAAAAAACTAACATGTATTTGAAGAGGTTTTTCCTCATAAGCCAGATGAGGGTTCTGACAAAGCCCTTAAGTCTAATGATGTAGCGCGTTGCTACATTCTGGCATCCATGTCGAATGTGTTGCAACATCAGCATGAGCCTATGAAAACCGCTTATGATATTATATACAACCTTAGGCAGCACTTCAGTCATCAGAACCGCTCAACAAATCATTTGGCAATGAAAAAGTTAATAGATGCGAGAATGGCTGACTCCACACCTATCAGAGATCATGTTCTCATGAAGATGGGGTATCTGGCTGAGATCGAGACCTTGGGTGGAGAGCTGGATGCCGATTCTCAAATCGACATTGTTCTTCATAGCTTATCCTCGAAGTTTGAGCAATTCAGGCTAAACTTTAACATGATCAAAAGGGATGTCAGCCTGACTGAACTGCTCATAGATCTTCAGGCGGCTGAATTGCTTCAAAAGAGCGACCTTTAGGTCCACATGCTGAGAAAGGGGTGTCTTCTTCTACTGAAAAAAAGAAAGAAGAGATACGCACCTAAAAAGGCTGACGATGCGGTGCCTAAGGTGAAGAAGCTAAAGATGAAGATTCCTCCTGAGGAGTTCAAGTCGAAGACTAAGTGCTTCAAGTGCGGCCAACCAGGTCACTGGAAGGCGGTGTGCCCTAACAAGAAGAAGAAGAAAGGTACATCTCACACTCTGGTTGTAGAAACAGGTTTAGCAACTTGTTCTACCCAGTAATGGGTAGTAGATACTGGAGCTACTGATCATGTTTGCATGTCTTTGTAGGGGTTCATGGTAAAAAGACAGCTAAGTGAGAATGAGATCACCGTCTACATAGGCAATGCTACAAGAGTGGCGGCTGTTGCAATGGGAGATGTTGTTTTACCTTTCTGTAGTGATAGAACTTTTGTTTTGAAAGATTGTCTTTATGTGCCTGGTTTTAGGCGAAACTTGATTTCAGTTTCTAAATTGATTATGGATGGATATTCTATTTCTTTTGATAACAAAGTAGTTATATATTAGTGGTAAATATTTTATCTGTTTTGGCACATTGGATGGACACTTATACTTTCTTAAACTAATTGAAAATACTACACAAAGACAACTGTTGAATACATCGATCATAAACCCTAACAAGAGAAAAGAACCTTCAGACATGAATCAAACCTATCTTTGGCATCTAAGACTAGGTCATATTAACCTTAAGAGGATACAAAGGCTTGTAAATGATAGATCATTGTCTTCTTTGGTACTGAAATCGTTGCCTTTGTGTGAATCCTGTTTGGAAGGTAAAATGACCAAGCGTCCTTTCCAGTCAAAATGAAATAGATCCAAAGGGTTATTAGATTTGATTCACACTGACCTATGCGGCCCTATGTCAGTTCAAGCTCGAGGAGGGTTCGAGTATTTCATCACTCTCATTGATTATTACTTAAGATACGGATATATCTACCTGTTGCATCACAAGTCTGAATGCTTTGAGAATATCAAAGAGTTTAAGGCGGAAGTGCAGAAATGAACAGACAAAAGTATCAAGTCACTACGTTTTGATCATGGTGGCGAGTACCTCTTAAGAGAATATAAGGATTATATGGAAGAGAATGGGATTACCTCCCAGTTGACTGCGCCTGGAACGCCACGGTAGAATGGCGTGACAGAAAGAAGGAATCGAACACTGTTAGAGATGGTTAGATAGATGATGAGTTATTCTGTGTTACCTATTTCATTTTAGGGATATGCCCTGGAAACGGCAACCTATATTCTTAACTTGGTTTCATCAAAATCAGTTCTTTCTATGCCCACAGAACTATGGACTGGATGAAAGCCCAGTTTGAACCATATTTGGATTTGGGGTAGCCCCGCACACGTGTTGGATAAGGAAGCTGATAAGCTAGCTTCTCATACTGATGTAAGGCTATTCGTTGGATATCCTAGAGGAACAAAAGGTGGTTTGTGTTATAGTCATAAGGATCAGAAGATCATTGTCAGCACCAATGCTCGATTCTTAGAAGAAGACTATGTTATTAACCACAAACAAAGGAGTCAAATCATCCTTGAAGAGTTAAGAGGGGAAAGATCAAATTCTACACCAGTTGTACAAGAAGAGGTACCACCAGACACTGCACAACGTGTCACAGAAGTACAAGAACTGTCTCATCACAGTGGGATGGTTGTACGCTAACCTGATAGATTCATTGGTCTGGGAGAGGCTTCAGATTTCCCAGCGGGACTAAATGAATTGGATTCCAGGACCTATGACGAGGAATTTTAAGATAAAGATGCAGATTCTTGGAAAACTGCAATGAAGTCTGAGATTGGATCTATGGATCGCAATCAAGTCTGGAAGCTCGTAGAACCACTTAATGGGGTAAAACCCATTGGCTGTAAGTGGGTCTATAAGCACAAGAGAGGAGCTGACGGGAAGGTTGAAACCGTCAAGGCTAGATTGATGGTAAAAGGGTATACTTAGAAAGAAGTTCTCGATTATGAGGAAACCTTTTCACCAGTAGCCATGCTTAAGTCAATCCGGATTCTCTTGTTAATTGCCACTCATTTAAATTATGAGATCTCGCAGATGGATATTAAGACAACTTTCCTAAATAGAAATTTTGAAGAAAACATTCACATGAAACAACCAGAGGGATTCATTGCTAAGGGCTAAGAGCACTTGGTATGTAAGCTTAAGAGATCTATTTATGGACTTAAGCAGACATCGAGATCTTGGAACATCTAATTTGATAAGGTTATCCAATCATATGGATTCGTACAAAGCCCGGATGAGAGCTATGTGTACAAGAAATGTGATGGAAATGTGGTGGTATTCCTCGTACTTTATGTTGATGATATCTTGCTTATTGGAAATAGTAAGAAGGTGTTGTCAAATATTAGGGTGTGGTTGTCCGAGTAGTTCGATATGAAGGATCTGGGTGAAGCCGGACATGTCTTTGGTATCAAGATCATTCGAGATCGCCAGAAAAGGATGTTATGTTTATCCCAGGTGACTTATATCGATACAGTGCTAGCTAGGTTTGGCATGCAAGATTCCAAGAAAGGTTTTATACCTTACAGGCATGGAATTCATCTATCCAAGAAAATTTATCCCCAAGCACAGTCTGAGATAGAGAAAATGAAGAAAGTACCATATGCTTCGGCTGGGGGAAGTTTAATGTATGCCATGCTATGCACTAGGCCTGATATATGCTATGCCATTGGCATGATAAGCAGATATCAGTCTAACCCTGGACAAGATCACTGGACTGCGGTCAAAAACATTCTCAAGTACCTTAAAAGGACTCGAGATTACATGTTGGTATTCCGCTCTGATAGTCTAGTGCCTTTGGGTTATACGGACTCAGATTTTCAGTCCGACAAAGATTAGAGTAAATCTACCTCGGGCTATGTGTTTACATTAGGAGGTGGAGCCATCGCATGGAGGAGCATAAAGCCGAAATGCATTGCTAATTTGACCATGGAAGCCAAGTATGTAGCTGCCTCTGAGGCTACAAAAGAGGCTGTCTGTGTAACACCCCAGATTTTTGAATAAGGTTTAGAGGATTCTAATGGTAATTAATTAGTTAAGGAAGAAATTTAAATAAGGTTTAAGTGAAGTCAGATGTCAGTCACAACTTTAGGGGTCAGTTTTCGTGAAATTATCTTTTCGGAACAAGTGATCTTAATTCTGGTTTAGCCATTTGTAGTCTCGTTAGAAAGGTTTTAACTCAAGGAGTGTGCCAGTGTTCCCGAAATTTTATTCTGAAGTCATTTGAGTTCTTAGTGATGAAAAACATATTTAAAGGATGAATGAATATTAACTTTTGCGTGCGTTCAAGTTTTGAGAAATTTACGAAATCCTCCTTGTTGATTCAAGTCTAGTTCTGTCAGGCCCCTCTTATGGGAAATCACTCAAGGATTCTATTGGCATTCATGGATTTCCATTCTGAGGTCAATCGAACTCTTGGGAGCAAAATCTGTCAGTCTGAGTGAATAGTAAAAAGTAATTCCAAAAAGGGAATCTTTGCTCATCTTTCTTCTGACCACCTCATCCTTATCACGAATCAAGTTGGTTTACTAGTATTCGAGCCAACGAGTCTCTCGGTATTTTTAAATTTCATGTCTGAGATAATTTGGACTTTGACATCGAATAAAGTAGCTTTTAACTGAACCAGGAGAACTTTTGCAGTGTTTCCGCACTGGGGTGGCTTCTCAAGAAAGCCAAGCTCCCCTCTATAAATAGAAGGCCCCTCATCTCACCTTTCATTTGCTCATTCCATTCATTTATTTCATTTCTAAGAGAGTGGGAAAGCTTTTAGAACCGAGAGAGTTCTGTTGAAGTAAAAAACGTTCTTCGTGTGTTCCACAAGACGACGAATGGAGTAGCATGGAAGGGATGTGGTGAGGGAAGGTTCTAGGGGTGCCGTTGGGTTGTAGCAGGCGGCTCTGCTGCCGTTGCAACTCGAAGAGATGTCGAGCTAGCCACCTTCCTTCGACGCACCTAACCCCATCAATTCTTGTTCCTTGGTCTCGGTTTCCATTTCTTTTCCGTCTTTTAATTCTGCATTTACTTTTTGTTCTTCGTGTTCTTGATGTTCTTTGTTATTACTCATTTACTTTCCATCTAAAGTTATATTTCAATTTTTGTTGAAGCTCTAAGTTCATAGCATTTCTGTTATACTTCTCATTTTTATTCTCATCGTTATAATTCTCGTCATTATTTCTCATAATTAGTCACGTTATTTTGTTGAAGTTCCGTTCAAGTTATATTTAAGAATTCATCATTATTTTAAGCATTCAAGGAGGTTTATCGTGTTTATTCCGTTATAATGTCGATTTATTTTCAAATTAAAGCATGTTCGTTCCTATATTTTATTCAAAGTTCAAAGCCTTATTTGAAGTTTAAAATGTTAAGGAAAGGGAGAGGCGAACGAGTAATGCCTTGACCAACACTTCGATCGAAAGTTTAGGAAGTTCGTGAAGGAGCACGGACCGTGTAAGAGTTGCACGGCCTGTGCAAAGCCATCCAGAACTCACGGCATGAGTCTGGTGAGCTAGCACAGACCGTGCTATGCTTGCATGACCCGTGTCAGAAGGTCTGGGCGTTTGGTTCTCACCCCATTAATTAGCACGGCCCGTGCTATGCTTGCACGACCCGTGCAATGCTTCTGCCACCCTGTTTTGACTTTAATCATGTTCTCAACTCGAGTATTTCAAACCTTCGTATTTTCTAAAGGTTCTAAAGTCGTGCTATCTATGTTTAAGTCTTAGTTAAGGGTATATAAGTTGGGTATTGTTTAATTTCATATTAGTAGTTAGAAATCTTTGAAGGAGGCCGCTAAGTCGATGATTCGACTTTTGTAGGAGGAAGTGAACCTCGTGGGAACTCGGAGAAAGATCATCAACTCGTTGCTTTATCTTCTGTCCAGTAGTCGAGGTGGATAAATCTATACTCATCTAAAGTTTGAGCTAATAAGCTCTAGAAGCATTAGGGCAAATGAGATATCTAATAAAATATTTTGCTCTGCCTGATTGATCTCTGTACAAGGAAGGAAGGAAAGAAAGATGTTATGTTTTAATTGAGCTCTTGAGCATGTTTAGAAATGCTAGAAATGTTTAAGTGTTGTTATGTTTAGCATGAGATATTTAAGAATTGTGTTTAGTTGCAATTCGTAATTATGTACGTTCATTTCCTCGTATTTGAATGTTGATACTTTGTTAAAGCTCTTATAGTTAAAGATAAAGGATTACCTTCTAGGGTAGTGATAAATCCCTTATAGGCCGAGATCATGCTTCATTAAAGGATTAGCTCCTAGACTTTGCTCTAGGTTTGGTTTTACTAATAAGGTTAAGGAAGGAAGAAACTTAGCATTTTGGTTAAGCAGGATTTGAGCTCAGAGAACTCATGATCTTTGATCATTAAGTGATCACTGTTGGGTTTATCCCTCGCAAACTCGTAAGGATATTCGAGATAACCCCTCTTGTGTCCTAAGACATGCCTAAGGGTGCAGTTGACATCAGGTTTGAGCCAGGATGGGCCCAAAAGAAAAGAAAATGTTTTACGGATATGGAGAGGGCTTTTGCGTTTTGCTCTCCATATACCGTCAGTTAATTATTGGATATCTTGAAGTTATTAAAGTGTTTTTGTTAAAACCTACTGAGTACATTAGTGCTCATGCCCCTTATTTTTCCAAATGTTTTCAGGTTAAGATGCTAAGGATGTTGGTAGCTGTGGATGTGGGTTGGCTGCCAAGATTGTTTTGTTATAGTCTCAGTTTTTTGAAATCCCATGATGTTTCTCCTACTCTGATACACTCTTTCTAATTCCATTCAAGTTCTATTATGTTTATCAAGATTCTATGAATATTCCCCAGACATGATTATCTATATATATAAGTGATGCATATTCAGTTTTATTCACGCTTCTTGAGTATATTTCCTTTCGCCTATGAAGAGGCTTGTGCACGTTGATATCTATTTATTTGCTTTGACCTATGAATGAGTCTATGCTTGTTGGTATCTGATTAATTAGCCATTTTATTCCGCTAAAGCATGTTTCCTTCTTAATCAACTAAACCCAAGTATCATCATCTATCTTTCGAAAGTATATCTTTATTCGTAAACCTTTTTTGTTAATCTTCCATCTTTCTTCGTTAATTCCTTAATAACACCCTGTCCCCATTCGTTAATCCCTATCTCGGGACCGAGCTATTACAGATGGTATCAAAGAAGGCTTGCAGCTCTACATACATGTCTCTTTATTTAAGTTAAGCTAAGTGTTTATGTGTATATATATTGCTTCGTGATAAGTTACAGCATCAACCCACAGCTCGCCATCATCCTCGTATCCTCAACCAAAAATCAAGGTATGATAGTATAGAGATTTTGGATATTGGATTCATGATTTTTGGAATACAAGAAAGGAAAAGATTTGAGCAAGCATACCTGTTTTATGGATAAGAGAAAAATTGTGAGAATGAAATTCCAAGTAAAAGGTGTTCGGGTAAGATGATTTTTGAGATGGAAAGTTTGTGAAAAGATTTCTCGATCCCAAAAAGGTTTAAATTCATTTTCAAAAATTTTGGACTTAAAGAAAAGGTAAATATGTATGTTTAAAGACTTTGGGCACCAAAATTTTTTGTAAAAATGTCAACTGCTTTTAAAGGAGCTATGCATGCAAGATAAAATCTAGACGTTAGTATGATCTCATGAGGACCTTAGGTCTTCCTTTTATAATCTAGACTGATTAAGTTATTCTCTTCTAGATGGTTAAGCGTCGTTCGAAAGCTAGAAAAAGTGTGCCTCTTTTCCACCCTGCGCAAGAGAGGGTCAAGAGGTTCAGGAGGGAAACCTGGAATGGCAACAAGCGATTGTTGTCCTATATGGCGAGGTACCTAGAAATGTGGGCTTGGACGAATGGCTACGGATGAGAGCCCCGAAGTGTATCCGACTTGGAAACATGCATCCGCATATGTGAGCATGCGTCATTCGCTTGGAGGCCTACGATGTACTGCATCCTACAAAGCATCATCAACCGTGATCCTGAGACGTACGCCGAAATCGGGAATCTGACAGAGTTCTCCTCAGCCTTGTGGGCTTGTTGGGTATCGGAGTATTACCACATGCACGTCTTAGTCGAGCAACAGGCAGCCAAGCAAAACCCCTCCCTCATGGTAGAACTAGAACTTCAAAGGGCGACTCTCAACAGTCCCCCTGGATTTCAAGAACCGCGCCCTCATGATGAAAAAACCTCAGGAGCGGGACCCTCAAGCGTCCGGATCTTGAATCACATCGAGTCCCTATTTTTCTACACCCCTCAAATGAACCAGTGGACCCATGTATCAGTTTCTCAGGGTCTAGGGCAGTGTATGCCCTATCAGCATCACGAAGGAAACATCAGCATGAGGAGGTTCAAGTTCAGCGTCCCAGAGACAGTTGAAGTCGAAGGTGAGGAAGAAGAAGAAGAGGACCCGGAGGAGGGAGGTGAGGAGGAAGTGGGGTCGCCATGCAAAGAGAAGGGAAAGAGCCCGACTTATAATTAAGCGTTAGTAGGAAGTGTAGGAGGTATTGTTGTTAGAACACCTAGTTGTTTGATCTATCTGTTTGCTTGTCTGTTTTCCCGATGTCCATTTTAATCCGCTTTAACCAAGATCCTAATATGTAATATATGCAGTAACTTTTCTAGACTCTAATAGTGGTAGTGAATTTTCTAGAAGACTGCCCTATTCCATTTGTAACCTAGAACTTCTTTTATGATATCGATGCCAAAGTCCTAATGAGGCAATTTTCCCCATTATGCTTGATTTCGTTTAAAATTCCGTCTTTCTTGATCTATCTTACATAAATTAAAGACCTTATCAAAAGGCATTCTTGCTCTGTGTGATTTCAATCGAGTGTTGCTAATATTTAGTTCTTTAGAATATCACCTCGAAGATGTAAAGCCAAGAACGAAGATGAGAATGAACCCGAGCAAGTCCCAAACCCCAGTTCAAGAGCTGAAAGTGTGTTTCTTAAACACAACCCTCCGTCGTTTAATGGTTTAGGAGACCCAATGGATACCGAGAAATGGGTTCGCTCTTTAGAATGAATTTTCAATTTCATAGCTTGTTCAAAAGAAGAGAAGTTAAATTGCGCTCTTTTCTTACTTACGAAGGATGCAGACTATTGGTGGGAGTCCGTTCGGAGGACAATAACCTAGAGAAATAGGAGGACTATAGTTGGGAAGATTTCAAGCACGACCTATATCAAAAGTACATCCCGGATTGTTATCGAGAGGCAAATGAGATGGAGTTCTGGAACCTAAAGCAAGGAAAGAAGAAAGTGTCAGAATATGACAGAGAATTCAACCAATTATCAAGGCATGCTCCACATCTAGTGGATTCAGACAGGAAGAAAGCACGCAAGTTCAAGAAGGGACTTAGATCCGAGATTGGCATAGCCCTCGCTGGCTAAGAAGACATGTCTTATGCTTGAACCTTAGCCAAAGCCTTAAGCATAGAAGCCATTCTCCATCGAGAGAAAGTTCAAACCCCTCAGCCAGCTAATGACCCGAAAGGAAAGTGAAAGTGGGAAGGAGGAAGGAGAGATGATAGAGGAAAGAATCCCCACTGGTAAAGCAGAGAGTCAGGGGTACCTTGCAGTCAGCGTGACCACACCCCTAACCTTAGGCCGTGTCAGATGTGCGGAAGGACGTACATTGGAGCCTGCCGAGCAAATTAAATTGGGTGCTACAACTGTGGTGAAAATGGACACTTCAAGAGGGAGTGTCCTAAAGGAAACAACAGACGCTCCCAAATACCACAACAACCCCTGTACCCGCAGCCGCTTCAATGATTTCCCAGAAATCAGCCAAGGCTGTAGCAAGGAGGACCTCAGGGTCAATGGTCGGGAATGAATCCAAGGCCGAACCAAGGATGACATCAAATGTCTAATCAAGGACAGAGACCACCTCAGTTGGCTCATACTTATGCTCTCAATCAGCAGCAAACTGCTAAGGTCCCAGGTAATCTAGCAGGTATGATTACCTTCTTCGAGACACCCATTTTAGCTCTCTTTGATACTGGAGCATCACATTCATTTATAGCTGAGTCTATTTATAAAAGACTGAAGATAAAACCCGAGAATGCTAAGAATGCTCTTGAGATAAGTATTCCCTCTGGAAAAAGAATGATGTCTAGGAAGGTCTGCTCTAACCTAGAGTTGAACATAGAAGGGGAAACCTTTAAGTCAAATCTTTATGTAATAAAGTTTCAGGACTTCGATATAATCCCAGGAATGGATTGGTTAGCCTCAGCTTATGCCTCTATAAGCTGTCCTGAGAGGGAAGTAGTGTTTCGACCACCTGAAAAACCCGAGGTGAAGATCTACGGATCAAGGCTAGGAAGTAAAGTCCCAGTGATATCCGCCTTGAAGGCCGCCAAGATGATGAGAAAGAATAGCTACCAAGCGTTTTTAGTTAACCTGACAAGGAAAGAGGAAGGAGAGCTGTCAATTGAAGACTTTCCAGTCGTAAGAGAATACCCTGACGTATTCCCAAAGGAGATGCCAGGATTATCCCCAGCCATCAAGTTGGAACCAGGAGCCGCCCCAGTTTCGAAAGTCACCTACAGAATGGCACATAAGGAGGTGCAAGAACTCAAGGTTCAACTACAAGAGTTATTAGACCTAGGTTTTGTCCAATCTAGTGTGTCGCCTTGGGGAGCTCCAATCTTGTTCGTAAAGAAAAAGGATGGCACATTGAGAATGTGCATCAACTATAGAGAGCTTAATAAGCTGACCATCAAGAATCGATACCCCTCTTATGAATAGATGATCTCTTTGATCAGCTTAAGGGAGCAAGTGTCTTCTCTAAGATAGACTTAAGATCTGGGTATCACCAGCTGAAAATCCGAAAGGAGGATATTTCTAAAACTTCTTTTAGGACTCTCTATAGACATTATAAGTTTATGGTAATGCCATTCAGATTAACCAACGTCCCAGCAGTGTTCATGGATTTAATGAACCGGATTTTTCACCCGTATCTAGATAAGTTTGTGCTAGTTTTCATAGATGATATCCTCATCTATTTGAAAGACGAAGAGAAGCATCAAGAGCACCTAAGAGTGGTGCTGGAGACGTTAAGAAGAGAAAGACCTTACGCTAAGTTTAGTAAGTGTGAGTTTTGGCTCAAGAAAGTTATGTTTTTAGGTCATATAGTTTCAGTAGAAGGAATCAAGGTGGATCTAGCCAAGATTGAAGCTGTAAGCAACTGGAAGTCTCCAAGGAATGTGAATGAGATAAGAAGTTTTCTAGGACTTGCTGGATATTATCGTAGATTTATCGAAGGATTCTCGACGATATCTAAGCCCATGACATGGCTGTTAAAGAAGGACTCCAAGTTCAAATGTACGTCCGAGTGCGAGAAAAGTTTCCAAACCTTGAAGAAGATGCTAACCACAGCCCCAGTGTTGGCCATTCCGGAAGGGAATGAAGATTTTGTGGTTTACGCAGATGCATCAAAGAAAGGACTAGGTTGCGTGCTAATGTAGAGAGGAAAGGTGATTGCTTATGCTTCGAGGCAGTTTAAGAATTTTGAGTAGAACTATCCCACGCATGACTTAGAGCTAGCAGCAGTTGTTTATGCGCTAAAAATCTGGAGGTACTATCTCTATGGAGCTAAGTGTGAGATCTTCTCAGATCACAAGAGCTTGAAGTATTTCTTTGAGCAAAAGGATCTTAACATGATATAGAAAAGATGGCTAGAGCTTGTAAAGGATTACGACTGCATGATTCACTACCACCTAGGCAAGGCGAATGTGGTAGTAGATGCCCTAAGTAGGAAGGAGAAGACAGGGTTAGGACTTGTTTTAGTCCAGGAAGATCTTCTCAAAGAGTTCGAGAAGTTAAGAATTGAGGTGCTAACACCACCTAAAACCATTCAAGCCCAAATCACCACGATAGTCGCTCAGCCCGACCTAAGGTAAAGTATAATTGAAGTCCAGAGAGGAGACGAGTTCCTCGAAAAGAAAAGACTAGAAGCACGATCTGATAGCTCGCAAGATTTTGCGGATGCCGCCGACAACGCGCTCTTATTCAAAGAAAGGCTTTGAGTGCCAAACAAGGAAGAACTAAAGGAGTAAATCATGTGTGAAGCACATGACACACCATACACAGCACATCCCGAAAGCACCAAGATGTATCAAGACCTCGAGAGGAAATTCTGGTGGAATAACTTGAAAAGAGAGATAGCCGCTTTCGTGGAAAGGTATTTGAACTGTCAGCAAGTGAAAGCTTTGCATCAAAAACCTTCTGGTTTGCTCCAACCCTTAAAAATTCCTGAATGGAAGTGGGATCATATCAATATGGACTTTGTCGTAGGTTTGCCAAAGTCTAAGCGGGGGAATACCGCTATTTGGGTAATCATTGATCGATTATCGAAATCAGCACATTTTGTTACTGTTAAAATGACGGATGGGCTAGATCAATTAGCCCAGCTATATGTTAAGGAAGTTGTGCATTTGCACGGAGTGCCAGTCTCGATTACATCTGATCGTGATACGAGATTTACATAAAGATTCTAGAGGAGCCTACAGGAAGCCATGGGATCGAAGCTCAATTTCAGTACGGCCTTTCATCCTTAAATAGATGGCCAATTCGAAAGGACTATCCAGACTCTAGAAGACATGCTTAGAAAAGTAGTCATCGATCAAGGAAGCAGTTGAGAGGAATAACTGCCATTGGTAGAGTTTGCGTACAACAACAACTACCAGTCATTGATCGACATGGTCCCTTATGAAGCCAAGTACGGAAGGAAATGTAGATCGCCCTTGTATTAGGATGATGTTTGAGAGAGAAGGATAATTGGACCTGAAATGGTCTAGGAAGTTGTCCAGAAGATCGAGCTTATTCGTCAGCGAATGAAGGAGGCTCAAGATAGACAGAAGGCTTACGCAGATCAAAGAAGAATGGCGTTCAATTTTGACATTGGAGATAAAGTGTTCTTGAAGGTGTCTCCATCAAGAGGAGTGGTTCATTTAGGTAAACGAAACAAATTAAGGTCCAGATTAATTGGACCTTTTGAAATTCTAGAGAAGGTGAATGAAGTAGCCTACATGTTGGCCTTACTACCCAATCTGAGTAACATTTATGATGTCTTTCATGTCTTGATGTTAAGAAAGTACGTGTTTGATCCAAAGCACGTGATTAGCAAGGAAGAGATAGTCCTGAATGAGGACTTAGCATATGAAGAGAAACCCCAGACAATTGTGGATCGAAAGATCCAGAAGTTGAGAAACAAGGAGATTAGTCTTGTGAAAGTAATCTGGAACCATCATGGTTTAGAGGAGGTAACCTGGGAGCTTGAATCCGAGCTGCTCAAGAAGTACTCTGATATCGTTTATCATGGTTAGTAAATTTCGGGATAAAATTTCTTGAAGGGGGGTAGGATGTAACACTCCAGATTTTCGAATAAGGTTTAGAGGATTCTAATTGTAATTAATTAGTTAAGGAAGAAATTTAAATAAGGTATAAGTGAAGTCAGATGTCAGTCACGAATTTAAGGGTCAGTTTTCGTGAAATCGTCTTTTTAGAAAAAGTAATCTTAATTCTGTTTTGGTCATTTGTGGTCTCGTTAGAAAGGTTTTAACTTAAGGAGTGTGCCGGTGTTCCCAGAATTTTATTCTGAAGTCATTTGAGTTCCCAGTGATGAAAAACGTATTTAAAGGATGAATGAATAGTAACTTTTGCGTGCATTCTAGTTTTCAGAAATTTACGAAATCCTGTTTGTTGATCTGAGTCTAGTTCTGTTGGGCCCCTCTTATGGGAAATGACTCAAGGATTCCGTTGGTATTCACGGATTTCCATTCTGAGGTCAATCGAACGCTTGGGAGAAAAATTTGTCAGTCTGAGTGAATAGTAAAAAGTAATTCCAAAAAATGAATCTTTGCTCGTCTTTCTTCTGAAGACCTCATCCTCATCACGAATCAAGTTGGTTCACTAGAATTCGAGCCAACGAGTCTCCCGGTATTTTTAAATTTCATGTCTGAGGTCATTTGGACCTCGACATCGAATAAAACAGCTTTTAACTGAACCTGGGGTAACTTTTGCAGTGTTTCCACACTGGAGTGGCTTCTCAAGGATGTTAGTTTTGTATGCTGAAAAACTTGTCTTTGTATACTTTTCTGATGATATGATGATGTGAAATGAAAGTTATTGCAGTCACTTTTGCATTTAGATTATGTTCTGTAATTGTTCTATGCAATGTTCCATATATTTACATTGTAGATGATATGGTGTGGAGAGTCACATGGTAAGATCATATCATTAGAACCTTGTAATGTATTAAAGAGCTCACGGCTTAGATGGTCCTGAACACACCATCGGTACACCGTAGAATAATCTGATAAGTTAGTTTATCTTGACTAACTGATTATTCTAGTACACTCATTAGTGTATTGAGAAGGATCACGATAGGATACTATTCTCTATCTCCGACCCAGTTACTGAGAGAATAAAGATTCACAGAGTTCGGGTTCTTAACTCATGTGATATTGGCGAGCATATGTGTGCGTTGTTTATTACTTTGATTTATCAATGAGTGAGATCTTTTCGTAGATCAAACTCGATATCTTGGGTAATAATAATGTATACATGAAGTCTCGAGCAGTATGCATGAGCACCGTGTCTTGGTGCGCCAGGTTGATGATGTTCTCTTGAGGAAACACAAGTTCATGTTGAAACCCTGCAGGTTGAATTTATTCTGTACATGAGTAAAGCTTGTGTGGTACTACTCAATGTTTTAGATGTTAATTAATTATAGCTGTCAGAGGCTGACATAATTAATTAATGAATATTATATCTTAAACACAGGGAATGACTAGACTAAAGGAGAAAGCATATTCGTAAATATGTATTAAATTGGTAGGTCAGTTTTACTTATTTAGTGGAATAAAAGTAAAACTTAATTTATTTAATTATATCCTAAGTTTATTGGATATTGGATATTAAATAAATTAATGGGCCAATTTAATATTCTTCTAGATCCCTGTTGTAGCCCAATTGACTGATAGTGGACTGGATATTGAACTTGAGATAGAGGCCCAAAGCCAGTAGGGTTTGGAGATGGAAATTTCGCCCACCTCCCTATGAATAGGGGAGGGGGGAGCAAAATTTATAAAATAATTATTCAGCCACTCTTTGTCTCTCAGAGTTATCCACAGATTCCACAACCCTATCTAGTAGATTTCAGCCTACTCTGAATATAGATACAGTCCGGAAATACAACAGAATATCTTGGAGTAGAATACTGTGGTGGACGATTTTGAGGTGTAGGTGGCACCAGTTATAGTGTTCATTCAACAGCAAGATTAGATCTTTAATCTTGTCCACAGACCGTCTATTGTTTCATTTCTATGTTTCCGCTTTATTAGATTCGAATTTGCTATGCATGCTATTTCTGTTAGACTGTGATAAACATGCACATGACATAAAAAATATGATTTGCATGAACATGGATTAATGAACAACCAAATGATCCTGCGGTGGTTTAATTCGAAAACACCCCAACAACTGGTATCAGAGCGGGTTTTGGCACTGTTCTAGGATTAACCCAAGCATAAATTTCAAATTACATAATTAAATTTGATGATGGATTTATGGTGGTTAAATTTTCAGATTTAATTGGCTATATATTTCAATTTTATGGTATTCAAAACTTGGAAGAATTTGAGATGTAAAAAAAAATTTGAGAATTCTAGTTTTGAGGTACAAGAATTTTTGGCCATGTAATAAAGATTTGGGATGATATTTGATGTTCTTCAAATTTCCAAATTTTTATTTCATGGGGTTCGAAAATTTGGATGTCAAATTTTCGGATTTGATGTGTTAAAAATTCCCTAATTTTTGTTTGAAATTAAGATGTTTTGATCAAGATCAAATTTTCAGCTTTAATTTGGAGTAGGTCGAAAATTTGAAGTGATTAGAATCGGATTTGGTGATTTTTGATGTATATCAAAAGTTACTTAATTAAAATCTAGATAGGTTTGAAATTAGAATTTTAAATTTGGTAAATTTTGAAGTGGATCAAAATTTCCAGATTTATTTTTCTAGAAAATTTCGAAACCTATGTTATTTATTTGGAATAATTTTTTGATTAATGTTAAAATTTCCAAATGTGTTAATTTTATGTGATTTTCGATTTTGTTAAATTAATTAGGAGAAGATTTTGATGAGAATCAAATTTCCAGATTTATTTAATGATGACTTTCGAAAATTATGTGTATTGGGTTAAGATTTGATATTATTTGATGTATATCTTAATTTACCTAATTTTATTCTAGATAGATTTGAAAATAGAATTTTAAATTTGGAAGAATTTGAAGTGGATTAAATTTCCAGATTTATTATTTGTGATATTTTTGAAAATCTTGATTAAAAGTGGATAAGGTGATTTTCGATATATATGAATAATTATCAAAATCCTATTGTGATAAGAATTTAATTTTGGATAGGTTTTGGAAGATTTTGAAGTGGATCAAATATTCAAACCTTATCCTTAAAGATTTAGATTCTTATGTATAATATTTCGATTAGATTTTTGATTTATATCAAGATATCCAATTATTATTTAATTAGGGTGGCTTGAAAATGTTAAATAAATTTGGTAGATAATTTTAATTAATTTTTAGATTTATTTTTGGTATTATTTTCGAGAATTACAAGTTAAAAATTGGTGGATAATTATTTTAATTTTTAATTTTTATCTTGTGGATAATATCGAATTAATTAATTTAATTAATTGTTAAATTCGATTTTAATATTCATGCATAGATATCATATGTTATTTTATGTGGATCATATAATATATGATTGTTGGATTTGTAGACTGTGTTTGTTTGCAGATTTACCAACTATCATGGCTCCTTTATTTTATGTGATGTATGTTTATGTTGAATGAATGTTGGCCGTATGCCGGTTTGGCTACATGATTTTAATCCATGAGAAAATCCATGGATTAGGTCTAGGTTTTATTTTACGTTGTTTTAATGTAATAGATATAAAGCTGTTAGACCGAGTTTTTGAGTTGTAATTTTTTCTTGCAATATTAGATTTTTTCCTTTTGGAATAGTTAGTCTGTATTGAATAAAGATCGGAGATCAACTCAAAGATGGAAAGTGGTTCAGCACCAAGAAGGAAGGTTCACCGGTTCACGTCCCGAAACCCTAAATGGAACTAGGATTTTCGGCGAGGCGCAGTGAAGGGAGCGGCGGCGGCCTAGCCCTGTTTCCGGAGCTGACTTTCCTGTTTTATCTCATCAATCAACCTGAGATATAAGCCATGGTAGTTGGAATATTACTGTTGCTTATTATGTTGAAGCATGCAATGGTTGTTTATCATTTTATGTGATGTTTGCATGTTCGATAATGGGATAAAATGAAACCTCAAACATAAATAACTAAGTGGGAGAGATTCATACCAAAGTATGTAGAAATCTTAAACGGTCTCCAATAAATCTGGTTTAATTGAGAAGTGATGGGCATGCGCGTTGACATCGGTCTTCCTCCATATCGGATGTGTCATATCACATATTTCTCTAGAAATTAAATCTCCTAAATGGATAGCTATAGAACACTATTAGGACTAACTGACTCCTCCATCTGGAGCGGTTAAATTCGAGTAGTGATCTTGGTGCGAAGATAATGGAGTGCACACTTAGATGTAATTTATTGATAAACGTCCACACGATCGTGGCTTATCAGTTAGACGATTACATGACTGTGTTATTATCCGGCTATTAATTTGCTTGTTGTAAGGAAACTCAAATGGAGGCAAATTAAATGTCTAATCTATTTAAAGATGGATTTTATGAACGTCCACACTATCGTGGCTTATAAAAGACATTTTTAAAGTGTCGGTGGAAAAGTATATAATTTTTGTGAGGTTTTTGATTATATACTGTTTATCCTAAACGTGTTTTGTGACTGTACTGCATGTTTTAATTTCAGTTATTTCATATCATCAATGACACTCTCCAATCTGTCCTCAATCCTCAAAGAAAAGAAACTTGTCGGTGAAAACTACAATGATTGGCTTCGTAACCTTAACTTAGTTCTTGTTGCTGAGGGACACAAGTTTGTGGTTGATGAGGTTTGTCCTCCACAGCCAGATGAGGGTTCTGACAAAGCCCAAAAGGTTGCATATGATAAGTGGGTTAGGTCTAATGAGATAGCGCGCTGTTACATCTTGGCATCTATGTCAAGTGTGTTGCAACATCAGCATGAGCCTATGAAAATCACTTATGATATCATGTACAACCTTAGGCAGCTATTCGGTCATCAGAACTGCTCGGCACGCCATTTGGCAATGAAGAAGCTAATAGATGCGAGAATGTCTGACTCCACACCTGTTAGGGATCACGTTCTCATGATGATAGGGCATTTATCTGAGATCGAGCTAGATGGCGATTCTCAAATCGACATTGTTCTTCATAGCTTGTCCTTGAAGTTTGAGCAGTTCAGACTGAATTTTAACATGATTAAAAGGGATGTCAGCCTGACTGAACTGCTTATAGATCTTTAGGCGGCTAAATTGCTCAAAAAGAGCGATGCTCAGGCCTACATAGCTGAAAGAGGGGTGTCTTCTTCTGGTGGAAAACGGAAGAAGAGAAACGCACCTAAGAAGGCTGCAGATGAGGCGCCTAAGGCAAAGAAGCCAAAGGCAAAGATTTCTCCTGAGGAGTTCAAGTTGAAGACTAAGTGCTTTATCTACGGCCAACCAGGTCACTGGAAGGCAGCGTGTCCTAACAAGAAGAAGAAGAGAGGTACATCTCACACTCTGGTTGTGGAAACATGTTTAGCAACTTGTTCTACCTAGTCATGGGTAGTAGATACTGGAGCGACTGATCATGTTTGCATGTCTTTACAGGGTTTCCTGGTAAAAAGACAGCTGAGTAAGGATGAGATCATCGTCTACATGGCCAATGCTACGAGAGTGGTGGCTGTTGTAGTGGGAGACGTTGTTATACCTTTCAGTAGTGATAGAACTTTGGTTTTGAAAGATTGTCTTTATGTGCCTGGTTTTAGGCGAAACTTGGTTTCTGTTTCTAAATTGATTATGGATGGATATTCTTTTTCTTTTGATAAAAAAGTAGTTATCTTTAGTAGTAAACATTTTATCTGTTCTGGCACATTGGATGGACACTTATACTTTCTTAAACCAATTGAAAACACTACGTAAAGACAACTGTTGAATACATCGATCATAAACCCTAACAAGAGAAAAGAACCTTCGGAATTGAATCAAACCTATCTTTGGCATCTAAGGCTAGGTCATATTAACCTTAAGAGGATACAAAGGTCTTCTTTGGTACCGGAATCGTTTCCTTTGTGTGAATCCTGTTTGGAAGGTAAAATGACCAAGTGTCCTTTCCAGTCAAAAGGAAATAGATCCGAAGGGCTATTAGATTTGATTCACTCTAACCTGTGCGGCCCTATGTTAGTTCAAACTCGAGGAGGGTTCGAGTATTTCATCACTCTCATTGATGATTACTCTAGATACGGATCTACCTGTTGCGTCGCAAGTCTGAATGCTTTGAGAAATTCAAAGATTTTAAGGCAGAAGCGGAGAAAAGAAAAAGCAGAAGTATCAAGTCACTACGTTTTGATGGCGCTGACGAGTACCGCTCAAGAGAATTTAAGGATTACATGGCAGAGAATGGGATTACGTCCCAGTTGACTGCGCCTGGAATGCCACAGCAGAATTGTGTGGCGGAAAGAAGGAATTGTACACTGTTAGAGATGGTTAGATCGACGATGAGTTATTCTCAGTTGCCCATTTTGTTCTGGGGATATTCTCTGGAAACAAGACCCTATATTCTTAACTTGGTTCCATCGAAATCAGTTCCTGCTACACCCACAGAACTATGGACTGGACGAAAGCCCAGTTTGAACCATATTCGGATTTCGGGTAGCCCAGCACACGTGTTGGACAAGGAAGCTGATAAGCTGGCTCCTCGTACTAATGTAAGACTGTTCGTTAGATATTCTAGGGGAACGAAAGATGGTTTATTTTATAGTCCTAAGGATCAGAAGATCATTGTTAGCACCAATGCTCGATTCTTAGAGAAAGTCTATGTCATAAACCACAAACCAATGAGTCAAATCATCCTTGAGGAGTTAAGGGGAGGATTGAATCTTACACCAGTTGTACAAGAGGAGGAACCACCAAACACTGCACAACGCTTGACAGAAGTACAGAAACTGCCTTATCACAGTGGGAGGGTTGTACGCCAACCTGATAGATTCATTGGTCTGAGAGAGACTTCAGATTTCCCAGAGGGTCTTAATGAATTGGGTCCCAGGATCTATGATGAGGCAATTCGAGATAAAGATGCGGATTCTTGGAAAACTACAATGGAGTATGAGATTGGATCTATGGATCACAATCAAGTCACAAGATGGGGTAAAACCCATTGGCTGTAAGTGGGTCTACAAGTGCAAGAGAGGATCTGATGGGAAGGTTGAAACCTTCAAGGCAATATTGGTGGCAAAAAGGTATACTCAGAAAGAAGGGATCGATTATGAGGAAACCTTTTTACCGGTAGCCATGCTTAAGTTAATCCGAATTTTCTTGTCTATTGCCGCTCATTTGGATTATGAGATCTGGCAGATGGATGTCAAGACAGCTTTCCTAAACGAAAGTCTTGAAGGAAACATCCACATGAAGTAACCAGAGGGATTCATTGCTAAGGGCCAAGAACACTTGGTGTGTAAGCTTAAGAGATCCATTTATGGACTTAAGCAGGCATCGAGATCTTGGAACATCCGATTTGATGAGGATATCTAGTCATATGGATTCGTGTAAAGTCCAGATCAGAGCTGTGTGTACAAGAAATGTGACGGAAATGTGGTGGCATTCCTCGTACTTTATATTAATGACATCTTGATTATTGGAAACAGTAAGAAGACGTTGTCAAATATTAAGGTGTGGTTGTCCGACAGTTCGATATGAAGGATCTGGGTGAAGTCGGACATGTCCTTGGCATCAAGATCATTCCAGATCGCTAGAAAAGGATGTTATGTATGTCCCAGATGACTTATATCGATACAGTGCTAGCTAGATTTGGCATGCAAGATTGCAAGAAACGTTTTATACCTTACAGGCATGGAATTCATCTATCTAAGGAAATGTGTCTCCAAACACAGTCTGAGATGTATGATGTATGCTTCGGTTGTGGGAAGTTTGATGCATGCTATGCTATGCACTAGGCCTGATATATGTTATGCTGTTGGCATGGTAAGCAGATATCAGTCTAACCCTGAACAAGGTCACTGGACTACGGTCAAAAACATTCTCAAATACTTTAAAAGGACTCGAGATTACATGTTGGTTTTTCGCTCTGATAGTCTAGTACCTTTGGGTTACACAGACTCAAATTTTCAATCCGATAAAGATCAGAGTAAGTCTAGCTCGGGCTATGTGTTTACATTAGGAGGTGGAGCCATCGCATGGAGGAGCATTAAGCAGAAATGCATTGCGTATTCCACCATGGAAGCCGAGTATGTAGCTGCCTCTGAGGTTGCAAAAGAGGTTGTCTGGCTCCGCGGGTTCCTAGTGGGCTTGGACGTGGTTCTTGATTTGCCTAAGAATATCACAATATACTGTGATAACTCTGGTGCATTGGCAAATTTGAAGGAACCCAGAGCCCACAAGGCAAGTAAACACATAGAGAGAAAGTACCATCTTATATGAGATATCGTTAAGAGAGGAGATATGACGGTGTTCAAGATTACATCGGAGGACAATCTGGCTGATCCATTCACGAAGAGCCTACCGGCTAAGACCTTTGATGGTCACGTGGAGAAAATGGGAGTGAGATGCAGACCTGGTGGCGCAGTTTGAGTTGATAGTTTTGATTGGAGAGTTAGCCAGTTAGTTTTTATGCTTGAAAGACATGCTTCAAGTATAAGTGGGAGATTGTTAGTTTTGTATACTGGAAGCCTTGTTTTTGTATACTTTTCTAATGATGTGATGATATGAAATGAAAGTTATTGCAGTCACTATTTGCATTTAGATTATGTTCTATAATTGTTCCATGCAATGTTCCATATACTTACATTGTAGATGATATGGTGTGGGGAGTTACGTGGTAAGATCATATCATTAGAACCTTGTAATGTATTAAAGAGCTCACGGCTTAGATGGTCCTGAACACACCATTGGTACATCGTAGAATGATCTGATAAGTTAGTTTATCTTGACTAACTGATTATTCTAGTACACTCATTAGTGTATTAAGGCGGATCACGATAGGATACTATTCTCTGTCTCTAACACAGTTACTGAGAGAATAAAGATCCACAAAGTTCGGGTTCTGAACTCATGTGATATTGGCGAGCATATGTGTGCGTTGTCTATTACTTTGATTTATCAATGAGTGAGATCTTTTCGTAGATCAAATTCGATATCTTTGGTAATAATAATGTATGCATGATGTCTCGAGCAGTATGCATGAGCACCATATCCTGGTGCGCCAGGTTGATGATGTTCTCTTGAGAAAACACAAGTTCATGTTGAAACCCTGCAGGTGGAATTTATTCCTTACATGGTAAAGCTTGTGTAGCACTACTCAAGGTTTTAGATGTTAATTAATTATAGCTTTCAGATGCTCACATAATTAATTAATGAACATTATATCTAAAACGCGGGGAATGGCTGAACTAAAGGAGAAAGCATATTCATAAATATGTATTAAATTGGTAGGTCAGTTTTACTTCTTTAGTGGAATAAAAGTAAAACTTAATTTATTTAATTATATCCTAAGTTTATTGGATATTGGATATTAAATAAATTAGTGGACCATTTTAATATTCTCCTAGATCCCTGTTGTTGCCTAATTGACTGATAGTGGATTGGATATTGAACTTGAGATAGAGGCCCAAACCCAGTAGGGTTTGAGAAGGAAATTTCGGCCACTTCCCTATAAATAGAGGAAGGTGTGGGTGAAAATTTCATACTTAGAAATCAGCCCCTCTTTGTCTCTCAAAGTTATCCACAGATTTCACAAACCTGTCTAGTAGATTTTAGCCCACTCTGAATCTAGATATACAGTCCGGGAATACAATAGAAGATCTTGGAGTGGAATTGTGCAGTGGATGAAATTTGAGGTATAGGTGGTGCCTGTTTCAGCGTTCAATCAACAGCAATATTAGACCTTTAATCTTATCCTCAGACCGTCTGACAATTGTAAGTAATTCGAATCTATGTGTTCCTCTTTATTAGATTCATTTTGCATGGTTTTGTGCATGACGTGTTAAACATGCATGTTACATAAAATTATGATTTGCATGAACAACCAAATGATCATGCGGTGGTTTAATTTGAAAAACCCCAACAAACCTGGTGGCGCAGTTTGAGTTGATAGTATAGATTGGAGAGTTGGCCATTTAGTTTTTATGCTTGGAAGACATGCTTCAAGTATAAGTGGGAGATTATTAGTTTTGTATTCTGGAAAGACATGTCTTTGTATACTTTTATAATGATACGATCATATGAATTGAAAGTTATTGTAGTCATTGTTTGCATTTAGATTATTTTATATAATTGTTCTATGCAATGTTCCATATACTTACATTGTAGATGATAGGGTGTGGGGAGTCACACGGTAAGATCATATCATTAGAACCTTGTATTGTATTAAAGAGCTCACGGCTTAGATGGTCCTGAACACACCATCGATACACCGTAGAATAATCTGATAAGTTAGTTTATCTTGACTAACTGATTATTCTAGTACACTTGTTAGTGTATTGAGGAGGATCATGATAGGATACTATTCTCTGTCTCTGACCCGAATAGTGAAAGAATAAAGATCCACAGAGTTCGAGTTCCGAACTCATGTTTGTTGGTGAGCATATGTGTGCATTACTTATTGCTTTGACTTATCAATGGGTGAGATCCTTTTGTGGGTCAATAAACTCGATATCTTGGGTAATAATAATGTATACATGTTGTGTCATGCAATATGCATGAGCACCGTGTCCTGGTGCGCTAGGTTGATGATGTTCTTTTGAGGAAACACAAGTTCATGTTGAAACCCTGCAGGTCAAATTTATTTCATACATGAGTAAAGCTTGTGTGGTACTACTCAAGGTTTTAGATGTTAATTAATTATAGCTGTCAGAGGTTGACATAATTAATTAATGAACATTATATCTTAAACACGGGGAATGGCTGAACTAATGGAGAAAGCATATTCGCAAATATGTATTAAATTGGTAGGTCAGTATTACTACTTTAGTGGAATAAAAGTAATACTTAATTTATTTAATTATATACTAAGTTTATTGAATATTGGAAATTTAATAAATTAGTGGGCCAATTTAATATTCTTCTAGATTCCTATTGTAACCTAACTTGACTGAAAGTGAACTGGCTATTGAACTTAAGATAGAGGCCCAACCCAGTAGGGTTGAGATGATGATTTTCGCCTACGTCCCTATATATTTAGGGGATGGGGACAAAAATTCTAAGGTTAATAATCAGCCCCTCTTTTGTCTCTCAAGATATCCACATATTTCACAACCCTATCAGTAGTATACAACCCACTCTGTATCTGATACTCAGTCTGGGAATATAACAGAAGATCTCGGAGTAGAATATTGTGGTGGCTAATCCAGTGGAGATAGGGGATGCCAGTTTCACATTAATTCAACAACAAGATTAGTCCTGTAATCTTGTCCTCAGACCGTCTGACAATTGTAAGTAATTCGAATCTATGTATTCCGCTTTGTAAGATTTATTTTGCATGGTTTTGTGCTAGACATGTATAAACATGCATGAACATTAAAATATGAACACGTAAGAACCGTGAGGCTTATGGGCATAAACTATGTGAATCTGATTCCGTCGTGTAGTCATTTTCTTTGTTGTATTATACAGTAGGCTAAGCTAGTTAATCATGGCTGATCACTTGTTAATTAGAATTGTGTTCACTACCTCTATAAATGGTCAATGAATCATAGCTGTGTGTTGGTCATATAGGGATGGGATGCATCACGGATACTGAGGGCATAAGAGAGATATTTGTCTAGGTAAATTTGGGTCTATCTAGATCATAATGCTGCTTTGTTTCTTACAATCATATGAGAGATCAAAGTTGGGTAACAAGTTAGGGTTTAGGGAATGAGAGATCACCTCTAGGCTAAACTGAAAGGATAGATTGGGTACGTTGAGAGAGATCAGGTACCTTTAACCAGATAATAAGATTTGCATAAGTAATCAGCATGCCCATGAACGGTCAAGTGTTTGTTAAGTTCGACATCTAAGTTCTAATTCGGAATACGTTTACTACTAATATTTTCCTTATTTTGTTTTGTTATTTTATTTTACAGTCTTTAAATACAAGTACGGAGACCACAACAATCCTCAAACCATTTGGAAAAGTGACACTGAAATATAGAATTCGCAGCTCCTCGTGGGATCGACCCTTACTCACATAAAGCTTGCTACGCCTTGCTGTGGGCATAAGGATAACTCTCTCTTGAGAATTATTCTGACCGCGAAATGACCCCCCGTCAATCTTCCACTCAATTAGATATTAATCTCTTTGAGTATATGATCTTTACAAGAGTCTCCACAGTAGTAGTGTTTTCAACTATTTTTTTTTTCAATAGAAATTCGTCTAGCTATTGTACATTAGTATCTGAAGAATTATAGAGATTCATATTCTTGTCAAAATAGTGGTCATGACCTAATGTTGATGATGCAGAATATTTTTACATAGCAGTTAAAATGTAACACTGTGTCATCCATTTGCCTTAATTGCTTTTATGACTATATATCTCATCTTCACGAAAGATAGCATCTTAAGACGATGACATTTGTTAGTGCCATTTGCACTAAGGTGTTCGAGATTGTCATTATCTGTTTAGATATTTTGGCAATTTCAAAAGAACACAAAAGGTTTTGGTTTGTCATGTTCGGCAAACATGTTCTCGACATTACTATGAACATTCCGCTGCCAATCTGATTAAAGATCAAGACATGTACTTAATCATGTTCAAAGACATGATCATGTATATGGTTGTCCAGAAAGTTTGCAAGAGACGTTCCATGCTAGATTCAAGGAGTTATAGCTGCAGATTCAAGATGGACGTTTCAGAATAGAAGTTGCATTGTTCGTGATGAAGATCAAGAAGGAAAGAAGGAGTTCTATTTGAAGAATATATCTAAACTAGGAAAGTCCGATTTATTTAAGGAAATTGTTTTCTTGTTAAATCCTAGTCTAATTAAGACTTCTGATTACCTTGTTAAGGCTATAGCTATTGTTTATAAATAGCCTGAGAATCAGACTAGATTAGATGACACGATTTTTATGAATACACTAAAGGGCTGAGAGTTAAAACACTTCATATTCGAAGCATATAGTATTCGGGTTGACTTGGTTTGATCGGTTATATCATTGTGTTTCTAGTCTGTGTTTGAAACTCACTTTCATACACATTTAGAGGAGTCTCGGGAGAGATTTCCTATGGGAACTGGAGGGATTCTAGGTTTTGAGGGGATCTCACAATTCAGTTTAGTGAAAGAGGTTGAATCGGGTAGGAACGGGGTCCAGTGACGGGAGTCTTCATGTAATAACCTTTGTAACCATTCAACAGAGTAGTAAACTATTTCTTACGAACTTGATAAGTCCCCTTGACGTAGATCAGTTGATCGAACAGGGTTACAAACCTCGTGTTCTTTATTTGCTCAAGTTTTTACATTCTGACCTTACATGTTCACAACAATGTTCAAGTACATGATGATGAACATGACCGCACAATTTATGTAACTTCAATTGGTACCAGAGCGGGTCGCCTTTGGTATTAGTGCGAAAAGAATCCTGAAAGCTACATATCTGCATGAAGGTTTTGGTTGCATTCCAGCTATGAGTGCAATTAAAGAAGGAGGATCCACGGTCAGACCACCACTGCTAGAAGGCAACAACTGTCCCTACTGGAAAGCAAGGATGAGGGCTTTCTGAGATCACTTGATGAACTTGCATGGAAGAGTGTCACTGAAGGATGGGAAAAGCTAACTGTTGCCAAAGAAGGTAGGCATGTGGAGATTGAAGAAGGAGAATGGACTGTGTCAGAGAAGAACTGGTACAATGTCAACTCTAAGACTCTCAATGCAATATTCTCTGCATTAGATCTTGAAACATTCAGCCTAATCTAAACCTGTGAGACTGCTAAAGCTGCTTGGGATATTCTAGAAACTACCTTTGAAGGGACTAGTTCTGTCAGGGTGTCAAGACTTCAAAATTTGACTTCAAAGTTTGAAAGTCTCAGAATGGAAGAATCTGAAACCATTGGTGAGTTTAATGCCAGATTAAGGAGCATATCAAATGAAAGTTTTTCTTTAGAAGAACCTATCAGCAATGAAAAGCTTGTAAGGAATGTTCTCAGATCTCTTCCAAAGAAGTTTGCCTACAAAGTTGATGCAATAGAAGAAGCCAAGGACATCAAGAGTATGAGACTTGATGAACTAATGGGATCATTAAGAACATTCGAGATGAATCTAGAAGATGATGACAACAGCTCAAGGAAAAAAGGTATTGCTCTGAAAACTGAAGTTTGTAAGGATGTTCCTGAACATGTGCAGAAACACAAACCTGTACTTGATTCAGAAACAATGAATAATATGGTCCTTATCACTAAGAACTTCAGTCGAATGCTTAAGAGAGTAAACAGACAATCTTCCAGAAGGTCAAACAACAGGAGACAACAACCTGGAACTGCTCAGCAAGATAGAAACTCCAACAGTGAGTAGAAAGAGTTTCAACCATCAAAGACAAAGAGAGGAATTCAGTGCAGAGAGTGTGATGGTTTTGGACATATTCAAGCTGAATGTGCCAACACTCTGAAGAAGAATAAAAAGAACTACAATGCCTCTCTAAGTGATAATGATTCTGAAAGTAGCAGTGAATCAGAAGAAGAGACCTGTGCCTTTACAGAAAAAGTCTTAGAGTTCCAGGATCCTTTCAAACTTGCAGACGATGATGAAGACTCAGTCAATGATGATGTCAATAATGAGGAGTTTATTCAGACATACAAGGAGATGTATGAAAAATGGCTTGAAGTTGCTGAGATCAACACAAATCTACAATCTCACAACAAAGATCTTCTCAAAGAAAAGGAGAATTTGATCAAGTCTAATGGAGAACAGAATATCATTATCCAACAACAGAAGAAGGAGATTGAAGAACTGATTACAGAGCTAAAGTCCATCAAAAGAAATGTCAACATGCTGAACAATGGAGCTGAGAATCTTGATAAGATTCTTACTAATCCAGGACATTCTGGAAAAAGTTATCTAGGTCTTAGATACAATAGTGGAGAATCCAAGACAGTGTTTGTCAAAGCTAGTACAAGCCAAACAAGGCATGTACAAAATAATGTTCAGGCCATCCACAAGAACATTGATAAAAAGATGACTAACTATAACGGCAACATGAAAAGAATTATCTGCCACTATTGTAAAGAAAAAGCAATGTGTTTTTAAGCAGACCGGTCTAATTGCTCATACTTTTTTGAGAGTTGAAGATAAAAGAAGCTGGTACTTTGACAGTGGCTATTCAAGACACATGACAGGAGACTTCTTTGTGATGCAGAATCTGAAAGCTTGCTCATCAGATTTTGTTACATTTGGAGATGGAAAGAGAGGTAAAGTTATGGGAAAAGGAGAGCTAACTGTTGAAGGAATGACCAAACTCAAGAAAGCTATGCTAGTTGATGGACTCAAAGCTAATCTGATTAATATCAGTCAACTATGTGATGATGACATGACTGTAGTCTTCACCAAGGAAAGCTGCAAAGTTATGAATAAGAACAATGACTTATTCATGGAAGGGAAGAGATCAGCTGACAACTGCTATCAGCTACATGTTCCTGCACAATGTTCTTTAACATGTCAAAGAACATCTATTGAAGAGTCAGAGATCTGGCATCAGAAACTTGGACACATCAACTTCAGAAATATCCAGAAGATCATCAATGAAGAGATTGTTATAGGGCTACCTCAGATCAGGATTGACAGAGACAAAGTCTATGGTCCATGTCAGATTGGGAAATAGTCCAGATCTCAACATAAAGATGTGCAAGACAGAACTTCTAAGAGAATTCTAGATCTCATTCATATGGATCTAATGGGGCCTATGGCTATTGAAAGCTATGGAGGAAAGAAGTATGTCCTTGTCTGCATTGGTGATTACTCAAGGTTTACTTGGGTTGATTTTCTCAGAGACAAGAGTGAAGCTTTCACAGCATTCAAGAGATTAGCCTGCAAAATCATAGTTGAGAAGGATGATCAGAATATCAGAATTAGAAGTGATAATGGCAAGGAATTTGAGAACCAGTACTTTGATACATTCTGCAGTGAGAATGGTATCAGTCATGAGTACTCAGCCCCCAAAACTCCTCAGCAGAATGAAGTTGTGGAAAGGAAAAACAGAACTCTCCGAGAGATAGCCAGGACCATGATTGCTACTAAAGGAGTTGCTGCAATGTTCTGAGTAGAAGCTATCAACACAGCATGCCACATCAGCAACAGAGTTCATCTTAGACCAGGTACTCTCACTACTCCATATGAGATTTGGAATGAAAAAAAGCCAAAAGTGAAGTACTTTCATGTGTTTGGAACCACATGTTATATTCTCAATAATAGAGAGTATCTCAACAAGATGAACAAAAGAGGAGTTGAAGGGATGTTTGTTGGATACTCCAGAAATAGTAAATCATACAGGATTTACAACAAAGATACAAAAGCTGTAATTGAGACAGTCAATGTCAGATTTGATGATCAGGACAATACTGTCAATACTACTGAAGATGATGTTCACACGGATGTGTTCAAACATCCTAAGATTTATGATGATACAGACAGAATAGCTGAAGAACAAAAAGAAAGGCATAGAAAGCCTTCGATGTTAATCATCAAGAATCATCCTACTTCAGAAGTAATATGAGACATTTATAAATGAAGGATGACTAGGAGCACTCTGAGAAAAAGGATGTATGATGAAATATCCTATGTTTGTTTCACTTCCAAGATTGAACCCAAGAACATCCAAGAAGCTCTTAAAGATGACTACTCCATAGAAGCCATGTAGGAAAAACTTCTTCAGTTAAAAAAGAATGATGTTTGGGATCTGGTGCAGAAACCTGAAGGAGTCAATATTGTTGGAACCAAGTGGATTTTCAATAACAAGACTGATGAAGCTAGAAATATTACATGAAACAAAGCTAGACTGGTTGCACAAGGTTATTCTCAGATAGAAGGCATTGATTTTGATGAAACCTTTGCTCCAGTCACAAGGATTGAATCAGTCAGACTTCTTCTTGCCATGGCATGCATCATGAAGTTCAAACTATATCAGATGGATGTCAAGAGTGCTTTTCTGAATGGATTCTTGAAGAAGGATGTGTTTGTTGATCAGCCTAAAGGATTTGAAGATCCACATCATCCAGAGTTTGTGTTCAAACTAAAAAAGGCATTATATGGTTTAAAGCAAGCTCCTTGGCCATGGTATGAAAGATTGGCTACATACGTAGTAAGGAAGGGATACAATAGATGAGGAGAAGATAGAACACTGTTCATCAGGAAGGAAAAATCACAAGTAATTATGGTTCAAGTATATGTGGATGATATAGTGTTTGGATCAGTGTCTGATAAGATGGTCAAGGACTTCATCAGAGATATGGAAACTGAATTTGAGATGAGCCTTGTTGGAGATCTAAAATATTTTTTAGGACTCCAGATAAAGAAGTCAGAAGAAGGAATATTCATCTCTGAATCTAAGTATGCCAGAAACTTGGTGAAAAAGTTTGAGCTTGAAGATTCAAAACACAAATGAACTCCTATCAGCACTATAGTCAAGATTGGAAAAGATAATGTAGGGACTGAAGTTGATCAAACTCTCTAAAGAAGCATGATTGGTAGTCTTCTATACCTCACTACAAGCAGACCAGATATAACATACAGTATGAGAGTGTGTGCCAGGTATCAGGCCTGTCCTAAGGAGAGTCACATAAAGGCTGTTAAGAACATCATTAAGTATATTAATGGAACTGCTGATTATGGTTTGTGGTATACTTCAGATACAAACGCAAGTATTACTGCATACTGTGATGCTGATTGAGCTGGATCTCCAGATGATAGAAAAAGCACTTCAGGTGTTTGTTTCTTTTTAAGAAACAATGTTGTTTCTTGGTTTAGTAAGAAGCAGAACTGCATATCCCTATCTACAGTTGAAGCAGAATACATTGCAGCAGGAAGCAGCTCTACTCAGATCATCTCGATGATGTAGATGATGAAAGACTATGAAGTTCGCCATGATACTCCTATTATGTACTGTGATAACATAAGTACTATCAACATCTCAAAGAATCCAGTGCAGCATTCAAGGACCAAACATATAGACATCAAATATCACTTCCTCAGAGAGCTAGTTGAAGAAGAAGTGCTAAAGATTGAACACATGAAGACTGAAGATCAACTAGCTGATTTGTTCACCAAGGGATTGCCTTCCGCTCAATTTGAGAAACTCAGAGCAGCCCTTGGGTGTGCTTGGTTCAGTAAAACCAAGAAGAGGGGTATGGGTGTGACTATTTCACACTCAGCAGGAAAGAACCATTCCTGCATAAAGGGACTGAATATTCCCATAAATGTTCATACAGATGTACATGATCATGATTCAAACACTGAATACATCTTTGTCAACGGCTAATTCTGACGTGCTATCATCATCTCTGATTTTCCAGGATTTCCCTCCAGTTTCTTAGTCTAACGAAAACCTGAGAACGTAATACTCACTTATATATATGTTTAGCCGTTTAGAGAGAACGTTCACTTTTCAAAATTTCTGAGATTAAAACACCCTTCTCTCTCGATAAATCTTCTGAGTTCTTTTAGTTTCCTTTTGTATTTGCCATTGATTTTCTAGTTGTTTTATCTTGTCAAATACCAATTTATTTTCAATGGCTCCGAAAAGAAAGCTTGTCTGTCCCAAGAAAGTTGTAAAGCCTAGAATGAGGTATGGAAAAGTTACATATTCCAAACCTCAAGATCTGTTCTATGAAGGAGACGAGTTCGATAGGCAAGTTCGAGGAGAATCATCCTACAAGAAGTCTGTTCAGAGGGCACTTCACGATGAATCTTCGAGCAAAGATATAGATGAATTGATTAAAACGTTCCATAGGAAAGAAGTGGATGATGACATGGAAACATAGGAGCAAGAAATTGCTTCTTCTGCAAAGAAAACAAAGACCCAGAGGAGCAAGAAATTGCTTCTTTTTCAATTGATGGTCTGTTGAAGGAAGCTGCGAAGTCATATGATGTCAACAGAAAGAAGGTGAGAACAAATGGAACTGCAGTCAAGAAATCCAAGAAGACTACAACCCCTTCATCAAAGAAGATCGTCACAGCACCTGCTGCCCAAGCCCTTCAGAAAGAGTAGGGATCTGCTGCTCATGATCACGTTAAGCCTTTGGATGTGCCTGAATGTGTTGAGGCACATGTTACAGAGAAAAGCCCTGCTGAGACATCTACACCAGCTGGTGTAGTGCTGAAATCGCCTGTACCACCTTCTACTACAGAAGGAGATGAGGAAGATAGGGAAGATGATATTCCGTTAAGCCTGAAGATGAAAGCCATTGCTGCTGCTCTTGCCAAAGGAAAGAAGAAGGTCATTCACAGACCTTTAGTTGCTGATCCGGCAGAGAAAGAAGTCATTCAGAGCTCGTCCTTTGAATCTGCTGAGAAGACTCCTGTTCCACAATAGGAAAAATTACTTGCATCTGCTCAATATGATCATTTTGCAAGGTCTCCGGTTAAGAAGAAGACACCAAGGAAGAAGGCTTCTTCTGCTATAGTGCAGTTGGTTCCTAGAACCCATGTGACCAGAAGTCGAGCGTCTGTCATTCCATCATCTGCTGCTGCATCTACAAAGAAGAGGAAGGCCATTGCATCAACTGGTCCTTCTAAGAAGGTCAAGAAAGCTGACCAGCCGATACATGCACCTGAAGATGTTCACTCTCATTCAAGTGAATATGAGTCTGAAGTTCACAAACAAATTGTTCAAGTACCAGGTACTTCTAGTCAATCCATCTTTCATTCTTCAAAGCACGCTGAGTTATGGGAGAAATTGAAGCAGATGTCCATGATCTCTGAGAAGAAGGTAGATAAGGACACACTATTGGCTACTAGGGTGTATACCTTATTAGAGCAAGCTGGTCTGCTGGGAACAGTATAAAAGGTTCAGGAGTTTGTTCCCAAAGATGTTACAGAGTTCTACTGTAATTTGACCAAAGAGATTGATGATCCAGAGTCTAAAGACTTCCAGAAAGTCTATGCAAAAGCTGAGATGCTGCATTTTTCCCCTGATCTCATTAATGAGTGTTTGGGATGTTCATCTAAGGGGGAGTATAAAGAGATAGATGACTAGGGGATGGTTGCTGAGGAACTGACCCAGGGTATCTACAACAAATGGTCGTCTCATCCACAGACTATTAGAACCTCCAAGCTGACTCACAAATATGGCGCCCTGTTCAGAATTTTGATCCACAATTGGCTACCAACTAAGCACAGGGCAGCAGTGACTCAAGCTCATGAGAGGTTTCTATATCACCTTGGAACTGGAAAGCAGTTCAATTATGGTGAGTTTGTATTCAGCAAGATCATTAGTAGTGCAGAGTCTACAGTGGTCAAAGGTCTACTATGCTATCCATCATTGATCTACAGCATCATCAAGCAACAGAAGAAGAATATGTCTTCAAAGAAAGACAAGATTTTACCTCTCCACAAGCCTCTAGTAATCAAAATTGCTCCTGAACTAGGAGATCTTCATCTTCGCCTCCTGTTTAAGCAGTTCATGTCATCCAAGAAAGGAGTGGATGATACTATTGAAGAATCCTCTCCAAAGGGTGCAGTGCTGAGATTCTTAGGGAAAAGCCTGGAGTTTCATGCTCGTTTGATTTCTGAGCATATTTCTGAGAAGATGAAGAACCAAGCAATGATTGCTGATTATTCATCAGGAGAAGAGTTTGCCTCCCCAACAGCAGATGTTCCTAAGAATGTTCATAACTTGCACAATTTTGCAAGTACTGCCAAAGCTGCTGCTCAGAAGAAGACTACTCCAGCATCAACGCAAGGTGAAGGACAGACTGCAGCACAAGCTAAGGAAGCAGAAGCTGTCCAAGAAGAGACTGCAGAGGAGAGTGCAGAGGAGGCTCATGAAGAAGAGACTGCAGAAAATGATGATGATGAAGAGGAGACTGAGGAAGATGCTTGTTGGGGTTTTTTCGAATTAAACCACCGCAGGATCATTTGGTTGTTCATTAATCCATGTTCATGCAAATCATATTTTTTATGTCACATGCATGTTTATCACATCAAGCACAAAACCATGCAAAACGAATCTAACGAAGCAGAATACATTGATTCAAATTACTTACAATTGTCAGACGGTCTGAGGACAAGATTAAAGGTCTAATCTTGCTATTAAATGAATGCAATACTAGCGCCACCTAGCACCTGAAAATCAGCCACCACAGTATTCTACTCACAGATCTTATGTTGTATTCCCGGACTGTATCTAGATTCAGAGTGGGCTGAAATCTACTAGATAGGGTTGTGGAATCTGTGGATAACTTTGAGAGACAAAGAGGGGCTGAATAAAATTGTCTAATTTTCGAACCCACCTCCTCTATATATAGGGGAGGCGGGCGAAAATTGGTCTCCCAACCCTAATGGGTTTGGGCCTCTATCTCAAGTTCAATATCCAGTCCACTATCAGTCAATTGGGCTACAACAGGGATCTAGAAAAATATTAAATTAGCCTACTAATATATTTAATATATAATATCCAATAAACTTAGGATATAATTAAATAAATTAAGTTTTACTTTTATTCCACTAAAGAAGTAAAACTGACCTACCAATTTAATACATATTTACGAATATGTTTATCCTTTAGTCCAGCCATTCCCCGTGTTTAAGATATAATGTTCATTAATTAATTATGTCAGCCTCTGACAGCTATAATTAATTAACATTTAAAACCTTGAGTAGTACCACACAAGCTTTACTCATGTACGGAATAAATTCCACCTACAGGGTTTCAACGTGAACTTGTGTTTCCTCAAGAGAACATCATCAACCTGGCACACCAGGACATGGTGCTCATGCATACTGCTTGAGACATCATGTATACATTGTTATTACATAAGATATCGAATTCGATCTACGAAAAGATCTCACCCATTGATAAATCAAAGTAACAAACAACGCACACATATGCTCGCCAATATCAGATCAGTTCAGAACCCGAACTCTGTGGATCTTTATTCTCTCAGTAACTAGGTTAGAGATAGAGAATAGTATCGTATCATGATCCTCCTTAATACACTAACGAGTGTACTAGAATAATCAGTTAGTTAAGATAAACTAACTTATCAGATTATTCTACGGTGAACCGATGGTGTGTTCAGGACCTTCTAAGCCGTTAGCTCTTTAATACATTACAAGGTTCTAATGATATGATCTTACCGTGTGACTCCCCACACCATATCATCTACAATATAAGTATATAGAACATTGCATAGAACAATTATAGAACATAATCTAAATGCAAATAGTGACTACAATAACTTTCATTTCATATCATCATATCATCAGAAAAGTATAGAAAAAACAGTCTTCCAGTATACAAAACTAACAATCTCCCACTTATACTTGAAGCATGTCTTTCAAGCATAATAACTAATTAGCTAACTCTCCAATCAAAACTATCAACTCAAATTGCACTACCAGGTCTGCATCTCACTCCCATTTTCTCCACGTGACCATCAAAGGTCTTAGCCGGCAGGCTCTTCATGAATGGATCAGCCAGGTTGTCCTTCGATACAATCTTAACCACCGCCACGTCTCCTCTCTTAGCGATTTCTCATATAAGATGGTACTTTCTCTCTATGTGTTTACTTGCCTTGTGGGCTCTGGGTTCCTTCGAATTTGACACTGCACCAAAGTTATCACAGTATATCGTGATAGTCTTAGGCAAATCAGGAACCACGCCGAAGCCCACTAGGAACTTGTAACGCCCCAAACTACTCCGTTTGGCCACGTCACTTAATATACAATTTACTTACATATTTTGTGTACTTATTTTAATATGAGCGGAAGCTTAGGTCAAATATGATAATATACATAGCATGATGAGGTAAGGCATCATAATTTTTCAATATAAATTTTGTCCTATTAAGCATGCAATCACCTAACCTATCGGGCTCATAGGTTTACGCAACCCGCCCATCTAGCACCCTAAATTAACAGACATAATAAAGGGGTTCATCAACATAATTCGCACATAGAAGGCTCCAAGGTCAAACGACCCGCCTTTAAGTTGTTTGGCATAGTTATCAAATTATATACATCATAACCTACAAAAGATCGGGCTATTCCCATCCCCAATAATCATTGATCATAAAGCAAAAAGAGTGATCAATGTAATAATGATAGTAATGTAAGTATTTTTCAAAAGAAGAGCATGCGAAAGATAAACACAAGCTTGTGGGGTTCTCTTGTGTTCACAACGCTCCTACTCGGGCTCCGACTCCTTAACCTGAAATTCATTGAATGAATGGGGTGAGTATTTAACAACATACTCAGTGGGGAACACTGTAAATAGTTATAGCTAATTGCACAAGTGAAAATATAACATATGGACTTTTCATTACATTGTGGAGACTAGTCTCAACCCCGTAGGGTCTAAACATCATGATGCCCCCGTTAATGAACATCTTTATCCCTGTAGGGATGCCCGCAGACATCCTACCCCCCAGGGAGGACATTAACGAGTCTATTATCGATCCTGAAGGATCTCTGCCCCGAAGGGTCTCTTTGTCGACCCCGAAGGATCTCTTTCATTCACTGGTCCGAAGACCCTTCATACATATACAATCATAGTACAACAATAACTATAACCTTACACGTGTTCACAGTTTAGAGTTACCCCACCTTAAAAGATGCTTTTGAATCCTTTTAACCTTGAATACTCCTTTGCCGTTCACAAGTTGTCCTCCTCGAGCTCCAACACGTCACCTAACACCTTTTTATTCTCTTTTCAATTTAGATGTCGAGTTATACAAATAAATCATAACTTTGAGTAAACTCATGCTATACTTTACTTTAAGGTCTTCAAACATATCCATATACACAATCATGGATATACAAGTTCATACTACGATTTTTGACTCAAAATATGCATTAAAACTCTTTGAAGCATTTGATCGAACACATCACGGGCACACATTTAAACCACAAGCTCATGACTCATTTTAAACCCTTTAGACCCAACATTTCAAATACAAACACGTTTATCCTAGGGCTCTAACATACATGAAACTCAACCCCATACAACCCACACAACATCTCCAAACGATTATCAACAAAACAAAGGGAAATAAGGGCAAAAAAAATCCAAACCCTAGCAACAATGAACCATAGGAATCCAATATAACTTCACATATAGCTTCAAGGAGATAAATAAACCATATGTTCAAGATATCGAGCAAGGAAATCAACAAAATCGAGAATCCTCCAATTTGGATACAAACCCTAGTTTCCAAAACAACAAGGAAATGGTGTTTAATCCCCATGAAGGAGAGGTGTAGAGGTTACCTTTGTTGATGGATGATGATGGAAGAATCTACTCCAAAAAGATGAAGGATTTGTAGAGAGAAATGGAGAGGAGAATCGCCCAAATGAAAAGAAAGTGAGAAGGAAATGAACAAGTGTTGTATTTATAGGTAGAGAATCCCCGGACCTGCGCGACCGCGCAGCCCCCGCGACCGCGGAACCCCTCTCTCGGCCAACGCTCCCCGCGAGCGCGCAGCCCCCGCGGGCGCGCGTCCCTTGCCAGCCCCGCGGGCGCGCAGTCTCCCACGACCGCGCACGTCCCCGCGGGCGCGCACCTCCCCGCGAGCGCGCGACATGCCAAAAATCATCCCCCTTATTTTAAACGACTCCCGAACTTAAACCACTCCATAGAACTCAGCGTTAGGGTGTTCAAGGTATGGCAAAACACATAATCAAATATAATCACCCCCACTTCATCATCATATAACTCGACAAATTTTAATATTAAATGTTATTGTGTATTATACACTTAGTATAATACCACCGTGCTATGACGTATTGGCTCGAGTAAGACAACCTGCAATAAAACAACGGCATAACATACAAACATACTCACATGATTAATATTCAACAATATTAATTCGAAATCATTTACTAAAATTATAATTTATAATTTAGCAAAAAGGGTCGGGGTATCACAGAACTCGTGGAGCCAGACAGCCTCTTTTGCAGCCTTAGAGGCAGCTACATACTCAGCTTCCATGGTGGAATCTGCAATGCATTTTTTCTTAATGCTCCTCCATGCGATGGCTCCACCTCCTAATGTCAACAATTAGCCCGAGGTAGACTTACTCTGATCTTTGTCGGATTGAAAATCTGAGTCCGTGTAACCCAAAGGCACTAGACTATCAGAGTGAAAAACCAACATGTAATCTCGAGTCCTTTTAAGGTACTTGAGAATGTTTTTGACCGAAGTCCAGTAACCTTGTCCAGGGTTAGACTGATATCTGCTTACCATGCCAACGTCATAGCATATATCAGGCCTAGTGCATAGCGTAACATACATCAAACTTCCCACAGCCGAAGCATATGGTACTTTTTTCATTTTCTCTATTTCAGACTGTGTTTGGGGACACATTTCCTTGGATAGATGAATTCCATGCCTGTAAGGTATAAAACCTTTCTTGGAATCTTACATGCTAAATCTAGCTAGCACTAAATCGATATAAGTCACCTGGGACAGACATAACATCCTTTTTTGGCGATCTCGAATGATCTTGATACCAAGGACATGTCCGGCTTCACCCAGATCCTTCATATCGAACTGCTCGGACAACTACACCCTAATGTTTGACAATGCCTTTGTACTGTTTCCAATAAGCAAGATGTCATCAACATAAAGTACAAGGAATGCCACCACATTTTCATCACATTTCTTGTACACACAACTCTCATCCGGACTTTGCACGAATCCATATGACTGGAAAACCTCATCAAATCGGATGTTCCAAGATCTCGATGCCTGCTTAAGTCCATAAATGGATCTCTTAAGCTTACACATGAAGTGCTCTTGGCCCTTAGTAATGAATCCTTCTGGTTGCTTCATGTGGATGTTTTCTTCAAGACTTCCATTTAGGAAAGCTGTCTTGACATCCATCTGCCAAATCTCATAATCCAAATGAGCGGCAATAGACAAGAGAATCCGGATTGACTTAAGCATGGCTACCGGTGAAAAGGTTTCCTCATAATCGATCCCTTCTTTCTGAGTATACCCTTTTGCCACCAATCTTATCTTGAAGGTTTCAACCTTCCCGTCAGATCCTCCATTGCAGTTTTCCAAGAATCCGCATCTTTTTCTCGAATGGCCTCATCATAGGTCCTGGGATCCAATTCATTGAGACCCTCTGGGAAATCTGAAGCCTCTCCCAGACTAATGAATATATTAGGTTTGCGTACAACCTTCCCACTTTGACGAGGCATTTCTTGTACTTCTATGACACGTTGTGCAGTGTTTGGTGGTTCCTCTTCTTGTACAGCCGGTGTAGGATTCGATCCTCCCCTTAACTCCTCAAGGATGATTTGACTCCTTGGTTTGTGGTTTATGACATAGTCTTCTTCTAAAAATCGAGCATTGGTACTAACAATCATCTTCTGGTCCTTAGGACTATAAAATAAACCATCTTTCGTTCCCCTAGAATATCTAACGAACAGTCTTACATCAGTACGAGGAGCCAGCTTATCAGCTTCCTTCTCCAACACATGTGCTGGGCTACCCTCAATTCGAATATGGTTCAAACTAGGCTTTCGTCCAGTCCATAGTTCTGTGGGCGTAGTAGGAACTGATTTCGATGGAACCAAGTTAAGCATATAGGCTTCTGTTTCTACGTCCTATCCCCAGAACGAAATGGGAAACTCAGAATAACTCATCATCGATCTAACCATCTCCTATAGTGTACGATTCTTTCTTTCCGCCATGCCATTCTGCTGTGGCGTTCTAGGCGCAGTCAACTGGGATGTAATCCCATTCTCTGCCATGTAATCCCTAAATATACTTGAGAGGTACTCACCACCACGATCATAATGTAGTGACTTGATACTTCTACCTGTTCGTTTCTCCACTTCCCTCTTAAATTCTTTGAATTTCTCAAAGCATTCAGACTTATGACGCAACATGTATATATAACCGTATCTAGAGTAATCATCAATGAGAGTGATGAAATGCTTGAACCCTCCTCGAGCTTGAACTGACATAGGGCCTCAAAAGTCAGAGTGAATCAAATCTAATAGCCCTTCGGATCTATTTCCTTTTGACTGGAAATGACGCTTGGTCATTTTATCTTCCAGACAGGATTCACACAAAGGAAACGATTCTAGTACCAAAGAAGATAATGGTCCATCGTTTACAACCTTTTGTATCCTCTTAAGGTTAATATGACCTAGCCTTAGATGCCAAAGATAGGTTTGATTCAATTTCGAAGGTTTTTTTTCTCTTGCTAGGGTTTATGATCGATGTATTCAATAGTTGTCTTTGCGTAGTGTTTTCAATTGGTTTAAGAAAGTATAAGTGTCCATCCAATGTGCCAGAATAGATAAAATGTTTACCACTAAAGATAACTACTTTGTTGTTAAAAGAAAAAAAATATCCATCCATAATCAATTTAGACACTGAAACCAAGTTTCGCCTAAAACCAGGCACATAAAGATAATCTTTCAAAACCAAAGTTCTATCACTACTGAAAGGTAAAACAATGTCTCCCACTGTAATAGCCACTACTCTCGTAGCATTTCCCATGTAGATGGTGATCTCATACTCACTCAACTGTCTTTTTACCAGGAATCCCTGTAAAGACATGCAAACATGATCAGTAGCTCTAGTATCTACTACCCATGACTGGGTAGAACAAGTTGCTAAACATGTTTCTACAACCAGAGTATGAGATGTACCTCTCTTGTTCTTCTTATTAGGACACGCCGCCTTCCAGTGACCTAGTTGGCCGCACTTGAAGCACTTAGTCTTAGACTTGAATTCCTCAAGAGGAATCTTTGCCTTTGGCTTCTTTACCTTAGGCGCCTTATCTGCAGCCTTCTTAGGTGCATTTTTCTTCTTCATTTTTCCACCAGAAGAAGACGCGCCTCTTTCAGCTATGTGGGCCTGAGGATCACTCGTTTGGAGCAATTCAGCCGCCTGAAGATCTATGAGCAGTTCAGTCAGGCTGACATCCCTTTTAATCATGTTAAAATTCCGTCTGAACTGCTCAAACTTCGAGGACAAGTTATGAAGAACAATGTCGATTTGAGAATCGCCATCTAGCTCTCCACCTAAGGTCTCGATCTCATATAAATACCCCATCATCGTGAGAACGTGATCCCTAACAGGTGTGGAGTCAGACATTCTCACATCCATTAGCTTCTTCATTGCCAAATGGCGTGCCGAGCGGTTCTGATGACCGAATAGCTACCTAAGGTTGTACATGATATCATAAGCGGTTTTCATAGGTTTATGCTGATGTTGCAACACACTTGACATAGATGCCAAGATGTAACACCGCGCTATCTCATTAGACCTAACCCACTTATCATATGCAACCTTTCGAGCTTTGTCAGAACCCTCATCTGGCTGTGGAGGACAAACCTCATCAACCACAAACTTGTGTCCCTCAGCAATAAGAACTAAGTTAAGGTTACGAAGCCAGTCATTATAGTTTTCACCGACAAGTTTGTTTTCTTTGAGGATTGAGGACATATTGGAGAGTGCCACTGATGATATGAAATAACTAAAATTAAAACATGTAGTACAGTCACAAAACACATTTAGGATAAATAGTATATAATCAAAAACCTCATAAAAATTATATACTTTTCCACCGACACTTTAAAAATGTCTTTTATAACCCATGATAGTGTGGACGTTTATAAAATTCATTTTTAAATAGGTTAAACCTTTAATTTACCTCCAGTTGAGTATCCTTACAACAAGCAAATTAATAGCTGGATAATAAATACGGTCATGTAATTGTCTAACTTATAAGCCACAATCGTATGGACGTTTATCAATAAATTACATCTAAGTGTGCACACCATTATCTTCAAACCAAGAACACAATTTGAATTTAACTGCTCTAGATGGAGGAGTCAGTTAGTTCTAATAATGTTCTACAGCTATCCATTTAGGAGATTTCATTTCTACAGAAATCTGTGATATGACACATCTGATATGGAGGAAGACCGATGTCAACGCGCATGCCCATCACTTCTTAATTGAACCAGATTTAATAGAGACCGTATGAGATTTCTACATACTTTGGTATGAATCTCTCCCACTTAGTTATTTATATTTAAGGTTTTATTTTATCCCATTATCGAACATGCAAACATCACATAAAATGATAAACAACCATTGCATGCTTCAACATAATAAGCAACAGTAATATTGTAACTATCATGGCTTATATCTCATGTTGATTGATCAGATAAAACTGGAAAGTCAGCTCCAGAAATAGGGCTATGGCCGCCGCCCCCTTACCGCGCCTCGCTGAAAATCTTAGCTCTATTTAGGATTTCGGGACGTGAACCGGTGAACCTTCCTTCTTGGTCCTGAACCATTTTTCTTCTTTGAGTTGATCTCCAATCTTTATTCAATACAGACTATCTATTCCAAAAGGAAAAATCTAATATTACTAGAATAAAAATACAACTCAAGAATTCGGTCTAACAACTTTATATCTATTACATTAAAACAACATAAAATAAAATCTAGACTGTAACAGCCCGGTCCCGAGATAGGGATTAACGAATGGGGACGGGGTGTTATTAAGAGATTAATGAATAAAGACGAAAGATAAACAAAGAGGGTTTACGAATAAAGATATACATTCGAAGAATAGACGATCATACTCGGGTTTACTTGATTAAAAAGGAAACATGCTTTAGCGGAATAAAACGGCTAACTAATCAGATACCAACAAACATAAACCCATTCACAGGTCAAAGCGGATAAGTAGATACCAACATGAACAAGCCTCTTCATAGGCGAAGGGAAAATATAATGGAGAAGCAGGAATAAAACTTATAATGTATCTTTATATATATAGATAACCATGTCTGGGAAATTATTCATAGAATCTCGAATAATCATAATAGAACTTGAACGGAATTTGGAAAGAGTGAATCAGAGTAGCAGAACACATAATGGGATTTCAAAAGAAACTTATATAATAGCAAAACAATCTTGGCAGCCAACCCACAACCACAGCCACCATCATCCTCAGCATTTTAACCTGAAAATATTTGAAAAAGAGGGCGTGAGCACTAATGTACTCAGTGGGTTTTAATAAAAGCTTCATTAATAACTCGAGAAATATCCAATAATAAACTGGTGGTATATGGAGAGCAAAACGCAAAAGCCCTCTCCATATCCGCAAAACCTTTTCTTTTCTTTTGGGCCTAACCTTGGCTCAAACTTGATGTCAACTGTACCCTTAGGCATGCCATAGGACAGAAGAGGGGTTACCTCAAATATCCAAACGAGTTTGCCAGGGAATTAACCCAGAAGTGACTCACTTTAATGATCAAAGATCATGGATTCTGAGCTCAATCCTGGTTATAAAAACTATATTCTTCATTTCTTAACTTAGCCTTCCTTTCTCAACCTTAATCCTTAATTCCTTAGCTTCATTAACCTTACTAGAATTATCGAGCTTAGAGCAACGTCTAAGGCTAATCCTTTACTTAAGCATAACTTCGGCCTATAAGGGATTTATCACTAACCTAAAAGGCAATGCTTAATTAGCTAAATAAACTTTAGCAAAATCCAACATTCAGATACGAGGAAATGAATGTACATAAATACGAATTGCAACTAAAGACAATTCCAAATATCTCATGCTAAGCATAAACAATACTATAATATTTCTAGCATTTCTAAACTTGCTCGAGAGCTCAATCAACATATAGTATTTTTCCTTTCCTTCATTCCTTGTACAGAGATCAATCAGGCAGAGCAAAATATTTCATTGGATATCTCATTTGCCCTATATACTTCTAGAGCTTATTAGCTCAAACTTTAGATGAGTATAGATTTACCCACCTCGACTACTGGACACAAGGTAAAGCAATGAGCTGACGATCCTTCTCTGGATTTTCACGAGGCTCACTTTCTCCTACAAAAGTTGAATCATCAACTTAGCGACCTCTTTCGAAGAAATTGAACATCTAGAATGCGGAATAACAATAACTAATCCAGAGACCTTAATCTAAGACTTCAATACAGATTGCACGACTTAATGACTTTATAAAATTTGAGAAGAATTTATTTGGAGAAATCATACTTTGATACTCAAATTTTAGACGAAAATAACTTAAGATGTGTACTTAAAATAACTCGGAGATAGATTGAAAATCTTCTTAAATTAAACTTGGAAATAAATCGGGAAAAACACGACTCCAAAAGCTCGAAAAAAGGGTATGAAAATAGCCGGGAAAAATCAGCATTCGAAGAACCGGAGGGACGGGGGGAGGGCACTGCCGCGGCGCACACTGGCACCGACGGGCACCCCCCACCGCGGCGTTCCCTTGCGCCAGCGGGCAGGCTTTGGCCGCAGAGGGTGTTGCGTGGCGGCGCATCCCCCCGCCTCGGCGGCCTCTCTCCATGTCCAATTTTTAGGCGATCTTTTCTGGCAAACTTCCTTTTTTCTAGGTTTCTTCGATGTTCGTTTTCTGGCAAACTTCCTTTTCTGGAAAACTTCCTATCTTTAAATTAACATGAAACGGCATGCTTTAACTTAAAAAGAAATCAGTATTATAGCGGCACAAATACGATAATCCTCTTTAAACATTTAGAATAACGATGAAATCTTTAAATATAACTTGAATGGGACTTAAACGGAATAAAAGAGACTACCACCAGACAGGCAAGTGGAGTTCGCTATCAAGTTGGAACCAGGAGCCGCCCCAGTCTCAAAAGCCCCCTACAGAATGGCGCCTAAGGAGTTGCAAGAACTCAAGGTCCAACTGCAAGAGTTACTAGACTTAGGTTTTATCCAACCTAGTGTTTCGCCTTGGGGAGCTCCAATCTTGTTCGTAAAGAAAAAGGATGGCACGTTGAGAATGTGCATCGCCTATAGAGAGCTTAATAAGCTAACCATCAAGAATCGATACCCTCTCCCAAGAATAGACGATCTCTTCGATCAACTCAAGGGATCAAGTGTCTTCTCCAAGATAGACTTAAGATCGGGGTACCATCAGCTGAAGATCCGAAAGGAAGATATCCCTAAGACCGCTTTTAGAACTCGCTATGGGCACTACGAGTTTGTGGTAATGCCATTCGGACTAACCAACGCCCCAGCAGTGTTCATGGATTTAATGAACCGGGTTTTTCACCCGTACCTTGACAAGTTTGTCCTAGTTTTCATAGACGATATACTCATCTATTCCAAGGATGAGGAAGAACATCAGAAACACCTAAGGGTGGTGCTAGAAACCTTAAGAAGAGAAAAGCTTTATACTAAGTTCAGCAAATGTGAGTTTTGGCTCAAAGAAGTAACGTTTCTAGGTCATATAGTCTCGGTAGAAGGAATCAAGGTGGATCCGGCTAAGATTGAAGCTGTAAGCAACTGGAAGTCTCCAAGAAGTGTGAACGAGATAAGGAGTTTCCTAGGACTCGCTGGATACTATCGCAGATTCATTGAAGGATTCTCGACTATATCCAAGCCTATGACGCGACTGCTACAGAAGGATTCCAAGTTCAAGTGGACGCCTGAATGTGAGGAAAGTTTTCAAACCTTGAAGAAGATGCTAACCACAGCCCCTGTTTTAGCCATTCCAGAAGGGAATGAAGATTTCGTGGTTTACGCAGACGCATCGAGTAAGGGATTAGGATGCGTACTAATGCAGAAAGGAAAGGTGATTGCTTATGCTTCTAGACAGCTTAAGAATCACGAACAAAACTACCCGACGCATGACTTGGAGCTAGCAGCGGTCATTCATGCGCTAAAGATCTGGAGGCACTATCTCTACGGAGCCAAGTGTGAGATCTTCTCAGACCACAAGAGCTTGAAGTATTTCTTCGAGCAAAAAGATCTTAACATGAGACAAAGAAGATGGCTAGAACTCGTAAAAGACTATGACTGTACGATTCACTACCACCCAGGGAAAGCAAATGTAGTAGCAGATGCCCTAAGTAGAAAGGAGAAGGCGGAGTTAGGATTCGTTTCAGCTCAGGAAGATCTTCGCAATGAATTCGAGAAGTTAAAGATCGAGGTGCTAACACCACCCGAGACCATCCAAGCTCAAATTGCCATAATAGTCGCTCAGCCCGACCTAAGGCAAAGGATAATTGAAGCCCAGAGAGGAGACGAATTTCTTGAAAAGAAAAGGCTGGAAGCGCGAACTGATGACTCTCAAGAATTCGCGGAAGCCGCCGACAACGCACTCTTATTCAAAGGAAGGCTTTGTGTGCCTAGCAAAGGAGAACTAAAGGAGGAAATCATGTGCGAAGCACATGACACGCCATATACAGCACATCCCGGAAGCACCAAGATGTACCAAGACCTCAAGAAGAATTTCTGGTGGAACAACATGAAAAGAGAAATAGCCGCTTTCGTGAAAAGGTGTCTGAGTTGTCAACAAGTGAAAGCTTTGCATCAAAAACCTTCTGGTTTGCTTCAACTCCTAGAAATCCTGGAATGGAAGTGGGATCACATCAACATGGACTTCGTCGTAGGTTTGCCAAGGTCCAAGCGGGGAAATACCGCCATTTGGGTAATCGTTGACCGATTGTCTAAATCGGCACACTTTGTTGCTGTTAGGATGACGGACGGACTAGATCAACTAGCCCAGTTGTATGTTAAGAAAATTGTGCGTTTGCATGGAGTGCCGGTCTCGATTACATCGGACCGTGATTGAAGATTTACATCAAGATTCTGGAGGAGCCTACAAGATGCAATGGGATCAAAGCTCAACTTTAGCACAGCATTCCATCCTCAAACGGATGGCCAATCCGAAAGGACCATCCAGATTCTAGAAGACATGCTTAGAGGAGTCGTCATCGATCAAGGAGGCAATTGGGAGGAGTTACTGCCTTTGGTAGAATTTGCCTATAACAATAGCTACCAGACATCGATCGGCATGGCCCCTTATAAAGCCCTTTATGGAAAGAAGTGTAGATCGCCCCTATATTCGGACGAGGTCGGAGAGAAAATGATACTTGGACCCAAGATGGTCCAGGAGGCCGTCCAGAAAATCGAGCTCATTCGTCAACGCATCAAGGAAGCTCAGGATAGACAAAAGGCTTATGCAGATGAGAGAAGAACGAATCTCAGCTTCGACGTTGGAGATAAAGTGTTATTGAAGGTGTCTCCCTCAAAAGGAATAATTTGTTTTGGCAAACGAAGCAAATTAAGGCCCAGATTTATCGGACCTTTTGAGATTTTAGAAAAGGTGAATGAAGTAGCCTACAGGTTGGCCTTACCACCCAACCTGAGTAACGTACATGACGTCTTTCATGTCTCAATATTATGAAAGTACGTGTTTGACCCAAAACACGTGATTAGCAAAGAAGAGATAGTCCTGAATGAGGACTTAGCCTATGAAGAAAAGCCACAAACCATCGTAGATCGAAAAATTCAGAAGCTGAGAAATAAGGAGATCGACCTGGTGAAAGTAATCTGGAACCACCATGGTTCAGAGGAAGCAACTTGGGAGCTTGAATCCGAGCTGCTCAAGAAGTACCCTGATATCGCTTATCATGGTTAGTAAATTTCGGGACGAAATTTTATTTAAGAGAGGTAGGATGTAATACCCCATAATTCTGAATAAGGTTTAGAGGATTGTTAATGATAAGTTAATTAATTAAAAAAGGAATTTAATTAAGATTAGCTAAGGTTGGATGTCAGTCACGACTTTAGGAGTCAGATCGCCTTTTGAGAAATGTGATTTTAACTATTTTATGACCATCTGTGGTCTCGTTAGAAAGGTTTTAACTCAAGGAGTATGCCGGTGTTTTCGGATTTTAATTCTGAAGTCATTAGAGTTCCCGGTGATGAAAAACGCATTTAAAAGAAGAATGAATAGTAACTTTTGCGTGCGTTCGTGTTTTGAGAAATTTACGAAATCCTCCTCATTTATTCAAGTCCAGTTCTGTCAGGCCCCTCTTATGGGAAATGACTCAAGGATTCCGTTAGCGTTCACGGATTGACATTCTGAGGTCAATCGAACGCTCGGGAGCCAAATCTGTCAGTCTGAGTGAATAGTAAAAGTAATTCCAAAAAGAGAATCTTTGCTCGTCTTCCTTCTGACGAACCCGTCTTCTTCATGAAATAAGTTGGTTCACTAGTATTCGATCCAACGAGTCTTCCGGTATTTTTAGATTTCGTGTCTGAAGTCATTTGGACCTCGACATCGAATAAAGCAGCTTTTAACTGAACCCGGGGTAACTTTTGTAGTATTCCCGCATAGCAATGGCTTCCAAGGGAAGCCAAAGATTTTCCTATATATAGGGGACCACCCCTTTAGCTTTTCTTGCTCACTTTACTCTTCCATTCACTTCTAAAAATCGAGAGGTGAAAAGCTTTGAAAGCCGAGAAGGTTCTGTCAAAATAAAAAGCGTTCTTCGTGAGTGTTCTTCGAGACGACTAGCGGAGTGGCGTGGAAGGGATGCGGTGAGGGAATGTGCTAGGAGGCGCCGTTGAAATCGTAGCAGGCGGCTCTGCCGCCGTTGCGATTCGACAAGACGCCAAGCTAACCACATTCCCTCGACGCACCTGACCCCGTCCATTTTAGTTCGTCGGTCTCAATTCCATTTCTTTTTCGTCTTTAAATTTCCGCATTTACTTTCCGTTCTTTACGTTCTTCGCGTTCTTCATTATTTCTCGTCTAAAGTTATATTTCGATTTTTGTTGGAATTCCAAGATTATGACTTATGCGTTATATTTCTCATTTTAAATTCCGTTATTATTATTCTAAGAAGATTAACCTCGTTATTCCGTTAAAAATCCATCAAGCCATATTTAATTATTTTCGGAGGATTATCGTGTTTTTGTCGTTATAATGCCGAAATTATTTTAAGTTAATGTATGTTGTTGCATGATAAATTCAAGCACGTTGTTTTGGAAAAATTCTGGGTTTTGCGTTCTTCGCGTTCTTCGCGTTCGTCGAGAATCGACGAACACGAAGAACCCAGTTGAAGATCACCCAGGAGAGAGAGAAAAAGGGTCCCGGGACCGCGGGGGGTGCACGGCCGCGCGACGCCTCCCTCGGCCCAAGACCCCGCGGGCGCGGAGGTTGCGCGGGCGCGGGGCTGCGCGGGCACGGGAGGTGCCGCCGGCGCGCGACGCTCCCTTCCCGTGTTGCCCGACGCTCGTCCTTCCAAATTTTCGAGTTCCTCTTCAAGTCATGTTTTTCCGAGTAATTCTCAAGTTTAAACTAAGAATATTTTTTGAGATTTCTCCGATTTATTTCGAGAAAATTATTAAAGATCTTTTCCGTCTAAAAATTTAGAAAATCAAGTCGAGAAATTCCTTTAAATAAAATAAATCCTGTTCGGACCCTCATTAGGTCAAAGTCGTGCTATCCATATTAAGTCCTAGCTAAGGGGTTACTAGTTGAGTGTTATTTAATATCATGTTATCAGAAATCTTCAAAGAAGGCTTCTAAGTCGATGATTCGACTTTTGTAGGAGGAATCGAGCCTCGGAGAAATACTAAGGAAAACCACCAGCTCGTTGCCTCGTCTTCCATTCCGTAATCAAGGTGGGTAAACCTATACTCATCTAAAGTTTGAGCTTATAAGCTCTAGAAGCATGTTAGGGCAAATGAGATATCCAATAAAGTATTTTTGCTCAGCCTGTTTGATCTCTATACAAGGAAAGGAATAAATGTAGTTGTATGCGTGATTATGCTGAACTATTATTTGGGTTAGATAAGTAAAGAAAGTTAGTATAAGTTAAGTGAGCTCTCAAGTATGTTTAGATATGATAGAATTGTTTATTTACAATTTATGCTAGCATGAAGTGTTTAGAATTGCTTTAATTGCAATCGATGTTATCCGCGTTCATTTCCTTGTACTTGAATGTTTATGCTTTAATAAAGCTCGTATAGTCAAGATTCAAGGATTGCCTTGTTAGGGTAGCTTTACCCCCTCTGTAGGCCGAGATCATGTAGTGATAAGATATTAGCCTTAGACATTGTTCTAAGCTTGGTAATGTTAGCAAGATTAGGAAGAGATGGACTTAGCATCCACTTAAGCAGGACTCGAGCTCAGAACTATTAAGTTAGTCGCTGAGGGGTTTCTCCCTCGCAAACTCGTTCGGATATTTGAGGTAACCCCTCTTCTATCCTATGGCATGCCTAAGGGTACAGTTGACGACAGGTTTGAGCCAAGTTGGGCCCAAAAGAAAAGAAAAGGTTTTACGAATACGGAGAGGGCTTTTGCGTTTTGCTCTCCGTATACCGTCTATTAATCATTGGATATCTTGAAAGTTATAAAAGCATTTTCGCTAAAACCCACTAAGTACATTAGTGCTCATGCCCCCTCTTTTCAAATGTTTTCAGGTTGAGATGCTGAGGATGCTGGTGGCTGTGAATGTGGGTTGGCTGCCAAGACTATTTTGCTATTATCTAATGTTCTAATAAACCCCACTTTTGATCTGCTACTCTGATACACTCTTTTTCAATTCTGTTTAAGTCTTATTATGGTTAGCAAGACTTTATGAATAATCGTCCCAGAAATGATTTAATACTTATATGATGCATATTATGTTATCTCTGTTTTTAAGTATGATCTCCGTTCACCTGCAAGGAGATCTAACGAGTTGGTATCTGATTAATTAGTCGTTCTTTCCGCTTAAGCATGTTTTTTTTTAATCCAAGTAAACCCGAGCATCACCATATAACTTCTAAGGCACGTCTTGATTCTTAAACTGCTTGGTAAATCCCCCATCTTTATTCGTTAATCTCTTAATAACACCCTGTCCCCACTCGTAAATCCCTATCTCGGGATCGGGCTGCCACAGACCGCTTCCTGGACCATTTCAGATCCAACTATCCTCCTCTCTCCAACTTCGTCCCAATACAATGGCGATCTACACTTCATTTCGTATAGGGCTTCACAAGGGCTATGCCGATCGGTGACTGGTAGTTGTTGTTGTAGCTCCTCTCAGCTGCTTCTTTGATCGATGACTACTTCTCTAAGCATGTCTTCTAGAATCTGGATAGTCCTTTTGGACTGGCCATTCATTTGAGGATGAAAGGCCGTTCTGAAATTAAGCTTTGATCCCATGGCTTCTTGTAGGCTCCTCCAGAGTTTGACGTAAATCTCGTATCACGATCCGATATAATTGAGACCGGCACTTCATGCAATCGCACAAATTCCCTAACATATATCTGGGCTAATTGATCTAGCCCATCTGTCATAATAATAACAATGAAATGTGCTGCTTTCGATAATCGATTCACAATTACCCAAATAGCGGTATTCCACCACTTGGACTTTGGTAATCCTACCACAAAGTCCATACTACTATGATCCTACTTCCATTCAGGAATTTCTATGGGTTGGAGCAACCAAAAGGTTTTTGATACAGGCTTCACTTGCTGACAGTTCAATTACCTTTCCACGAAGGCGGTTATATCTCTCTTCATGTTATTCCACCAGAAGTTCCTCTTGAGGTCTTGATACATCTTGATGCTTCCGGGATGTGCTGTATATGGCATATCATGTGCTTCGCATATAATTTCCTCCTTTAGTTCTTCCTTGCTCGGCACACAAAGCCTTTTTTGAATGAGAGCGCTTTATCGGCGGCTTCTGCGAAGTTTTCCGAGCTATCTAATCGTGCTTCTAGTCTTTTCTTCTCGAGAAACTCATTTCCTTTCTAAGCCTTAACTATCCTTTGCCTCAGGTCGGGATAAGCGACTATCGCGGCGATTTGTGCTTAATTGATTTCAGGTGATGTTAGCACCTCGATCCTTAACTTCTTGAATTCCTATCGAAGCTTATTCTTAACTTGAACGAGTCCTAACTCTACCTTCTCCTTCCTACTTAGGACATCAGCTACCACATTTGCCTTACCTGGATGGTAGTGAGTCGTGCAGTTGTAATCCTTTACAAGTTCTAGCCATTTTCTCTGCCAATGCTAAGATCTTTTTGCTTGAAGAAATACTTTAGGCTCTTGTGATCTGAGAAGATTTTCACACTTGACTCCGTAGAGATAGTGCCTCCAGATCTTCAGTGCATAAACAACCACTGCTAGCTCTAAGTTATGCATGAGATAGTTCTGCTCGTGATTCTTAAGCTGCCTCGAAGCATAAGCAATCACCTTTCCTCTCTTCATCAGCACGCATTCTAATCCTTCTCTCGACGCATCGGCATAAACCACGAAATCTTCATTTACTCCCTGAATAGCCCACACCGGGGCTGTGGTTACATCTTCTTTAAGGTCTGGAAACTTTCCTCGCACTCGGGCGTTCACCTAAACTTGAAGTCCTTCTTCAACAATCGCATCATAGGCTTAGATATTGATGAGAATCCTTCCATGAATCTACGATAGTATCCCGCGCGTCCTAGAAAACTTCTTATCTCTTTCACATTCCTCGGAGACTTCGAGTTGCTTGCAGCTTCATCAAAATCCTTCCAAATTAATTTAATAATTTCGAAAATAATATAAATAAACATATTTGGAAATTTTGATATTAATCAAAAAATTATTCCAAAGAAAATATACCATAGATTTCAAAAATACTAAGAAAAATAAATCTGAAAATTTGATCCACTTCTAATTCATCCAAATTTAAAATTCTATTTCCAAACCTAATTCCAAACACCATAATTTTCGAACACACCTAGAATTAAATCTGGAAATTTGATTTTCATCAAAAACCATCCATGATTAAATTCAAAAGTGCCGAAAATCATAGACAAAAAATTAGGGAATTTGATCCTCAATTTTCGAAAAATTGAGCCTCAAAATTTTCGAACCTTATGAGAAATAAATCTGGAAATTTGAAGAACATCAAATATCATCCCAAATCTACATCCATAGTGGCCGAAAATTTCAACCATTCAAAACTAGAATTTTTGATTTTTACATCAAAAATTCTTCCAAGTTTTGAATACCATAAAATCGAAATACATAGCTAATTAAATCTGAAAATTTAAATACCATAAATCTATCATCAAATTTAATCATGTAATTCGAAATCATGCCCGAATTAATCCTAGAACAGTGCCAAAACCCGCTCTGATACCAGTTGTTGGGGTTTTTTCGAATTAAACCACCGCAGGATCATTTGGTTGTTCATTAATCCATGTTCATGCAAATCATATTTTTCTGTCACATGCATGTTTATCACGTCAAGCACAAAACCATGCAAAACGAATCTAACAAAGCGGAATACATAGAATCAAATTACTTACAATTGTCAGACGGTCTGAGGACAAGATTAAAGGTCTAATCTTGTTGTTGAATGAATGCAATACTAGCACCACCTAGCACCTCAAAATCGGCAACCACAATATTCTACTCCAAGATCTTCTGTTGTATTCTCGGACCGTATCTAGATTCAGAGTGGGCTGAAATCTACTAGATAGGATTGTGGCTACAACAGGGATCTAGAACAGGGATCTAGAAGAATATTAAATTGGCCCACTATCAGTCAATTGGGCTACAACAGGGATCTAGAAGAATATTAAATTGGCCCACTAATTTATTTAATATCCAATATCCAATAAACTTAGGATATAATTAAATAAATTAAGTTTTACTTTTATTCCACTAAAGAAGTAAAACTGACCTACCAATTTAATACATATTTACGAATATGCTTTCTTCTTTAGTCCAGCCATTGCCCGTGTTTAAGATATAATGTTCATTCATTAATTATGTCAGCCTCTGACAACTATAATTAATTAACATCTAAAACCTTGAGTAGTACCACACAAGCTTTACTCATGTACGGAATAAATTCCACCTGCAAGGTTTCAACATGAACTTGTGTTTCCTCAAGAGAACATCATTAACCTGGCGCACTAGGACACGGTGCTCCTGCATACTGCTCGAGACATCATGTATACATTGTTATTACCCAAGATATCAAATTCGATCTATGAAAAGATCTCACCCATTGATAAATCAAAGTAACAGACAACGCACACATATGCTCGCCAATATCACATCAGTTTAGAACCCGAACTCTGTGTATCTTTATTCTCTCAGTAACTGGGTCAGAGACAGAGAATAGTATCCTATCGTGATCCTCCTCAATACACTAACGAGTGTACTAGAATAATCAGTTAGTCAAGATAAACTAACTTATCAGATTATTCTACGGTGTACCGATGGTATGTTCAGGACCATCTAAACCGTGAGCTCTTTAATACATTACAAGGTTCTAATTATATGATCTTACTGTGTGACTCCACACACCATATCATCTACAATGTAAGTATATGGAACATTGCATAGAACAATTACAAAACATAATCTAAATGCAAACAGTGACTGCAATAACTTTCATTTCATATCATCATATCATCAGAAAAGTATACAAAGACAAGTCTTCCAGTATACAAAACTAACAATGCTGATGATGGAGATGAAACTGAGTATGATGATGCTGAAGCAGTTTCCATAGAAGGAAGATCTGAAGGAGATGATGATGTGCAAGACCCTGACAAATCCTAGTAGTTTCTGAATATTACTCTTTTCCCTTTCTCGGTGGCAAATGGGGGGGTAATGCAATATAAGTTTTTTTTTATTTTTCGTTCTACTTATCTTGCATCATGTTTTGCAAGAACTTTTGTTTTTGCTTTAATATCTTATATTAGCTATTTTGTTAAGGAACATATTTTTTTTCCTCCCTTTATGATTCGTATCTGCTAAAAAATTGAAACTGCTATCAAAAGATAAAAATAAAAAGAAAAAATAAATATAGCAGAGCAGGTATACATTGATAAGAAAGTGAAACACAGCTGAATCATATGATGTTCTTTCAAACATTCAAGTATGTTTTTAAGTACATGATCCTATAGTTCAAGGATTATGTTCTTTTAAAACATGGAGCTGATTTGCAACCAGATAAAGACAAAGGGAGAGATTGTTAGTACCATATGTACTAAGGTGTTCGAGATTGTCATTATCTGTTTAGATATTATGGCAATTTCCAAAGAACACAAAAGGTTTTGGTTTGTCATATTCGGCAAACATGTTCTGGACATTACTATGAAGATTCCGCTGCCAATCTGATTGAAGATCAAGACATGTACTTAATCATGTTCAGAGACATGATCATGTATATGGTTGTCCAGAAAGTTTGTAAGAGACGTGTCATGCTAGATTCAAGGAGTTATAGCTGCAGATTCCAGATGGACGTTTCAGAATAGAAGCTGCCTTGTTCGTGATGAAGATCAAGAAGGAAAGAAGGAGTTCTATTTGAAGAAGATATCTAAACTAGGAAAGTCCGATTTATTTAAGGAAATTGTTTCCTTGTTAAATCCTAGTCTAATTAGGACTTCTGATTACCTTGTTAAGGCTATATCTATTATTTATAAATAGTCTAATTAGGACTTCTGATTACCTTGTTAAAACTCACTTTCATACACATTTAGAGGAGTCTCGGGAGAGATTTCATGTGGGAACTAGAGGGATTCTAGGTTGTGAGGGGATCTCACAATTCAGTTTAGTGAAAGAGGTTGAATCGGGTAGGAAAGGGGTCGAGTGATGGGAGTCTTCGTGTAATAACCTTTGTAACCATTCAACGGAGTAGTAAACTATTTCTCACGGACTAGATAAGTCCCCCAACTAAGATCAGTTGATCGAACAGGGTTACCAACCTCGTGTTCTTTATTTGCTCAAGTTTTTACATTCTGACCTTACATGTTCACAACAATATTCAAGTACATGATGATGAACATGACCGCACAGTTTATGTAACTTCAACATTTAATCACTGAGTATTTAAATATTCCTTAGAAATCTGAAAAATTATCCAAACCTTTTCCAATTATTGTAATTAGGACATACAAGTTCAATTTAAGTAATAAAACAAGTGGGTTGAATAAACATTATTAAAATAGAGAATAAAATATATAAACATACATTCCAAATGAATTGTATAAATAAAGAAAAAGAAAGTGACAAGCCTAAAAGTCCCGGATATCACAAAATGATAACTCTGGGGACCGGAGCCTCATCAAAACCCATATGGAAAACTCAGAGAAGGAAAAAACCATATGGGAAAAAGAGTACTCCTCTAAACAAAACGAAAAAAACCAGGTGAAAAAAAGTCCTGAAAAACAGCATTCGCAATACATGGAATAACAGAAGTCCAGAAACCCGAAGGAACTATAGAAGAGGCTAAAATATCCGCAACACTATTCCCTTCTCTATAGATATGAGAAACACAAAAATGAATCTGACTCAGATAATCAAGAACAGCATGCCAGCGAGACTTGAGCTTCCAGGGAACCTGCAAACTTCAAGAAGAAAGAAGAGAAACCACATAAACAGAGTCTGCCTCTAGCTAAATAAAGTCTAGAGATAGTCTTCGAGCCCACTCCAACGCAACAAGAACCGCTAAAAGTTCAGCAAGAAAGGCGAATCCAATTCCTTCATCCATGTGAAAGCAAGCAATCACCGAACCATTATGCAACCGGAACACCCCACCCGTCGCCATTACACCGAGAGCACCCTGTGCCGAACCATCCGTATTTATCTTCACCCATCTAGAAGGTGGAGGCCGCCAAACAACTGAGATAGTCCTTTTCGGCGGCATAGGACGAGGGTCAATCTTAAGATCTTTAAGCGTGAGAAGATCATTAACCTCATTCCGCATGAATCCACGAGCCTTCTCCACCCAGCTGTCATAAATGGCTTTGTTTCGAAAAGTCCAAAGACTCCACACCACCGTGTTAACCGTAGCCTTCCAAAGAATAAGAAGCTGCGAACCAAAGTCACAACTCATGAAATACAGAAAAGCTTGATGAAAAGAAGCCGCACGAATCCCACTCAAGCAAAAAGTATCAAACACCCAACTCCATACTTCAGCCGCAATGGGACAGCTCCAAAACAAATGATCAGATGTCTCGGCCGTGCATCTACACATAAAACAAATAGTCGGGCCAATAAAACCATGTAAGACCTCCATAGTGGGAATCCTTGAAAGTAATAAACGCCAAAGAACCAAAGTCCTTCGCATGGGAATAAAAGAACTCCAAATCCATTTCCCCCAACTAATCGAAGAAAAACGAACACGATTATGAAGACGAGCAATCCGAGCAGTGACATCTCCATGCAAAGATCTCGACCAGAATCTCTCATCATCCCCTGACACAAGTTGCACCCGAAGAATATCATGGAAAACCTCCGGAAAGGAACTAACAAATGAGGCAGTGAATCGCCACACCCCATTAGAAAGAAAATCACCCACCCGATCAACCAATTTTGCATGAATACCGTGAGGAATCTGAAGCCGCTCAACAATAACATATCCCAACCAATTATCATGGCAGAAGTCAACCTTAGAACCATTGCCAACAATGCAAATAGACTCCTTCACCAAATTTTGTGACAACTGATAAATACCAGGCCAAATAGTCGAGTAAGCTACTCGCTTAGCCATACCCGGCGAAGACCAAAATCTCGAAGCAAAAGATAAAAGACAAAGGAATCCGAATTAATGACGTTCCAAGAAAGTTTAGACAACAATCTACGATTCAAAGTCTTAAAAGAGGTAACACCAAGTCCACCCTCCTCCTCGATCGCACATGTTCGAGCCCAGCTAACGGCAGTATAAGAGCGAACATTAGGGTCCCCTTTCCATAAAAAATTACGTGCTGCAGCATCAAGATTCAACACGAGAGAAGTCGGCCATGCATAAATCATCATTGAATGGATTGCAGAGCTCAAAACCACCGACTTAATTAAACATAATCTACCAGCCATGGAAAGAGTCCGTCCATTCCAACGATCGAACTTCACCAAAATTTTGTCAGCCAAGCGCCGTAAGTGCGAGACTTTAGGAACTCCAACAAAAATAGGCACACCCAAATACTCCGTCGGAAAATCTCCAGTCGTGAACCCTAATTTCCTTTGGAGATATCTCTTCACACTAGGCGTTGAGCCATTCCCATAATAAACGCGGGACTTCACCCGATTGCATCGTTGGCCTGACACCATGGCATATGCGTCCATAACATGAGTCAAAGCTCGAACATTAGCCTTAGAAGCACGGAAAAACATGAAGACGTCATCAGCATACAAAATATGAGTTGGGAAGCTCACCCCTCGGCCATAAGACATAGGAAGTAACCTCTCTTGCATCACCGCATAATTCAACAAATAATTCAGCATTTCTTCGGCAATACCAAAAAGGAGAGGAGATAATGGATCGCCTTGCCTAACCCCTCTAGAACAAGGAAAATACACCTTAGGCGTACCATTAATCAAAATAGAGAGCCGATCTGAAGATAAAATGACTTGAATCCAATCATAAAACTTCTCCGGAAACCCAAAACGCCGCATGACTCTATGAAGAAAAGGCCACTCCATGGTATCAAAAGCCTTGGTAATATCCAATTTCAAGGCCATATTGGCGCCAACATGAGTTCTATTTAATGTGTTCACTCCTTCAGAAGCCAAGACAATGGGCTCGTGAATCTGACGACCTTGAATAAATCCAAACTAAGGCTTCGAAATGATAGCAGCCGCCACAGCATTAAGCCTCGATGCCAAAACCTTAGTGAAGATTTTGAAATAAAAATTACTCAAGGAAATGGGTCGAAAATCCTCCACCATGATAGCACTGTCCTTCTTAGGAATTAAAACAATCAAACTCGAGTTCAATCCAGCAGGTAAGCATCCAAACTCGAAAAATTCCGTCACTGCTTTATAGAGATCTATAGCAATAATATCCCAAGCCACATGAAAGAATTTCCCCGAAAAACCATCCGGGCCCGCCGCACTATTCGCATCAAGACTGAACACCGTCTGCTTGACTTCATCCAATGAAGGCATGCAAGTTAAATTATGACATTGTCGAGGGGTGACTAAAGAAGGAATCAATTGATCCACTAAATCATAATCCGGTGTGGATGTGCCCGAACTAGAGAAAAGCGTCTGATAATATGCAACAATGTGATTACCAATTCTCTCAGGGTCGGCAACAAGATCGCCTTCGATAGAAAGAGCCTCAATATTTGCCTTAGCTCGCCTTGCCCGAATACAATCATGAAAGAATTTTATGTTTCGATCTCCATCATTCAACCAAGCAATTCGACTTTGTTGCTGCATGTGGGACGATTTCACGAGAAGCAGCCCATTTAATTCCGCTTGAATGGCAATCTCATCATCTAAATGATTATCCGAATAGCCATGAAGTGAAATCGCATTCTGAACATCCTCCAGATTCCTCTCTAAATCACCAATTTTATTGTTGAAGTTCCCAAAAACATTGGAATTCCAGTCTTTCAACACCTTCTTCAGTCTTTTAAACTTTAGCATCACAATACGAATCTTGCTACTAGCTTCCACCTCCATCCGCCAAGAGTCTCGAATCAAATCCAAAAAAGAGTCATGATCAGTCCACATATTCCAAAACCTAAAAGGTTTGGGGCCCGAAGTGGTGGAATCCTTACAGACTACCACCAAAGGAGAGTGATCAGAACAAAGTCGAGGCAACAACGTCGCTGTAATAGAAGACCAAGCATCCTGAAAATCATTCGACACAAGAGCCCAATCAAGCTTACTTTCGGTGAGCTGAGGAAAAAATCTCCTACTCGACTAGGAGTAGAATAACCCGCTATTAACAATTTCAGTCAACTCCATCTCACCAATAAAGCTATTAAAATCCAAACAAGCCTGATGAGAGGGCTTCGAACGTCCACGACGTTCGTGAGAGCCTCTAATAGCATTGAAATCTCCCAAAATAATGAATCGACCTTGAAGAACATTGAGATCTTGCCAAAAGTGACGACGCTGCATGTAAGAGGCCGCACCATGCACCACAACAACCGTTCCTTCAAACTTGTGATGCTTAATGCTAACCATAACACATTGATCATAATGGAATAAAATCGAAGCAACAACATGCATGGCAGCAAAAACCTAGATATTAGATTGGCGAGCATCCCTTTTATTTTGAAAGATTAGAACCAATCCCAAAGAACGCCAATAAGCAGTAGAAATCTTGTCAAATTTAACTCGAGGTTCAATTAAACCAAGAATATCAGGTATAAAAACCTGTATATGTTTACGTAGCATATTACGGGAAACCTCCGTGCCAATCCCGTAGATATTCCACATAACAATATTCATTGCTATTTAGTTGAAGGACACAAGTGATCTTCCTCACTTGCTTACGCCAATGAGCCTTTCAATTTCGAGATCATATCCATGTTCCTTAAGGCTCTCAAGTCCGGATCAGAAATTATGTAAGGATTCAAATTAGAGTCGTTATTTGAGTCTTCCTCACTGAAGTTAGGATTAAGTCTTTCCGATCGTCTTCGCTCCGACTCAGGGGGAATGTGACGCCTATAAAACGTCTTTTTGGAGGGTATCTTCTCCTCATTAACAGAAGCATGGGGCAACACAATCGTGTTCTCTGCATGCTTGGCACAATCGTCATGAGACCCCATGAATCTTTCATCAAAACCATCCTCTTCTTCCAATATCTGACTGCCTTCAACAGAAACATCATTAACACTAACCTCCACGTCAGTCATTCTCCTACCTTGCACATCTCTCGCCATAGAAATCTCATTATCAACAGAGAGAATAGGCTCTTCCACCAAACCCGTAAGCTTCTCCACATGATCTCCTTCCTCAGCAACCACTAATCTCCCCTGAATATCAACCCCCGCTGTCCCTGTAGCTGGCTGATTGTCATGCGTGTTAGTGTCTTCCGCCGGAACAGTAGCCTTCATCAAGACGTTAAAAGCGTTCTCTCCTTCCGCAAGCGATGAAAACGCATTCGAAACAGGAACAGCAGTCTCTGCAGACTTCCTTTGCACATCATTTCCCGCACCAAAAGATTTCACAACCCAATCTTTAGTCGACGGACCTGAATTGCCCTGCACAACTTTCCGGCCGAGATTATTAGCCATTTTTCCACTCGCAACCGGAATATCCATAGCCGACAGTTCCTTTCCCTCGTTCATTGCCGTATCTTTCCCACTTTTTGAGGAACGACACTTGCTAGCTTCATGACCCACAGCTTGACAGGAGCTACAAAATAAAGGAACATTCTCATAGAATACATCGACGAAGAACGATGATTCTCCCCTATCAATCATCACCGAAGTCTGCAGCAACTGAGACATATCGACCTCGATCAGCACTCTAGCAAAGTGACCCACCATGCCATGTAACAAGTTCCCATCAATTTTCAAAGGGGTGCCAACCGATCGCGCGATCCCCACAAAGACTTCCTCATGCCAATACTCAATTGGCAAATTATAGATTCGCACCCATAATTGTGCCAATGTAGATTTAATCTTGTAAGGGGAAAAATCAGGAACCCAATCCCTAATTTTAAAAAATCCCGGACGTAAACTCCAAGATAATTGCTGTCGAACCTTTTCTTGATCCTCGCTGCATGAAAATTTCAACGTGAAGTAACCCTTACCTAGTGATATCAATCGCCAATCTGCAGAAATCATCCAAAGCAATTGGAGCTTCGGTTTCAAGTCGATAGCAGTCCACGGTTTATCGCCTTTCAGCATAATCAATCTCCCAATCAACGAAAATTTGAATTTATCAAGTTGCGACGCATATAGATCCTCCGGTATTGAGATTGAGTTAAACTCACCTCTTCGCACAGGCTGAATACGTAACAGCGACATTGTAAAGACATCTGGATGACGTTCAGGCAGTTTAGATGTCACAACTGAAGCATACGAAGGCTTGCGAGGCTGCAGCGGAACCCTAGATTGAGAATTAGGGTTTTGCGAATTTTCATGATTTTCGGCTATGTTCTCCAAATTTCGTGAGGATAACTTGGAGTTGTTTATGTCCAACGGTCGTGAGGAATCATTGGACTGTAGGTGAGTGCCGGAAAGCGGCGGGTTGAACGTGAGCGTGGGATTCATGTTGGTCGCCGTTTAGGAAAATGAGAGGAGAGAAAAGAGAGCATGATATTTTTTAAAAATTTTCTATCCTACACTAATGAGTCTATATAAACATACATTCAATCACATTATTGATGATATAAATATATTGTAACCTCATACAATATATAAATGCATCCTCCAGCACATTGAATCACATAAATGTAAGCCACGTCAGTGTGGATGTTTACACTTACATTTTTCAAGTAAGTTCTAAACCTTTAATTTCACCATATAGTCAACTTAACCTTATGACAAGTGAAATTAATAGTTAATTGGCTCCTTTTAAACTGGCCCTACAATTAAATAAACAACTTGTTTCGTTGGAAATCTTGTTTAATAATTACATCTAAGTGTATACCATAACTTATTAAATTAATACTTAGTGAACTTGTAATACAACACATCCGTTATGGAGGTTTGCCTATTACCAACGCGCTTGTTGATTACTTCACATTATTAAATTTCATCATTTAGAAGTTTGATCTAGTGAACTTATAATTGACACATCCGTTATGGAGGTTGGCTCATTACCAACGCACATGTTAACTACTTCACATACAAACTAGTTATGGAGAGCATCAAGATATTTATAATTTTAAGATTAAATATCATTTTTCATTTAGTTTAAACTAGTGAACTTGTAATGCAAGATATCAGTTATGAAGGATGGCACTAAATCCAACGCGCATGTTGATTAATTCACATATAAACTAATGCTATGAATAAATGAGATAAAATTATTAAGATTAAATCTTATTACCCACTTAGTCATTTAATACGAGGTTATTAAAGGCATCCATGTCATGCTCAAAATAAAATTAAATCATCCATAGCATGCTAGATAAATAAAAAAACATAACCATGAAAAAGAATAAAATATTCCATCTATCATGGCACCGGATTTTCTTGTTTGGCCTCTGAAGCCATGTAAATCTTTCAAAGACATTCGATTTGAGTGGTCCTAGTCCTGGTGGTTCATCTTGAGTCAAAAGTTATGGCCTCTACAAGGAAAGCGCCAGAAACAGTTTTTGGTGAAAAAATGCACTCGGGAATTTCCTAAAATTTCATCTTTTGAGTGATTTCCTTCCTTGTTAAGGACTCCTAGTTGCCATCTGCTTTATACCTTTTCCATATGGATGAAAATCCTCCTTCATAAAAAGATTACAACAAAAACAAATCTACAACTAGATCTAAACTATGGATACAACTCAAAATAACAGACTAGATACAATTTTAACACAAAATTAAATCTAATCTATCCATGGATTTTCTCATGGAGTAAGAACTTGATCAAACAGATCAAAAAACAAACATGCACCATAAATTTTGAAAAATTAAACATGCATGCACACCATGATAGTTGGAATAATTACCTTGCAAAACTAAGTTATGCAATTCTATATCTCCAACTATAAAGCATGTAAATTTTTGAAAAATACGCATGAGAATTCGATCTCCACACAGAGCTAAAATCCAGCTCTGATATTAATTGATAGAACTGAGGATCCTTTGTATATATTTTGATTGAATAAAATATTTTGATAAAAACGATCCCACATCCCATTCCATGCTAAAACCGAATCTAAATCTCATGCGTAGTGAAAAATTGAGATTATCGATTACCTTGCAATCGGAGAGATACATTTGAGAAGATATAGATGTCAAAGTAATGTATACTAAAATATACATGTCTACTATTATACAAGGATTAAGAATTATGAGTATCTGAGATTTATATATTCTTACGTGCTATCAGTCCAGAAGAATTATCTCGCTGCGATCCAGTTCAATACACTACAAAAGTGCACTAGTATGATTCCATAGCCAAGAAAGACTAATCCCAAATCATACTACAACTATACCAATGGTTCGTCTAACTCCATCTAGGTTGTGAACACTTCTCACACTTCATATTGTCTTCGATAATATGATCTTCTATGTGCATTCCACACATCATATTATCTTCAATATTATGTATAGAATGATTTGCATTATTTATTATATAAAATAAATCCAAAATATATGAATGTTATTCTCATTCATAATTAAGAGAAATAATTATAGACATAAAATATATACTTTTAGTATACAATCCTAACAAAGTCATGGGAAAATGTGTTCTAGATGTGGAAGGTATGCCCAATCTAAAGAAGGCTATTCTAGTGGATGGACTAAAAGCGAACCTAATTAGCATAAGTCAACTATATGATGATAATATGAGTATAGTCTTCACCAAAGATGATTGAAAGTCTACAAGAAGGATAATGAAGTGTTCATGGAAGGAAAGAGATCATCTAGCAACTGCTACTGGTTCAACATTCACTAATAATGTTCAATAACTTGTCAAAGAATATCCTTGGATAAAACCGACTCATGGCATTAGAAGCTTGGCCATACTCATTTCAGGAATCTACAAAAGCTAATCAGCAAAGATATGATTAAAGGAATTCCAAAGATCAAGGTTGACCGTGACAAAGTATGCGGCCCGTGTCAATTATGGAAGCTAATCAGATCACAACACAAGGATGTCCAACACACCTCCACAAGCAAAGTCTTAAATCTGCTTCAGATGGATCTAATGGGACCAATGGCTACTGAAAGCTATGAAAAAAAGAGGTACGTGTTTGTTTGCATTGATGATTTCTCTAGGTTCTCCTAGGTAGACTTCTTAAGAGACAAGATAAAAACATTTTTAGTCTTTAAGAAATTGGCTAGTAAACTTTCTGTGGAAAAAGGTGTTCCCATCATGAGAATCAGAAATGATCATGGAAAGGAGTTTGAGAACAAGCAATTTGATGACTATTGTGATGAGCTTGAAATCAACCATGAATATTCTGCCCCAAAGACTCCACAATAGAATGGATTTGTTGAGAGCAAGAATAGAACACTTCAAGAGATAGCCCAAGCTATGATTACTGGAAACAATGTTGCTACACACTGTCTGTCATATCAGCAATATGATACATAGTAGACCAGGGACATCAATGACACCTTACGAATTATGGAATAGTAGGAAGCCTACTGTGAAGTACTTCCACATATTCGAGTCCACATGTTATATTCTCAATGATAGAGAATATCTGACAAAGATGGAGAACCGTGGAGTTAAAGAAATATTTCTTGAATACTTAAGGAACAACAAGGCTTACAGTGTATACAACACTGAGATTAGAGCTGTAATTGAATCAGTCAATGTCAAGTTTGATGATGCTCAAGGCATCAAGAGTAATGATGAGGAAGATTTTCACCAAGATTTCTTTAAACATTTTGATGTACGTTCTGAGAAATTAAACAACAATGATGAGGAACCTATTGCTACTCCCAGAAAAACATACAAGCATATCGTCAAGAGTCATCCAACTACTACAGTCATTGGAGATGTCAATGATACTTTGAATATAAGGAGTAGAGCAAAAGTTCAAGAATACATATTCAACTTCTGCTTCATATAAAAAAATTGAGCCTAAGAATGTAAATGAGGCTTTGCTAGATCAATATTGGATTGAAGCCATGTAAGAACTTCTACAGTTCCAGAAGAATGATGTTTGGGATCTTGTTCGATCTCAAAAAAATATCAACATTGTTGGAACAAAGTGGATCATGAGAAACAAGACTGATGAAGAAGGAAACATCACCAAAAATAGAGCAAGACTAGTTGCTCAAGGCTACTCTCAGATCGAATAGATTGATTTTGATGAAACTTTTCCTCTTATGACAAGACTGGAATCTGTGAGATTGCTTCTTGCCATAGTTTGTCACCTAAAGTTCAAGCTGCATCAGATGGATGTGAAGAGTTCATTTCTTAATGGCTTCCTCAACAAACTTGTGTATGTTGCAAAACATAAGGGGTTTGAGGATCCTCACTTTTCACATCATGTCTACAAGCTCAAGAAAGCCATATATGTTTTGAAACAAGCTCATCGCGCATGGTATGAAAGACTTGCAAACTACTTGTTAAGAAAGGGCTAAAAAAGAGGGAGGAAAAGATAAGATAGTATTCATCAGGAAGGAGAACAATGCAGTTATCATCGTTCAAGTATATGATGATGATATCATATTTGGATCAACGTCCAAAACGATGGTTAAGAACTTTATCAAGGACATGAAGACTGAATTTGAGATAAGCCTAGTTGGAGATCTGAAATACTTCTAGGATTACAAATCAAGCAAATACATAAATGTATATTCATATCTCAGTCCAAATATGCTAAGATTCTTGTCAAGAAGTTTGGACTGGAAAGCTGCAAACACAACAGGATCCCAATCAGGACATCAACAAAGATCACCAAGGATGATGTTGGAACTGAAGTGGATCAAAATCTCTATAGAAGTATAATTGAAAGCTTGCTATATCTGACTACTAGCAGGCCTGACATAGCATATTGTAACAACCTGGATTTTCAAAATATGATTAAGAAAATTTCTAATTAAGATTAAGAATTATTAAGATGAAATTTGACCGATAATTGAAGGAAACAGATGTAAGTCACGACTTTAGGGGTCTTTTTGTAAAAATCATCTTTTTGAATTTTGTTTCAGATATCAGGATATAATCGATATTAGACTCGTTTGAAAGATAACCATCCAAGGAGTTTTCCAGTGTTTTCAGAATTTCAATCTGAGTTCTATGGGAGTCCTGGTGTTGAAAAACTTAAAGGGTTAAATTGTGAATAGTGATTTTCCGTAAAGATAAGATTTTCGAAGTTTTATGAAATCTTGTATGTTGATTCAAATCTTGTTTTGACAAGCCGTCCCCATGGAAACTAGCCCAAGGAATCCATTCATGTTTTCGGATTTTCAATAAGAGATCAAATGAACGCTCATGAGCATTTTTAGTAAAAAGTGCGGAATAGTAAATTTTCATTTCAAAAAGACAATCCTTCTTTGATTTTCCTCGAACAACCTTTTTATTTTTTTTTATTTTTCTTCGATGGGTTGGTTCAATAGTACTCGAGCCAACGAGTCTCCCGATATTTTCAGATTTTGTGTTGGAGGTCATTTGGATCTTGCCATTGAAAAAAGTATCTTTAATTATATCCAAAAAATATTTTATCAGTATTTTATATCTCAATTTTATACCTAGATATTTTCACTTTTTCCTTATATATCAGCCCCCCTCCCCCATGTTGGATCCCCATTTGCAAAATAGAAAGAGTGAAACTTGGGGGCTAAGTTTAGAGAGAGAGAGAGAGAGTCGAGGCAGGGTGAGTTTGGGTCGAGGGAGCACGGGAGAGGAGTCACCCAGCAGCCGACCGACTTCCGGAGCCATCTCCGGAGTCCGGCCGCTGTAGCCGGAGCAGCCGCCGCCGCCGGCCAGCACACTGCCACCGCACAGCTATTGCCTTCCGACATCTCCTTTTGGTTCGTTTCTTCTTCTTTGGAGCTGAAATTTTAGTATGTCGTGTATCTTTTTGTGGTCTACGTTTTGTCTTTTGATGTCGTCATCATCCAGTGTCCAGAAAGTATCCAGACCGCCAGAAATCAGAACCTGCTCCGGTTACCGATAAGATTTCGTATTTTGCCATTTCGGGCATTTTGAGGCTCCGAATGGAAAAGGTTTTAACTAGAAAGTTGTTCGGAATATTATTTTACATTGGAATAGCATCTCATTGAATTTTAGTTTTGAATATCCCATCGTTTGGATTTTTACCTAAATCCTGAAAGTTCTTCGGGTTTTATTTTGAAATCAAAGGTCATTGGAAAAATCTCGAATTTAGATATTTGGCTACTGTTATGATGGGAGATATACTCAATTTATTTCATAATTTTTGGATAATTATAAGGTGTTGTTGGATTTTTGGTAAAAACGTCGAAAACGGGTAAAAAATAACAGGGCGTGGTCCTTCACCAATCTTTTGATTTGGACGATCTTAAATTATTGGTTTAGCAATGTTTCATGTTCTGGCCGAGTCGATTAGAGGTGTCTAAAGTCGTGCAATCCGCGATGAGGTCATAGTCAAGGAATTCGGTTTATGTGATTTTGGGTTCTAGGATCTTCGAATATAGATCGTTAAGTCGATAATCGACTTTTATAGGACAAGCCAAATCTCGAAGGAATCAAGGAGGGAGTTGCAGCTCATTGCTTCATCTTGAGAATAACGATCAAGGTGGGTGATACTATCTTTATCTATGGTTTGAGCTAGTGAGCTCTAGAAGCATGATAGGGTAAATGAAATATCCAATGAAATATATTTTTGCTTTGCCTGAATAGTCTCTGTACAAGGAAAATTTTTATGCTATGTGATATGATAATGTGAATTGTTGTTTGAGCTCTTAAGAATGGTATGATATTGATGATAGCATGATATGTTATGGTATGAGACATAGATGATCATGATCATAAGTTAACTTTGGTATTAATATTGTTGATGAGGATATGCTGCTTGATTATAGTGTCCATTATAGGCATTGAGGCTATGGAATTGATTGAGGAATTAGACCTAGATGATTCATTCTAGGTTATGATCAATGCTAGCATGATTGAATATTAAGGTTTGATTGTCAAGATTGAATATTGAGGATTGAAGGTTGAGGATTCAATGTTGATGATTGAATATTGAGGATTAAGGTTGAGGATTGAATATTAAAGATTAAATGTTAAGGATTGAATGTTGAGATTAAATGATTGTGAAGCAGGATATTGAGCTTAAGGAATGATGATTATTATAATGTTGTAACCTTCAGGTTATCAGGTTGTGGTCTTTTGACCACTAGGAAGTCACTTCTGGGTAATCCCCTCACATACTTGGGGTCACTGCTAGGTAACTCCCTCGCATACTTGTATCTATGGGTTGTAACCTTCGGGTTACCAGGTTGTGGCCTTTAGGTCACCAGGTTGTGATCTTTTGATCACCAGGGAGTCACTGCTGGGTAACCCCCTCGCATACGCGGTGGGATATTTGAGGTAACCCTCTCTTATCCTAAGACACGCCTCAGGGCGCAGTATACATCTGATTTGAGCCAAGATGGGCCCACAAGAAGTAAAAATGTTTTGCAGATATGGGAAGGGATTTTGCGTTTTACTTTCCATATGCTGCCAGTTATTGTTGGATATTTCGAAAGTTTTTCAGAGTCTTCTTATAAAACCCCACTGAGTGCATTAGTACTCACACCCTCTTTTTCAAATATTTTCAGGTTGAGATGCAGAGGTCGATGGGGGTTGTGAAGTGCGCTGACTGTTGAGATCATGTTTTATTACTACAGTATTATTCCTACTACGTTTCTTGCTACTCTGATGATTCATGGTATATTGTTGAAATGATTCTGTTTTTCTGATTTTTAACATTTGTTAGCTTCCTAGTTAGCATATCTTATATGCTTAACTATATAATTATTCTAATGTGCAGGAAGCACCGTCTTTTATTACTACTTGATCATTCATTTTGGCCTATGGAAGGGCTTCATTTGTTCAGCATATTGGTGTATGTTTCTTTCGTTGACCTATGAATGGGTCTATTGAGTGTTGGTATGTGTTTATTTCTTCCGTATGGCCTATGAAAGGGCTTATTGAATTGTTACAGCTTCCGTTCTTCTCTTATAAGCCGTTCTTTGGCCTACTCGTTTGTTAATTATATTCCAAACATTAATCCTTTTTGGATTAACACCCTGTCCCCACTTAATTATTCTTTTTCGGGACCAGACTGTTACACATATAGTGTTGGAGTTTATGCTAGATATCAAACATGCCCAAAGAAAAGACACATGAACGCTGTGAAGAACATCATTAAATATGTCAATGGAATAACTGAGTATGGACTTTGGTACTCTATTAACACAAATTCAAGCATTGTGGCTTATAGTAATGTAGATTGGGCAGGATCCACAGATGACAGAAAAAGCACATCAGGTGCTTGTTTCTTTGTAAGAAACAATCCTGTTTCCTAATTTAGCAAGAAGCAGAATAACATATCTCTCTTAACTGCTGAAGCCCAATACATTGCAGCCGGTAGCAGTTGTATTCAAATTGTGTGGATTCTATTAATGATGAAAAACTATGAAGCAACACATGATATACCCATTCTATTCTGTGACAACATGAGTACTATCAACATATCAAAGAATCCAGTCCGGTATTTAAAGACCAAGCACATTGATATCAAGCATCACTACATCAAAAGTCTAGTTGAAGAAGAAGTTCTGATGGTTGAACATGTTAATACAAAAGAACAACTAGCTTATTTACTCACCAAAGGTTTAGATACTACAAGGTTTGAAAAGGTAAGATCCTCATTGGGTCTTTGCATATACCATTAAATAAGCCTAATGGTTTGTTACTATGTTTATTTCACACTCAGTAGGACGAAGAAGACTCCTGATAATAAAAGAGTTGCATTGGAGAATCTATGAAAAATGTTCACTGAAGATGTCCATGAACATTCTCTTGAAGATGTTCAGCCACTATGTTTGTAACAGCTAGTTCGCGTCTCCATAAATTCCTAAGTCTGTCTAAGGATTTGGTGGGATTTCGCTCCAAAATATATGTCTAACAGAAACTACTAAGACGTCATAAGAGAGAGATGATCATAATATAAGGATGAGACCCTAATCAGACTCGCACTTTCACATTCTGATTCTCATCTTCTATCTTCTTGCTCTCTCTTCTTCTCTGAAATTTCTTACCATTACCCCTTTATCTCTCAAGCTTTATCTATCAATATCTTTCATCTTTCTTATGTTGGCCGAACCATCGATGAAGATACTGGTCAAGGTGAGTTTGTTAGACAAGTCATGGGACTTGATTCTAAGAAATAGAAGGTGTACAGATGTTTTAGAAATGAAGAAGAAGAATCAGGTGATTTAGAGGATAGATTTATCAAAGAATATCACGACGATGATGACGACGAGAAACTGTCTGAGAAAGAAGCAGAAGTCGCATCATTAAAGAAGGTGAAGAAGAGCAAGCCATTAAAATTTGATGATTTGATCAAGCAAGTCTCAAAGACCTACAAGCTTGCTTCTATCTCAAAAGCAAGAAATAAGAGTAGTGTCAAGAAAAAAGCCACAACAAAGAAATCAAAGAAGGTTGTTGATGTAGTTTCAAAGAATCTGGAAAAAGAAACCGAACAAACTAATCAACTCGTTGCTAAGAAATAATCTATTGCTGAATCTATTGAAAAGATAGAGGTTCAAGAGAAAGTTCATGAACATACTCTTGAACCTACTGATGAAGATGAGCATGTTCTACTTGCTCAGAGATTCAAAATTACTAGCAAGAAGATTGTTGCTGCTAACAAAGGAAAGGCAAAGACCATTCATCAATTTGTTATTATCGAAGATCCAGATGAAGAGGTGCAAAGCTCTTCATCTTCTGAGAAAGAAGCTCTCGTTTCACTAAAGGAGAAGTTGCTTGCCAGTGCGTGTTGGGGTTTTTTCCAATTAAACCACCGCATGATCTATTGGATGTTCATTAACCCACGTTCATGAAAATCATAATTTTATGTTTCACGTATGTTTATACACGTCTAGCACAAATTACATGCATAGCAAATTTGAATCTAATAAAGCGGAAACATAGATATGAATTTACTTACAAATTGATAGACGGTATGTGGACAAGATTAAAGATCTAATCTTGTTGTTGAATGATGACACGATCAACACCCCTTTCTCCTCCACTGGATCGGCGGATCCTCCACAATATTCTACTTCAAGATCTTCTGTTGTATTCCCGGACTGAGTATCAGATACATAGTGGGCTGTATACTATTGATAGGGTTGTGGATTCTGTGGAGATCTTAAGAGACAAAAGAGGGATGAATAACAACTGTATAATTTCATCCCCCTCCCCTTAATTAAATAGGGAGGTGGGAGAAAATATCTTGCCCTAACTCTACTGGTTTTGGGCCTCTATCTCAAGTTCCATCTCTAGTCCACTTTCAGTCTATTTGGGCTACAACAGGGATCTAAAAGAATATTAAATTGGCCCATTAATTTATTTAATTTCCAATATCCGATAAACTTAGGATATAATTAAATAAATTAAGTATTACTTTTATTCCACTAAAGAAGTAATACTGACCTACCAATTTAATACATATTTGTGAATATGCTTTCTCCTTTAGTTTAGCCATTCCTCGTGTTTAAGATATAATGTTCGTTAATTAATTATGTCAGCCTCTGACAGCTATAATTAATCAACATCTAGAACCTTGAGTAGTACCATACAAGCTTTATCATGTACGGAATAAATTCCACCTGCAGAATTTCAACATGAACTTGTGTTCCCTCAAGGGAACATCATCAACCTGGCACACCAGGACACGGTGTTCATGCATATTGCATAGCACATCATGCATACACTATTATTACCCAAGATATCCAGTTTATTGATCCACGACAAGATCTCACCCATTGATGAATCAAAGCAATAAACAATGCACACATATGCTCGTCAATAAACATGAGTTCAGCATCCGAACTCTGTCGATCTTTATTTTCTCACTATCAGGGTTAGAGTAGAGAATAGAATCCTATTGTGATCCTCCTCAATACACTAACAAGTGTACTAGAATAATCAGTTAGTCAAGATAAACTAACTTATCAGATTATTCTACAGTGCACCGATGGTATGTTCAAGGCCATCTAAGCCATGAGCTATTTAATACAATACAATGTTCTGATGATATGATCTTATTATGTGTCTCCCCCACACCATATAATCTACAATATAAGTATATTGAACATTTCATAAAATAATTATATAAAATAATCTAAATGCAAACAGTGACTGCAATAACTTTCAATCCATATCATAATATCATCATAAAAGTATACAAGACATGTCTTCCAGTATACAAAACTAACAATCTCCCACTTATACTTAAAGCATGTCTTTCAAGCATAAAAACTTACTAGCTAACTCTCCAATCTAAACTATAGACTCAAACTGTGCCGACAGGTCTTCATCTCACTCCCATTTTTTCCACGTGACCATAGAAGGTCTTAGCTGGAAGTCTCTTCATGAATGAATTAGCTAGATTGTCCTCCGATACAATCCTGACCACCGCCATATCTCCTCTCTTAACGATTTTTCGTATAAGATGGTACTTTCTTTCTATGTGTTTACTTGCCTTATGGGCTATGGGTTCCTATGACTTGGCCACTGCACCAGAATTGTCACAGTATATCGTGATATTCTTGGGAAACTCAGGAACCACGCTCAAGACCAATAGGAAACTGCAGAGCCAGACAGCCTCTTTTGCAGCCTCGGAGGCAGCTACATACTCGGCTTCCATGGTGGAATCAGCAATGCATTTCTGCTTTATACTCATCCATTTAATAGCTCCGCCTCCTAATGTAAACACATAGCCCGAGGTAGATTTACTCTGATCTTTGTCGGATTGAAAATCTGAGTACTTATAACCCAAAGGTACTAGACTATCAGAGCAGTATACCAACATGTAATCTCGAGTCCTTTTAAGGTAATTGAGAATGTTTTTGACCGCAGTCTAGTGACCTTGTCTAGGGTTAGACTGATATCTGCTTACCATGCCAATAACATAGCATATATCAGGCCTAGTGTATAGCATGGCATACATTAAGCTTCCCATAGTCGAAGCATATGGTACTTTCTTCATTTCTTCTATCTCAAAATGTGTTTGGGGACACATTTCCTTGGATAGATGAATTCCATGCCTGAAATGTATAAAACCTTTCTTGGAATCTTGCGTGCCAAACCTAGCTAGCAATGTATCGATATAAGTCACCTGGGATAGACACAACATCCTTTTCTGGTGATCTCGAATGATTTTGATGCCAAGGACATGTCCGACTTCATCCAGATTCTTCATATCGAACTGCTCGGACAACCACACCCTAGTGTTCCACAATGTCTTCTTACTGTTTCAAATAAGCAGGATGTCGTCAACATAAAGTACAAGGAATACCACGATATTCCCGTCACATTTCTTGTACACACAGCTTTCATCCAGACTTTACACGAATCTATATGATTGGACAACCTCATCGAATTGGATGTTCCAAGATCTCGATACCTGCTTAAGTCCATAAATAGATCTCTTAAGCTTGCACACCAAGTGCTCTTGACCCTTAGCAATGAATCCCTCTGGTTTCTTCATATGGATGTTTTCATCAAGACTTCCATTTAGGAAAGCTATCTTGACATCCATTTGCCAAATCTCATAATCCAAATGAGTGGCAATCGGTAAGAGAATCCAGATTGAATTAAGCATGGCTACCGGTGAAAAGGTTTCCTCATAATCAATCCTTTCTTTCTGAGTGTACCTTTTCACCACCAATCTTACCTTGAAGGTTTCAACTTTCCCGTCAAGTCCTCTCTTGCATTTGTAGACCCACTTACAGCCGATGGATTTTACCCCATCAAGTGGTTCTACGAGCTCCAGACTTGATTGCAATCCATAGATCCAATCTCAGATTCCATTATAGTTTTCCAAGAATTTATATCTTTATCTTGAATTGCCTCATCATAGGTCCTGGGATCCAATTCATTTAGTCTCTCTGGGAAATCAGAACCCTCTTCCAAACCAATGAATCTATCGGGTTGGTGTACAACCCTCCCACTATGACGAAGCAGTTCCCGTACTTCTGTGACACGTTGTGCAGTGTTTGGTAGTACCTCTTTTTGTACAACTGGTGTAGGATTTGACCCTTCCCCTCTTAACTCCTCAGGGATGATTTGACTCATTGGTTTGTGGTTTATAACATAGTCTTCCTCTAAGAATCGAATATTAGTGCTGACAATGATCTTCTCATCCTTAGGACTATAAAATAAACCACCTTTCGTTCCTCTAGGATATCCAATGAATAGCCTCACATCAGTACGAAGAGCCAGCTTATCAGTTTTCTTATCCAACACGTGTGTTGGGCTATCCTAAATCCGAATATGGTTCAAACTGGGCTTTCGTCCAGTCCATAGTTCTATGGGTGTAGAAGGAACTGACTTTGATGGAACCAAGTTAAGAATGTAGGATGCTATTTCTAGGGCATATCCCCAGAATGAAATAGGCAACTCAGAATAACTCATCATCGATCTGACAATATCTAACAGAGTTCTATTCCTTCTCTCCACCACGCCATTCTGCTTAAGCGTTCCAGGCGCAGTCAACTGGGATGGAATCTCATTCTCTGCCATATAATCCCTAAATTCGCTTAAGAGGTACTCGCCACCACGATCAGAATGTAGTGACTTGATAGTTCTACCTGTTCGTTTCTCCGCTTCCACCTAAAACTCTTTGAATTTCTCAAAGCATTCAGACTTGCGACGTAACAGGCAGATGTATCCATATCTTGAGTAATCTTCAATCAAAGTGATGAAATACTCAAACCTTCCTCGAGCTTGAACTGACATAGGGTCGCATAGGTCAGAGTGAATCAAATCTAATAGCCCTTCAGATCAATTTCCTTTTGACTGGAAAGGATGCTTGGTCATCTTACCTTCCAAACAGGATTCACACAAAGGAAACGATTCCAGTACCAATGAAGACAATGGTCCATCATTTACAAGCTTTTATATCCTCTTAAGGTTGATGTGACCTAGTATTAGATGCTGACGCGTGGTCCTTTCGTGCTCCAAAAATAATTTATAACTCTTGTGCCCACAGTGAGCGTAGCCAACTAATGAGTACGTGGTTGATCCCATAGAGAGCTGTTGTGATTTTAACGCGCGATCATTTCGCGGTCAGAATAATTCTCAAGAGAGAGTTATCCCTATGCCCAAAGCAAGGCGTAGCAAGCTAATGTGAGTAAGGGTCGATTCCATGAGGAGCTGCGAATTCTATCTTCAAGTGTCACTTTTCCAAAAGGATTGAGAGTTGTTGTGGTCTCCGTACTTGTATTTAAAGACTATAAACTAAAATAACAAAACAAAACAAAACAAAATAAGATAGGAAAATATTAGTAGTAACTTATTCCGGATTAGAACTCAGATGTCGAACTTAACAAACACTTGACCGATCATGGGCACGCTGATTACTTATGCAAATTTAATTATCTGGTTAAAGGTACTGGATCTCTCTCAACGTACCCAATCTATTCTTTCAGTTTAGCTTAGGGGTGATCTCTCGTCCCCTAAACCCTAACTTGTTGCCCAACCCCAATCTTTCATATGATTGTAAACAACAAAGCAACTTTATTCCCTAGACAGACCTAGATTTACCTAGACGATGTTCTCTCAGATGCCCTCAGTACCCGTGATGTATTGCATCCCTTTATGACCAACACACAACTATGATTCATTGACCATTTATAGAGGTAGTGAACACAATTCTAATTAACGAGTGATCAGCCACGATTAACTAGCTTAGCCCACTGTATAATGCAATAAAGAAAATGATTACATAACGGAACCAGATTCACACAGTTTATGCCCATAAGCCTCATGGTTCTTATGTGTTCATTAAGTTCTTATCTTTGTTCAATCCGGAATAATGAGTCTAGTCGTTCATGCTAGACTTAGAACAATAATAATAACTAAAAGAAATAAAAAAAAAACATAAATTAAATGAAAAACTTACTTATATTAATTGCAAAAGAAATCCAACTCCAATGTTGGATTGAATAACATAAACAGGAAATCCTAAGTGTCTGCAGGCACAAGGCCCAAGACTGAATGCAGAAAATAAAATAAAACTAAAATAAAATAAAAGTGTTATGGTACATCGATTGTTGTTCATTTTCTGCCATGAAATCTACTTATAGAGGAGTACAAAGACAAGAGTAAACTCCTTGACAGGTCGGGGGATTCTTCCCTTATTTAGAAGATTCTGAGTCGCAGATTTTGTACTCACCGTGCCCTAGTAGCGCCGACATGCAACTTTCCTTGTAGAGCCGAGCATCCTTCTGGAAGCGTCAACTTGCCTTCCGCGGCTCCTCTTTCCTTCGGCGGCTAGGGTGCACTGCTCCTGCTGTAGCTGGTATTAGTTTTCCTTGTGCCAAGTCTCCTTTCCTTCTCCTCTTAATCACTCTAGGTTTGTTGTGGGCACGATCACGAACTTCTCCTTCAGCTTTTGCTGGAATTGTGGGCGATTTCCGCCAGGCTCGAGAGAGAGCTTTCCGCTGAGAAGTTGTTGTCCATCTTGGTATCATTGGCATCGTAATTCTCTCTAGAAGTGATTCTCCTGCCTCCTGCTGCCCCTTGTGCCCATTCTTGCTCTTTTCGACTAAAAAAAACACAAAAAAATAAAGGACGAAAGAACGAGAAAAAGACATAAAAACTCAAGAGAATTTGGACTTGTCAATTTCACCTTCTAGTAACCAGTCACAAAAAAGGGGTTTTGGTGTTGTCACTACAATGAATTAAATCTGCAAAAGGAAATTAAAGACAATATCAAATAACAGAAGCAACTGGCATTTGAACTTGAATTTGGTTTACATATAAAATAACTCGATCATGGGCACACTGATTTTCATACATGACAAATCACCCAGTTACGGAGACCGGATTCATCTCTGCGTCTCTTCATTCATCTTTTCATTTTAGACTTAAAAGCGATTCCTCGTCAATTAAATCCCTAATCAGTCACCACCTCTAGATCCCTCTAAAAGATGTAAGCAAACAGACAATAGTGTGCCCTAGACGAACCCAAATTTATTATATTTACCGATTCCTCATGTGCCCACAACAACCCATTGATTCCCTTATTATTATATGAACCAACATACAGTCACGATTTGCCAATTCAATTAATAGTGGTGTGCCCTCGTTACCTAACGAGTGATCATCTACATTGGGAATTTCAGACACACACTCATGTGGAACAAGTCACAAGAATCAACAGAAACCTATCATACATTACTATGCCCATTTTGGCCTCACGAGTCCAGATTTATATTCAAACCATTTTCATTGTTCAAATATCAGAATAAAAAGGTCTAGCCAAGCATGCTAGACATAATTAAAATAACAGAAATGAAAGACTTGATATAAATGAAAACTTACTGAATTAATTAGCAAAAATACTTAACTCCAACATTGAGTTTAATAACATAATCCTACGTCCAAAGGCTTAAGGCCTATTGGAATTGTTTATGCTGCTATGCAGCATACGAGAAAATAAAAATAGAAATTGTAGCAGTGTTTCTGACTATCCAAACTTGTATTCCCCAGCAATTAAAAATAGCTTAAATAGTTACATTTTCAAATTAGAGTTTCCCCAACAAGCCGGGGTCTTCGCTGGATTTCCGAACTCGGCGTACCCTCCCTGATCTATCTGGATAAGCTTCAGTTTGACCAAATCCCTATTTTTCCAGGATTGAGCTTATCTCTTCGTTGCAGTGCCTCCAAGAGTCCAGCTTATCACCAACTCTTCTTCGGATATGCAGCTATCCTCCACGTCTATCTCCTTTAACTGAATCCTGAATTTCTCACGAATGCCCATTCTGGCCTACTGTCGAGTCTGCACGAGCAAAGTGGGCACGGCATCATACAGTCAGCTTCATCCATCTCTGATATGCCCATTCCGCTACCCGAATGTAGGATGAACGCTGAAAGAAGTCCTCTGTGCCTCTAAATGAATATTAAGCTTGGATTTTGCTTGAATAACTGGGCATAAAATGCCCCTTTCGCCAGATTCGACCTCCGAAATGCCGCTTGACCTCATCCTGGGTCTTTTTGACTCAAAACACACTAAAAAGAACATTTATAACGAACAAAATGCCTATAAAAATACGAAATAAATGGACTTATCATACCCACACACTTTAGACATGATTGTCCTCAAGCATGGGATGCAACGCGTCTAGAAAAACAAAAGAAAAGAAAGGTAAAAAGAAACATACTCAAGACAAAGGCATGCAAATTCTAATCACTATAATTTTCGACCCACACTAAGTATTAAATATTAAAATTTTGATATTGATCAAAAAGCCATCCAAACTTAATTCCTAAGTCCTGAAAATTAACAACAAAAATTAGGGAATTTTAGCACAACAAATTTTGAAAATTTATTCTACAAATTTTCGAACACCATGAAGATTAAATATGGAAATTTGAAGAACATCCAATATCAATCCAAATAAATATTCATGAGGACCGAAAATTCTAGCAACATCAAAACTAGGATTTTTGAACTAAATCAAAAATCCATCCAAGTTTTGAAAACATAAAAATCGACACACATGCATATTTAAATCTGAAAAATTAAGAACTATAAATTTAACATTAAATTTAAATATATATGTCGAGTTTATGCAAGGATTAAAACTAGAACAGTGCCAAAACCCGCTCTGATAACAATTATTGGGTTTTTTCGAATTAAACCACTGCAGGATCTATTGGATGTTCAATAACCCATGTTCATGCAAATCATAATTTTATGTTTCACGTATGTTCATACACGTCTAGCACAAATTACATGCATAGCAAATTCGAATGTAATAAAGCAGAAACATAGATACGAATTTACTTACAAATTGATAGACGGTTTGTGGATAAGATTAAAGATCTAACCTTGTTGTTGAATGATGACACGATCGGCATCCCTTTCTCCTCCACAATATTCTACTCCGAGATGTTCTATTATATTCCTAGACTGAGTATCAGAAACAGAGGGGGCTGTATACTACTGATAGGGTTGTGGATTCTGTGGAGATCTTGAGAGACAAAAGAGGGTTAAATAATAGCTGTATAATTTCATCCCCCTTTCCCTAATTAAATAGGGAGGTGCGAAAAATTATCTTGTCCTAGTCCTACTGGGTTTGGGCCTCTATCCCAAGTTCCATCTTCAGTCCACTTTCAGTCTATTTGGCCTACAACAACAATCTAGAAGAATATTAAATTGGCCCACTAGTTTATTTAATTTTCAATATCCAATAAACTTAGGATATAATTAAATAAATTAAATATTACTTTTATTCCACTAAAGAAGTAATACTGACCTACCAATTTAATAAATATTACGAATATGGTTTCTCCTTTAGTTCAGTCGTTCCCCGTGTTTAAAATATAATGTTCGTTAATTAATTATGTCAGCCTCTGACAGCTATAATTAATCAACATCTAGAACCTTGAGTAGTACCACACAAGCTTTATCATGTATGGAATGAATTCCACCTGCAGGGTTTCAACATGAACTTATGTTCCCTCAAGGGAACATCATCAACCTGGCGCACCAGGACACAGTGTTCATGCATATTGCACGACACATCATGTATACACTATTATTACCCAAGATATCGAGTTTATTGATCCATGAAAGGATCTCACCAATTGATAAATCAAAGCAATAAATAATGCACACATATGCTCGCCAATAAACATGAGTTCAGAACCTGAACTCTGTGGATCTTTATTCTCTCACTATCAGGGTTAGAGTAGAGAATAGTATCCTATCATGATCCTCCTCAATACACTAACAAGTATACTAGAATAATCAGTTTGTCAAGATAAACTAACTTATCAGATTATTCTAGGGTGTACCAATGGTGCGTTCAGGACCATCTAAGCCGTGAGCTGTTTAATATAATACAAGGTTCTGATGATATGATCTTACCGTGTGTCTCCCCATACCATATCATCTACAATGTAAGTATATTGAATATTGCATAAAACAATTATATAAAATAATCTAAATGCAAACAGTGACTTCAATAACTTTCAATCCATATCACCATATCATCAAAAAAGTATACAAGACATGTCTTCCAGTATACAAAACTAACAGTGTGCAATACACAATAGAGCCGTTCACCGTTAGATCTCCTACTTTGGGAGGATCCATGGCTAAGAAAAAAAAGTAATACAAAAGTTAACCAAGGAAACTATCATTGTATCCACGTGGTCCCCGATGAACAAAAGTCAAGCTTTCAGTGAGATTTTGGGAAGCTTCATAAAGAGAGCTCAAGCTGGTAGGGAGACTAGATTAAAGACTGCTGCTGAAAAGAAGAAAGTGTTAGGGTTTTTTAGAATTAAACTACCACAGGATCTATTGGTTGTTCGTTAATCCATGTTCATGCATATCATAATTTTATGTATCATGTATATATTAATCTCGCCTAGTCCTAATTACATGCAAAGCATATTCGAATCTAATAAAGCAAAAGAATGAGTAGTGATCGGCGCCCCCTTGCTTGATATTCCACTCCAAGATCTTTTGTTGTATTCTCGGACCGTGTCTTAGATACATGGTGGTTTGTATTCAACTAATATTGGTGTGGAATCTATGGAGAACAAGAGAGACTAGAGGGCTTAAAAATTTCACTTAAAATTTTCGTCCCCCTCTCTTAATTAAATAGAGAGAGTGGTGAAATTTTTCTGTCCTAACCCTACTGGGTTTAGGCCTCTATCTCAAGTTCCATCTCCAGTCCACTTCAGTCTAATTGGGCTACAACAGGGATCTAGAAGAATATTAAAGTAGCCTGCTAATTTATTTAATTTCTAATATCCAATAAACGTAGGATATAATTAAATAAATTAAATATTACTTTCATTCCACTAAAGAAGTAATACTGACTTACCAATTTAATATATGTTTGTGAATATGCTTTCTTCTTTAGTTCAACTATTCCCCGTGTATAAGATATAATGTCCATTAATTAATTATGTGAGCATCTGACAGCTATAATTAATTAATATCTAATACCTTGAGTAGTACTACACAAGCTTTATCATGTATGAAATAAATTCCACCTGCAGGGTTTCATATGAACTTGTGTTTCCTCAAGAGAACATCATCAACCTAGCGCACCAGGGCACAGTGCTTATATATATTGCATGACGCATCATATATGCAAATGCTATCACCCAAAATATCGAATTTATTGATTCTTTAAAAGAACCTCACTCATTGATAGATCAAAGCAATAAATACTGCACATATATGTTCGTCAATAAATAAGAGTTGAGGACCCGAACTCTGTGGATCTTTGTTCTCTCACTTATAAGGTCAGAGTAGAGAACAGTATCCAATCATGATCGTCCTTAATATACTAACAGATGTATTAGAATAATCAGTCAGTCAAGATAAACTAATTATTAGATTATTCTATGGTGTACCGATGATATGTTCAATACCATCTAAATTGTGAGCCTTTTAATACCATACAAGTATCTGATGATATGATCATACCGTGTGTTCTTCCATACCATATCATCTACAATGTAAGTATATTGAATATGCATAAATAATTATATATAATAATATAAATGCAAACAGTGACTGCAATAATATTCAATCTATATCATCACATCATCAGAAAAGTATACAAAGACATGTCTTCCAGTATACAAAACTAACAGAAAGTTCACAAAGAAGTTCATGAACATGTTGGTGGACATTTCAGAAAACTAGAAATCATTCAAGAAGAATGTACTTCTTCTGCTAGTCTTTTTTTTTGGATCAATGTTTCATGCTTAACTTTAGGATAAGGTGAAGAAAAAGAATGTGATTTCGGAGATGAGGATAGATACCTTAATTTTGATCGAGACGGGTATCTACGCCTTAGTTGAGGCTACCAGATTACTTCAAACAGTTTTGAGGATTGGAAAATTCGTTCCGATGCTTGTGAGTGAATTCTAATGCAATCTAACTAAGAATATGGATGATCTTAGTTCTCAAAATTTTTCAAAAGATTTTATCAGAGGAGAGATGATAGAGTTCTCTTCTAGCTTGATCAATGCTTCCATTGGGTCCGATGTTGAGGGGGAGCTTGAAGAAATTGAGGATTGGAGAGTTATTGCTGCTAAACTCATAAATGGTGAGTATGATTATTAGCTATCCAACCCACAGACTATCTCTACAAGTAAGCTGTCTGCGATCTACAAAGCCCTATCCAGAATTGCCATTCACAATTGGGTGCCAACCACCCACCGCACTGTAGTGAACCAGAATCAGGAAAGGTTTCTGTTCCATGTTGGAATAAGTAGGTGATTTAGCTTTGGAGAGTTTTTCAACAATAAGGTCTTAAGCTTGGTTGAAAGTGAGCTAATCAAGGCTCCAAATGTCTATCCCGTTTTGATATATGGGATCATTCCGAAGCAAAAGAAGGATGTTACTACCAAGATGGACTCTGTAGTAAAGCCAAAAAATTCATTAGGAATGAAGGTTTCCTCTGATCTGCCTTCCTCTATAAAAGACCACATTTGAGCTCAACTTCAGAGAATCAAAAGCTCAAAGAAGTCTTCAGATCAAGCATCAACATCTCGTTCCTCCATAATCTCTGTACAATAAAAAATAATATCTCACCTAAAGGATTGTGTTGTGTTTTATGCTCAAAAAGTTTTAAAGCATGCTGCTGAAAGGATAAATGTTTAAAAACTTCTTCATGAACTTCTTCAATCTGAAGAGTTTTCAAAGCCTTCTGGTTCTGAAGATCATCATATACAGACCTTGGCTGAAACAACAGTTAAGAAAAGTGAAGATATACTTATTGAAAAAGGCAATATGGTAGCTGAAGAGAAGCATGATGAAGAAGAAGAGGCATTCGAAGATGCTAAAAAGGTTAAGGCAGAGGCTGATGAACAAGAGAAAGAAAATGATGATGATCCTGAAGAGCAAAAGGAAGGAGCTAAAGCTGAAGCTGTAGAAGATGAGTTCGAGTCTGCACATGAGGATGAACAATCTGATGCAGATAAATCTGACTGAAGAAATCCTAGCATAATGCTCCCTTGCCTTATATCTGCAGGAAAATAGGGGGAGTATATTTCATTTTCAAAAATTCTCTCTAAACTCTGATTTCATTTTTTAATGCTCTTTACTTTGAGCCTTAGTTTAATTTTGTGAAGCTCTTTACTTTGAGCTTTGTTATAATGTAAACATGTTGTAATCGCCTCATCTAAAAAATAGTACACCATTTCGCACTCATCCACCCTGTTGCTTATGTCTTTACTGATCTGATAACATGTTTGTTAATGATCTTCATTGCTCTGATAAAAATTTAAAAGAAAACGAAAATAAAATAAAATAAAATAAAAGAAAGAAAAATAGAGCTAAAGTTCTTAACAAAGTTCGTGAAGATCTAGGTGGATGTTCCTGCTGTTGATGGAGTTACACTTGCAAAAATGAAAGAGCTGATTTGCCAATAGATAAAGACAAATAGGGAGATTGTTAGTGCTATACCTTGCACTAAACAGAGATATATCACTGAGGAGGAGATTGTTAATGCCATTATGTGCACTAATCATTTTTTATCAAGTGTTCTACTTTGCACTTGCTATAGTGATTGATTGTCATTGATCTTTATGGCATAGAATCATCACTAAGGATTTAGTTTTTTCAAGTACATTTGTTGTTCTAGAAAACGTTCGTAAAGATGTAAATGAACATGATCTTGATCTCAATGAAGACAGCTTAAGTATGAAGATTGGATTGAGCTGAAGATGAAGACGGTTGTGCATCGAGACACACCTCAGATTGTTCAACACACTAAGCTAGAAGTTAGTTTGTAAACATACAAGATATTCCACTAAGCTACCTGATGTGAAGGTTCAGATATCAACAATTTTCATTGGAATATTCGTAAATGTTTGCATGAACATTCATTGTCCAGATTGTTCTTGCAAGATCATTGAAGTTGTTCGAAGTTTCCAACCAAGATGAGATTCAAGATCATTCTAAAATATGCCTTATTCAGCTTGAAGAGCACATGATTGAAGTCAAAGGCATACTTCTAAAGATGGAAGAATTCTAACTTGGCTAGTCGTAGGTTTTAGTTTCAATAAAGAAAGTTTCCTTATCAGATTCAGATTAGGATTAGGACTTCTGTTTCTTTGTTGAGGCTATATTGTAATCTATAAATAGCCTAGGATACAGGCCTGTTAGAAATGACTTGGGACACCGAAACAGACCAAAAGAACTGAAGAGATACATTCTGTAAGAGCTCTACATTGTTTAAAATCCACATAGGTTTCGATTATCAATGTTACACTAGAGATTTCCTGTGGTAACTAGATTGGTAAAAATATATATAGGCTGTGGGAGGATCTCATAGTTCAATCCATTAAAAGAGGGTGTTCGGGTAGAATGGGTATTGAGTGACGGGAGGTCAGCTGCATGTAAGATCCATAGTAAACGATACATCGGAGTAGATGATTGCATTTGTTTCTCACGGATCTGACAAGTCCCTCTGACATAGATCAGTTGATCAAAGAGAGTTACCAATCTCTTGTGTGCTTTACTTTTTGCTGTTCAATTCAAGTTCATTACAACAGTCATGTACATTATAGTGAACTTTATCTAACAACGTTCGAGAACGTCTTTGAGAACATTTGCAAAACATATACCTCACACTGTGTGTAGTTTCATAAGTAATAAAAGAAATTGAAGGAAAAATAAAATTACAATTTATTGTATATAGTATATAGTCTATCTTATATGTTTAGATATAACTTATAATATATTAATATATAAGTAATAAAGGAAAAAAGAACAAAAGTCCATAATATTGACAAAATAATACTCATTAAATATTAAATATGAAATGAAACCAATTATATTAAACTAACATTGTCGAAATTAAGAAATTGAATGTTCAAAAAAAAATCACGCAATAAAAGAAATTAAAGAAAAAATAAAATTAATTAAAAATAGATAGTATATATAGTCCATTTTAGATTCTTAGTTATAACTTATAATATTAATATATAAAGTAATAAAGAAAAACCTTAACAAAAATTAAGACTAATATTGACAACCTCAATTCATTAAATAATAAATATAAAATGAAATGAATTATATTAAAACTATTATAATCGAAATCGAATGCTCAAAAACTACTAATAATAATATAGGAATATGACTATTGACTTATAACTTTCATATTTCAATCACATTATAGATCATATCAAGCTCGAACCTAATTGTTATAGATCAAGTCAAATCCAACCCTAAAAAAAAATTAAAATAGGCTTGCATTATACATAAATGAGCCCCGTGGATGGCGAAAAATCAAATATTATATATAATATTTTTATTAATTTTTATATATTTATTTAGTTTTGGAATCATATAAAATCCAAAATTAAATAAAATATTTAAATAATAAAAATATTATTATATGATAAATATCAAGAGTTTTTTGCACTAAGTAAATATCTTTCAAAAGATATATATCAATTTCTAACAGCCAATGAAATAATGTCATGCCAGCCCTAGATCTCTCTCTCTCTATAACTATAAATAGGGTCTCCATATCAGTTGAAAATCACACCGGAAGTCAAATTGAAGAGCTCAAGAAGTTGGAGAAAAATTGTCTACGAAGTTCTCTCCAATATTCAAGCCGTTCTTCCCCAGAGTCATCTCAAATCCAGCGTCCGATCCGGAATCAAGGTTCTGAAACCCTCCAGATGACGTTATAAAGTTCCAATATCGAAGGTGTTCTAGCAAGATTCAAGTCGTTCTTCATCAGAATCACTTCAAATCTAACGTTCAATCCAGAATCAAGGTTGTCGGCCCCCGGGTAATGTTATCAAGTGCAGATACCAAGTAAAAGAATATAAATGATATAAATCTTCCCCGAAAACTTCGAAGACCAAATCCAAACAATAAGTCAAAGAAGATCAATGATACAAATCTTCCCCGTTTGAAGATCAAGTTTTAAAGAGAAGAATCAGAAAAAAAATAGAGATTGGATCCGTGAAATTACATTTTGATCAAAAAATCAACTGAATTGTACACTGTTTTGTGTTTTACCAAATTAAACAAAAAATTTGTGTTATAAATTTTGGTACGCCCAGTGGGACCATCTCTACCTCTCATCTCTTCTCTTTATCAATTTTCTCAAATATAAAGATGTCTACAACTCTGAAAGAGCAAGAAACAAATGATGGGGGTAAACTTTTTGAGGAATCTCCAAGTGAAAAAGAAAAAAAAGGACTATAAATCTTGCCATGTGCTTATTCAAGTCTTCTAATACATGTCACGGTCCATGAAAAGAAGGGCAATGCTCCTTGATAAGAGCCTAAACTATCTTCCAAAGCTCCTTGATAAGAGCCAAAACTATCTAAAGTGTTCAAAATACAAACGCTCCTTGGTAAGAGTTTAAATTATATTCTAAAGCTGCTTGATAAGAGCTAAAACTATCTAAATTCTTCAAGAAATACCAAGACTCATTGACACGAGTATAAAAGGTCTACTAATTCAAATTCAAGACTCCTTAACATGAGTATAGAATGTTTATAAATTCAAGTTCAAATTCAAATTCAAGACTCCTTGACACGAGTATAAAATGTCTACAAAGTAAAATTTAAATCAAAGACTCATTGACACGAGTATAAAATGTCTATAAATTCAAATTCAAGACTCCTTAACATGAGTATAAAATGTTTACAAATTCAAGTTCAAATTCAAATCCAAGACTCTTTGACACGAGTATAAAATGTCTACAAAGTCAAATTCAAATCAAAGACTCATTGACACGAGTATAAAAGGTCTACACATTCAAATCCAAGACTCTTTAACATGAGTATAAAATCTTTACAAATTCAAATTCAAACTCAATACTCCTTGATACGAGTATAAAATGTTTACAAATCCAAATTCAAATCAAAGACTCACGGACACGTGTATAACATGCCTACAAATTCAAATTCAAGTTGAAGGCTCCTCGATATGAGCATAAACGATCCAAGTTCAAGAACGCTCCTTGATAAGAGCCAAAACTATCTAAACTTTTCAATAAATGCCATGTACTCCTTGACACGAGTATAAAATGTCTACAAATTGAAATTCAAGTACTCACGGACACGAGTATAAAAGGTCTACAAAGTCCAAATTCAAGTTGAAGGCTCCTCGATATGAGCATACACTATCGAAGTTCAAGAAAGTTCCCTAATACGAGCATAAACTCTAAATTCAAATTCAAATTGAAGACTCCTTGATATCAGTATAAACTATCTAATAAATTCAAATTGAAGAACTCTTGAATATGAGTATAAACTATTGATAAGTTTAATTTCAGGAACTCCTTGATACGAATATAAACTATCTGATAAATTCAAGTTCAAGACTCCTTGATACGAGTTTAAACTATCTGATCAGCTTTCGAGACTCATTCATTTCAATAGACAAGTCGTCCATGAACAAGTCTCAAGGGGACATTTGTAGATGGCGAAAAATCAAATATTATATATAATATTTTTATTGATTTTTATATATTTATTTAGTTTTGGAATCATATAAAATCCAAAATTAAATGAAATATTTAAATAATAAAGATATTATTATATGATAAATATCAAAAGTTTCTGGCACTAAGTAAATATCTTTCAAAAGATATATATCAATTTCAAACAGCCAATGAGATAGTGTCACGCTAGTCCTAAATCTCCCTCCCTACAACTATAAATAGGGGCCTCCATATCAGTTGAAAATCACACCGGAAGTCAAATTGAAGAGCTCAAGAAGTTGGAGAAAAATTCTCTATGAAGTTCTCTCCAACATTCAAGCCTTCTTCACTGGAGTCATCTCAAATCCAGCGTCCGATCCGGAATCAAGATTCTGAAACCCTCCAGACGACGTTATAAAGTTCCAATATCCAAGGTGTTCTTGCAAGATTCAAGTTATTCTTCGTCAGAATCACTTCAAATCTAACGTTCAATCCGGAATCAAGGTTGTCGGCCCTTGGTTAATATTATCAAGTCCAGATACCAAGTCAAAGAAGATCGATGATACAAATCCTCCCCGAAAACTTCAAAGACTAAATCCAAACAACAAGTCAAAGAAGATCGATGATACAAATCTTCCCCGAAAGCTTTGAAGACCGTTTGAAGATCAAGTTTTAAAGAGAAGAATCAGAAAAAAATAGAGATTGGATCCGTGAAATTACATTTTGATCCGAAAATCATCTGAATTGTACACTGTTTTTGTGTTTTACCAAAGTAAACAAAAACTTTGTGTTACAAATTTTTTTGGCACGCCCAGTGGGACCATCTCTACCTCTCATCTCTTCTCTTCATCAATTTCCTCAAACATAAAGATTTCTACAACTCTGAAAGAGCTAGAAACAAATGATGAGGGGCAAACTTTTTGAGGAATCTCCAAGTGAAAAAGAAAAAAAAAATGACTATAAATCTTGTCATGTGCTTATTCAAGTCTTCTAATACATGTCACGGTCCATGAAAAGAAGGGCAATGCTCCTTGATAAGAGCCTAAACTATCTTCCAAAGCTCCTTGATAAGAGCCAAATCTATCTAAACTCTTCAAAATGCAAACGCTCCTTGGTAAGAGCTTAAATTATCTTCTAAATCTCCTTGATAAGAGCCAAAACTATCTAAATTCTTCAAGAAATACCAAGACTCATTGACACGAGTATAAAAGGTCTCTAAATTCAAATTCAAATCAAAGACTCATTGACACGAGTATAAAATGTCTACAAATTCAAATCCAAGATGCCTTAACATGAGTATAAAATGTTTACAAATTCAAGTTCAAATTCAAATCCAAGACTCCTTGACACGAGTATAAAATGTGTACAAAGTAAAATTCAAATCAAAGACTCATTGACACGAGTATAAAATGTCTACAAATTCAAATTTAAGACTCCTTAACATGAGTATAAAATGTTTACAAATTCAAGTTCAAATTCAAATACAAGACTCCTTGACACGAGTATAAAATATCTAAAAAGTCAAATTCAAATCAAAGACTCATTGACACGAGTATAAATGGTCTACACATTCAAATCAAAGACTCCTTAATACGAATATAAAATATTTACAAATTCAAATTGAAACTCAATACTCCTTGATACGAGTATAAAATGTCTATAAATCCAAATTCATCTAAACTTTTCAATAAATGCCATGTACTCCTTGACACGAGTATAAAATGTCAATAAATTCAAATTCAAGTACTCATGGACACGAGTATAAAAGGCCTACAAATTCCAAATTCAAGTTGAAGGCTCCTCGATATGAGCATAAACTATCTAAGTTCAAGAAAGCTCCTTAATACGAGCATAAACTATCCATGTCAAACATATTGAAGGCTCCCTGATATGAGCATAAACTACCTAAATTCAAATTCAAATTGAAGACTCCTTGATATTAGTATAAACTATCTAATAAATTCAAATTGAAGAACTCTTGAATATGAGTATAAACTATTCACAAGTTTAATTTCAGGAACTCTTTGATACGAGTATAAACTATCTGATAAATTCAAGTTCAAGACACCTTGATACGAGTTTAAACTATCTAATCAGTTTTCGAGACTCATTCATTTCAAACCACAAGTCATCCATGAACAAGTCTCGAGGGGACATTTGTAGATGGCGAAAAATCAAATATTATATATAATATTTTTATTGATTTTTATATATTTATTTAGTTTTTGAATCATATAAAATCCAAAATTAAATAAAATATTTAAATAATAAAGATATTATTATATGATAAATATCAAGAGTTTTTGGCACTAAGTAAACTAGTATGTCTCCCGCGCGATGCGCGGTACTATTTTATTTTATAATATATAATTGAAAAATTATGTAACACCCCAGATTTTTTATTAAGGTTTATAGGATTCTTAATGATAATTAAGAAGTTAAGGAAGAAATTTAATTAAGGTTAATTAAGGTCAGATGTCAGTCACGACTTTAAGGGTCAGTTTTCGTGAAAATCATCTTTTCGGAAAATTTGATCTTAATTATTTTATGGCCATTCGTGGTCTCGTTAGAAAGTTTTTAACTCAAGGAGTATGCCGGTATTTTCGGATTTTAATTTTGAAGTCAATTGAGTATCCGGTGATGAAAAGCATATTTAAAGGATGAAGGAATAGTAACTTTTGCGTGCGTTCATGTTTTGAGAAATTTATGAAATCCTCCTCGTTGATTCGAGTCTAGTTCTGTCAGGCCCCACTTACGGGAAATGACCCAAAGATTCCGTTGGCGTTCACCGATTACCATTCTGAGATTAATCGAACGCTCGAGAGTAAAATCTGTCAGTTTGAGTGAATGGTAAAAAGTAATTCCAAAAAGGGAATCTTTGCTCGTCTTTCTTCTGATGACCCCGTCTTTTTCACGAATCAAGTTGGTTCACTATTATTCGAGCCAACGAGTCTCTCAGTATTTTTAGATTTCGTGTCTGAAGTCATTTGGACCTCGACATCGAATAAAGCAGCTTTTAAGCGAACCCGGGGTAACTTTTGCAGTATTATTGCACTGAAGTGGCTTCCCCTGGAAGCCAAAGTTTTTCCTATAAATACAAGCCCACCCCCTTTGCATTCATTTTCTCTTTTTCATCCATTTCACTTGATAGAGAGTGGGAAAGCTCGTGAGAGCCGAGAAAGTTTTGTCAAAGTAAAAAGCGTTCTTCGTGAGTGTTCTGCGAGACGACGAGCGGAGTGGCATGGAAGGGATGCGGTGAGGGAAGGTGCTAGGGGCGCCGTTGGGTTGTAGCGGGCGGCTCTACCGCCGTTGTAACTCGACGAGACGCCGAGCTAGCCACCTTCCTTCGACGCACCTAACCCCGTCCATTCTTGTTCGTCGGTCTCGATCTCCATTTCTTTTCCGTCTTTAAATTCCGCATTTACTTTCCGTTCTCCACTTTCTTCATTATTGCTCGTTTACCTTCCGTCTAAGTTGTATTTCAATTTTTATTGAAGTTCCAAGTTAATAACGTTTACGTTATATTTCTCGTTTTATTCCTATCGTTATTATTCTTGAGATTAGCCTCGTTTATTCCGTTAAATTCCGTTTTAGCTATATTTAAAGATTTCGTCGTTATTTTAAATATTTAAAGAGGATTATCGTGTTTATGTCGTTATAATGCCAAAATTCTTTTTAAGTTAAAGCATGTTGTTGCATGTTAATTTCAAGTACGTTGTTTTAAAGAAATTTCGGGTTAAATGTTCTTCATGTTCTTCGTGTTTGTGGAAAGAATTAACGAACACGAAGAACCCCGTTGAAGATCGCCCAGAACTGGGCTAGAGAGAGAGAGGAAAGAGAGCCCCGCGGAGGGAGAGTGCGCCGCCGCGCCACGCCCCCCTCGGCCGCCCCGAGCCCGCCGGGGTTGAGGAGCCCATCGGGGCAAGGGCAGCCCGCCGGCGCACCCTGCCCCGCGGTGGGGGGGATCCTGCCGGTGCCCATGTGCGCCGCGGTGGCCCCCCCTTCCCCGTGTTGTTTCACACTGATTCTTTTTCCGGCTATATTTGTACCCTCTTTTCAAGGCTTTCGAGTTGTGTTTTTCCAATCTAATCCCGAGTTATTCTATGTTTAATTTAAGAAGATTTTCAAGTTAATTCTGAGTTATTTCAAATAAACTTTTCAAGTTAAATCCGTCTAAATTCGAGTATCGAAAAATAAATTCTCCAAGTAAATTCTTCTCGAATTTTATGAAGTCATTAAGTCGTGCAATCTGTATTTAAGTCTTAGATTTTAGTCCTCGTGTTAGATGTCGCTATTTCTCGCTTTAGATAGTCGATTTCTTAAAAAGAGGTCGCTAAGTCGATGATTCGACTTTTGTAGGAGGAAGTGAGCATCGTAGGAAATCGGAGAAGGATCTTCAGCTCGTTGCTTCATCTTCTATCCAGTAATCGAGGTGGGTAAATTTATACTCATCTAAAGTTTGAGCTAATAATCTCTAGAAGCATATAGGGCAAATGAAACATCCAATAAAGCATTTTTGCTCTGCCTGATCGATCTCTGTACAAGGAAGGGAGGAAAGGAAGATATTATGTTTTAATTGAGCTCTTGAGCATGCTTAGAAATGCTAGAAATATTAAAGTATTGTTTATGCTTAGCACGGGATGTTTAGAATCGTCTTTTGTTGAAATTCGTATTTATTTACATTCAACTCCTTGCATTTGAATAATTATGCTGTGATAAGGCTCGTAAGTTAAGAATTAAGGATTGCCTTGTAAGCCAAAGCTTTTCCTATAAATACAAGGCCACCCCCTTTGCATTCATTTGCTCTTTTTCATCCATTTCACTTCATAGAGATTGGGAAAGCTCGTGAGAGCCGAGAAAGTTCTGTCAAAGTAAAAAGCGTTCTTCGTGAGTGTTCTGCAAGACGACGAGCGGAGTGGCATGGAAGGGATGCGGTGAGGGAAAGTGCTAGGGGCACCGTTGGGTTGTAGCGGGCGATTCTACCGCCGTTGCAACTCGACGAGACGCCGAGCTAGCCACCTTCCTTCGACGCACCTAACCCCGTCCATTCTTGTTCGTCGATCTCGATCTCCATTTCTTTTTCCGTCTTTAAATTCCGCATTTACATTCCGTTCTCTACGTTCTCCACTTTCTTCATTATTGCTCGTTTACCTTCCGTCTAAGTTGTATTTCAATTTTTATTGAAGTTCCAAGTTAATAACGTTTACGTTATATTTCTCGTTTTATTCCTATCGTTATTATTCTTTAGATTAGCCTCGTTTATTCCGTTAAATTCCGTTCTAGCTATATTTAAAGATTTCGTCGTTATTCTAAATATTTAAAGAGGATTATCGTGTTTATGTCGTTATAATGCCAAAATTCTTTTTAAGTTAAAGCATGTTGTTGCATGTTAATTTCAAGTACGTTGTTTTAAAGAAATTTCGGGTTAAATGTTCTTCATGTTCTTCGTGTTTGTGGAAAGAATTAACGAACACGAAGAACCCAGTTGAAGATCGCCCAGAACTGGGCTAGAGAGAGAGGGAAAAGAGAGCCCCGCGGAGGGGGAGTGCGCCGCCGCGCCACGCCCCCCTCGGCCGCCCCGACCCCGCCGGGGTTGAGGAGCCCATCGGGGCAAGGGCAGCCCGCCGGCGCACCCTGCCCCGCGGTGGGGGGGATCCTGCCGGTGCCCATGTGCGCCGCGGCGGCCCCCCCTTCCCCGTGTTGCTTCACACTGATTCTTTTTCCGGCTATATTTGTACCCTCTTTTCAAGGCTTTCGAGTTGTGTTTTTCCAATCTAATCCCGAGTTATTCCAAGTTTAATTTAAGAAGATTTTCAAGTTAATTCTGAGTTATTTCAAATAAACTTTTCAAGTTAAATCCGTCTAAATTCGAGTATCGAAAAATAAATTCTCCAAGTAAATTCTTCTCGAATTTTATGAAGTCATTAAGTCGTGCAATCTGTATTTAAGTCTTAGATTTTAGTCCTCGTGTTAGATGTCGTTATTTCTCGCTTTAGATAGTCGATTTCTTAAAAAGAGGTTGCTAAGTCGATGATTCGACTTTTGTAGGAGGAAGTGAGCATCGTAGGAAATCGGAGAAGGATCTTCAGCTCGTTGCTTCATCTTCTATCCAGTAATCGAGGTGGGTAAATCTATACTCATCTAAAGTTTGAGCTAATAATCTCTAGAAGCATATAGGGCAAATGAAACATCCAATAAAGCATTTTTGCTCTGCCTGATCGATCTCTGTACAAGGAAGGGAGGAAAGGAAGATATTATGTTTTAATTGAGCTCTTGAGCATGCTTAGAAATGCTAGAAATATTAAAGTATTGTTTATGCTTAGCACGGGATGTTTAGAATCATCTTTTGTTGAAATTCGTATTTATTTACATTCATCTCCTTGCATTTGAATAATTATGCTGTGATAAGGCTTGTAAGTTAAGAATTAAGGATTGCCTTGTAAGCCAAAGCTTTTCCTATAAATACAAGGCCACTCCCTTTGCATTCATTTGCTCTTTTTCATCCATTTCACTTCATAGAGATTGGGAAAGCTCGTGAGAGCCGAGAAAGTTCTGTCAAAGTAAAAAGCGTTCTTCGTGAGTGTTCTGCAAGACGACGAGCGGAGTGGCATGGAAGGGATGCGGTGAGGGAAAGTGCTAAGGGCACCGTTGGGTTGTAGCGGGCGACTCTACCGCCGTTGCAACTCGACGAGACGCCGAGCTAGCCACCTTCCTTCGACGCACCTAACCCCGTCCATTCTTGTTCGTCGATCTCGATCTCCATTTCTTTTTCCGTCTTTAAATTCCGCATTTACATTCCGTTCTCTACGTTCTCCACTTTCTTCATTATTGCTCGTTTACCTTCCGTCTAAGTTGTATTTCAATTTTTATTGAAGTTCCAAGTTAATAACGTTTACGTTATATTTCTCGTTTTATTCCTATCATTATTATTCTTGAGATTAGCCTCGTTTATTCTGTTAAATTCCGTTCTAGCTATATTTAAAGATTTCATCGTTATTCTAAATATTTAAAGAGGATTATCGTGTTTATGTCGTTATAATGCCAAAATTCTTTTTAAGTTAAAGCATGTTGTTGCATGTTAATTTCAAGTACGTTGTTTTAAAGAAATTTCGGGTTAAATGTTCTTCATGTTCTTCGTGTTCGTCGAAAGAATTAACGAACACGAAGAACCCAGTTGAAGATCGCCCAGAACTGGGCTAGAGAGAGAGAGGAAAGAGAGCCCCGCGGAGTGGGAGTGCGCCGCCGCGCCACGCCCCCCCCGGCCGCCCCGAGCCCGCCGGGGTTGAGGAGCCCATCGGGGCAAGGGCAGCCTGCCGGCGCAGCCTGCCCCGCGGCGGGCGGGATCCTGCCGGCACCCATGTGCGCCGCGGCGGCCCCCCCTTCCCCGTGTTGTTTCACACTGATTCTTTTTCCGGCTATATTTGTACCCTCTTTTCGAGCCTTTCGAGTTGTGTTTTTCCAATCTAATCCCGAGTTATTCCAAGTTTAATTTAAGAATATTTTCAAGGTAATTCCGAGTTATTTCAAATAAACTTTTCAAGTTAAATCCGTCTAAATTCGAGTATCGAAAAATAAATTCTCCAAGTAAATTCTTCTCGAATTTTATGAAGTCATTAAGTCGTGCAATCTGTATTTAAGTCTTAGATTTTAGTCCTCGTGTTAGATGTCGTTATTTCTCACTTTAGATAGTTGATTTCTTAAAAAGAGGTCGCTAAGTCGATGATTCGACTTTTGTAGGAGGAAGTGAGCATCGTAGGAAATCGAAGAAGGATCTTCAGCTCGTTGCTTCATCTTCTGTCCAGTAATCGAGGTGGGTAAATCTATATTCATCTAAAGTTTGAGCTAATAATCTCTAGAAGCATATAGGGCAAATGAAACATCCAATAAAGCATTTTTGCTCTGCCTGATCGATCTCTGTACAAGGAAGGGAGGAAAGGAAGATATTATGTTTAAATTGAGCTCTTGAGCATGCTTAGAAATGCTAGAAATATTAAAGTATTGTTTATGCTTAGCATGGGATGTTTAGAATTGTCTTTTGTTGAAATTCGTATTTATTTACGTTCATCTCCTTGCATTTGAATATTTATGCTGTGATAAGGCTCGTAAGTTAAGAATTAAGGATTGCCTTGTTAGGGTAACGTTAAATCCCTTATAGGCCAAGATTATGCTTTATTAAAGGACTAGCCCTTAGACGTTGCTCTAAGATTGGTTTTGCTAGCAAGATTAAGGAAGAAAGGAACTTAGCATTTCGCTTAAGCAGGAATTGAGCTCACAACTTTTATATGGAGTCACTGCTGGGTTAATTCCCTCGTAAACTTGTTTGGATATTTGAGGTAACCCCTCTTCTATCTTATGGCATGCCTAAGGGTATAGTTTACATCAGGTTTGAGCCAAGGTTGGGCCCAAAGATAAAGAAAAGGTTTTGCGGATATGGAGAGGGCTTTTGCGTTTTGCTCTCCATATACTGCCAGTTCATTGTTGGATATTTCACAAGTTATTAAAGAAGCTTTCATTAAAACCCACTGAGTACATTAGTGCTCACACCCTCTTTTTTTAAATGTTTTCAGGTTGAGATGCCGAGGATGATGGTGGCTGTGGATGTGGGTTGGCTGCCAAGATTGTTTGCTATTATATAAGTTTCTTTGAAATCCCATTATGTGTTCTGCTACTCTGATTAACTCTTTCTAAATTCCGTTCAAAGTTCTATTATGGTTATTCGAGACTCTAAGAATATTCTCAGACATGATTACACATATATAAGACGCATATTAAGTTTATTTCCGCTTTCCGAGTATGTTTTCCTTTCGCCTATAAAAGGGCATATGCTTGTTGGTATCTGATTAGATAGCCGTTTTATTCCGCTAAAGCATATTTCCTTCTTAATCAAGTAAACCCGAGTATCATCATCTATCTTCAAAGTGTACCTTTACTCTTAAACTTCTTCGTTAATCTTCTAACTTTACTCATTAAATTCCTTAATAACACCCCGTCCCCATTCGTTAATCCCTATCTCGGGACCGGGCTGTTACAAATTAAAAGCAAAACTTGATCATACTTAGATATATATTTGCAATACGCGCGTAAATAAGTGCGGGGAACAAACATATAAAAAATTTAAATAGAGTAACAAATCCAAAAACTGAAACGAATCACCGTGACCTTTCATTCATCGTCGTCAACTATAAATTCTTCCCCACTTTTTTCATAAATATAAACAATAATTAGCATAATTATTTAGACTAACAAATATCATCTTGGAGTAAATAATAAGCATTCTATAAAAAATGGTGCAAAATAAATTAATTGGGCATATATTATTTATAGTTGTATAATCAAAATTTGTACCGGAAAATTTAATCTGATTTAAAATATACAAAAATATCCAAAAATATCCAACAAACATGTATGTGCAAACTTTTTTTTTATGCGATTGTGATTTGAAATGACATATATATTTTTATATTTTGATTAATTAGAAGTGAAAGTTAATATTATTTAAATAGAATATAAAAATACTAAAAAAAATCGTAATAGGCGAAATTGAAAATTTGCACAATAAATTCTATGTTTAAACATAAAGTTTATTTGGCCACAATTTTTTTCACTTCATCGATCTCAATATAAATTATCATAAGTTATATACTACAGTGATAAGATAATTCAAATAGAATTAAAACTTTCATGTCTAAATATTTTTTTTGAACAACTTACAAATATTAGTGCAATCAAATAATATGTGATTCCAAATCATTTATTTTTAAATTTCGAATAGATATGAGTATTTATAGAGGTAACTTTAATTGGAAATCAACTTCTATAGCTTATAACGATAAATTTCATAAATCAAATTTTTAAACCAAGTATATCAATAATGAATCAAAATAATTTAATAAAATAAAAACTTTAAATAAAAAAAAAATGAAAATAATCAAATGAAAATAATTTTTTTTAAGGTATGTAGAAAGTATTTGGAATTGAATTAAATTATAATATTGTATCAATTATAACACTATGTAATTAACAGGCCAATCAATATACATACACTTATGTATTTGTCCAACTCAATCCAAAAATAATAAAAATATCTCCTTCATACATTTTTTTCTTTCCCGGTTGCTCGATCTTCAACATTTTTGTGAGTTTCGTTTAGTTATGAACTTTGGTGTAATTCATAATTAAACGAACAATGAAAAATATCAAAAGTTGGCCTAAATGCGCCATCTTCGCCAATCATGTGAGCTTCGATTTTTTTTTATGATATGGAGAGGATATTGCATGGGGATAGATACAACTATTTATAGAATTAATAATTGAGCCAAAATTACATTTGTATATTAATGTCATCTTTTTACATAATATTTAATTTTTCGACAATAAATAAATTCAAAGAGCTGATTGTTTGCTAATAAAAGATCTTAAATGTGAATAAACATTAGAAGATAAAACATTTTAATTGCAATAAAAAATTGAGTATATAAGATTTTAATTAAAATTAGCATTAGCAACTTTAGATGGAAAAAAATATGATAAGTTAAAATTAGAAGCCATTAGTGACCTTAAATGGGAAAAAAACATGACGATAAATAAGGAAAAAACTTATTTTAAAAAATACAACAAAAAAGCAAACTTCTGCGCCACCACATCTGAGGATCGGACACGGAAGTTTGATAATTTGGAAATAGACCGCTTCCAAGTGCAGCTGCGCTAGGAAGATGAATTTGTAATTTTTATGCGTCAACTTTATCCTGTACACGTTTTTTCTGATAATTTTTTTATTTACAATTATACCCTTGCGATTTTGCTTTAATATATGTATAGATATCTTTCAAAAGATATATATCAATTTCTAACAGTCAATGAAATAGTGTCATGCTAGCCCTAGATCTCTCTCCCTACAACTATAAATAGGGGGCCTCCATATGGAAGTCAAATTGAAGAGCTCAAGAAGTTGGAGAAAAATTCTCTACAAAGTTCTCTCCAACATTCAAGCCATTCTTCGTCGGAGTCATCTCAGCGTCTGATCTGGAATCAAGGTTCTGAAACCCTCCAGACGACATTATAAAGTTCCAATATCCAAGGTGTTCTAGCAAGATTCAAGTCATTCTTCGTCAGAATCACTTCAAATCTAACGTTGAATCCGGAATCAAGGTTGTCCGCCTCCGGTTAACGTTATCAATTTCAGATACCAAGTCAAAGAAGATCGATGATACAAATCTTCTCCGAAAACTTCGAAGACCAAATTCAAACAACAAATCAAAGAAGATCGATGATACAAATCTTCCACGAAAGCTTCGAAGACCATTTGAAGATCAAGCTTTAAAGAGAAGAATCAGAGAAAAAATAGAAATTCGATCCGTGAAATTACATTTTGATCCGAAAATCATTTGAATTGTGTACTGTTTTTTGTTTTAACAAATTAAACAAAAAATTTGTGTTACAAGCCCATCTCAAGCTCGATGGTATTCAATCGGTTCAGCTTGACTCGTTTAGACTCCTCGGGCCATGTTAGGTGGAACTGAGGCCATTTTTTTCCTTGCTTAAAAAACTTTAATTAGTGTAACTGGAAGATTATATTCTGTCGAGTTCTACCAATAAATGAATGCTTCCTACTACAACCAATCACATTCTGGTTTGTTTGATAGTACTAAATTATCTCACACAACCGTCCACGTAGCCGTCCATAGATTGGAATAATGCATCTGTCTCACTCAACTGTCCCGATTCATGGACATCTGTCGAACAATTAAACGTGGAAAATGACCTAGTAGAAAAAGGTTTTATTTATTCGTTACCTAGTCTACAATTTGTGAGTAACCCACGAAAATTTTGTAGGAATGCCTCCTCTAACCATATTCCGTCACACAATCAAATCTTTGATAACGTGTTATAAGTATATCGTAAATAAATTAAAAGTAAATATCACTTTGCAGGTTACGACTTACTAGTTGTCTAAGTGTAGTAAGCGAAAATTTAAAATATTATATATAATATATATTTTTTTTTTATTTATTTAGTTTTGGAATCTTATATAATCCAAAATTAGATAAAGTATTTAAATAATAAAGATATTATTATATGATAAACATCAAGAGTCTTTGGTAACAAATAAATATCTTTCAAAAAGATATATATCAATTTCCAACAGCCAAAGAGATAGTGCCACATCAACTCTAGATCTTTTTCCCTACAACTATAAATAGAGGCCTCCATATCAGTTGAAAATCACACCAGAAGAGTTCAAGAATTTGAGAATTTCCATAAGTGAAATTCTCAAAGATATTCAAGGCGTTCTTGTGATATTCAAAGGCGTTCTTCACCAAATTCATCCCGAAGACGACGTTTGATCCATAAGCAAGACAGTCAAAAGCGTTCTTCATCAAATTCATTTCGAAATTAACGTTTGATCCGGAAACAAGGCGTCGGCCCTCCGGGTTAACGTTATCAAGACTAAAGATCAAGTCAAAGAAGATCGAGGATACAAATCTTCCCCGAAAACTTCAAAGACCAAGTTCAAACAACAAGTCCGAGAAAATCAAAGAAACAAATTTACTCTGAAGATTTCAAAGACCGTTTGAAGATCAAGTTTTGAAGAGAAGAATCGGAGGAAAAATAGAGATTGGATCCGTATAAATAATTTTGATCCGAAATCATATTATTTGTACACGTTTTGTGTTATATCAAATTAAATACAAAAATTTGTGTTTACACTAAGATTGTAGAATTTTGGGAAAAACCTAACATACTTTTGGTAGCTAAAAATATATATGATCCATTTTGTTATCCGCATTCAAGATAATAATTTTCTTCTATGAATCATGTGAGTTTTATCACTTTTTAATATTTTCAGACATTCAGGGGCGGATCAATGTAGGGGCAAAGTAGCCCCCTCAATTTTTTTTAAAAAAATTAGGATTAATATACTTATTTAAATATTTAATTTAAACGTTGAAAAAATAATAAATTTTAAAATTCAGGCATCATTTATATACTAACAGTGTTAGTATATAATCCATTCTCATTCTTTATTATTAACTTTATTTTATATATTTAAAAATAATTAAGATTTACTTAAAATGCGCACATGTACATGTACTCACTTTAAATTCAAACATTATTGTAATCTTATTTCTTTCATATTTTTTTTAGTTTTGTGCTTGTGTGTTTTTGGTTCATAATATATTGCAATAAAATTCTCAATTAGTACGTCTTTTAATGTTAAAAATTTCTCATTTATGACTCTTTTATTAATTTTATTTAGTTTTTTCCTCTAACTACAAGAACTATATTATGACATAACCAATTTTAAATGTTAAAAAATGGGTACAAAACCAATTGATACTTGTTAGTTCTAAAAAATGATGTACAATGAGGTAATTTTGTTAATTAACCAATTGAAGTTTTAATATTGAAACGGAATTAAGAAAACATATTAAAATTTTATAAAATATTATTATGCATCAACTTATTAATTTTTTTAAAGATTTTGTATGTTATTGTAAGTTGCGGCCCTCCTGAATAAAATTTCTAGGTTTGCCACTGTAGACATGTGTCGAGCTTTTTTCAGAAATTTATTAGCCTGAGCATGATCTCATTCCGGAGAGTGGTCACAATCATGATCCCTTTCACAAGCGGTATTCCGAATGAGATCCCAATCCCAAGTGTGATCCCTATCCCGATAGGTATTCTGAACGTGATATAATTTTCAGCATGACGAACATGACAGATCCAACTTGACGACGAGCATTTTGATTAATTTCAAACATAAAAAATGCCAATACAAATTTCATAGTGTTAAAATACAAACATTGAGTAGACCTATGCTTGAAAATTGGGTCTACTGAGTATAACATTTGTAAGAAATTCAAGTTACTTTCTAAGGGAATTTTGAACAAACACATTAAAGTTGGGTAATTAATTATTTTATGTAGATAAGAAAATTAATAATATAGGTTTTTAATTAAGAGAAAATGAGTATTTTCAACAATTGGGACTTGAACTTTTTTTTCAAAAACATGCATATTTTTTATAGACCGGTACTCCTTGGGTATAATTATGTCTCTAAATTATTTACTGTTGGGAAGTGCAACATCTTGAATTATATTAAATAAAAATATCTACTATATATTGTACATTCATCAGTATATAGATATACATATATTAATTTCTACTAAAGAATACTCGCATTACCTAGTGTATTTCATAAACTTCAATCTTGTTTTTTTTTTTTTTTTTGGATTTCGAGGGTAACCCGCAGTGGCAACCGTGGTGCGCACTGTGTAAACTCCGCCCCTGTGTAATAGCCTGCAAACCTATATTTGTAGAGTTCTCTGAGAATTCAATATGATTTTAGGGTTTATATAGTCTTTATTCAGATTTGTTCTTCTATCCTATAAATTAATTGGACTTCATAATAATCCGTAATATAATTAATTCGACAAATGAGAATCTAGTATATATATATATATATATATATATATATATATATATATATATATATATATATCCGACGACTTCTTCGTCTAAATCAAATGGCGCAGATCAGTTGAATGAAAACGTACCCTAGCTAATATTTCCTAATATTTAGTGAATGCGCAACACTCGCGCGCTTCCTCTCATATACGTATTATATATGTATGTTTGTTTCTCTCTCTCTGTCTCACACACACAAACACACGTGTCCATGTTCTGGAAAGTTTCCATTCACTCGTGAATAATTACCCTTGTTTCGAAAAAATTCTCTCCTGTGACACATCGTGGACTATGATTGGCTGGTTCTGGCAAACCCAATGAGATTTGTTTGTAGAGCACTCATGTCTTTGTTCAACATCTTCATATTTTTCTGAACTAAGATGTGTCCTCATTTCCTGCTCCAACTCTTACTTTTCTTTGTTGCCGTATATATCATTATCATTATCACACCCCTTCACTTTTCTATTTCGCAAATGAATGCAAGATATTGCTCCTCGATTTTGTTGCTTCGTTTTTAGATTCATATATACAACGCTAACTGACCCGATAATGCTCCGATTCCGGCCTATCGCGCCTAAGCCTACCGGTGGTGAAGCGGTCTCCGGCACGGCGGAGCAGGGTAGACAAGCGGTAGCCGGTAGAAGAGTGAAGAGAAAGTATGTTAGAAGGGTTCGCGGCGGCCAAAGGAAGAGCAAATTTAGTGGAGGAGGAAAACAACCGTCGCCGCCGGAGAAGTCTGGTGTCGAAGACGCGCCGCCGCCTGAGAAAGGAGCCGCGGCGGTTCCACTTCTCGGAGAGATGAGATCTGGAAGTGATCAGCAGAATCTTATTCCTAAAACTCAGGAAAATCGTTGTAGCATTAGCTACACGATGGCCGGCGGAAGAGCGGTGGAGTTGGGAGGCGGCGGTAGATCTGTGATGGTGACGTCGATGATTATTGAATGCGTGACGGAGAACTATACAGGTGTAAGATTAGGGTTTTCGGATAAGGAGAAGATCTACAATCTGGAGCAGGACACGTGTCCAGGTTTCGTCTCGGACTGTACCAACAACGTGATTTGGGCAAACCAAGCATACAAAAAGATGGTGGCGGAGGACGAATCAGCGCCAGCGACGGCGGCGGAGAAGGCGTTTCTGGTCCCGTTGGTGGTAAAAGAGCAGTTACCCCACTTATGCCCCTCGTTTGCATGCAGGGTGAGGGTTACTCAACAGAAAGGGCAGGGGCGAAAATGGAATAAGATAGTGCCATGCGATGTTTGGAGAATGGAATTTGGTGGGTTTCCATGGAAATTGGACGTCAACACTGCCCTCAGTTTAGGTTTCTAGTGTGCTCCAATAGATCAATTTCACAACAGTATTTCAGGTGAGTAAGAGGTAACTATTTTCTTTCCTTTTAATTACTTTTTTGACCTATCACAAACACTATCAATTAAGTTAAGTTTAGTGGTATTTCTCACCTTTATAAGGTTGAAAAATAAGGGTTTATCATTAATACCCCACAACCAACCCCTATGCCTAAAAAAAATAAAAATAAAAATAAAAGGTGTTACATATTTTCTTAAATAAGATGTGAGCACTTTATAAAGCATATATGAGTGTGTAAGTCAATTAAAAAATGATAGATGCTACACCTTTATGTAATATAATCAAATTCCAGGTGAACCACTGCATAGGATCCCAAACGAATCAGTTAGGTGCACACTCAAACCCAAAATTATTAAATGTTAAAGGAATATACTATTACAAATTAATATAATTTATGAAATATAAAATTACATTTTATATCTAAAAATATACATAAAAACTTGTTACTTTTTAAATAATATGATAATCTATAATTAAATATTATAATTAAGGTCATATAGTAAAAAAAACACTAATTAAAAGGGCCCTGTTTCGAACCACCAACTGCTCTTACTCATACTCAGAAATAATAAATTAGATCAGTCAGATATATATATCATTCACACTCATTTAAAAACAATCAGAAATCTTGAAGCTGAAATTAAAATATGATAGATAAAAAAAAAAAAAATTATAGTAAATTATAAGTATAATGCACACGTTTTCGCACCAATTAGTAGTGCTTATTCGAATCAAATCATATATATATATATATATATATATACTAATTAGTATTAAAATAAACTAAGATAAACAGTAAAATTATATTATATAAGCATAGTGCACATTTTCACACCAAACACAATGTTCACTTTTAACACACTCATATATGTGTGTAATTTTATCTTAAATATAGTACCAAAAAATGTCACAGAGAGTTGGAAAGGGACACGGACTCATTACCAAACCTAATTAATGCAATGAAACCTATAATTGAGGATTGTGAAACTTTACCATAAACCATCAACTAATTGACACAGCATATTTTTTTAATTGACAAACCACATTTGCTTCGCATTAAGCATGCATACATATAAGACGCTAACATAAATAAAAATAATGTTCCATTGGGGACATCCAAGCTTTAGAACCCCTCTATAAAGAAGTCTCTAGTTCAAGACACGCTGCTCCCTTTCCCAATTTAAAAAAAAAAATAAAGAAAAAAAAATCACTCTCTCCTCACTCAAAATATGTTCCAGACTTTTGTGTGTTTTACTTTTCTTTTCTAATATAAATATACTATAAGATGCTTATAAAATCCATAATTTTCTCTTTAATACTATAAAACGGATCAATGACATTTCATAAGAATTTCTTGAATTTAAGGAGCAGTATATGAAGGGTAAATATTATATTACTCCACTGCGCTTTCCCGGAAAAAAAAAACTATGTTTAATAAATAATCTAAAAATCCCCTATGTTAAGCTAAATTATATCACACTCTCCCAAATACCATAATAATTTAATAACATTAATTTTAACTTTTTTTCTCATTATATACAAAAAAAAAATACAAACTTAGAAAATTATCAGAATAGCAAACAAAAAAAGTATCTTGACCAATTAACACTATAATTTTCAAATAATATAAAATATATTTATATTTAAAAAAGTTGTTAAAATTATCGTTTTCTATAACAAAAATGGTAAATAAAACAAAACATAGTTTCTTGCTGGGGTTTTTAATAAATTTTACCATAACACATGGATTTTTATTTTATTTTCAGGAAAACACGAGGGTTATTTGAATTTTACTAGTAAATGCATAACATAATTTTTTTTTTGTATATATTAGTTTATATAAAATTTCATATTCTCATATATTTACAAAGAGTTTCTATTTTACGGTTTCTATTCTCATATTCTCATATATAGAGAAGGAAATCAGGCGACTGACTTGATGGCCTCCCCTATTTTGGATTATGGAATTTGGTTTTATCCTTTGGTATAGTTGATATTGTAAACAAAGATTTTTATTGTATTGGTTATTTTCGTTTTTCTGAGAGGAGTATTCTTTTTCCATTTATGTTTTTTCCCACCTTGGATTTTCCATATTTGTTTTGATGAAACTTCGCTCCCCAGAATTAGCATGTTCTAATTTCCAGAATTTTTAGGTATTGGTCGCGTTTTCTTTTCGTTTTATATACATTTGATTTTTGAGACCTACCGAAAATATATTTGTAATATAGAACTACGATATATTTATATAGTACTTTAAGATCATAAAATTCACAAAGAAGTTCGATAGTAATAACCAAAAAAAAAAAAAGAAGAAGAAGAAGGTTGAGATATCAGATATCAAAAGAATAAATTAGTATTTGTTATTCAAGATATGAGCTTTGTAAAAAATATTAATATATAAGTTCTTCATGGCTTTAAACTCATCCGAGTTTTTATTTTATTTTTTAGTTTCTATAAGAATAAAGACAGATAAGATCTTCAGGTCACCTTAATTATAAAAAATCATATGATATTACCGTATGCTATAAGTTTCAATTATACATCGTATATACGACTTCAAAGGTTCGGTTTTTTCAATTTTTTCAATTTTTTGTCAATTAGGGGAGGCCATCAAGTCAGCCGCCTGATTTTTTCAATTTTTTGTCAATTTTTTTCTCTAATTGCACATTCGATTTTTTCAATTTTTTGTCAATTTTTTTCTCTAATTTCAATTTCTTATGCTTTAGTTTAATTTTACACTTATTATTTAGGGTTCATCCTACCCAATTAGGGTTTTATATATATTTTTAGTCTTTAATTTTTCAAATAATCAATTAATAATTCAAAATTTTAAATTAAATAATAAAAAATTACAATGCATCCTAATTGGGTTTGATGAATTCTAAATAATAAGTGTAAAATTAAACTAAAGTATAAGAAATTGAAATTAAGGAAAAATTTGAAAAAAAACTAAGAAAATCGAGTGTGCAATACGGAATTCAACACAAAATGTGCAATAGAAGATTTCAACTGCACACTAAGACATCGTTTATAGACAATGACTATAATGTGATTCTCATTTTTCTTTAAGAAAATACCTAAATAAGACCCCAAAATATTTTTGCCATTTCAAGTAGGGCACTGATAGTTCTATTGAGTTCAATTGGACCATTGAAATTCAAAATTAGCTCAATCGAAACCCCAGGTTGCTCCCTTGTTAACAGACGTCCATTAAGTTCATGCATAATTGAGTGCAAAAGTTTTCAGACTAAATTCGGATTGATTCCGGTGATATGACACTATGTAATATGAGTAATTTTGTATGATGTCAAAACTTAAAAGAAAATAAAATCCTAATATTTTTCCCCATCCATAATGTTGTGATAGATTGTAATATGATACTTTCAGTCAGAAAGTGTCTGCATTTAACCAAGCTAAACTTAAAGGGGAAGTCAATGGAGATCAGTCAGGAGCACGACTTAGAGAAGATCAATCAGAAGATCAATCAGACACATGAGCGATGAAGAAAGTCAGTCTAGCTAGCGACTAACTCGGAGGAAATCAACGTGGTTCATTCCAAGAGACAGACTTGAGAATAAATTAATTAGTTTGAAAAATTGATTTTTACACACTTATTGTGTTCGATTTGCAGCTCTTCAATTATTTTAAGTGTGCTGCTTTACCCAGAGTTTATTTGTTAATTAGTTGCATTAGAATCTGCTAGTATTTGTTTTAATTATTTATGTTTTACTTAGTCAAGATTTGTTCCTAGTTTTTAGGAAGTTGTTATTTATGTTCAAGTAGTGGCTGACTAGCAACTATATATAGGTAGTTCACACTACAAGAAAATATCAATTTAGCAACAGAAATGGCGACGGAATGTATTCGGTCAACACGGGCGACGGAATTAGCGATGGAACGGCGACGGATTAAATTAGCGATGAAAATGACGACGGAACATCCGTCACTAACTTAGCGACGGAATAATCCGTCGTTACACGTCATAATTTAATTTTAGAATTTTATTTTTTAAATTTAAGGATGGAAATAGCGATGGATTTTTTCGTCACTAACGTAGCCATGGAAAAATTCGTCGTTAAATATTTTTTTTAATTTTTAACTTTTTTATTTTAGCGACGGAATTATTCTGTAGTTAAAATTAAATTTGATTTTTTTTAAATTTTTCTATTTTTTTAATTTTTTTAATTTTTTTTATTATTCAATTACACTACTAATTACGAATTTGAAATTAATATTTTTAATATTTTCTCTTAAATTTTTAGATATTTTTTTTTATTTTTTAATATTTTATATTATTTTTTTATTTTTTTTTAAGTTTTTTAAAATTTTTATTTTAACATTTATAATACTATAATATTTTAAAATATAATTATATTAAGTAATTTATTTAATACTTTTAATTTTATTTTTGTATATGTTATAAATATATAATATTTGAGAAATTAGTTAAAATAATGTAATATTAAGTAGTGATTAATTAAAAAATAAATAATAGATAGAAAATAATATTTGTATTCATTTAATTATTATTATTTTTATATATAGAAAATAGATAGAAAATAACATAATTTATATTTTTTAATTAATAATTAATTACGAATTTGAAATTAATCTTTTCAATATATTACTTTTTTATTTATTTTACATTTTTTATTTTTTTATTTTTTTATTTTCTTTAATTTCTCAATATTTTATATTATTTTTAATATTTTTTATTTTCAATTACTAATTAAATAATTTTTTGTTTTAATAATTTTTATCACTTTATTTTTATAAATATTTTTAATCATGAATATATAATATTTGAGACTATTAATTAAAACAATCTAGCATTAAATAAATGATGTAATATAATTATAATTTATAATAAACATATAATATTAAAAATTATAATGAATATTTAAATAAATAAAGAATATTATAATTATTTAATTTAGAAATTAAAATTCAATCAAAATAGATTTCGTGTGTGTGTGTGTATTATTTCTAAATTATAACATAAACACTCACTAGCCCACATGGTTTCAGGGGCAAGGGTTAAAGCCTTGCCATCCTAGAGACCTGGGTTTGAATCTTAGAGGTGCGAGATTTCGTTGAATTAATTCAGCATCCACCAAGCTCTCCGCGGCTTGATCCCAGCCGCACCCTAGGCCAGCCCTGGCTTGGCGACACGGTCAAGATGTGCACACGCCCGTTTTTTTTTACAACGGAAAAATTCTGTTGCTAGTTTATTATTTTTTTATTTTCTCACACGACAGAATATAACGATGGAATTTTCCGTCGCCATTTCCGTCGCTATTTATCACGACGGAATTTTTCCGTCGCCTTCTTTTTTAGTGACTAGAATTGGGAGATGGATATTTTCCGTCGTCATTCTGTCGCCCGTTAAGTTAACGATGGAAATCAGGCCTCGAGTGATGGAATTTTCCGTCGCCAGTTTAGCATTTTCTTGTAGTATCATTTTTCTTTCAATTAAGAATTATTTCACTCACTCTACACATTGAGTAGTGATTTTCCGCTACAATATAATTTCTCTTCATTTTCTATTTTAGTTCAATATTCTCTACAACATAGTTCATCTCTAGAACTAACAATCTGGTATCTAGAGCCCTTAGTCTGAAGGGATCTGTGAGTTTATTTAAGTGTTTAAATGGAAGGAGAATCGAATTTCTCTTTAATGGCTCGACAAATTTTTGATGGAGAAAACTACCAAATGTTGATTGTACGTATGGAGACTTATCTAGAAGCGTTGGATCTATGGGATGTAATCCAAGAAGATTACGACGTTCACTCACTTCCTGCAAAGCCTACTGTGGCACAGATCAAAACACAAAAGGAGATGATGTGACCCAACAATAAGGATCGAACACACGTCGGATATACGTAATGGTTCAAGACTCGAAAGGCAAAGTAACAAAGACTCGATTTATATAAGCAATCTAGACTCGATATTTTGAACAAATAAAGATACCTAGATTATGACTCAACAAGAAATAAAACACAATCTAATCTCAAAGGAAAAGGCTATTGAGGCTTGTAATATGGCGATGGGAATTATGGACGATAAGTATGAGATGGAACGGTTTAGGGTAGAAGGGGTGGAGTAGATAGGGTATGATAGAGTTATGGAACGAACTTACTTACAACGGTTGATGAACACGACGAACGATGCTTGAAGTCGATGGCGGACGTTTGATGGTTGGCGGTTGACGTCGAAGAAGGTTGATGACGATGAAAGGTAGAATGAATTGAATCCGGGGCGACACACCCTGTGTAAAAAAATATACAAAAAGTCTCGCTACTTGAATTCTCTTCGTTGCAATCCAACCCTAGCTCCACAAGAGAACTAAAACGGGATTTAAGAATAAAACCTAAAAGTTGCAAGCTTTTAAGAGTAGTAATTTTCGGCTGAAAATTAATAAAATAGGATCTTGGGTGAGATGATATTGAAAGGAAAAAATGCTCAAATTAATCAAATATAGTCTAAGTAATAATGTCACAATGATCCACTATTTATAATAGTTGGGATCGCCTAATTCTAGTCTAAAATGAATTAAAACCGGACTAGAAAACTTCCTAAACTAGAATCCTATTCAAAGTAGGAAACTACCTTAAATAAAAATCCTACTGAACTATGACTCAATAAAAATTGAAAATTAAATAAGGAAATAACTAAAATCTGATGTAAATAATTAAATAAAATATCTAAGATAATTCAAGACCTAAATATAACATAAGGGTTCGAATTTCTTCAAAGTTTGTCCTTCAAAATTCGTTCAGGCCTCTGGCAACTAGGACATGGTCACGCCTTATTCGCCAACAGGTTCTGGACGGACATTAAATTCCAATCTTCAAAATTTTCACCCAAAAATGCTTCAATCTTCCAAAACTTGATCTTCCTCCTCTATTGAAAGCAATGTAATCCACTCAGGGCGGTCTTGGACTATTTTATCTTCCTCGAGCTTCTTCCTCACATAAGCTTGTAGATAACCTTGTAGTTTTTTAGCTCGAAGTCTCATGATTGGTCCTTGCATTTGCAACTCCGGATTATCATCTTCAATCACGGGCATGGCTTTATCATTCCCTCCCTGCTGAAAAGAATTTGTCCTTGAATTCTCGGCTTCATCTTGGTCGAATAAATCTGCAGGATAAGGAAGCAACTTAGTGACATAAAAAGTGGAAGAACACGTATACTTACCGAGTAAATCAATATGATATGCAATGTCATTAACACGGCTTGTGAATGGGACGTCTCCTCTAGATATCAACACCGATTTTCTCAAGTGTGGAAATCGACCAGGACTCAATTAAATCCAAACATGATCTCCAAGTTGAAAAATCAAAGGCTTTCGACGTCGGGTCCTTTGGGCAACCATGTGTACGCCCTTTTGCTCAATGTGTGCACGCACTCTTTTATGCATCTCTTGCACTTGATGATCTCTTTTCATGTGAATTAAATCAGGTCCACATCCATGCCATGCAATATGCGAATTAAATCAGGTATACATATCTTGATTGGTTGATCTTTCTCATTCATCTCTTCATAGCTTGTGCGGTAGGCTGGATGTTTTGGCAATACGGCACTGGGTTGGAAGTTGAATACAACATCGAACTTGTCCTTTATTGTCTGCAGAACACTAGGCAAAGAAAACACATTAGTAGCACTGTTCTCATATGTTATTGGCACAAGAGACAAACCTGTGTTAGTTACCTTGTTAACTCCTTTTACAGAAAATAGTAGGCTGCGGATTTTACCATTGTTTGCAGCTGATCCGGGTGTTTTTCCATGTGCAATTGAGTCATTAGGGGGCTGTTTTGAAGTGGTCTTGATAATAGAAGAAGGAACGACGGCCGGAAGGGCTGAATCGGCCGAATTATCACCGGCGGTGGTGGCTGATTTACGGGCTGCTGCAGTTGCCCTCTCTCGTTCTTCTTTGTACTTCTCTTGCATTCTCAATTGGTCTTCAACTATATCCTTAGGAGATAAAGGCTTGAGGATGGTGGATCGACCATTTTGCGACACCGTGTAGGTGTTTGCGACTCCGTCGTGCACTGCTTGGCGGTCGAACTGCCAAGGTCTTCCTAAGAGAATGTGAGCTGCATCCATAGGAATAACATTGCAGAAAACTATGTCAGAATATTTACCTATGGAGAAGTCGACACTTACCTGGCAGATAACCGTGATCTCGCCGCGATCTGTAAGCCATTGTAGTCTGTATAGCTTTAGGTGCTTCATGAGTGGTAACGCCAATTTGTTGACGGCGTACTGACTGATGGTGTTGATCACACTTCCAATATCGATGATCATAGAACACGTCTTGTCCTTAATTGCGACTCGAGTGTAGAAAATATTCTCTCTTTGATTTTGATTATCTTCGTCGCGAATTAAGCTCAGACTTCGAATTGAGACAAGACTCACATGGTTGAGCTCGGGCTCGGCCTCATCTTGATCACCAATAGGTGATGGCTCCTTGGGTTTGGCGTCACTCGTGGGAACTTCTTGCTCGTCCTCGCTGGCTGACTCAATCTCATTTTGTTCGGTGATGAACAAAACGCGATGGTTTGGGCACTGGTTCTGAAAATGGCCCCAGCCTCGGCATTTGTGGCACTGGATGTCTCGAGCACGGTTAGGGGCTGAATTCGGCTGTTGTTGAGGTTGGTTCGGCTGTTGGAACGACGTCTACACAGGAGCGGGCTGCGTAGACTCGGGTCTACGGCTAGGCTGAGGTGCAGATCGATCGAATCGGTGTTCGGGTGGTCCGGGATGATTGATGCGCGGTCGTTTCGCGCTAAAAAATATATTTGTAAACTCCTGTGCCCACAGCGAGCGTAGCTAGCCAATGAGTATGGGTCGATCCCACAGAGAGCTATTGCAATTCTATCTTCAAGTAACCAATCACAAAGGGGGGGTTTTGGTGTTGTCACTAAACTGAATGTAAATCTGTAAAAGAAACTAAAGAAAATATCAAATAACAAAAGGTTCTGACATTTGAATTAGAACTGGGTTTAAACATAAAACAACTCGATCATGGGCACACCGATTTTCATACATGATACGTCATCTAGTTATGGTGACCGGATTCCTCTCTGCGTCTCCTCATCCATCATTTCATTTTAGGTTTAAAAGTGATTCCTCTTCGATTAAACCCCTAACCAGTTACCCACCTCCCGATTCCTCTAAGAGATGTAAGCAAGCAAGCAGCAGTGTGCCCTAGATGGACCCAGATCTGTTGTGTTCAACTGATTCCTCTTATGCCCACAACACCCCATTAATTCCCTTATTACTATATGAACCGACATACAGTCACGATTCGCCAATTCAATTAATAGTGGTGTGCCCTCTTTACCTAACGAGTGATCAGCCACATTGGGCACTTCAGACACACACTCACGTGGAACAAGACACAAGAATTAACGGAAACTAATCATGCATTACTATGCCCATTTTGGCCTCACAAGTCCAGATTTATGCTTAATCCAATTTTATCATTCAAACGCCAGAATTAAAGATCTAGCCGAGAAGGCTAGACATAATTAAACTTGCAGAATTTAAAGACATAAAAATAAACGAAAACTTACTGAATTAATTAAGCAAAAACTCAACTCCAACGTTGAGAAATACGAACATAACCTAAGTCCCGAAGGTTTCAGATCTTTCGGATTGTTTGGCTGCCTAAGCAGCGTACTGAAATTAAAATGCAGAAAATATAAACTTGTAGAAATGTTTCAGAGTATCTAAAAACTTCCTTTTTTCCAGAAACTAAACTTGTTTAAATAACTACATTCCCGAGTAGAGTTTCCCCCACAGGCGGGGGTCTTCTGCTGAAAATCGGGAACGGTGTGCCCTCGCTGAATTTGACTGGATAAGCTTCATCTTCAACAAATCCCTATTTTTTTGGGATTGCTCTTATCGCCTCAGATTTGAGCTTTATCTCCTCGTTTGAGCTTATCCTTTTATTGCAGCACCTTCCAGGAGTCCAGCTTAGCTCCAACTCTCCTGCGGATATGTAGCTATCCTTCCACCAACTGTTCTTCAACTTAATCCCGAATTTCACTGGAATGCCCATTCTGCCCTGTGGTCGAGTCTGTGCGAGTACTGTGGGCACGACATCATCTGTCAGCTCCATCCGTATCTGTTATGCCCACTTCACCGACCGAATGTGGGATGGTTACTGAAGAAGTCCCATGTGCCTCTAATGAACATGTGTGCGAGATATACGTGAATAACTGGGCATAAAATGCCCTTTCCGCCAGACTCGACTCTTGGAATGCCCTTTGACCGCAACCTGGTTCTTTTCGACTTAAAACACACTGAAAAGGACATTTATAGAGGATAAAATGCCCATAAAAACACAAAAAAATGGACTTATCACACCCACACACTTTAAGCATGATTGTCCTCAAGCATGGGGTGCAACGCATCCAGAAAAACAAAAGAAAAGAAAGGAGAAAAGAAACAGACTCAAGACACAAGCATGCAAACTGTTACTCAGTGTGGGCACATCAGAAATAATCCGACAAAAATTGCAAAGTTTCAGCACACCTAAAATAGGTCAAAAATGAGTTTTAGCTTGTTGTTCCTCACAGACTCTCTTCACTCAGTGTATACTCTCATTTCGGCTGTAATTCTATGCAAATTCGTCCCATAAGTTTGCCAAAGTTCTGCTGTTCATTCTCTAGAAACCATGATGCATTAGTATCAATAGGGCTTTTTAGGCTACAGTTGGGCATTTTAAGTGGGAGGGGTTTACAGACCCCTCTCCAGCTCCTTTCTATTCTCTACCCTCCTGTGCCCTGTTCAGGCACTGAATTTTTCTATATTGGGCATTCTAAACACTTAGAACATCGGGGGATTTTTATTCAGACTTTTTTTTTCTTTTTCTTTTTCTTTCCTTTTTTTTTCTTTTTTCTAATCACTCTTTTTTTCTTTTTCTTTTTTTATTTTATTCTTCTCCCTCTCTTTCCTGGCCCTTTCATATTTATGCCTTCCCAGAAACAGCTCTCCTGCCCCATTTTCTTTTCAGGTTTTATAATGCCCTGGTTAAGTATAAACCATCCCAGAACAAAATTGACCAGGGCATTTCATAGGCTCAAAGGGGCTGCAAGGGCTATATCTTTGGTGGGAGTTATTTTATTTCAGTGGCTCAGCAAAACATGGCCTATCTCATTTACATATGCATCAATAATTCCTAAAATTAAACACAGAACAGAGGTAAATTCTAGAACATCTTAAGCACAACATTATTCACACTCATGAATGAAAGAAAACTGTAAATTTGAAGCATACAGCATATATGCTCAAGTCTCACAGGGCATGCTAAAACTCGTTCGTCATCCCTATCTTAATTGGGCATGCTGATTTTTCTGTAAAGCAATTAAAGTTGGATCATCACGTGAAATGCCCACACAGACTCACAGAATAGCATGCTTTGACTCAACTACCCACCTACACACTTTGCAACTTGCAAAGTGTGGACACAGACTCAAACAACAAAAACAAAGAAAACAGAGAAACAACAAAAACAAAACAAAAACAAAACCTAAACTAAAGGACAGGAAGAACCAGGTCAATCGGTTGCGGGCGTTGGGTAGGAAAACCCAACATGTTTGAAATGGGCCTTCAGGGCTGCTTCTATTCGGGTCAGCTTTTCATTGGTCTGGAACTGGGCATTCTCAATAAACTCAAGTCTCCTTGTGATCACTGCGACTGGGTGCTCCCTCTGCGGTGCCTTCCCTGCTGGTGGTTTCTTCGATGTACCTGCAATAGCTAGAAGCATGCTCGAGGGGTCTGCCCCCGGCATAAAGAAAACAGGCTTCCCATCCTCATCGTCAACCACATCTTGCATTCTCCTCAGACAATTCAGATCAAAATACTCACGGGAAAGGGGGGTCAAATCAGTTTCATGCAAGTCAAGGAGCCTATATCTAACTGCAATCTGGGTGATCAATTGGGCACAAGAGATACGATGCCTAGGGTGTGTTTTAATTTCCCGAAAATGTGCAATGGCCACAGAACCAAAATTGATTTTAATTTTATGAACCATGCACCACAAAATGAACAGTTCTTGATTAGTGATTGAATTAGAGCTATCCTTACGGCCGAAAAAATTGTAGGCCAACACCCTATGGCAGAATCTCAAAGCATCATTATTTAAACAATATCCTTTTGTGGATCCGCTTTGAAAAATAGATCCATCCCCAATATCTACCCATTTTGCATCGACTCCTTCTGCAGAGTCAGGCACTACAGTCACGGCATCGACATACTCCTTCTCCTGGAGGTCCAAGTATGTCACGATGCCCAATAACATATTCAAGTCATCAGCAGACACAGAATAATTCCTACCCATTAATTTAAAAGTTAAAACCCTAGTGGAAGTAGCAGGCTTGTTCAAAGCTTTAATTTTCAAGTTCTGGACAAAATCACGAGATAATGACGGAAAAATAACACACTCTATATCTAAGAAACATTCCCAACCAATTGCAGAAAATAAATCCCTTACCTCCTGCTCTATACCAAGAGCTGCAAGCGTCTCACGGTGGACTTCTTTTGAGTTGATGATGCCCCTGACTGGTGGCGGGCCACTGTTGGGCTTACTCGGTGTAGGGCTCCCCACCCCTCTGCCTCTTTTAGGCACAGGGGCTGAAATGCCCTCTTCAGCTTTCCTCTTCTTCGAAGAGGCCTCTCCAGCCAGCTTGGCTCCGGCTTTCATTCCAACAGATTTTCCCACCCTTTGCTTGGGTGAGGAGTCCTCCGAGGGCTCTTCAGAGCATGCTTGCGTTTGGGAGGGCACACTGGGCTCCTTCTGCTCCTTCTCTTCATCAGTATCCCCTTGCTGGGACGCCTCTGGCTCTGTTGGCTCTGGAATGGGCTCTCCAACTTTTCTTTTTCCCTTTGCTTTCTCCAGTGCCCGCTTCTTGATGTCAGCGAGTGCCTCTTCCTCCTCTTCAAACAGGGGCACCTTCTCTGGTTGGGGCTCAGCCTCAATGTCTTCAATCTCAGTCAGATATTTGTCCAACTCACTATCTTTATCTCCTTCATCTTCTGCTCTTCCCTCTACTTCCTCTCATTCTTCTTCATCCTCAAAGTTTTCGATCTCCACCGACGGCACAGGAGTCGGAACCTTAACGGGTTTCTTAGCTTTCTTCTTTTCAGCCCCTTTTTTAGGATTTGGCGCAGGCTCTTCAGTCGCTTCTTCCTCCTGCATGCCCTCTGCAGTCGCCTCATCATCTTGCTGTTCCGTTTGAGTTGGAGTAGCGGAGCTCTCTTCCGTCGCCTCGACTTCAGGCGCAGCTTCCTTTTCCGGCGGAGTTTCCTTGGTATGTTTACTCGACATGGCTGCCTCTGACACAGCTTTCCCTTTGGGTTTCGCAGAAGGTCTCTTCACGACCTTGGTCGGGGAGGGCTCTTCAGAGATAGCGGAGGTCTCGAAGTCCAGGCGTGCCTTAGGTCCAGCTTTTGGAGCGACCTTCTTGCCTCTTGTCTTCGCCATTGTTGGATTTTGGAAGGTTTTCAGAAATTAGGGTTGCAGGAAATCGAGAGAGAGAAGGTTCTGATTTTTTTTGTGAAAGTGATAGTGGGGATTTTGTGGGGTTAGGCTTTTATATTGAAGGGATTACTATTCATGATTTGACTTGTGACTCTTCAAATTCCTTAGGAGTCTCTCGGATCAGTATGCCCTATGCTAATGGATAAGCCTTATCCCTGAAAAATCGGAACAAATTCTATCTCTCCAGAGTGCCTCACTTCAGAATCCCTATTTCTAAGGGATTTATTTTTATCTCCATCTTTCTCTCTCCTTATCTAAACCTGCAAATATCATGCTTACCCAAAACAAGCGTAAAATTACTCCCTAAACTAGTTTAATTAACTGGAACACTTATTAAAAAATAAATAAAAACAGATTAAGATAAGAAAACACCTGGGTTGCCTCCTAGTAGCGCCCTAGTTATTGTCGTGGGCACGACATCTCCCCAAATCAGGCGTAAGTGGGCTCCGTGAGCCAGATCACTGTGACATCTTCATCGGAGTGCCCCAGGTAAGCTTTCACACGGTGGCCATTTACTTTGAAGCGCCCTCCAGTATCGGGGTTTATCAGCTCAATTGCCCCATTAGGGCATTCTGCATACACTTCAAATGGACCAACCCACTTGGTCCTCAGTCCTCCTCCCATAAGCTTGAACCTTGAGTGGTACAAAAGTACCTTCTGTCCTGGGATGAATCTCTTTCTCCGAATTACTTGATCATGGAGCTTTTTCATTTTTTCCTTGTACAGCACCGAATTATCATAGGCCTCCATTCTCATTTCTTCCAGTTCTTGAATTTGAAATTTCCTGAAATGCCCAGCGGCGTCAGGATCCATATTCAGCTTTTGAAGTGCCCATCGTGCTTTGTGTTCCAGCTCGACTGGCAGATGACAACACTTCCCAAATAACATCCTGTATGGGGACATCCTAATTGGAGTCTTGAATGCAGTTCGGTATGCCCACAAGGCATCTTCCATATGAACACTCTAATCTTTTCAGTTTGGAGCCACAACCTTTCCAAGAATGGCTTTAATTTCTCGATTTGAGATTTCAGCTTGGCCATTTCCTTGAGGATGGTAAGGTGTGGTTACCCTATGGTGAACCCCATACTTCTTCAATAATCTTTCCAGCGTTTGGTTGCAAAAATGGGTCCCTTGATCACTGATGATGGACCTGGGCACACCAAACCGACTGAAAATGTGGGATTTCAGAAATGCGGCTACTACTCTTGCATCATTGGTAGGAGTAGCCTTTGCTTCTACCCATTTGGACACATAATCAACTGCCAGGATAATGTATTGGTTCCCCCTTGAATTCGGAAAGGGTCCCATAAAATCCATTCCCCAAATGTCAAAAATCTCCACTGGCATGATTGGCGTCATGGGCATTTCATTTCTTCTTGTAATGTTTCCTACCCTCTGGCATTGGTCACACCTTCTGCAGACGTTGTGGGCATCCTTGAATATTGTGGGCCAAAAGAACCCACAATCTAAAATTCTCCTTGCTGTTCGGTTTGGTCCGAAATGCCCTCCGCAAGCATAATTGTGACAGTGCTTTAGAATTTAATCTATCTCCTCATCAGGGACACATCTTCTGATGATTTGATCAGCGCATCTTCTCCATAGAATAGGGCAATCCCATGCATAGAACCTGCTCTCATACCTTAGTTTATTTTTCTGGTACCTTGAGTACCCAATAGGCATTTCTCCAGATTCGAGGTAGTTCACTATGTCTGCATACCAGGGTGCTGTGCCCCTTACTGAATATAAATGCTCATCAGTAAAATGATCGGCAATGGGCATTTCGTCACCATTCTCATTCAGCACCCGGCTCAAATGGTCAGCCACCAAGTTCTGTGCCCCACTCTTATCTTTTATCTCGACATCAAACTCTTGTAATAGCAGGATCCACCTAATTAGTCTTGGTTTCGTTTTCTTCTTGGCCATCAAGTGCCTCAGTGCACCATGATCTGTATAAACAACGCTCTTTGCTCCCAAGTGGTAGGATCGAAACTTTTCAAATGCAAACACTACTGCCAATAGCTCCTTTTCAGTAGTGGTGTAATTACACTGTGCCCCATTCAGAGTCTTGGAGGCATAGTAAATTACATGGCTTTCTTTTCCTCTCTTTTGACCCAGTACAGCGCCCACGACGTAGCCACTAGCGCCACACAGAATCTCAAAGGGCATTCCCCAATCTGGTGGTTGAATGACTGGTGCCATGACCAGTTGCTTCTTCAAAACATTGAATGCCTTCTTACACTCTTCATCAAATTCAAATGGAACATCTTGCTGTAATAAGTAAGTAATAGGCTGGGCAATTTTTGCAAAATCCTTTATAAACCTCCTGTAGAATCCAGCGTGCCCCAGAAAGCCTCTCACTTGTTTTACTGAAGTGGGGTATGACAATTTCTCAATTATGTCCACTTTGGCTTTATCAACCTCAATGCCCCTCTCAGAAATCACATGTCCCAGTACAATGCCCTCTCTGACCATGAAATGACATTTTTCATAATTCAGCACCAGGCATTTCTCCACACAATGCTGCAACACCTTTTCCAGATTATTTAAATATCGATCAAAGCAGCTCTCATACACTGTGAAGTCATCCATGAACACTTCAATGCAGTTCTCGAGTAGATCAGAGAATATGCTCATCATACATCGCTGAAATGTGCCAAGAGCATTGCAGAGGCCAAAGGGCATTCTGCGATAGGCAAATGTGCCGAATGGGCACGTGAATGTTGTTTTCTCCTGGTCCTCTTGACTTACTGCAATCTGCATGTATCCTGAGTATCCGTCCAAGAAACAAAAGAACTTGTTTCCTGCGAGCCTTTCCAGCATCTGGTCAATGAACGGAAGTGGGAAATGATCCTTCCGCGTGACCATGTTCAGCTTCCGGTAATCAATGCAAACTCTCCAGCCAGTTTGTAGTCGTGTGGGCACAAGCTCTCCTTTCTCATTTTTCACAACTTGAATGCCTGACTTCTTAGGCACAACATGGATTGGACTGACCCACTTGCTGTCTGAAATCGGGTATATAATGCCTTGGTCCAGAAGCTTAATTATCGCTTTTAGCACCACATCCTTCATCACTGGATTGAGCTTTCTTTGTGGTTCACGAACAGGTTTGGCATCATCTTCCAACAATATTTTGTGCATGCAAACCGCTGGGCTAATGCCCTTTATATCTGCCAATGTCCATCCGAGTGCCTCCTTGTATAGTCTCAACAATCTCAAAAGACGGTCCTCATCAGCTTGATTTAACCCCGCACTTATGATTACAGGGAGTGTCTCGTTATCTCCCAAGTAGGCATACTTCAAATGCCTTGGCAATGCCTTCAACTCCAGCGGGGGTGCTTTGACAATAGAAGGCATCAGCTTGTCATCATTGCTCCGAATGGGCACACCATAGTCCACACATCCGTGTGGCATTTCTTCTAATGAATACAGCATCATAATTCCATCCCTTATATCATCATCCTCGTCCAAGGCATCCTGGTTATTCAGTCCATCCCATAATGCCCACTCCAGTGGCTCTCTGTTGCTCACCATGGATAAAGTAGAATGACTCGGGGAATGAAATGTATTCACAAAATTACAATTTTCTATATTCGGGGGGTGCTTCATAGCTTCCAAAACATTGAACGTCACCTTCTCCCCATCAAACTCACACGTCAGTGTGCCCTTGTCCACATCAATTTTGGTGCGAGCTGTCTTCATGAAAGGTCTTCCCAACAACAAAACTGAAGATTTTGAAGTCGCTGTGCACATGTCAAGCACATAAAAATCTGCTGGGAAGATAAGCTCGTCCACCTTAACCAATACATCTTCAATGAGGCCTTCTGGATATACATTGGACCTGTCAGCAAGCTGAATGACCACACGGGTCTCCTTCAGAGGTCCAATCTTCAATTCTTTGAACACTGACAAGGGCATTACATTGATTGATGCTCCTAGATCCAGTATGGCCTTTTCAACTTTCTTATTCCATATGATGCAGGGAATCATGAACATCCCTGGATCATCACACTTCTTGGGTAACTTCCTTTGTATCACAGCCGATACATTCTCCCCAACTAGGAACCTTGCATCGTCATTGAATCGCACCTTTCTGGTACAAAGCTCCTTTAGAAACCGGGCATACCGTGACACTTGTTTGATTGCCTCGATCAGTGGATTGTTGATCTCCACTTTGCTGAATACTTTTAGCATCTCTCTGGTTTCTTCTTCTTTTGTATTATGTGCCAATCTCCCTAGAAAGAGAGGTTTCCCTCTTTCTGGAGTGGGCATCTTGGCAGATTGCTTCACTTCCGGAATGGGCACAGTATCAATCGGCCCAGTCTCTTGTGCCTTGTCTTCTGTGGGAATTTTTTCCACTTCTTCCTCCAAGGGCACATCGTCCTTCTCTCCTCTCGGCCTGACCATCTCCGGAAGCTCTTTTCCACTCCTCAAGGCTACTTCATTCACTTGTTCTCTTGGATTCTCAACCTGGGAAGGCAGCTTCCCATTTTTCTCTTCCATCTTGTGCATGGCTTGAGCCAGCTGATTGATTTGCTTGCTCATATGCGAGAGACCAGCTCGAGTTTCTTGCTTAAACTTCTCATTCTCCTCAGCCATAGCAAACACAAGATCTTCCAGCTTGCTTGGCTTCCTTTTCTCCTCGGATGGTGGCAATGGGCGTGCAGGATGCCCATTCTCCGGCCTTCTCCATCTAAAATTTTCATGGTCTCTCCAGCCAGGATTATAGGTCTGGGAATGGGGATCATATCTTCTGGAATGCCCATTCTGGCCACCTATAGCATTCACTTCTTCCATTTCATCTTGTAGAGTAGGGCATTCATCCGTAAAGTGAGATATGCTTTTGCACACCCCAAAAGGTCTGGGCTTTCTCGCCATGCTTGCACCGGACAAGATTTTTTCCATCTTGTCGCACAATCTATCAATCCTGTTGTCCTGGTCCGGTGCCCTCTCTGTTTCACTTACAACCCGAATGCCCTCTCCACCGAAGTCTCGGTTGTCTTCAGCCATTTCTGTGAGAATTCTGAATGCTTCAACAGGCTGTTTGTTCAAAATGGATCCTCCACATGAGGCATTCACGATCGTCCTCTCATGTGGTCTCAATCCTCCGATGAAAGACTGAATTAAATCGTGTTCAGTAATCTGGTGCTGTGGGTATTTTGCCAGCATCGTCTGGATTCTTCCCCAATAGTCATAGAAACTTTCGTTAGTTCCCATCTTCAGGCTCCCTATTCTTCTTCTCATTTCTTGCACTCTGGATGCTAGGAAATATTTCTCCAAAAACTTCTGTTGAAGTTGTCTCCATGTGGTCACAGCGCCAGTGGGTAGTGTGTACAGCCAGTCCCGTGCCCCATTTTGGAGAGTAAAAGGAAACGAGACCAACGGCACATACTCCTCTCATCCATGGTCGGATAGTTGAGTCTGGCAAACCATCTCAAAATCTTGCAAGTGCCTTTGTGGATCCTCTCCAGGCATTCCGTGGAACTTCGGCAAGATCTGGATAAAGTTTGCATGAATATCCCAGTTCTGAGTCACAGCTGGGAGTGTAATGCCCATTGGGCGCAGATTCATGTTGGTCGGGAAGACCAACTGCCTTAAAGTCCTGTTATCATTGCCATTCGCGGCATTTCCATTTGCGGCCATGTTGATGTTGTGGCCGTTCTCAAACTGTCTTTCCTCCTCGTGCCCTTCGTCTCCTTGATCTTCTGGTGGTGGTGTGGGCTCACGAGGTCTATTTGCTGCTTGGCGTGCCCTCTTCACTGCTGCCCTATTTTTTCTCGAAGTTCTCTCTATCTCCGGATCGTACAATAGAGTCTCCTCCAAAGAGCCCCTGGGCATCAACTTCCAGGCTCACCAATTGTGGAAGATAAAATCACTAGAAACCAGCTCTCCGGCAACGGCGCCAATTTTAACGCACAGTCGTTTCGCGTTAAAAAATATATTTGTAAACTCCTGTGCCCACAGCGAGCGTAGCTAGCCAATGAGTACGGGTCGATCCCATAGAGAGCTGTTGCAATTCTATCTTCGAGTAACCAATCACAAAGGGGGGGTTTTGGTGTTGTCATTAAACTGCATGTAAATCTGCAAAAGAAACTAAAGAAAATATCAAATAACAAAAGGTTCTGGCATTTGAATTAGAACTCGGTTTAAACATAAAACAACTCGATCATGGGCACACCGATTTTCATACATGGTACGTCATCTAGTTATGGTGATCGGATTCCTCTCTGCGTCTCCTCATCCATCCTTTCATTTTAGGTTTAAAAGTGATTCCTCTTCGATTAAACCCCTAACCAGTTACCCACCTCCCGATTCCTCTAAGAGATGTAAGTAAGCAAGCAGTAGTGTGCCCTAGACGGACCCAGATCTATTGTGTTCAACTGATTCCTCTTGTGCCCACAACACCCCATTAATTCCCTTATTACTATATGAACTGACACACAGTCACGATTCGCCAATTCAATTAATAGTGGTGTGCCCTCTTTACCTAACGAGTGATCAGCCACATTGGGCACTTCAGACACACACTCATGTGGAACAAGACACAAGAATTAACGGAAACTAATCATGCATTACTATGCCCATTTTGGCCTCACGAGTCCAGATTTATACTTAATCCAATTTCATCATTCAAACGCCAGAATTAAAGATCTAGCCGAGAAGGCTAGACATAATTAAACTTGTAGAATTTAAAGACATAAAAATAAATGAAAACTTACTGAATTAATTAAGCAAAAACTCAACTCCAACGTTGAAAAATACGAACATAACCTATGTCCCGAAGGTTTCAGACCTTTCGGATTGTTTGGCTGCCTAAGCAGCGTACTGAAATTAAAATGCAGAAAATATAAACTTGTAGAAATGTTTCAGAGTGTCTAAAAACTTCCTTTTTTCCAGAAACTAAACTTGTTTAAATAACTACATTCCCGAGTAAAGTTTCCCCCACAGGCGGGGGTCTTCTGCTAAAAATCGGGAATGGTGTGCCCTCGCTGACTTTGACTGGATAAGCTTCATCTTCAACAAATCCCTATTTTTTTGGAATTGCTCTTATCGCCTCAAATTTGAGCTTTATCTCCTCGTTTGAGCTTATCCTTTTGTTGCAGCACCTTCCAGGAGTCCAGCTTAGCTCCAACTCTCCTGCGGATATGTAGCTATCCTTCCACCAACTGTTCTTCAACTTAATCCCAAATTTCACTGGAATGCCCATTCTGCCCTGTGGTAGAGTCTGTGCGAGTACTATGGGCACGGCATCATCTGTCAGCTCCATCCGTATCTGTTATGCCCACTTCACCGACCGAATGTGGGATGGATACTGAAGAAGTCCCCTGTGCCTCTAATGAACATGTGTGCGAGATATACGTGAATAACTGGGCATAAAATGCCCCTTCCGCCAGACTCGACTCTTGGAATGCCCTTTGACCGCAACCTGGTTCTTTTCGACTCAAAACACACTAAAAAAGACATTTATAGAGGATAAAATGCCCATAAAAACATGAAAAAAATGGACTTATCAATGATCTCGGGGTCGTGTAGAATTAGAAGGAGGAGTAGATGACGTACCTTTATTCTAGGAAGGCTGAGAGGTGGCGGCACTATGGTGGCTGCGGCGCCGGCCTTCACGTAGCTGTTGTTCTACAATGGATGCGTAGTGCACCATCTCTTTGTTGAGGTTTTTTCGAATTAAACCACAACAGGATCATTTGGTTGTTCATTAATCCATGCTCATACAAATAATATTTTTATGTAACATGCATGTTTATCACAGTCTAACAGAAAAAACATGCATAGTAGATTCGAATCTAATAAAGCGGAAACATAGAAATGAATCTACTTACAAATCGATAGACGGTCTGTGGACAAGATTAAAGATCTAATCTTGCTATTGAATGAACACTGTAATTGGCGCGACCCAGCACCTCAAAATCGGCCACCACAGATTCTACTCCAAGATCTTCTGTTGTATTCCTGGACTATTTCTAGATTCAGAGTGGGCTGAAAACTACTAGATGGGGTTGTCAAATCTATGGATAACTTTGAGAGACAAAGAGGGCCTCATTATTAACTATGGAATTTTCGCCCCCCTCCCCTTTTATAGGGAAGTGAGTGAAAATTACATCTCCAAACCCTACTGGGTTTAGGCCTCTATCTCAAGTTCAATATTCAGTCCACTATCAGTCAATTGGGCTACAACAGGGATCTAGAAGAATATTACATTGGCCCACTAATTTATTTAATATCCAATATCCAATAAACTTAAGATATAATTAAATAAATTAAGTTTTACTTTTATTCCACTAAAGAAGTAAAACTGACCTACCAATTTAATACATATTTATGAATATGCTTTCTCCTTTAGTCCATTCATTCCCCATGTTTAAGATATAATGTTCATTAATTAATTATGTTAGCCTCTGACAACTATAATTAATTAACATCTAAAACCTTGAGTAGTACCACACAAGCTTTACTTATGTACGGAATAAATTCCACCAGCAGAGTTTCAACATGAACTTGTGTTTTCTCAATAGAACATCATCAACCTGACACACCAGGACACGGTGCTCATGCATACTGCTCGAGACATCATGTATACATTGTTATTACCCAAGATATCGAATTTGATCTATGAAAAGATCTCACACATTGATAAATCAAAGTAATAAACAACGCACACATATGCTCGCCAATATCACATGAGTTCAGAACCCGAACTCTGTGTATCTTTATTCTCTCAGTAACTGGGTCAGAGACAGAGAATAGTATCCTATCGTGATCCTCCTCAATACACTAACGAGTGTACTAGAATAATTAATTAGTCAAGATAAACTAACTTATCAGATTATTCTACGGTGTACTGATGGTGTGCTCAGGACCATCTAAGCCGTGAGCTCTTTAATACATTACAAGGTTCTAATGATATGATCTTACTGTGTGACTCCCAACACCATATCATCTACAATGTAAGTATATGGAACATTACATAGAACAATTATAGAACATAATCTAAATGCAAATAGTGACTGCAATAACTTTCATTTCATATTATCATATCATCAGAAAAGTATACAAAGACAAGTCTTCCAGTATACAAAACTAACAATCTCCCACTTATACTTGAAGCATGTCTTTCAAGCATAATAACTAACTGGCTAACTCTCTAATCAAAACTATCAACTCAAACTGTGCCACCAGGTCTGGCATTTCACTCCTATTTTCTCCACGTGACCATCAAAGGACTTAGCCGGCAGGCTCTTCGTGAATGGATCGACCAGGTTGTCCTCCGATGCAATCTTGACCACCGCCACGTCTCCTCTCTTAACGATTTCTCATATAAGATGGTACTTTCTCTCTATGTGTTTACTTGCCTTGTGGGCTCTGGGTTCCTTCAAATTTACCACTGCACCAGAGTTATCACGGTATATCGTAATAGTCTTAGGCAAATCAGGAACCACGCCCAAGCCCGCTGGGAACCTATGGAGCTAGACAGCCTCTTTTGCAGCCTCAGATGCAGCTACATACTCGGCTTTCATGGTGGAATCCTTAATGCATTTCTACTTAATGCTCCTCCATGCGATGGCTCCACCTCCTAATGTTAATACATAGTCCGAGGTAGACTTACTCTGATCTTTGTCGGATTGAAAATCTGAGTCCGTGTAACCTAAAGGAACTAGACTATCAGAGTGGAAAACTAACATATAATCTCGAGTCCTTTTAAGGTACTTGAGAATGTTTTTGACCGCAGTCCAGTGACCTTGTCCAGGGTTAGACTGATATCTGCTTACCATGCCAACGACATAGCATATATCAGGCCTAGTGCATAACATAGCATACATCAAACTTCCCATAGCCGAAGCATATGGTACTTTCTTCATTTCCTCTATCTCAGACTGTGTTTGGGGACACATTTCTTTGGATAGATGAATTCCATGCCTGTAAGGTATAACACCTTTCTTGGAATCTTGCATGCCAAACCTAGCTAGCACTGTATCGATATAAGTCGCCTGGGACAGACATAACATTCTTTTCTGGCGATCTCGAATGATCTTGATGCCAAGGACATGTCCGGCTTCACCCAGATCTTTCATATCGAACTGCTCGGACATCCACACCTTAATGTTCAACAACGCCTTTTTACTGTTTCCAAGAAGCAAGATGTCATCAATATAAAGTACGAAGAATACCACCACATTTTCATCACATTTGTTGTACACACAGCTCTCATCCGGACATTGCACGGATCCATATGACTGGATAACCTCATCAAATTAGATGTTCCAAGATCTCGATGCCTGTTTATGTCCATAAATGGATATCTTAAGCTTACACACCAAGTGCTCTTGGCCCTTATCAATGAATTCCTCTGGTTGTTTCATGTGGATGTTTTCTTCAAGACTTCCGTTTAGGAAAGCTTTCTTGACATTCATCTGCCAGATCTCATAATCTAAATGAGCGGCAATAGACAAAAGAATCTGAATTAACTTAAGCATGGCTACCGGTGAAAAGGTTTCCTCATAATCGATCCCTTCTTTCTGAGTATACCCTTTTGTCACCAATCTTGCCTTAAAGGTTTCAACCTTCCCATTAGATCCTCTCTTGCACTTGTAGACCCACTTACAGCCATTGGGTTTTACCCCATCTTGTGGTTCTACAAGTTTCCAGACTTGATTGCGATCCATATATCTAATCTCAGACTCCATTGCACTTTTCCAAGAATCCACATCTTTATCTCGAATTCCCTCGTCATAGGTCCTGGGATCCAATTCATTGAGACCCTCTCTGAAATCTGAAGCCTCTCCCAGACCAATGAATCTATCAGGTTGGCATACAACCCTCCCACTGCGATGAGGCAGTTCCTGTACTTCTGTGACACGTTGTGTAATGTTTGGTGGTTCCTCTTCTTGTACAACCGGTGTAGGATTTGATCCCCCTTCCTTAACTCCTCAAGGATGATTTGACTACTTGGTTTGTGGTTTATGACATAGTCTTCCTCTAAGAATAGAGCATTGGTGCTGACAATGATCTTCTGATCCTTAGGATTATAAAATAAACCACATTTCGTTCCTCTCAGATATCCAATGAACAACTTTACATCAGTACGAGGAGCCAGCTTATCAGCTTCCGTGTCCAACACGTGTGTTGGACTACTCTAAATTCGAATGTGGTTCAAACTAGGCTTTCGTCCAGTCCATAGTTCTGTGGGTGTAGTAGGAACTGATTTCGATGGAACCAAGTTAAGAATATAGGCTACCGTTTCCAAGGCATATCCCCAGAATGAAATGGGAACCTCAAAATAACTTATCATCGATCTAACCATCTCTTACAGCGTTCGATTCATTCTTTCCGCCATGCCATTCTGTTGTGGCGTTCCAGGCACAGTCAACTGAGATATAATCCCATTCTCTGCCATTTAATCCCTAAATTCTCTTAAGAGGTACACGCTATCACAATTAGAATGTAGTGACTTGATACTTCTGCCTGTTCGTTTCTCCACTTCCGTCTTAAATTCTTTAAATTTCTCAAAGCATTCAGACTTGTGACGTAACAGATAGATATAACTGTATATAGAGTAATCATCAATGAGAGTGATGAAATACTCGAACCCTCCTTGAGCTTGAACTAACATAAGGCCGCACAGGTCATAGTGAATCAAATCTAATAGCCCTTCGGATCTATTTTCTTTTGACTGGAAATGATGCTTGGTCATTTTACCTTCCAAACAAGATTCACACAAAGGAAATGATTTCAGTACCAAAGAAGACAATGGTCCATCGTTTACAAGCCTTTGTATCCTCTTAAGGTTAATATGACCTAGCCTTAGATGCCAAAGATAGGTTTGATTCAATTCCGAATGTTTTTTTTTATCTTGTTAGGGTTTATGATCGATGTATTCAACAGTTATCTTTGCGTAGTGTTTTCAATTAGTTTAAGAAAGTATAAGTGTCTATCCAATGTGCTAGAACAAATAAAATGTTTACTACTAAAGATAACTACTTTGTTATCAAAAGAAACAGAATATCCATCATGTTGGTCCCGGGCGAGTCGATATCAGTTTAAGGGGGGAGTGAATAAACTGATTAAAACTTTTGCTTCAAATGTGGAATGACAGGGCCCTTTGACTCGCTTAATGAAACTTATCTATGCACAAACTTATTGAACAATTACGACAGTTTAAGTGTAGCTTGTGTGATATTGTGTGTAGTTCAAAGATATGCAATAACCAAAATAGTACAGCACACAAGCAATTTATAGAGGTTCGAAGTCTCAAACTTCTACGTCCTCTCTTCCTTTCGCAGAAGGGTAATTTCACTATATAACTTGAGTTTCTTTACAAATTATAAAATGAAGGACAGTTGGCTGAACCTGGTAACTGCTCACTACCTCAGCGGGTCGACGACTCACACTTGAAGTCCCTAACTGCTCGCTAGGAAGGTAAGTGCTATTGTCGTCTTTACAAGGTTTTAGATCTTTTTTGATCTTCAAGAGGTTAGTCTTCAACAGGGGTTATCAACTGATGTGCTCCTTCAATTGAGCTGAGTAGTTGATCGTTGTGTAGCTGAAACTGAGAAGACTACCCTGGTTGGATTGTCAACAGCTGGCTGATTATCTTGACTTTGTGAATTTCTTCTTCTTAGTTGAACTCTCACAGTTTCTGTCAAACGCTGAACTTGAGCTTGAGTGGGAGGGAGAAAGAAAAGCTCTTGCTTGTATATGCGAAAGTTGTGTAGGTGAAGAATTCTTCTTGGTTCTGCTTGAGAAAGTTTCCAAGATTTTTTAAACTCTGATTCACTCGCTTTTTATAGAGAAGTGATTTTATGACCGTTGAGTTCCATTGTCCATTGATCGGTGGCCCTGTTGGCTCATCAATGGAGAATGATCACTTAGAGCTTTTGGTTTGAAGTAGCCGTTACTCTGCCAATCTATCTTCATTGGATATTTAATTCCAGGATCTTTGTTGAAGCATTTATTCTAAGATTCAGCAGTTTGAGCAATAACCTCCAAGGTTCTCTGGCTTCAGTTTGCTTGGCAGCTTTGAGTTCCAGTTGACAGTTCTGGACTTGTCAGCTGAGTTTGACTATTGCTCCAGTTGGCAGTTTTGAGCTCATCAACTGAGTTTGGTTGTTGCTCTAATTGGTAGTTTTGAGCTCATTAGTTGAGTTTGGCTATTGTTCTAGTTGGCAGTTTTGAGCTCATCAACTGAGTTTGGCTATTGCTCCAGTTGGCAGTTTTGTGCTCATCAGCTGAGTTTGGATATTGCTCCAGTTGGCAGTTTTGAGCTTGTCGGCTGAGTTTGGCTATTGCTCCAGTTGGTCATCAGTTGGATACTTCCTGTCTTCAGTCTAAACTGATCTCTTATCAGTTCCCTTAGTTGACTCTTTTCTCCCTCAGCTTAGCTGACTTAGTTGTCAGTTTGTTTCGACTGTTCAACTTCTTGACTTCTTAGTTCAGTTGACTTCTGACGTATCCTTCAGCTTGCAGACCATACTTTTGATTGGTTGACTGTGACTTTTCTTGATATCCTTTTTGATGATGCCATGGATTAATCAGCTCCGATCTGCAACTTGATTTTCAGTCAGTTTTTCACAAATAATTTTGACATCTCATCAAAACCTAATCTAGGGGTTCCTTGATAGTTTTTCCTAACAATTTCCCCCTTTTTGATGATGTCAAAACTTTGTTGATGATGATGGACAAAGCTGCAAATGTAGCAAGTTTGCTAAAGCAGTTTCCGAGCAAATTCAGAGCAAGTTTGAGAGAAAATTTGATTTATGATTTTCATTCAAGTATTAGAGCATTTGTCATTAGCATTTGTCATTCATGCTGTTATTCAGGTATTAAAGTATTTAAGATATGTATGAAATTCAAGTATTAGAGCAATTAGACTTCAAGTTTCAGAGCATTTTCTCATTCTTTTACTTGGGGCATGCTTTCATTCCAGTATTAGAGCATTTTTCATTCAAGCAACAAAGTATTCAACCATTTTTCATTCAAGTAACAGAGCATTATCAGAGCATTTAAGTTAATCATACTTGAAGTAACAGAGCATGAGCATTATAAGCATGGTCGAAATATATATTATATATATTCACTTTAAGACATGTTGTATTTTCAAGAGTAATTAAAACTACTAATCTACTTCCTAAAAATTGCTTCTTTGCTCCTTTTCTTTTTGCTCGACTCTCCTTTTTCTTGAGCTCCTTGCATCCTGCATGGTTCCCCCTGAAGCTGATCTTCCTCCTCATGATGAATTTCTCTTTGAATTTGATCCCAAAGAGTTAATCATCCATCATCTATCTGTTCTTCTTCCCCCTTTTTGGCATCATCCAAAAGGTGGAATGGGTCGCATGATGGTAGTGAAAAGCTTGGCAGGAAGGTGAACGCAGTTGCCATATTGTTATCATAAATTGAGAGAACTGAACGAATTTGCATGGGTGAGGAGAGCCATGCATATGCTTCTTCAGTTGTCATGAACTGACCTGGAGCAGAGCTGAGAGAGACTGCTTGCTCTCTGAAGTTCATTGAGGCCAAGTTGTTGAAGATCTCATCTGTTGAAGGGATGAGTGGATCATCAACGAAGGGTGTGCAGGAGGAGTTGGCCGGTTCATTGTCGTGGAGAGGAGCATCGGCTGGTATGCTCAGCTGGATTCGCTTGATCATCGAATCCATTATCTCTAAAAGCGTAGGTGGCGAGGAGAGTGGATGATTTATCCAGTTTCTACTCTCTGTTCCTTCGTTGATCCAGAAGGTGGAGCCACGGGTGTGGATGAGGTGGAACATTGTTGACTCATTCAATTGATATCACCATATATGGTACTGTAGGTACCGCCGCAATTGGTTGAACAGAGAGGAGTCTGTATCTTCAACAAGACCAAAACAGCTTCTCAGCTAATGGTCTAGAACTGCTTCAAACTCAACCTCAATGGAGTCATGTTGGTCTAACGGTAGAGGTTGGGAGCTGGCTGATATTGTAGGATGATCACTCAGCTTTGAAATAGGTTCGCTCTCAATCATCAGCTCTCTTTCGTCAAAGGAGCTGACGGGTTCCTCCAAAGGTGCCTTTCTACGATCTGAGTTAGAAGACCCTTATCGATGTGAACACTTCAGGATCGGATGGCCGTAGATAGTGGGGAGCATGTCCTTTCTTTTTAGCGGTTCGCCATTTAGGATGACCTCATCAAACTGTCTTTGAATGATATGGCTTATGCGACTCATAAACCTGATCTTTTCTCGAAATGAGCCAGTGGATGGATTATAGGCCGTTCGCTCTACATTAGCTTGCAGTTGAGCAAGGATGAAAGAGGCCTAGTTGGCTTTACATCCATAGTACAGAATGACTGTGAGATGGGCTTTGATGTCCGAGAAGTGGACTGTCTCAAAGTTGCCATATAGGATATGGCCGGCGATATCTAAGAGTTGAAGGATATCATTTGGCATACTCTCCTTCAGTCTGTGTGAACAGTCATAGTAATTGATGTGAGGAAGCTTTCAACGCATCCTATAGTGCGTATTTGCAGGGCAATTGCAGGTTCATAATGTCTGGACCGTCGCCTGAAAGGTGAAGAGTAGACATCATCATCTCTTTCATCACTGTGATCGTCTTGCTCCGGACGGTAGAAACAATGTTGTCGCTAGAGATCGTTGCAGTATAGTAGAATTCCGCAACATGAGAAGGTATGTTCTTGAGTGGCACAATCGTCAAAAATGGTAGCAGCCCCGTTGCCTCCAGTGGCCTATAAATCCTTTGAAAGTTTTTAGAGCCGAGGCGTGCATTAAGATACTCTAGACTTAGAGTTTTATCTTTCTTCAGCTTCTTAAGAAGTAGATTTGCGTTGACCGTCTGAAATGGGGGCTTCATATCTGCAAAAAGATGTTGTTTTAGTTTAGAGAGCAAGTGTTTAGGAGAGAAAACACTTAGTAGATGATCAAAGTAAGAGAGAGAAGGGATTTGCAGATGATCAGAGCCTTCAATATTTTCTACAGATCTTGCTATTTATATCTCAATAAGAAAATATTTTCTTTTTCAAGTTTGAAGAGTTGATTTAATATCAACGCAGAGATATTAATTGCAGTATTTGTGAGATAGAACCCTATTTTCAAGTTGTAACCATTTGAGTATAATATAAGAAATTTTATAATCGCAACGGTAAGAATGTAATTATGATAAGCTTTGAAAAATAAAAAACTTATCCTGATTCAGTTGGGATACAGTCCAACTGTTTTGACGGCTTCAGCGGTTGAATGATCAGTTGAGTCTCACTTCCCAATTGTCGCTGAAGAACTGGCTGAAGTTGAAGCTATATTTAAACTGAATTGATCAATTAGCTTGATCAGTTGCTTGACTCTCAGTAGACAATTTCCGCTTCTTGAAGGGCTTAGCTGGACTAGCTGCACTACTTCCTTGGAATGCAGTTGTGATCTTTGGCAGTTTAGGCCTTGCAGTTCTCTGGGCTTGGTAAAGATGAAGCTGGATGGCAACTAACGAGTTTTTCATCCTTTGACTAAGGGATTGGGAAGTTCCCTTTGGCGAGGATCGAAACTGATCATTTTCCACAGGCAGTTGCATGCCTTTTGAGCTTGATGTGAGCAGTGCAGTGACATAGCTTTTAGAGAGAAGGCTTGGTGATGTGGCAGTGTCTTCATCATCACTATCGCTCTCGTCAGCACGCCTTGGATTCTTCTTGGTAGCCACAACTTCAGTTTGTGATAGATGTGGCTCTATCCTTTCAACAACCGGTGGAGTTTGTCGGGATGGCTCAGCTGACTGACTTGATAGATTATCAAAGTTCAGTTTTCGATAAGGCGAGCCAATTGGGCAGTTGACTGGTTGATCTGCAGTTCCAACTGCTTGAGGTACGATGCTGGTTTTGATTTCTGCTAATAAGGTGGTGGCTGGAATCTTGTTGACAATTCGGTGACTCATGATGTGCTGGACTTGCACAATGGTTGGAGGAAATGGCTTTGATGAACCTATCCATTTGATGCTTTATGTTTCTTCTCGCTGCCAATAGCTCATACCATAAAAGGCAGTTAGCAGAAAATGAGACTGGATGGACATAGAATGTCTCCAGTTATACCAATAGAATTATCGGTGGAGTTGTTTGAACAACTCTTGGTCACGATGTGCAACAAAGGCAAAGTGATTGAGAAGGAGATTGGTCACTTCCTTTTGTGCACCTTTGACCGCATATTCACTACTATAAAAGGTGCGAATATTTTCTTCATTCAGCTGGAGAGGAGGACATGTACTTCTGAAGTAGTCCGCTCCGTAGTTTGGATAAGGGATTCCAATGAACGGAATAAGTTCATCTAGATCAGAGCAAACCTGGAAATCAACTGGTGATCCGTTCTTTGATTTTGGAGACTGAACGGCGTTGGCAGTTGAGTTGCTCGATGAGTGGTTGCCTGTCTTGGCTTTGGCTTTTCTCTTTTTCTTTAGCGACTGAAGATGAGCGGTTCCTTTCTTGGGAATCCAGTCAGAGATAAGAACTGGCAGTGACTCATCATTTGGAAGCTTCAGCAGGTCTTCAAGCATTTTACTCATTCTTAGAACAAGGCCAACCTTGGACTAAAATTTACCAGAGTTCTTTGAGTCAGAGGCCTTGATGACTTGATGCTTGAATTGTTGGAAGACAAATTCTGCCCAGTTCGTTTGTCGCCCTTCAGCAAGGTGAATCATAACCTTGTATCTCTCTTGGGTGAGTTGACTTAGGCTTTCAATGGCCCTGAACATTATCTTGTTCGTTATGTCAAGTAGAACTCCATACTTGGGCTTCAGGTCAGTTTTAGCGGTTGTAAAACTGAATTTCTTGTCGCAGGTTGAAGCTTTCCATTTTCGCCAGTACAATTCTGCAGATTCTTTTAGATCTTGAACGGATTAACCTTCCTGTGGGAGTTGGAACACTTCTGCGATTGTTCTTTCAGTGATTTGAAGTGGTCGTCCTTGAATCACTGATGACACTGTCTTTCCTTCTGCAGATAATTTTGCTTGAAGCAAAAATTCACTTACCAAATATTGTCTAAAGAACTTTGGTGGTGTTTCCAGGTAGTAAAGAATTTCTGTCTTGTGAAGATTGGACAGAAGAATTAGGTTGTTTGATTCATCTAGAATCAATTGAAATTTCTTTCTATCAAGAAATTTATCTCTCATAAGCTATTCCTTGAAGGAATTTGAAGATCTGGATAATTCGGCCATCTTTGAGGTTGGCTGAGATTTTGGGAATTTAAGATCTTTTGGTAGAGAGTTTTAGAGATTGTAGAAGGAGAGGGCTTTTTGAGAGGTTTGAAAGAGAGGGGCTGTTTATGAGTGTTGGGAGAGGCTTATAGATCTGATGGTTGGAATGGTATTAGCCTCTGGTCTCTTTTGGTCATTGGCAATTAATGACTTTCACACGTGTCATTGTTTTGCAACGGTCAAAATTTCAAAATAAATGTGAGGCTTAACATTTATTTGAAATAAAAAGAATTTTTATAAATATATCAAAAGATATAATTGCAAACTGATTAACAAGAAGTACATTTAGGGCTTTTCTAATCAGGTTTAACTTGATCAGCCACTTTGTCCTTCTTGTGATCAGTTTTCCTTTTCTTAGCCAGCGGTTCAGGGAGATCCTCTTCTCCATCCTCATCATTGCTTTCTGACCCCGTTTTAGCTTACTGGAGCCTTGGATAGGCTTGCAGCTGCTTGATCTGCTCAGTGTGCAGTTTAACCTGTTGCTGCAGGGATTGGATCAGCTCTTCATAATACGGAGGGAGCTGGACTATTGAACTACTTGGTTGAGTGATGAACTGTACTGCTCTAGAGTCCACTTCCTCTCCTGCTTCAGTTCCAACAAGTTCCTCGCAAGGAACTGTGTGGGATATTTCTTCTGCTTCCACACTTGTTTGGTAGACAAGTTGTTCATTTCTTTGACTTGTCTGATCAGCTGATATGTCTGTAAGAGATGGCTCTGGATCAGCTGGAGGAATGGATGATGTGATTTTTCTCTCAGCAGTTGGATCTTGTGAGGTAGCTGTCTAGGTTTCAGCTGCCTTTTCAAATTGATGAGTCTTCTCAGCTGAGTCTTCAGACTCGTCAGGAATTATGTTAATTTCAACTTTAGCTCCACGAGGAGGTTTCTCAGGGTGAAGTTCTCTCATTACCTCATCAATGATATCCTTCTCTGAGTTGTATATTGGATCGCCCACGGCATTTGATGGCTGTCCAGTTTGATGGCTTTGTGACTTCTTCATTAATTGATTGAATAGCCATTTGTATTGAACATGGGGGTACGACCATCTTTCTCATTCCATTTCTGTAGTGATGACTGGAAGCGTTAAGCTTGAAGTCTTGCACAGTTCATAAAATACGTCCTTCATCGATCCTTCAACTGGGTTTGAGCATTCTTTCCTCAGTTGTAGCTGCCTCATAAGGTGTTTGCCTTTAGTTATACTTGCGTTCTCACTGTCCGTCCACTATAGGCTCCATTCTTCCTCTCACCTCCAGAAGCTCATCCCATGGAATGCGAGCAATGAGAGAAAAAGCTCTGACTGATACACATGTCTCCATAAAAACCAGTATATGTACCTGGTCAAGATGTGATAGAGCTCCTCATGGCCAGTTAGTTCCTGGGCAATGTGTTGAGCCATGTGTTTTTGTGTGGTTTCATCAGCCCATTTCTTCACAGACTCTCCTTGTGAGTAGGCTCTTATATTTCCTTCAACTTGGGCCATTGGTGGGCACATCATTTGGAAGTAATCAGCTCCAACCCCTTTGTGAGAAATCCCTCTTGCAGGGATGATATCTTCTGGATTTTCATATGGAGCTGTATCTTCAACAGTTAAATTTGCTGGGATTGTTGGATCTTGTATAGGGCTTGATTCCTTTCTCCTTCTTGATTGAGAAAGCAAGATTCTTCTCCTTTTTGGTTGACCAACTTGTTTCTTCTTTGGAGCTGATTTGACAGCTGCTTGCCTAGCTGATTGTCTGATGATATCAATTCTGGTGGTAACTGAGCTTTGTTGCCTGAATTTCTGAGCTATAGATATGTCATCATCAGAGTCATCAGTAACTGGCTTCTTTCCCTTGCCTTCAGCTGCAGACTTCTTTCTCCGTTGCTGATCAGTTTGTTCAGGATCAATCTCCACAATTTTAATCAGTTTGTTCAGGATCAATCTCCACTATAGATTTAAACTCTGTTTCTTCAGCCATCTGAGGAAACTGCTTCTCCAAAATAATGTTGACTCGACTGATATATCCAATTCCTTGAGGGAATTTCTCATCATTCCAGCTTCTCTCAATTATATCAACATATCTCTTCAGTTGTTCAAAGAAGTATTGTGCCCAGTTTATCTCCATTCGGTTGTAGATGGCGGCGTTGATTTTGTACTTTGTTGCTGATATTTGGGACTGACTGCTAGTTGTTCCTACCATTATCTTTGAGGTGATGGCAACGAGCACCTGAAATTCATCTTGCAGTTTTGAGATAAGATGACTGCTCTTATATGGTTGAGTTTCGCCTTCCTTTTTCCAGAAATCATAAGCTTCCTGGAAATTGACTTGAACATCTTCCAGCTTGAGTCCGTTGTTGGATAGATCGAACATGGTACTTAGAGACTCAGCTGTCACGATAATGACTTGTCCTCTTACTTCCGATCTGATTTTTTTCGGATTTGAAGATCCATTTGAATTTAGATAAAATTCAGCAATTGGTTCTATGTAAATCAGTTCTGGAAATACCTCCAGGAACTTCTTCAGCTTGGCCTGAGAAAGCTTTTCGACGATCATTCTACTGAGAAGGGAAGCTTTACAGGCTTGAACGAATCCGGCTGGATTGAAAAACTTGTCTCTGTCGAGTTTTTCACAGAATATTGTAGAATCTTCTCTAGACTGACGGAAATTGAATCTTCTGTGAATTGGGTTTTGAGCCATAATCCTTTGAGGAGAGAGTAATTTGAGAGACTGAGAAATTGATCTTTCAGAGCTGAAGAGTTTTTGTTTATGATGAGATATAGATAGAAAAGGATAGATCTTCAGTAAAAATCGGGAAGCTTATCTCAAGTATTCAGTCGCCTTATTTATATAGAGAAATTGGGCTTCATCCAACGGTTGTGACGCTTGGTATGCCCAATAGTCAACGGTCGGATTAACTCAATCGACCAGTCGATTGGCCTTTCGATTCTGTCCGTTGGGGATAAATGAAGAAGGAGAGAGAAAGTTCAACGGTAATATTTGAGTGACACGTGTTTTTACCATTTCTAATATTGAAATTTGAACTTATCTTTTCTCTCTAGCAGCTTCTCCTTGGCTTGAAACTGATTACATCATCAGTTGGCTTCCACTGTAACTGATGATCCTTTTTGTTGATAAGTTTCAACTGAGATGTCTTTTCATCAGTTCAGAATTGGTCTTGACCGCTTAGACCTTTATTCATCTACTTCCCAGTTCAGCTGTTCTCATTCAGTTGGTCTTTGAACTGACATCTCCTTTTGATTTGACTTCAGTTCCTAGTACTCCTTCATCAGTTTGATCAATTTACAGCTTGTGTTCTGAGTAACTGACTGGATCATCAGTTTGAGCGACTGAACTGATGATTTAGTTAAACTGATGGATTAAACTGATCATCTCCAGTTTACTTTTCTCTTAGTAGCTTCTTGCCTAAACTTCAAACTGATGGCTTTTGTGGCTGACTGATCAGTTTCTCGCCTTTTCGATTCAGTTTCTCTCTTCAATTGGAGTGGTCCCTTGGCCTTTTTTCTCCAGTTTATCATCTTCATCCTGTGATGCTAGCTCCAGCAGTCCCAACTGTATGCATAGCTCCATAAACCTTGCTTCAGGCAATGGTTTGGTGAAGATGTCAGCTATCTGCTTCTCAGTGTTGACATATTTGATGCATATGTCTTTCTTCTCGATGTGATCTCTGATGAAGTGATGCCTTATGTCAATGTGCTTAGTTCTTGAATGCAGAATTGGATTCTGAGATATCATAATTGCACTATTGTTGTCACAGTAGATAGGCACTTCTTCAGTTTCAACTTTGTAGTCCTTCAACTGTTGCTTCATCCAGAGTATCTGAGCACATCAACTTCCAGAAGCTACATATTCTGCTTCAATTGTTGACATGGCAACTGAGTGCTGCTTCTTGCTAAACCAGGATATCAGTTTGCTTCCCAGAAACTGACATGTTCCACTGGTACTTTTTCTGTTGATTTTGCATCCACCAAAGTCTGAGTCTGAATAACCAATTAGGCTCAAACTGTCATCTCTGGGATACCATAGTCCAAGATTTATGGTTCTTTTGAGATATTTGATAATCCTCTTAGCTGCTTCGAGGTGGCTCTTCTTTGGATTAGCTTGAAACCGTTTACATAGTCTGACTGAATAAGAAATGTCTGGCCGGCTAGCTGTTAAGTAAAGTAGCGACCCAATGATTCCTCTGTAATATGTTTGGCTAACTGATTCTCCTTCTTCGTCGAGAGTTAGCTGAACTGATGTGTTCATAGGAATCTTGAGAGTTTTTCCTTTGCTTACTCCAAACTTCTTGACTAGCTCCTTGGTGTACTTCGTCTGACTGATAAAGATTCCATCTTTCAGCTGCTTCACTTGGAGTCCTAGGAAGAATGTCATTTCTCCCATCATGCTCATCTCAAATTCACTTTGCATCAGTTGAGCGAATCGTGTGCATAGATCTTTGCTTTTTGATCCAAAAATTATGTCATCCACATAAATTTGAACCATTAAGATCTTAGTTGATCGTTCTATTCGGAATAGAGTGTGATCAATGACTCCCTTTTGAAACCCATTTTTCAGTAAAAATGTTGTTAGAGTTTCATACCACGCTCTAGGAGCTTGCTTCAGTCCATATAGAGCTCTCTTCAGTTTGAAGACTTGATCACCAATTTCAAAGCCTGGCCGTTGCTCGACATATACGTCTTTCTTGAGCATTCCTTGAAGAAAAGCACTCTTGACATCCATCTGGTAGACTGTGAAGTTGAAGTGCGCTGCATAGGCTAGGAACAGTCTGATGGCTTCCAATCTTGCAACTGGCGCGAATGTCTCATCAAAGTCGATCCCTTCACTTTGTGAGTATCCTTTGGCTACTAGTCTAGCCTTGTTCCTTGTGATCACTCCTTGTTCATCCAGTTTGTTGCGAAAGACCCATTTTGTACCAATGACCTTCTGGGTTTTTGGGCTATGAACAAGAAACCATACGTCATTTCTTGTGAATTAGTTCAGTTCTTCTTGCATAGCTATGATCCAGTCCGAGTCTTCTAAGGCTTCTTTGACATTTTCTGGTTCAGTTTGAGATATGAAGCATGTGAATAATGCATGCTCAGTTGAACTTCTGGTCTGGACTCTACTTCTTGGATCACCAACTATCTTGTTAGTTGGGTGGCTTCGGAGCCATTTGGGCAAGGTAGCTTCAGCTGGATCTTCTGTGGTGACGTCATCAGTCACCCTTTCATCAGCTGGTTCAGCATTTTCATCAGTTCTTCCCCTTGTTTCAGTTGTGGGGTTTTTGGTTTCAGCACGATTTGTGTCTTCATTGACCAAGTTGTTCTCAACTGGTTATGTGGCAGTTTCATTGCCTTCTTCTAGTAAAACTTCAAACCGCTCTGGAACAATGTGATCCACATAGTCCTACGAGTTCTCAGTTTCACTAGGTAGTACTTGAACTGATGTGTCTATTCTTTCTTTGTTCCTGTACTCATTAGCAAATTCATCAAATACCACATGACATGTTATTTCCACAACAAGAGTTCGTTTATTGAACACTCTGTAAGCTTGAGCGTGAGGTGAGTTATACCCAAGAAATATACCCTCATCAGCTTTAGCACTAAAAGCTTTCAATTGAGTCTTGCCATTGTTGTGAATATAACATTTACAACCAAATATTTTAAAGTATGAGATAGAAGGCTTACGACCCTTGTACAGTTCATAAGGTGTCTTGTCATGGGCTGCTACAATGGCACTTCGATTTCGAGTGTGGCAAGCTGTGTTAACTGCTTCAACCCAATAACCTTCAGCTATGTTGGCATCAACTATCATTGCTCGAGCTGCTTCTTTGAGTGTCCCATTACGCCGTTCGATACACCGTTTTGTTGTGGAGTTCTTGCAGTTGAGTGTTCATGAATGATTCCAAGCTGGTTGAGAAAGCTAATCATGTGTTGATTCACAAATTCAGTTCCATTTTCGGAACGAATTCTTTGAACTGATCTTTCCTTCTCAGTTTGTAGCCTTCTGATCAGCGCCGTTAGCTTGTCATAAGTTTCATCTTTGCTCCTCAAGAATTCCACCCATTTATATCTTGAGAAATCATCAACTACTACGAGAGTAAATCTTTTGCCCTTTGGAGTTTGTGGTCTAACTGGACCAAACAAATCCATATGTAGTAGTTGAAGACAATCAGTTGTTCCTGGTGGGTAACTTTTATTCTTGAAGGATGACTTCACCTGCTTCCCTTTTTGACACGGTCCACATACACCTGTCTTCTTGTATATTTCCTTGGGAAGTCCCTCAACTAACTCTTTCTTGGCTAGATAGTTGATTGTTTTGAAGTTGAGGTGATTCAGTCATCGGTGCCATAGCCAGCTTGCTTCAATTGATCCTTTTGAAAGGAAGCAAGCTTCTGAGTAGCCGGTTAACCAGTCAACAATATACATGTTGCCTCTCCTAATGCCAGTTAGCAGAATTACTCCAGTTGACTTGTCTCTTATGTTGCAGGAGTTTTTGGTGAAGTCAACTGAGTAGCCATTATCACACAGCTGGCTGATGCTTAGTAGTTTGTGTTTCACTCCATCCATGTGGGAGACTCCATTCACTACTACTTTTCCTTTGACTACGAACCCTTCTCCAATGGTTCGGCTTTTGGAGTTGTCTCCAAATGTGACAAGTGGGCCTTTGATTTCTTCATAACCATCGAGATCTTCTCTGTCTCCGGTCATGTGCTTGGAGCACCCGCTATCTAGATACCAAATGTCTTTGGCTTTCTTCATAGATAGGATGCTCTTGTCCTGCAAGGAAAGGTTTAGCATTTAGGGACCTGTTTTATATCGGGTCCTTGTTGATTTATCAAGCTTTTTGGAATCCAAACTTGCCAAACTTTTGGCTTCTTATCATTCAGAGATCCAACTGTCTTCGACCGCCTGATCTGTTTATATTTTTTCTCAACTCCTCTATTCTTATTTGAATCAGTTGAGTGATACCTGCATTGAGAGTTAGTTGGATAAAATAATTCAACTAAAACGCTTTAGTCTTGAGACCTTTGAGTTCTGTGATCAGACCAGTGTTTTGTATGTTTCCAGTTTATTGGAATGAACCTTTTTGGCTCATTTCTGGAATCTAGGTAATCATTATAATGATGGTAGGGTTCAAACTGGTTTCTTTGATCTCTCCTATAGATGTTCTGATTGAACTTCTTGGTAGGATAGGCTTGAGATCCAAACTGATTTTTCTTTCTAAAGAGGGCTGATTTATCAGTTTATCTTGGGGACATTCTTTGTTGGTATGATGATCTTTGTTGAACTGGAGGCTTTGAACGAGTAGATTGGCTTGAGTGAACTGATGATCTTAGCTGGAAGTTTGGCTTCAGTTGGCCAGATTGTCTAGGCTGAGTTTGAGGATTTTTTAATATTCCTTTTTCTTTGGTTGACTCAGCTAGCCGATCATGAGATCTAGTGAACCCTTTTAGGATTTCCTTATCACTGGGTTGGGCAACTGTTTTTTCCCTTTTCTAAAGCAGTGAACTTGCTATATTCTAGCCCTGAGCTGCCAGTTCCAGTTCTTTGATGGCTTAATATTTCATCTAGAGTTTGAGATCCCTTTTTGAACTTCAGATTTACCTTTTCTTTTTCAAGGATCTCTTGCTTGAGTTTTTGGTATTCAGCCTCTAGATCAGCATTTCTCAGCTTCAATTTCTCAAATTCTATAAGATGAGATTCAAGATAATTTAATCTTTCATGATCAATGCTCAGTTTCCTAACCTTATTTCTCAGTTCATCATTTTCATCTTTCAGTTCAATATGCAAACATGAGATTGAAGCTAATTGGTCTTCTAGCATCATAAGTTTCATATCAAGTTCATTACTAGAGACAGTTGCTTCATTTATATGATAAAAAGAGGTTTGAGAATCAGTTGTACTAACCTCTTCATCATTGTCAGCCATGAGGCAGAATAGCGCTTCATGATCTGAGCTGTAGCCATCAGAATCAATTCCAGAAGGATAGTCTGAATCATCTAGCACAACATTCTCAAGGTTTGCAACCATTGCTTTTCTTTTGAAGAAGCTTCTCCTCACATTGGCTTTCTTGTCTTTAGGGAGTTCTGGACATTCAAACCTGTAATGTCCTTGTTTATGGCAATGAAAACATTCTCCAGGATTTCAGTTGCCACTTCTGAATGGTTCAGCTGCTCGTTTAGCTGGTTGGTAAGTTTTCTCAACTTTTGGGATTTCATCAGTTTGAGGTGAGACTGATTGCTTATCCCGAGCTCTCTTCAATTTTTCTAGCAACTTGGTAACTGATTGGATCTGATCATTGATGTCATCAGTTAGATTCTCATTCTTTTTAGTTGTTTCTCTTTTTCGTTCAGTTGAAGATCCGCCTTGGTTTTCTTTGGCTGGTGAGCTTCTAGGTAGGAATTTGTTTCTTCCTCGAGTGTCTCTAAACCTGGTCCTTTCGCTGTAGAAAGCTGCGTCTTGAGCAAATGATGTCGATGCTTCATTTTTCCAATTTAGATTGTACTCATGAGCTTTAAGAGAACCAAATAGTTCCCTTGGAGTGATGCTATTTAGATTTCTTGATTCCTTTGTAGCTATCACTTTTATATCCCATTCTTCAGTAAGATTATCCAATATCTTGGAATTCATCTCAGAATTGGGCTAAATCCTCCCGAGGTTGTTCATCTCACTGATGATGCCTAGAAATCTTGTTTCAAGGCTTGAGATGGACTCTTCTTCCTGCATTTTGAAAGATTCATACCTATCAACTGCCAGTTGGAGTTTGTTTCCTTTTATGGCTTCGGATTCTCTGCAAAGATCTGCGAGTAGGTCCCATATTTCCTTGGCAGTTGTGCAGTTCTTTGTATCCTTTATACGATCTTCATCTAGAGTTTGAAATAGTGCGGCTTGAGCAACAAACTCTAGATTTTTTAACTTCTTCTCTTCACTGGTGAGAAGATTAGTTGGCTTTGGGATCCTTACCGGTTGATTGATATCAACTATGTGAGCATCATTGTCCATCATGATGATGATTGGACCGTCTTCGATGACTTTCCACATATTTGCATGAATTGAGCAGAGATGCGCCTTCATTCTCTTGCTCCAGTTATCATAATTTTCAACTGAAAACAAAGGTAGCTTATTATTTCCCATAGCTGAAATGTTAGCACAGATAAGTAGATCTGCAGAAACGGCTGATCCTTAGAATCAACCGCTCTGATACCACTTGTTGGTCCCGGACGAGTCGATATCAGTTTAGAGGGGGGGTGAATAAACTGATTAAAACTTTTACTTCAAATGCGGAATCACAAGGCCTTTTGACTCGCTTAATGAAACTTATCTATGCACAAACTTATTGAACAATTATGATAGTTTAAGTGTAGCTTGTGTGATATAGTGTGCAGTTCAAAGATATGCAATAACTAAAATAGTACAACACACAAGCAATTTATAGAGGTTTGAAGTCTCAAACTTCTACGTCCTTTCTTCCTTCCGTAGAAGGGCAACTTCACTATATAACTTGAGTTTTTTTACAAATTATACAATGAAGGACAGTTGGCTGAACCTGGTAACTGCTCGCTACCTCAGCGGGTCTACAGCTCATACTTGAAGTCCCTAACTGCTCACTAGGAAGGTAGGTGCTATTGTCATTTTTATAAGGTTTTAGATCTCTTTCGATCTTCAAGAGGTTATTCTTTAATAGGGGTTATCAACTGATGTGCTCCTTCAATTGAGCTGAGTAGTTGATCGTTGTATAGCTGAAACTAAGAAGACTGCCTTGGCTGGATTGTCAACAACTAGCTGATTATCTTGACTCTGTGAATTTCTTCTTCTCAGTTGAACTCTCGCGAGCTTGAGTGGGAGGGAGAAAGAAAAGCTCTTGCTTGTATATGTGAAAGTGGTGTAGGTGAAGGATTCTTCTTGGTTCTGATTGAGAGAGTTTCCAAGATTTTTTAAACTCTGATTCACTCGCCTTTTATAGAGGAGTGATTTTATGACCGTTGAGTTCCATTGTCCATTGATCGGTGGTTCTGTTGGCTCATCAATGGAGAATGATCACTTCGAGCTTTTGGTTTGAAGTATCAGTTACTCTGCCAATCGATCTTCATTGGATATTTAATTCCAGGATCTTTGTTGAAGCATTTATTCTAAGATTCAGCAGTTTGAGCAATAACCTCCAAGGTTCTCTGGCTTCAATTTTCTTGGCAGCTTTGAGTTCCAGTTGACAGTTCTGGACTTGTCAGCTGAGTTTGACTATTGCTCTAGTTGGCAGTTTTTGAGCTCGTCAGCTGAGTTTGGCTATTGCTCCAGTTGGCAGTTTTGAGCTCATCAGTTGAGTTTGGCTATTGCTCTAGTTGGCAGTTTTGAGCTCATCAGCGGAGTTTGGCTATTGCTCCAGTTGGCAGTTTTGAGCTTGTCAGCTGAGTTTGGCTATTGCTCTAGTTGGCAGTTTTGAGCTCATCAGCTGAGTTTGGCTATTGCTCCAGTTGGCAGTTTTGAGCTTGTCCGCTGAGTTTGGCTATTGCTCCAGTTGGTCATCAGTTGGATACTTCCTGTCTTCAGTCTAAACTGATCTCTTATCAGTTCCCTTAGTTGACTTTTTTCTCCCTCAGCTTAGCTCACTTAGTTGTCAGTTTGTTTCCACTGTTCAACTTCTTGACTTCTTATTTCAGTTGACTTTTGATGTCCTTCAGCTTGCAGACCATACTTTTAATTGGTTGACTTTGACTTTGCTTGATATCCTTTTTGATGATGCCCTGGATTAATCAGCTCCGATCTGCAACTTGAATTTCAGTCAGTTTTTCACAAATAATTTTGACATCTCATCAAAACCTAATCTAGGGGTTCCTTGATATTTTTTGCTAACACATCCATAATCAATTTAGAAACTGAAACCAAGTTTCGCCTAAAACCAGGCACATAAAGACAATCTTTGAAAACCAAAGTTCTATCACTACTGAAAGGTAAAACAATGTCTCCCACTGCAACAGCCGCCACTCTCGTAGCATTGCCCATGTAGACGGTGATCTCATCATCACTCGGCTGTCTTTTTACCAGGAACCCCTGTAAAGACATGCAAACATGATCAGTAGCTCCAGTATCTACTACCCATGACTAGGTAGAACAAGTTGCTAAACATCTTTCCACAACCAGAGTGTGAGATGTACATCTCTTCTTCTTCTTGTTAGGACACGCTACCTTCCAGTGACCTGGTTGGCCGCAGCTGAAGCACTTAGTCTTCGACTTGAACTCCTCAGGAGTAATCTTTTCCTTTGGCTTCTTTGCCTTAGGCGCCTCATCTGCAGCCTTCTTAGGTGAGTGTCTCTTCTTCCATTTTCCACCAGAAGAAGACGCGCATCTTTCAGCTATATGGGCCTGAGGATCGCTCTTTTGGAGCAATTCAGCCACCTGAAGATCTATGAGCACTTCAGTCAGGCTGACATCCCTTTTAATCATGTTAAAATTTAGCCTGAACTACTCAAACTTCGAGGACAAGCTATGAAGAACAATGTCGATTTCAGAATCGCCATCTACCTCTCCATCCAAGGTCTCGATCTCAGATAAATACCCCATCATCATGAGAAAGTGATCCGTAACAGGTGTGGAGTCAGACATTCTCGCGTCCATTAGCTTCTTCATTTCCAAATGGTGTGCCGAGCGGTTCTGATGACCGAATAGCTGCCTAAGGTTGTACATGATATCATAAGCGGTTTTCATAGGCTCACGTTGATGTTGCAACACACTTGACATAGATGGCCAAGATGTAACAGCGCGCTATCTCATTAGACCTAACCCACTTATCATATGCAACCTTTTGGGCTTCGTCAGAACCCTCATCTGGCTGTGGAGGACAAACCTCATCAAGTACAAACTTGTGTCCCTCAGCAACAAGAACTAAGTTAAGGTTAAGAAGCCAATCATTGTAGTTTTCACCGACAAGTTTGTTTTGTTTGAGGATTGAGGGCAGATTGGAGAGTGCCATTGATGATATGAAATAACTAAAATAAAACATGCAGTATAGTCACAAAACACATTTAGGATAAACAGTATATAATCGAAAATCTCACAAAAATTATATACTTTTTTACCAACACTTTAAAAACGTCTTTTATAAGCCACGATAGTGTGGACGTTTATAAAATTCATTTTTAAATATGTTAAACCTTTAATTTGCCTCCAGTTGAGTTTCCTTACAGCAAGCAAATTAATAGCCGGATAATAAACACGGTCATGTAATCGTCTAACTGATAAGCCACGATCGTGTGGACGTTTATCAATAAATTACATCTAAGTGTGCACACCATTATCTTCGCACCAAGATCACTACTCGAATTTAACAGCTCCAGATGGAGGAGTCAGTTAGTCCTAATAGTGTTCTACAACTATCCATTTAGGGGATTTAATTTCTAGAGAAATCTGTGATATGACACATCCGATATAGAGGAAGACCGATGCCAATGCGCATGCCCATCCTTTCTCAATTAAACCAGATTTTAATGGAGACCATATGAGATTTCTACATACTTTGGTATGAATCTCTCCTACTTAGTTATTTATGTTTGAGGTTTCATTTTATCCCATTATCGAACATGCAAATATTACATAAAATGATAAACATCCATTGCATGCTTCAACATAATAAGCAACAGTAATATTCCAACTATCATGACTTATATCTCATGTTGATTGATGAGATAAAACTGGAAATTCAGCTCCAGAAACAGGGCTGGATTGTCGCCCCCTTCACCGCACCTCGCCGAAAATCCTAGCTCCATTTAGGGTTTCCGGACGTGAACCGGTGAACCTTCCTTTCTTGGTGCTGATTCACTTTCCTTCTTTTGAGTTGATCTCCGATCTTTATTCAAAACATACTATCTATTCCAGAAGAAAAAATCTAATATTGCTAGAATAAAAATTACAACTCAAAAACTCGGTCTAACAGCTTTTTATCTATTACATTAAAACAACGTAAAATAAAACCTAGACGTAATCCATGGATTTTCTCATGGATTAAAATCACGTAGCCAAACCGGCATACGACCAACATTCATTCAACATAAACATACATCACATAAAATAAAGGAGCTATGATAGTTGGTAAACCTGCAAACAAACACAGTCTACAAATCCAACAATCATATATTATATGATCGACATAAAATAACATATGATATCTATGCATGAATATTAAAAATATCGAATTTAACAATTAATTAAATTAATTAATTCAATATTATCCGCAAGATAAAAATTGAAAATTAAAATAATTATCCACCAATTTATAACTTGTTGTTTTCGAAAATATGCTTAAAATAAATCTGAAAATTAATTAAAATTATCCAACAAATTTATTTAATATTTTCAAGCCACCCTAATTAAATAATACTTGGATATATTGATATAAATTAAAAATCTAATCCAAATATTATCCATAAGAATCTAAATCTTTAAGGATAAGGTTTGAAGATTTGATCCACTTCAAAAATCTTCCAGAACCTATCCAAAATTAAATTCTTATCACAGTTGGATTTTGATAATTATTTGTATATATCCAAAAAATACCTTATCCAATTTTTAATCATAGATTTCGAAATTCACTAGAATAATAAATTTGGAAATTTGATCCACTTCAAATTCTTCCAAATTTAAAATTCTATTTTCAAATCTATCTAGATTAAACTTAGGTAAATTAAGATATGCATCAAATAATATCAAATCTTAATCAAATAGCTTAAATTTTCGAACCACTCTAATAAATAAATCTGGAAATTTGATTTTCATCAAAATCTTCTCCAAATTAATTCATTAAAATCGAAAATTACACTATATTTCACATTTAGAAATTTTGACATTAATCAAAAAACTATTCCAAATAATATAGCTATAGGTTTCGAAAATTACAAGAATTAAAATCTGGAAATTTTGATCCACCTCAAAAATTACCAAATTTAAAATTCTAATTTCAAACCTATCTAGATTAGAATTAGGCAACTTTTGATATATACCAAAAATTACCTATCCTTTTTCTATTCACCATAATTTTCGAAACACATCCAAATTAAAATTGAAAATTTTGATCTTGATCAAAAAATCCTCCAATGCTTAATTCATAGTGATCGAAAATTACAACACAAATTAGGAAAAATTAACACATCAAAATTTGAAAATTTTGAACACCAAATTTTCGAAAATTATGAGACATAAATCTGGAAATTTGAAGACATCAAATATCATCCCAAATCTATATCTCATCATGTTCGAAAATTCCAACAATTCAAAACTAGAATTTTCGAATTCAATCCAAAAATTCTTCCTACTTTTGAATACCATAAAATCGAAACACATGAACAATAAATCTGAAAATTTAAAGGACATAAATTTATCAACAAATTTATACACGTGATTCGAATCTTATGCTTAGATCAATCCTAGAACAATGCCAAAACCCGCTCTGATACTAGTTGTTGGGGGTTTTTCGAATTAAACCACCGCATGATCATTTGGTTGTTCATTAATCCATGTTTATGCAAATCATATTTTTATGTAACACACATGTTTATCACAGTCTAACAGAAAAAGCATGCATAGCAGATTCAAATCTAATAAAGCGAAAACTTAGAAACGAATCTACTTAAAAATCGATAGACGATTTGTGGACAAGATTAAAGATCTAATCTTACTATTGAATGAACACTATAATTGGCGCTACCTAACACCTCAAAATCGGCCACCACAGATTCTACTCCAAGATCTTCTGTTGTATTCCCGGACTGTTTTCCAGATTCAGAGTGGGCTGAAAACTACTAGATATGGTTGTGAAATCTGTAGATAACTTTGAGAGACAAAGAAGGGTTGATTATTAACTTTGGAATTTTTGTCCTCCTTCCCCTTTTATAGGGAAGTGGGCGAAAATTACATCTCCAAACCCTACTGGATTTGGGCCTCTATCTCAAGTTCAATATCTAGTCCACTATCAGTCAATTGGGCTACAACAGGGATCTAGAAGAATATTAAATTGACCCACTAATTTCTTTAATATTCAATACCTAATAAACTTAGGATATAATTAAATAAATTAAGTTTTACTTTTATTCCACTAAAGAAGTAAAACTGACCTACCAACTTAATACATATTTACGAATATGCTTTCTTCTTTAGTCGAGCCATTCCCAATGTTTAAGATATAATGTTCATTAATTAATTATGTCAGCCTCTGACAGCTATAATTAATTAACATCTAAAACCTTGAGTAGTACCACACAAGCTTTACTCATGTACGGAATAAATTCCACTTGCAGGGTTTCAACATGAACTTGTGTGTCCTCAAGAGAACATCATCAACCTAGCGCAACAGGACACGGTGCTCATGCATACTGCTCGAGACATCATGTATACATTGTTATTACCCAAGATATCGGATTCGATCTACGAAAATATCTCACCCATTTATAAATAAAAGTAATAAACAACTCACACATATGCTCGCCAATATCACATAAGTTTAGAACCCGAACTCTGTGGATCTTTATTCTCTCAGTAACTGGATTAGAGACAGAGAATAGTATCCTATCATGATCCTCCTCAATACACTAACGAGTGTACTAGAATAATCAGTTAGTCAAGATCAACTAACTTATCAGATTATTCTACCGTGTACCGATGGTGGATTCAGGACCATCTAAACCGTGAGCTCTTTAATACATTACAAGGTTCTAATGATATGATCTTACTGTGTGATTCCTCACACCATATTATCTACAATGTAAGTATATGGAACATTCCATAGAACAATTATAGAACATAATCTAAATGCAAATAATGACTGCAATAACTTTCATTTCAAATAATCATATCATCAGAAAAGTATACAAAGACAAGTCTTCCAGTATACAAAACTAACACTCTTCTACACTGGTGAAGTCCTTGAGCTCGACTTCACATGCAATATCCAGGTTCATTCTTTCGATGTACCGGATTATGGTGGCATTTAATGACTTTTCTTTCCCCACTCGGTTGAGCACAGTTTCGAGCTTCTTATGGTATTCCTCGATGGATCCCGCTCCTTATTTGATCTGGTTGAGCTTTTTCTCGAGCTCTCTTTCATAATGGACATGTATGAATCTTCCGCGCATAAGTCCTGTCATTTCTTGCCATGTGTTGATCGGCGAGTATCTCTCTCGTCGTCGTCGATCTTACTGCATTTCCCACCAGGAGGCTGCATAGCCTCGGAACTCCAATAATGCTAGTTGGACTTTCTTAATCTCGGGAAAGTCATAGCATTCAAAGATTTTATCTACTTTGTGTTCCCAATCTAAGTATAGATTGGGATCATGTAGACCTTCGAACTCTAGGATGCTCTTCTTTATGTTATTGAGCATGCTATCAGCATCCACATGTCGGAATGGCTCGGTGCGAATGGCACGTCTAGAAGGAGGTCGTGGTTGGCAGCGTCCTCCATATGGAGGCTCATACTTGGCTTCTGAGTTCTCAGCTGCATATTCTTCAAATACGGGTTCTTTTTCTCGAGGTCCTTGGCGTTGGGCCTAGCCTCAGTCAGCTTGTACAGTGAGGTGTGTATTGGCACTCTTCAATTGTTGAGCTAAATCCGCAATTTGGTTGGACATAGCTTTCTGCTGTTTTAGGAAGAACTGGGACATGGCGTCAAAGTGGTATTTCCACTCAGGAGGTGGATCGGACGCCTCAGATGGTGTTTGGGTCAACTTCGAGTTGACATGTGCTTTGTTGGATGACTCGAAAGGGTCGTCTTTCGTCATGGTACCTGCAAAATAGAACAAACGTGAAGAATAAAGAGATCCTCACTAGTTCACAATCCACTTATTTTGTCACTCTTATTTTACCACTCGTGTATCACTCAATATAGTAGTGCACGTGTGAATAAGTGTAAGAAGGTGGCCGAAAATAGTGAAGTAAAAGCTGCTCCTTTGCAAGTTGTCTTGTTGATCTCGAACTAGAAACTCCGTGTAGTAGGATGGGATGGTTCCTTGAGAATTTGTAGTGATGTAGGTATGTATCTTGGTGTATGGGTGTAGGGTGTATGGACAATCTGATTTTTGTTTTTGTCAAAAAAAATTTTTTATCAGATGTTTCTTTTCTCTTTTTTTTGTTATATACTATGAATGAACAAGAATCAAAATTACAACTCGATAACAAACGAAAATAAATAGTTACGAATGATTGAACCACGAACCAAAGCCGACGTGGCTCTGATACCACTTTTATGATATGACCCAACAATAAGGATCGAACACACGTCGGATATACGTTAGGGTTCAAGACTCGAAAGACAATGTAACAAGGACTCGATTTATATAAGCAAGCTAGACTCGATATTTTGAACAAATTAAGATACCTAGATTATGACTCAACAAGAAATAAAACACAATCTAATCTCAAAGGAAAAGGCTATTGATGGTTGTAATATGGCGATGGGAATTATGGACGATAAGTATGAGATGGAACGGTTTAGGTCAGAAGGGGTGGAGTAGATAGGGTATGATAGAGTTATGGAATGAACTTACTTGGAACGGTTGATGAACACAATGAACGATGACTTGAAGTCGATGGCGGACGTTTGATGGTTGGTGGTTGACGTCGAAGAAGGTTGATGACGATGAAAGGTAGAATGAATTGAATCCGGGACGACACATCCTGTGTAAAACAATATACAAAAAGTCTCGCTACTTGAATTCTCTTCATTGCAATCCAACCCTAGCCCCACAAGAGAACTAAAATGGGATTTAAGAATAAAACCTAAAAGTTGCAAGCTTTTAAGAGTAGTAATTTTCATCTGAAAATTAATAAAAGAGGATCTTGGGTGAGAGGATATTGAAAGGAAAAAATGCTCAAATTAATCAAATATAGTCTAAGTAATAATGTCACAATGATCCACTATTGATAATAGTTGGGATCACCTAATTCTAGTCTAAAAAGAATTAAAACTGGATTCGGAAACTTTCTAAACTAGAATCCTATTCAAAGTAGGAAATTACCTTAAATAAAAATCCTAGTCAACTATGACTCAATCAAAATAAAAAATTAAATAAGAAAATAACTAAAATCTGATCTAAGTAATTAAATAAAATATCTAAGATAATTCAAGACCCAAATATAACATAAAGGTTCGAATTTCTTCAAAGTTTGTCGTTCAGAATTCATTCAGGCCTCTGGCAATAAGGACATGGTCACGCCTTATTCGCCAACAGGTTCTGGACGGACATTAATTTCCAATCTTCAAATTTTTCGCCCAAAAATGCTTCAATCTTCCAAAACTTGATCTTCATCCTCTATTGAAATCAATGTAATCCACTTGGGGCGGTCTTGGACTATTTCATCTTCCTCGAGCTTCTTCCTCACATAAGCTTATAGATAACCTTGTAGTCTTTTAGCTCGAAGTCTCGTGATTCGTCCTTGCATTTGCAACTCCAGATTATCGTCTTCAATCACGGGCATGGCTTCATCAGGAGAGAAAGATAAGAAAATTGAAGGTAAAAGCTTGTCTTTTTTCTGCTGTTTCACCAACAATTTTCACCAGAATCATGTCCCTCAAGACAACCAAATCTATATGGGATTATTTGAAAGAAAAATATGTAGGAGATGAAAGAATCAAAGGGATGAAAGTTATAAATTGTTGGGGTTTTATCGAATTACGCCCCACAGGATCTAATCGGATAATCTATAATTCTAAGGCATGCATATCACGATTTTATATGTGATGATATTGAAATAACACGTTGAACATACCATGTAAGAACATTGAATTTAACGTAGCGGAAAAAATAAATTCGAAGAACCAACTTACATAGGGTTGATCATGAGATTACATGTCTAATCTCGTTGTTGTTGAAGAACAGTCGAACTTGGCTTTCCTCCCACTATGTTTGACCACCACCAAGGCTGCAGAGATACTCCTTGATCTTCTACTGTATTCCCGATACCTGTTTAGATATAGAGTGGGCTACAAGCTACTAAACTATATGGATAACCTAAGGGAATTAAGAGAGTAAAAGAGGGGTTGTATTGATGCTCAAAAATCTCACCTCTCCGTCTCTAATTAATAGGGAGAGGGACGATTTTTAGGGCTCCCAAACCAAATGGGTTTGGGCCTCTCCTCTTTTTCCATTCCCTCAGTCCATTAAGGTATTATTTGGGCTACAGTAGGGATCTAGAAGAATATTAAATTCGCCCACTAATTCATTTAATATCTAATATCCAACACTGGGATATAATTAAATAAATTAAGTGTTATTTTTATTCCATTAAAGAAATAACACTGACCTATCAATTTAATACATTTTACTCAATGCATTCTTCTTTAGTCCAGCCATTTCCCATGTTTAAGATATAATGTCCATTAATTAATTATGTAAACTCTGACATCTATATTTAATTAATTCTTCCATTCCTAGACTAGTACCACACAATCTTTACCATGTACAGAATAAATTCCACCTGCAGAGTTTCACATATACTTGTGTTTACTCAAAGGGACATCATCAACCTGGCGCACCAGGACATGGTTACCATACACAGTGCACGACCCATCATGTATGTATATGTTACTGCTCTAGATATCGAGATTATTAACTCTATCAAGAATCTCACCCATTGATAAATCAAAGCAATAGACATAACACACATATGTCTGCCACTGTGCAAGGCTTACGAACCCGAACTATGTGGAACTTTATTCTCTCCTTTTAGGGTCAGATTAGAGAATAGTATCCTGTCGCGATCCTCCTCAATACACATGTCAGTATATCAAAATAATTAGTTAGTCAAGATAAACTAATTATCAGATTATTCTAAGGCGTACAATAATTAGTTCAGGATCATCTAAACCGCGAGCCTTTTAATACTTTGCAAGGAACTCGATGATATGACATTTACCATGCATTTACCCACACCATATCATCTACAATGCAAGTATAAGGAAACCTGCATATATAAATATAACAACAAATAATATGCACAAACAGTGATTGCAATAATAATCAATCTATATCGTCAAAAACCATTGTTAATAATATACAAAGAAAAGCTTTCAGTATACAATCCTAACAATCTCCCACTCATAATTAAAGCATGTCTTTTAAGTACAGCACAAAAACTGGCAAACCTCTCAAACAATAAATGAATCTCAAAACGCAATCCCGGGTCTGCATCTCACTCCCATTTTCTCCACGTGACCATCAAAGGTCTTAGCTGGCAGACTCTTCTTGAATGGATTAGCCAAGTTGTCCTCTGATGCAATCTTGACCACTGCAACATCTCCTCTTTTAACAATTTCTCGTATAAGATGGTACCAACATAGCAGAAGGATATTGGGCCGAAGCAGTTAACACTGCATGCCACACTCAAAATAGAAGCGCGATCATTAGCGCACATGACAAGACACCTTATGAGCTATACAAGGGTCGTAAGCCATCTATCTCATACTTCAAAGTATTTGGTTGCAAATGTTATATTCACAACAATGGAAAAAGTCAACTGAAGACTTTCAATGCCAAAGCTGATGAGGAAATATTTCTTGGTTACAATTCCTCACATGCTCAAGCTTACAGAGTGTTCAACAAACGAACATTAGTTATGGAAATAACTTGTCATGTTGTTTTTGATGAGTTTGCCAATGAGTACAAGAGTAAAGAAGTACTGAATACATCAGTTCAAAAGCTACCTAGCAAAACTGATAACTGTCAGAACTATGTAAACCACACAGTTCCAGAGAAGTTTGAAGTTGGACTAGAAGATGAAGAAATTGAATCCAGTGCCAGACCAGTTGAGAGCACAGCTGAGGCCAATCAAGCTAATGAAGAAACTAATCGTGCTAAGACCTTCAACCCCACAGCTGAAGCAGGGGGAAGAACTGATGAAGATGAAGGGAAAACTGAAGATAAGACATTAGAGGATGTCAATGCAGAGGATCCAACTGAAAATCCAACTGAGAAAAGCCTACCCAAATGGCTCAGGAGCCACCCAGCTGACAAGATTGTTTGAGATCCAAGAAGTCATGTTCAGACCAGAAGTTGAACATATCATGTTCTCTTCACATGCTTTTTATCTCAAACTGAACCGGAAAACATCAATGAAGCTCTTGAAGATACAGATTGGATAATAGCCATGCAAGAAGAGTTGAACCAGTTCAAACATCACAAGAAATGATGTTTGATTTCTTGTTGATAGGCTGAAAACTCAAAAAGTCATCAGAACCAAGTGGGTTTTTCACAACAAATTGGATGAACAAGACGTCATCACAAGAAACAACGTAAGACTGGTAGCCAAGGGATACTCTCAAAGTGAAGAGATTGACTTTGATGAGACATTTGCACTAGTTACAAGGTTAGAAGCTATCAGATTGTTCCTCACCTATGCGGCTCACAACAATTTGACAGTCTATCAAATGGATGTGAAAAGTACTTTTCTATAAGGGATGCTCAAGGAGGACGTGTACGTCGAGCAACCACCTGGATTTGAGATTGGAGACCAAGTTTTCAAACTGAAGAAAGCACTCTATGGGCTGAAGTAAGCGCCCCGAGCCTGGTATGAAACCCTCACCACATTCTTACTCAAGAATGGATTTCAAAAAGGAGTAATTGATCCCCATGAATACATCAGTTCAACTGACTCTCGGTGAAGAAGGAGAATGTGGAAAAAATATCAAAAACCCTAAAATGAGATGAGGGTTTCGGAATTGTCACAGAAACTGACTCAGATAAAGACGCAAACACTTCAGGAGCATCGCATGGCACAGATTCAGGGACTTCTGCGGGCTTCAGACACAACATACTGCTGGAAATGAAGGCAGTGGGAACAGATGTGTAGAACACAAGTGATTTTTAAAGTTCTCCAAGAGCCTTTCATAATCACACTTTGAATAAGGAAATAATTAGATTAGTTTCCATAATTAGGGATCACTTCCCTTGTCAAATCTACTTTGCACGCCCTCAGGAAGTAGAAGCTGGGGGAGAAACTCAAGGACGTACTAGCCATTGTAGTTAAACAGTAACTGCTACAAAGTGTGCTTGCATCTGCCAGGCACATATAGAGGCACACATCACACAAAACCATAAAACACTTGGTTACTTCATTTTCTCTGTACATACATCACTGACCAAGACTGTACAGAGATACTTCTCACAAAGAAGAAGTTCAGAGAACACAAAGACAGAATGAGGATCTAACTGTTTCAAATCTTCCACTATCATGTGCTTTAGTGAAAATATCCGCAAGTGGGGCATCTGTTTCGACGTACTCGATCACAAGTGATCTTTCTTCAACCAGCTCATGAATGAAGTGATGGAAAATATCTATGTGTTTCATCCAAGTGTGCTAAACCAAATTCTTTGAACTATTTATGGTACCCATATTGTCATAGAGTATGGTAAGAACGGATTGTAGCACACCATAGTCAAGCAGCATCTGCTTCATCCATAAGAGTTGGGTACAACAGCTTCTAGCAGCAATATATTCTGCTTCAACAGTGGATAACGAAATGGAATCCTATTTCTTGCTGAACTACGAAACCATGCTGTTTCCAAGGAAGAAACATCCTCCTGAAGTACTCTTCCGATCTTGAGTACAACCAGCCCAATCGGCATCACAAAACCCCACCAAACTAGTGTTTGAATCATAGGAGAACCATAATCCGAACTTAGCAGTACCTTTTATGTGCTTGATTATGTTGTTGACATAATTCAGATGGCTTTTTGGGAATTACATTAATACCGATCGCACACTCTAACACTGTAGCAAATATCGGGCCTACTTGCAGTAAGGTAGAGCAAGCTGCTAATTATCTTTCAGTACTAGGTTTGCTCAATAGATATACCCACTTCATCTTTTGACAACTTCAGACGTGTTCTCATGGATGTTCTCATCGTACTGCAACTCTCCATTCTAAACTTGCTGATCAAGTTTCCTCCAAAGTTTGTTTGAGAAACAGAGATTCCATCATCGTTTTGCTTCACTTGAAGCCCCAGAAAGTAGGTTAGTCCACCTACTAATCTTATTTCAAACTCAGATGTCATGTTCTTGACAAACTCGTCCACCATTCTATTTGACATAGATCCAATAACAATATCATTGACATAAATCTTAATGATGATCCCATCAGATTATTCTCTTCTGACAAAGAGAGTTCTATCAGCTCCACCACGAACATATCCTTTCTCCAGAAGAAACTTGGTTAGTCATTCATACCAAGCTCGTGGAGCATGTTTGAGATCGAAAAGTGCCTTTATCAATTTGTAAACAAACTCAGGATGGTGAGAGTTTTCAAAGACTTTGGGTTGGCTAACAAACACATCTTATTTTTGAGACCGTGCTTCAGTCAGGTCTCTATTTTCAGAACTGTTTGGCACGGATGCAGGAACATGGACAGTACCATCAAGGCTCTCATTATCAATCTGGGTAACAGGTTCTTCCAAATCATCAACAACGATATTGATTGATTTGATGAAGACACGATAGGCATGGCTATTCTTCGAATACCCAAGAAAAATATATTCATCTCCTTTGGCGTCAAACTGGCCAAGCTGCTCTCGATCTCTTAACATGCAACAAGTACTTCTGAAGATGTGCAAGTACTTTACATTCGGCTTCTTCCCTTTCCATAGCTCATAGGGAATAGTTCTTATCTTGGGTCTAAAGTATACCCGATTAGTAACATGGCAAGCCGTGTTTACCGCCTCGGCCCAAAGGTTGTCAGGAACAGATTTGGCCTTCATCATGACTCGACTCATTTCTTAAAGAGTTCGATTAAAAACACCATTTTGTTGAGGTATTTTAGGGGTAACAAATTCTTGATTGACGCCTTTTTCTTCACAAAACAGTTTGAAGAACACGTTTACAAACTCTCAATCATGGTCACTTTTTAACCTCACAACATTTGTTCTTTTCTCGTTGAGAAGATAGCAGTTGTCCCGCGATCTGTCACCGTCCATCAGCAGAACACTTGTTTGATTTTTGACCAGACATTTGTCTCTTGTAAAGTGAACAAAGAGACCTTGGTCACACAACTGACTAATGCTAATTAAATTAACTTTTAGTCCCTCCACGAGCAAAACATCTTCCAAGCGAGGCATGCCAGGAACATTCAACTGGCCATGTCCAAGAACTCTTCATTTGACACCATCTCTAAAGGTTACAGATTGAAATGAACAATCTTTTTGAAGATTGTTTAGCATGCTAGCATCTCCGGTCATATGACGCGAACATCCGTTATCAAAAAACCAACTGCTCTTTGCATGAATGTTGGGAGCAGTATGAACCACATAGTTTCTGCGGTTGTTCCTTGATCTGTTCCTACTGTTATTTCTCCTTGGGAACTGATCAGATTGTGACAGACCTCTTCTTTTCATCCTTTTGAGATCATTAATGAAGTTTCTACAACGTGGTCGAATGTGACTAGGCTTTTAGTAATGACACACAACACGTGTCTTTTGAGGAGACTTTCATCATTGCTGGAACTGTTGAATCTTTTGTTCCAGATGTCTGTCCTTGACAGAATCTGTTATAAGTCTGACTTTCATTGAATCCAATCCCGGTATGATTCTGAGGGTTTTTTCCTTTGGATAGAATTTCATCCAGTTGAGATGATCCAGAGTTCATCATTTTGACAAGCTTCTTTAGGTGTTGGAGCTCACCATTTTGTGCTTGAGTACAACTTCTGGACTGCAACAATTCATTCTGCAACTTATTAAGGCAAGTAGAGATTAGAATTCTCTTTCAGCAGGTCTTCATTGACTTTAACCACCATCAGCCAACTGGAATGCAACTTTTTATACTCCTCCATAACTGATTTCTCAGTAAATTCTTCATCATCGCTGCATTCTGAAATTTTCTCGACCTCACTGTCAGGAACAGATGCAGGCATATACTCTTTGATAAAGTGTGTCATGAAAGCAATATGATTGCTTACATATTCTTCATCACTTCCACTATCATCAGGCTCATCACTGAAGGTAGAAAAGTATGACTTGTTCTTCTTTTTGAGAGTGTTAGCACACTCAACTTAATAGTGACCATAACCACCATATTCTCGACACTTTACTTCCTTATATCTGTCTTCATTTGAATCATCATCCTTGGTTCTTCGAGGTTGAGAGAACCTGTTCTTGCCAGCACTATTTTGAGGATAATTCTCATATCGTTTTGCAAACTTAGAGAAATTCTTTGATAGCATCGCAATTGACTCTGAAAGGTCAGCTATGTCAGGAACATTGCAAGGAACATCAGCACTGGAACCTGCCTGAAAAGCTATGCTTCTCTTCTGCACTGTTTCTTCATCTGTCAGCCCCATTTTGAAGATTCACAAGGACCTCATCAGTTCTTGTAACTTCATCTTGCTCCCGTCTTTAGCTTCTTTAATAGCCGTGACTTTGTATTCCAATCTTTTGGGCAGAGATCGCAGAACTTTTCGCACAAGTTTCTCTTCGGAAATCGCATCTCCAAGAGCAAAGCTTTCATTTGCAATGTAACAGATTTTGGCATTGAAATCAGCAAGTTTTTCAGCTTCATCCATCCGTAGGTTCTCAAATCTGGTGGTGAGCAGTTGCATACAAGATGCACGAACACTGCTTGTTCCTTCAAATGTGGTCTGCAGTATATCCCACGCATCCTTAGTTTTGTCACAGATCGAGATGAGTTTGAAGACATTCATGTCAACAACCAAGAAGATGACGTTCATGGCTTTAACGTTTAGTCCCATGATCAGGTACTCAGCATCCTTCCACTTTTCTTCTGACTTCAACACGGTTTTACCTTTATCATCTGTCTTTTTGGGAGGCTTCCACCCTTCTATCACCATCTTCCAAGCACGCTCATCGATTGAGCGAATGAAAGTTGTCATTCTAGCTTTCTAGTAGGCATAGTTGTTGCCATTAAGGAGCGGGGGTCGCACCGTCAAGGCTCCTTCTTTCATTATGTCCATCTTGGCAAAATAACACAAAATACACGGATTAATAACCCAAGATCAAACCTGAATATAGGTGACCCGCTCTGGTGCCAATTGAAAAACAATAATCTATGTAATGGTGTAATATGATAACTCCTTGAAAAATGTTCTACGATATGTTTGGGACAGATGTAAGAACAGTAAATAGAAAGTAGAAAATAACGCACGGGATTGGTAACCCAGTTCGATTAATCAACCTATTCTGGGGGGACTTCGCCCAAACTTGAAGATTCATTTGTTACTCCTTCATGAAGTGTATTAGGGTTCTTACACATACAAGACTCCCTCTTTATGTCGCCCGTTCATCTCCATGAACTCTTTCGCTAAACGAAAGCTGTAAGATCCCCTTACAACCATGACACTAGACTCCTTCTAGCTACCCACGACTTCAACTTACAATCTCTCCTGAGATTGCATACAAAATGGATTAAAACAACACCTCATGTGTTTCACTCAAAACACTAAAAAACTAGTCTATCACGTTGAACTGTTTATGGACCCACTACTAGTTAATACATGGAACTCAAACAAAATTGACTCACAAATAATATGTTAAGAGAGTCTAAAAAAAATGTCCACCGATTGCACAAAGAATCAGTCTTCTTATAGCCTTCACTTCACACTTGTCGCCAATCTTCATTCGTCGCCAATATGGTAAGTCAATTGATGGTTTGTGATCTTCCCAAACATGTGTAGATACTTTACTTAGATAGGAGAGTTATATACAGCTCGGTATCTACTCCACAAGGCAGTCAATCGAACACATCTTGCCTTCCACGAACGGATCCGCGCAAGATCTTCTATTTATGGAACTACCATATAAAAGTGTCCCTGGTTCTGTCTGGGACATCAGAGAGAACAGTTTGTCAACTGTTCTTCTTTTCTTTGCACAGCGGAATGAATAGCTTACGGGACAAACCCAAGCACACATTGTCAAATGTATCTCACCAACACAATACGAACACTTAGTGCATAATGGTAGCACTAACAGAATGAATTCTTATAAAATAGACAGGGAGAATCGATGTCTACATGTGGAAATTTCAACCGATTATTAGTGTATTATTTTATTGTTTGTTAACTATTAACATGGTTTATTATTATAAAGATTATGAGAGAAAAGCACAATATTTTTGTGAAGAAATACTGAGAGGAGCTTTGTCTTACTCCAAGTTCCATTTTTTGCAAGCATAATTTGTTCTATAACTGTTGTAGTTTCAATAAAATATTTTTTAGTTTGTGATTATACATGCTAGACAACAATATATCTAGGGATTTAAAAATAAAATAATAAAATTAAATAAAAAATAAAAATATACCACAGTTTTAATGGTGAACTGTGGTAACTTTACCACAATTTTATTGAAACCGTGGTAATTTTACCACAGTTTTTTAAGAAAATTGTAGTAATTTTACCACAGTTTTCATAAATCCAGTTATACTTAAACCGTGGTAAAATTACCACAGTTTTTCATAAATTTACCATAATTTTTTATTATCGTGGTAAAATTACCACGGTGATTACCCGTTGTATATACTACCGTCGTAAATTTACCACGATTTTATAAAAACCGTGGTAATTTTACCATGGTGATTACTCGTGGTGTATGAGCGTGTGCATAGACGACTGCCACCTACACCACGGTCGGTTTTAATCATACACCACGATTATTACCCGTGTTGTATAAGCATTTTTCTTGTAGTGTATATTCCAATAGTATAATATATATAGCTATAAACACAGATTAATCAACCTTACAATTCTCCAATCCAAAACTGTACTTTATGACCATCAGCTGCAGTATCACCTGAAATAGGCTGAGAGAGATCATTAGTAAGTGACACTGGTGAATTTTCAGACATTGAATACTCTATTGTCATAGACCTGTCCAAATCAGAGGGAAATTGAGGTAATGAAGAGTTTGGAGTGGAAAGAACACTTTTGGGAGGACTGTTTGGAAAAGAATCTGAAGAGTGTGAGGTGAGACGCAATGAGGGATCAAGTGTAGTAAGAGTAGGAACAACACTTAACGGAATAGGTGAGGGAGGAGTAACTTTAGAAGAGGAGGTGGTTTGTTTCTAGAAGGCTTACTCAACCTACTGATAAGGAAAAAATCTTTCATCAAAATGAATGTGCTGAGTGATAATCCTTTTTCCCGAAGCAATTAATACCTTGTACCCTTGGTATGACATGCTATAGGCCAAAAAGACTGCAGGCTCACTCCTAAAATCCTATTTGTTATTATTGTAAGGTCGAAGCAAAGGGTAACATAGACACCCGAAAGCCTTGACGGTGGAGAAATCTGAAAGCTGTTTATTTAGAACTTCGAATGGTGTCTGATATTTGAACACTTTACTAGGAGTTTGGTTGATAACATATGCTGCAGAAAGAAATGCTTCATCCTAATATTTATTTGGAACATGAGAATGGGCTAGCATTGAGAACCTACTTCAACAATTTGTCGGTGTTTTCTTTCGGCTAAGCCATTTTGTTCCGGAGTGTATGGACAAGAAATATGATGTAAGATCCCATTTTCCATAAACAACTTAGAAAGAGGTTTATACTTTGTCCCCCTATCACTTTGAACAATCTTAATCCTTTTATCAAAAATATTTTCAACTAGAGCTTTGAATTGCACGAAAGCTACTACAGCTTTAGATTTATTTTTTAATAAATAAACCCAAGTATGATGAGAGGCATGGTCGATAAATGAGATCTAATACCAAAAACGATTATTTGATTAAAAAGGAGCAGGTCCCCAAAGATCCGTATGAATAAGTTCAAGGGGTTGATAAGTTTTAACACTATCAGGAAAGGGAAATTTATGACATTTAGCCTTTAAGAAAGGAGCACACGGAAACTTGTCATTACAATTGACAAAATGAATATTTCTACCAACCAAAGCTTTTTTGACAATATTAAAAGAAGCATGACCAAAACGAAGGTGCCACAAAGTGAGATTACTCTTATTAGCTAAACTAGTAGAATGAGCAGCAGGATGAGAGATCTTGGGCTGACAAGTTCTTGAGGATGGGAGCAACATAGAGCTTGGACTGGTGAGAGTAAAACTGTAGAGACCCCTATCAACCTTGCCTTTGAGGAGTGTGGCCCCGGTAGCTTGATCCTTTACCAAACAAAATGAGGGGTGGAACTCAAAGAAAACATAATTTTCTTGTGCAAATTGACAAAATACTAAGTAGATTTTTCTTAATTTGAGGGACATAAAGGAGATATTTAAGAACAAAGGCATGATTAGATTAATCTGAAACATGTTTAACAATAGAATCACCAATGTGAGAAATTTTCAAACATGTGTTGTTGCCAATTTGCACTTTATCTTCTCCCTGATATGCTCCTGCTCCATTGAGATTTGCAAGATCATATGTAACATGATTGCTTGCACCAGAGTCAGGATACCAGTTAACTTCAGAATGGCCATCGTCTTGACTCCCTCTCATATGAGCCACGTGAGCAGACAGTCCTTCATTTGAAGTACCACCAAACTGATCTGCATTTTGAAAGTTCCTCTGATGATTGCCATTTTGATTTATATGTTTATTCACTGGACTATAACTCAGGCTAGGACGCTCATAACACTTGTCAGCAGTATGCCTAATTATATGGCAAATTTGACATCGCGGCTTCCAAATACCTCCAAATCTGCCTGTTCTACCTTGTCCATATTATTGGTTCGAAAGCTACCTGGGCCCCTGCCACGGCCATTATTTGGCCAAAAATTATCTTGTGTTCGGTCATGACTTTGTTGCGTCTATGTAGCCATGTTCACAGAGGGTGACACGGCTTCAAGACCAATATTCTCCATTGTCTCAAGTCTATTTTCAATGACTAACAAGAATCCATGAACCTCCCTGAGAGACAGCGGTTCTACCCTTGAAGTTAGAGAAATGATGACTAGATTATATTCGGGCCCCAATCTAGATGGAATATGCAATATTTGATTATCTTCACTTACCTTCTCCCAGCGGCACCAAGAGTGTCACAGAAAATCTTGATTCTGTATAGATAATCCCTCATCATATAATTTCCCTTTCTTAGAGTTTGTAACTCAAACTTCAGTTGCATCAATCTCGCTCGAGACTGACCAGTATAATTACTCTTGAGTGCTTCTCATATTTCTCGACTGCTCGACAAACCAATGATGCTAACCAACATGTTCTCATTTATTGATGAGAGAAACTAAGAGATAATTAATTGATCATGTCTCTTTGAGTTCAGGTATAAAGGATTCTCAACCACTTCATCCTTAGTTTTGTCCGTCATGTATTGCTCTGGCGGTGCTTGTTTTTCACCCAAAAATTTGTCAAGGCCGAAACCCTCTATTGTGGCCATGATCTGTTGTTTCCACAAAAGAAAAATGGAGTCATTTAGCTTGGTAGAAATCAACTGCGCTAGTAAGGTAATAACCGGTGCAGACAAGCTTCTAGGAGTCTGCGCACTTGATATCTCAGAAACTGGTGTATTCTCCATTGATGAAAAATAACCACTCACAAAGAAAAGAGGAAAAAAATAGAAGTCAATTGAAACAAAACCGAATTGGACCAGAGACAGAACTAAGCCTGCTCTCATACCTTGTTAAAAAAAATATGAAGCAACTATAATTAAGCAAGCCATGACTGAGACGAATTGTGTTATTGTATTGATAATTGTATTTCACCATATTTACAATAGAGAAGCCATAACAATTTATAATACAAGAGAAAACTATATAAGGAAAAGTTATAACACTATCTACACAAATATACGGAATGTAATAATATCCTAAAACTTGAGGACCAAACCAATCTAGCTATGGTATGATTTACGTAGGATCGGGATCCTTGTCGTGCTCATGATCTTAACGTGATTGACTTGTGGTCTCTGTGATCTTCCTAACATCTGTTCACAATTAAGGAGTTAAAAAACATCAAAAATCATGATACATTACAAATAGAGAAGTGTATCCTCAAAGTGAATCTTAAGCTACTTCTTTTCAGGGATCATTAATCTGGTTTGCCTAATCTTGAGAATGAGTCAAATTCGCCATATATCAATCACTAACACAACAAAATCACATAAACATTAATTTTTTGACTTTTTGACTGAACCATCTAGGCTAAGAACCTGACATGAACTCTACAACAAGTACAATAAGCATAAAAGATAGAACACATGCGCATAAACTCGAACTTTATCAAAATGGATATAGAACACACACTGAATGTAACTTATTTGAATGGGCAGAGTCACTAGTCTCTTTTTCCAAGGAGATATTAAAGAAATTTTACCATTTTTTAAAAATTATATATATATATATATTCTGTAAATTGTTCACAAATCGAAAAATTGAAAAAATAACATAAGTTTTCGAACAATAATAAGATAAATTTCAGAGAAGGGCAACTTTGAAGAAGAAACTTACTTCCAACTCCATAGAGAGACATCAGAGACATGGAAACAAGAAGAAGATGGCTATTCTCGTGAATTTGGACTTCCAATTTTAGAGAGAGAGCCTTGGAGACGCAAGAAAAGAAGAAACTAGGTTTTTGTGAATTGGGGCTTCTGAATGTAGGGAGAGAGTTCACGACGCGTGATGAAGAATGCGCCCTTCATCAGAATTGGGAAAGTAGGTTTTAATTATTTTATTAATATTTAATATTTTTAAATTCACAACAGTTCAATCACAACGGTTACATTTCAAATGTCGTTCAGAAAATGCGCTTATAGACAACATAATCTATGAAACCGTTGTGATTTTACAACAATTTTATTAAAACTGTTGTCATCAGACAATATAATTTTTGACAGTGTTGTGAATTGAAAAAAAACACGAACATAGTCAACGGTTTAAGACAAAATCGTTGTAATTTTTAATATTACAACGGTTTTCCATCAAAACCGTTGTAAATCTTGTGTTGTCCTAGCCTATTTTTGTAGTAGTGCATATATAAAGTATGTACCTCAACACTTCTTATAAATTTATTTCAATAAGTCATCCAATAGTTAATGTGAATATGTGTGTCTAGTTTGCTTGTGAATCAGATAGAAGTAATGCATCCTAATTTACCTAGAGCTAACATTAAAGGTAAATTAGATACGGAGTTTTCACCTTGGTTTGCTAGATATGTGTGTACATTTCTATGCACTTAGGTATGTCTCAATGCATGAATGCGTAGTTAATCATTTTATTGTATTCTCTAATGTTGACAAGCACAAGATCCTACGAATAATGTAAAGTATAAATACACATGAGATCTCTCACAAGGTCCACTACGTAGTGTTGTAGTTTATCATAGATATTATGTGAATGGTTACAAATTTCATACCATGAATCTGGAATGCGTAAAGCTACAATGAATAGTGGAGTATGTATAAAAGGTACTAATTATGAAACCTTGAAGAAGTGTTTGAGCTTGAATATCCTGGTTTGCCAATGAAAATGATAGTATTGTTCAAATATAAGTGGTTTGACATGACAACACATGGGACATGTTGGGGTTTTTTCGAATTGAACCACCACATGATCTATTTGGATGCTTATTAATCCTGGCTCATGTATATCATATTTTATATGCAATGTAAATAATTAACCAAGTTGAATTAGCATGCAAGTCATTATTCGATTCAACTAAAAGCGGAAACATAGAATATCGAAAACAACTTATAATTCGACATCGGGTCGATCAAAAGATTAAAGGTCTAATCTTATTGTTGAAGTAGGTATGATCGGCTCCCCTTTCATAGTATATTTCACTTCTCGATCTTCTGATGTATTCCTGAACTGCGTCAAGATATAGGGTGGACAATATACTACTAAACATGTGTGAATACTATGGGGATCAAGAGAGCACAAAGAGGGGCTGATTTCTGATACCCCTAATTTTGATCCCAATCTCTATATTTAATAGAGAGGTAGACAAAATTAGCTTGTCCAAACCGTAATGGGTTTGGGCCTCTCACTCTTGTTCCATCCCCAGTCTACTAAGGTCATATTGGGCTAAAACAGGTATCTAGAAAAATATTAAATTAGCCTGCTAATTTATTTAATTTCTAATATCCACAACTTAAGATATAATTAAATAAATTAAGTATTATTTTTCCTCCACTAAAGAAATTAATACCGACCTACCAATTTAATACATATTTTTGAATATGCTTTCTCCTTTAGTTCAGTCATTCCTCATGTTTAAGATATAATGTCCATTAATTAATTATGTAAGCTTCTGACAGCTATAATTAATCGTCTTGTTCCTTGAGTAGTACCACAAAAGCTTTATCATGTACGGAATAAATTCCACCTACAGATTTTCACATGAACTTTGTGCTTCCTCAAGTGGACATCATCAACCTGGCACACCAGGACACAGTGGTCATATATAATGCACGATCCATCATATATGTAAATATCGTTGCCTAAAATATCGAGATTGTTGATTCAATCAAAGAATCACACTCATTAATAAATCAAAGTAATAACATAACATATATATGTCCGCCAATATAAATGAGTTAAGAACGCGAACTCTGTGAATCTTTATTCTTTCACTTAAGGTCAGAATAGAGAAAAGTATCCTATCGTGATCCACCTCAATACACAAACCAGTATACTAGAATAATCAGCTAGCCAAGATAAACTAACTATCAGATTATTCTACATTGTACTTGTAACAGCCAGGTCCTGAAAAAGGATAATTAAGTGGGGACGGGGTCTTTATCCAAAGGATAAGTGTTAGGAATACAAATGACAATTGAGTAGGCCAAAGATAGGTTATGCTTTCCAAAAAAACGGATAGCATAACCTCTGTAACTATAGAAAAACCCCGTTTATAAACGGTTTATAAGAGAATGATGGATGCAGAAACAATACAATAAGCTCATCCATAGGCTATATGGAAGCAAATAAACCAATACCAATAGTTTATAGACCCATTCATAGGTCGATAAAAGTAAATAGAACCAACATGTTGAACAAGAAAAGCCCCTTCATAGGCAGAAAGCAAATAAACAGATAGACATATAAAAAAAACGGGACTTCCTTCCCTTAGATTAATATAATAGGCATCAATAGTTAAGCATATTAAACATGCTAAACTAAGAGTGTAGTTAAAGCTCGATAATTCAAGTAGCAACGATATAGGATTTTCATGCTAGTAACACTAAGTGTTATCAGAGTAGCAATACTTAAAAGTTATCATAGCAGCAAAAATCATAGTGGGGTAAATACTGTAATAGCAAAATAAGATCTTGGCAACCAACCCACATCCACAGCCACCAACGACCTCTGCATCTCAACCTGAAAATATTTGAAAAAGAGGGCATGAGTACTAATGTACTCAGTGGGGTTTTATGAGAAAACACTGCAAATTTTAGAAATATCCAATAACAACGAGGAGTATATGGAAAGCAAATCACAAAAGCCCTTCCTATATCTGCCAAAATATTTTTACTTCCTGTGGGCCCATCCTGACTCAAACCTGATGTCTACTACACCCTGAGGTATGCCTAGGATAAGAGAGGGGTTACCTCAAATATCCCACCGAGTATGCGAGGGGATTACCCAGCAGTGACTCTCTAGTGATCAAAAGACCACAACCTAGTGACCCAAAGGCCACCACCTGGTAACCCGAAGGTTACAACCCATAGATGTGATATCACAGCTCCTTGAACACATTAACCTGCTTAACAATCGTTCAATCTCAACCTTCAATCCTCTATATCCAATCTCAACAAACAATCCTTAATATTCAATGCTGCTAGCATAGTTCATAACCTAGAATGAATCATCTAGGTCCAATTCCTCATTCAGTAGCATAGTTTCATTGCCTATAAGGGATACAACCATCAACCTATAAGACATCATCTATCTAAGAAACTTCCATTTCATAATATCCATACAAAAGAATCAATCCTATGATCTTGATCATATATATACATATATCTCAAATCAATAAGCCATATAACACCTCATGCTCAAGAGCTCAAAAAAAAATTCATATCATCAATTCCCATAGCGTAATAATTCATTGTACAGAGACTAATCACGTAGAGCATAAAATCATTTAATTGGATATTTTGATTTTCCCTATCATGCTTCTAGAGCTCACTAGCTCAAATCATAGATGAGTATAGTATTACCCACCTCGATTACTGTTCGGAGGATGAGGCAACGACCTGCAATTTCTTTCCTTGGTTCCCTTGAGGCTCAGGTTTACCTACAAAAGTCGATTATCGACTTAGCGATCTATCTCGAAGATCCTAAAGTTTAACGAGAAATTAAATCAAGATTTATCTCCTCCTTAACTACGACATTGCTACGGATTGCACGAATTTAGAGACTTCTATGCCACTCAAAATATAAATGAGGTTCGATAATTTATTTATTCGAGATTGACCGGATCAAGAGGTTGGTAAAAGATGATACTTCGCCGTCTCTACCTTTTCTCGATAATTACCCAAAAATTCAACAAGGCATATCACTCTTTAAAAAAATTACAAAATTAATAGAGACCAATCCTGGACATGCAAAGACTAACATATAAAAATTTTGGAATTTTCCGAAATCACAAACTTTCGATAAAAATTCAAATCAACTAGATACTTGATAATAAAATTCAACAGGGCTCTATACTTATCCAAAAATTACGAAATAAATGGAAAAACAATCCTTAGCATATGAGAATAAAAAATATAGATTTGGAAAATTTTCGATAACTTATTTTCCAAAATAAAATTTAAATGTTTATAACACTTTAGGTAAAAATCCAAATGACGGGATATTCAAAAATAAAATTCAACAACATGCTATTCCAACGTAAAATAATATTCCGAACAACTTTCCAGTTGCAACTTTTTCGATTCGGGACCCCGAAAGACCCCAAAATGGCATATTACAGAATCTGCCCGGAAACGACTTCTACGCCCGTATTCTGGCAATTTGGCCACTTTCCATCAACCGTTCCACAACGACATCAAAAGAAAAGATAAAGAACACATATAAATACACAACATATCCGAAAATCAAAAGAAAATGATGAGAAATGGACCGAGACGAGGGTGTCAAAGTGAAGCGGCTGTGAGGGGTGGTGGTGTTGGTGGTGATGGCTGCTGCTACTGCCGGCAGAACTCCGGCGACCTGCTACCTTTCCGGTGACACTCCGGCAGCCGGTCCGGAAACGGAAGGCTGGCAGCCCCCACCCCCTTCCTTCCTCCCCCCATGGCCAATCTCTTCTCACCCACGCCCAAACTTTTCTTCTCACCTCTCCCAATTTCTTCTCTTCTCTCCTATCTCTCTCTCTAACTCTCGATCACTTTCTCTCCCTTTCTAGAATTGTGGTTGAAGAAAATGGGGGACGAGGTGGTGAGGTGTGCGTTTAAAGTCAAAGGTGGAAGAAAAATAAAAATAAAAATATCCGGTATTTAATTCGGATATAAAATACTAACAAAGTATTTTCGGACTCGATTAGAGTTGTTTTTTTAATGGTGAGGTCCAAATGACCTCTGATACAAAATTCAAAAATATTGAGATACTCGTTGGCTCGAATACCAACCTATCATGAAAAATAAAATAAAATAAAGAGGTCGTTAAAAAAATAAAGAGGAATTTACCTTTTAAAATGGAAGATTACTATTCACAAAGAAAGATAAGAAAGGCTCACGAGCATTCGTTTGGCCTCTAATAAAAAATATGAGAATACGAATAGATTCCTTGGACAAGTTTCCATAAGGACGACTTTTAAAAACTTGACCTGAATGAATACACATGATTTAAAACAAAATCCAAAACCACATCTTTTCGAGAAAATACTATTCATAAGTTAACTATTTACGCATTTCAATATCGGAATACCCATATAACTTAAATTAGAACTCCAAAAATTTTGACAAACTCCTCGGGCCGTTATTTTTCAAACGGGCCTAATCAGATATTTCCCGATATTCTTTATTAAATTTGAAAAGACGTTTTTCTTTTCTCTCTCTTTTTTTTACAGAAATGACTTCTAAAGTCGTGACTTACATCCATTTCACCTTAATTATCATTAAACTTTCTTCTAATCACTCCTAATATTAATTAGGAATTTCATAATCATGCTTTGAAAATCTGGGGTATTACAGTACCAGTTAGTTTTGTATACTGGAAAGACATGTCTTTGTATACTTTTCTGATGATATGATGATATGAAATGAAAGTTATTGCGGTCATTGTTTGCATTTAGATTATTTCATATAATTGTTCTGTGCAATGTTCCATATACTTACATTGTAGATCATATGGTGTAGGGAGTCACACAGTAAGATCATATCATTAGAACCTTGTATTGTATTAAAGAGCTCACGGCTTAGATGGTCCTGAACACACCATCGGTACACCGTAGAATAATCTGATAAGTTAGTTTATCTTGACTAATAGATTATTCTAGTACATTTGTTAGTGTATACAGGAGGATCAAGATATGATACTATTCTTTGTCTCTAACCCAGTTAGTGAGAGAATAAAGATCCACAGAGTTTGGGTTCTGAACTCATGTGATACTGGCGAGCATATGTGTGCGTTGTTTATTACTTTGATTAATCAATGGGTGAGATCTTTTCGTAGATCAATTAACTCGATATTTTGGATAATAACAGTATATGCATGATGTGTCGACCAGTATACATGAGCGTCGTGTCCTGGTGCGCTAGGTTGATGATGTTCTCTTGAGAAAACACAAGTTCATGTTGAAACCCTGCAGGTGGAATTTATTCCGTACATGATAAAGCTTGTGTGGTACTGCTCAAGCTTTTAGATATTAATTAATTATAGCTGTCAGAAGCTGACATAATTAATTAATGAACATTATATCTTAAACACGGAGAATGGTTGAATTAAAGGAGAAAGCATATTCGCAATTATGTATTAAATTGGTAGGTCAGTTTTACTTGTTTAGTGGAATAAAAGTAAAACTTAATTTATTTAATTATATCCTAAGTTTATTGGATATTAGATATTAAATAAATTAGTGGGCCAATTTAATATTCTTCTAGATCTCTATTATAGCCCAACTTCACTGAAAGTGGACTGGATATGGAACTGGAGATAGAGGCCCAACCCAGTAGGGTTGAGAAGAGAATTTTCACCCACCTCCCTTTTTAATAGAGGAGGGGGGACGAAATTTTTACATTCATTATTCAACCCCTCTTTTGTCTCTCAAGATATCCATAGATTTCACAACCCTATCAGTAGTATACAGCCCACTCTGTATCTGATACTCAGTTCGGGAATACCACAGAAGATCTCGGAGTAGAATACTGTGGTGGCTGATCCTGTAGTGAAAATGGGTGTCTGCTTCATCTTCATTCAACAGCAAGATCACATCTCTGATCTTGTCCTCAAACCGTCTGAGAAATTGTAAGTAGGTTCGTTTCTATGTTTTTCGCCCTGTTAGATTCGAATCTGCTATACATGTTATTATGTCATACGTGTATAAACATTGTTACATACATAAAATTATGATTTACATGAATACGAGGATTAAATGAACATCCAATAGATCCTGTGGTGGTTTAATTCGAAAAAAACCCAACAATTGGTATCAGAGCGGATTTTTGTACTGTTCTAGGATTAATCCAAGCATAAATTTTGACATATATATTTAAGTTTGATATTAAATTTATATTTCTTAAATTTTCAGATTTAAATATGCATGTATGCCGATTTTATGGTATTCAAAACTTGGAAGAATTCTTGATGTAAAATTTGAAAATTCTAGTTTTGAGTGGTTAAGATTTTTCGGCCACTATGTAATAAATTTAGGATGATATTTGATGTTCTTCAAATTTCCAGATTTATTCTTCATGGTGTTCGAAAATTTAGAGATCAATTTTTCAAAAATTGATGTTATAAAATTCCCTAATTTTGTGTATTGAATTTTCGACACCTATGAATTAAATTTGGATGAATTTTTGATCAAGATCAAAATTTTCAAATTTAGTTTGGGTAGGGATCGAAAATTTGTGTGATTAGAAAACGATTAGGTAATTTTTGGTGTATATCAAAAGTTACCTATTTCTAATATAATTAGGTTTGAAATTAAAATTTTAAATTTGGTAATTTTTGAAGTGGATCAAAATTTTCAGATTTAATTTGCTTGAATATTTCGAAACCTATGGTTTTTATTTGGAATAGTTTTTTGATTAATGTCAAAATTTCCAAATATGTTATTTAATGTTAATTTTGGATTTTAATGAATTAATTTGGAGTAGATTTTGATGAAAATCAAATTTCCAGCTTTATTTATTAAGGTGGATCGAAAATTATGATATTGGATTAAGATTTGACATTATTTGATGTATATCTTAATTTACCTAATTTTAATCTAGATAGATTTGAAAATAGAATTTAGATTTGGAAGAATTTGAAGTGGATCAAATTTTCAGATTTATTATTTGGTAATTTTTTAAATCTATAGATTTTAAATTGGATAAGGTAATTTTGGATATAGATAAATAATTATCAAAATCAAATTGTGATAGGGATTTAAATTAGGACAGGGTTTGGAAGATTTTGAGATGGATCAAATCTCCAAACTTTATCCCTTGAAAATTTCGATCCTTAAGAATAATATTTGGATTGGATTTTTAATTTATATCAAGATATCCAAATATTATTTAATTAGGATGGTTTGAAAATATTAAATAAATTTGGTGGATAATTTTTAAATAATTTCCAGATTTATTTTGGAATTATTTTCGAAAATTACAAGATTTAAATTGGTGGATAATTATTTTATTTTTCAATTTTTATCTTGTGGATAATATCGAATTAATTAATCTAATTAATTGTAAAATTCGAATATTATTATTCATGCATAGATATCATATGTTATTTTATGTGTATCATATAAATATGATTGTTGGATTTGTAGACTGTGTTTGTTTGCAAGTTTACCAACTATCATGGCTCATTTATTTATGTGATGTATGTTTATGTTGAATGGATGTTTGGCTGTATGCCGGTTTGGCTACATGATTTTAATCCATGAGAAAATCCATGGATTAGGTCTAGATTTTATTTTACATTGTTTTAATGTAATAGATATAAAGTTGTTAGACCGAGTTTTTGAGTTGTATTTTTTATTCTAGTAATATTAGATTTTTCCTTTTAGAATAGATAGTCTATATTTAATAAAGATCAAATATCAACTCAAAGAAGGAAAGTAATTCAGCACCAAGAAGGAAGGTTCACCGGTTCACGTCCCGAAACCCTAATTGGAGCTACGATTTCGGCGAGGCGCGGTGAAGGGGACGACGATCAAGCCCTGTTCTGGAGCCGACTTTCCTGTTTTATCTTATCAATCAACATGAGATATAAGCCATGATAGTTGGAATATTACTGTTGCTTATTATGTTATTGTGAAGCATGCAATGTATGTTTATCATTTTATGTGATGAAGTTTGCATGTTCTTAATAATGGGATAAAATGAAACCTGAAGCATAAATAACTAAGTCGGAGAGATTCATACCAAAGTATGTGGAAATCTCATATGGTCTCCATTAAATCTAATTTAATTGAGAAGTGATGGGCATGCGCGTTGACATCGGTCTTCCTCCATATCGGATGTGTCATATCACAGATTTCTCTAGAAATTAAATCTCCTAAAAGGATAGCTGTAGAACACTATTAGAAGTAACCGACTCTTCCATCTAGAGCGGTTAAATTCAAAGTAGTGATCTTGGTGCGAAGATAATGGTGTGCACACTTATGTGTAATTTATTGATAAACGTCCGCAAGATCGTGGCTTATCAGTTAGACGATTACATAACCGTGTTTATTATCCGGCTATTAATTCACTTATTTTAAGGAAACTCAACTGGAGGAAAGTTAAAGGTTTAATAACCTATTTGAAAATGAATTTTATAAACGTCCACATTATCGTGGCTAATAAAAGACGTTTTTAAAATGTCGGTGGAAAAGTATATAATTTTTATGAGGCTTTCGATTATATAATGTTTATCATAAAGTTTGTGACTGTACTGCAGGTTTTAATTTCAGTTATTTCATATCATCAATCGCACTCTCCAATCTATCATCAATCCTCAAAGAAAACAAACTCGTCGGTGAAAACTACAATGATTGGATTCGTAACCTCAACCTCGTTCTAGTTGCTGAGGGACACAACTTTGTACTTGAAGAGGTTTGTCCTCAGAAGCCAGATGAGGGTTCTGGCGAAGCCCAAAAGGTTGTATATTATAAGTGGGTTAAGTCTAATGAGATAGCGCGCTGTTACATTCTGGCATCCATGTCGAATGTGTTGCAACATCAGCATGAGCCTATGAAAACCGCTTATGATATCATGTACAACCTTAGGCAGCTCTTCGGTCATCAGAACTTCTCGGCATGTCACTTGGCAATGAAAAAGTTAATGGATGCGAGAATGGCTGTCTCCACATCTGTTAGGGATCATGTTCTCACGATGATGGGGTATCTGGCTGAGATTGAGACCTTGGGTGGAGAGCTGGACGCCGATTCTCAAATTGAGATTGTTCTTCATAGTTTGTTCTCGAAGTTTGACCAGTTTAAGCTGAACTTTAACATGATCAAAAGGGATGTCAGCCTGACTGAACTGCTCATAGATCTTCAGGTGGCTGAATTGCTCTAAAAGAGCGACCCTCAGGCCCATGTAGCTGAGAAAGGGACGTCTTCTTCTGGTGGAAAAAGGAAAAAGAGATATGCACCTAAAAAGGCTGATGATGCGGCGCCTAAGATGAAGAAGCCAAAGGCGAAGATTCCTCATGAGGAGTTCAAGTCGAAGACTGAGTGCTTCAAGTGCGGCCAACCAGGTCACTGGAAGGTGATGTGCCCTAACAAGAAGAAGAAGATAGGTACATCTCACACTCTGGTTGTACAAACATATTTAGCAACTTGTTCTACCCAGTCATGGGTAGTAGATACTGGAGCTACTGATGATGTTTGCATGTCTTTGCAGGGGTTCCTGGTATGAAAAAACCTGAGTGAGAATGAGCTCACCGTTTACATGGGCAATGCTACGAAACTGGCGGCTGTTGCAGTGGGAGATGTTGTTTTACCTTTCAGTAGTGACAGAACTTTGGTTTTGAAAGATTATCATTATGTGCTTGGTTTTAGGCAAAACTTGGTTTCAGTTTCTAAATTGATTATGGATGAATATTCTGTTTCTTTTGATAACAAAGTAGTTATCTTTAGTGGTAAACATTTTATCTATTCTAGCACATTGGATGGACACTTATTCTTTCTTAAACCAATTAAAACACTACACAAAGACAACTATTGAATACATCGATCATAAACCCTAGCAACAGAAAAGAACCTTCAGACCTGAATCAAACCTATCTTTAGCATCTAAGGCTAGGTCATATTAACCTTAAGAGGATACAAGGGCTTGTAAACGATGGACCATTGTCTTTTTTGGTACTGGAATCGTTTTTTTTGTGTGAATCCTATTTGGAAGGTAAGATGACCAAGCGTCCTTTCCAGTCAAAAGGAAATAGATCCGAAGAGCTATTAGACTTGATTCACTCTGACCTGTGTGGCCCTATGTCAGTTCAAGCTCAAGGAGGGTTTGAGTATTTCATCACTCTCATTGATGATTACTCTAGATACGGATATCTATCTGTTGTGTCGCAAGTCTGAATGCTTTGAGAAATTCAAAGAGTTTAAGGCGGAAGCGGAGAAACGAACAGGCAGAAGTATCAAGTTACTACGTTTTGATCGTGGTGGCGAGTACCTCTCAAGTGAATTTAGGGACTACATGGCAGAGAATATGATTACCTCCCAGTTGACTGCACCTGGAACACCACAACAGAATGGTGTGGCGGAAAGAAAGAATCGAACACTGTTAGAGATGGTTAGATCGATGATGAGTTATTGTGAGTTGTCTATTTCGTTCTGGGGATATGTCCTGAAAACGATAGCCTATATTCTTAACTTGGTTCCATCAAAATCAATTCCTTCTACGCCTACAGAACTATGGACTGGACGAAAGCCCAGTTTAAACCATATTTGAATTTGGAGTAGCCAAGAGGATGGGGTAGTTGTAGGGCAGTGATCTAAATTGGGTCGTGTTTCTCGAGGAAAGCTTAATCTGGGCGATTACCTTTTATACGCTACAATTGTTAACAAGCACATGAATTTAAATACAAACCTAAACATTATAATCAAGGGTTGGATGACTTTTACTAAACTAAAGAATTTAAGGAAGCAAAATTAACTAGGAATACCAACAATGGCAAAAACGGATGAAAAGATTATGAGAAGACAATTAGGGTGTAGATTCTCTCATTGGTTTCACTCCTAGCTTGTTTCAAGTCGATTATGTTAATCCTACACGTACAATAGACCCCATTCAATTAGTTTAACTTTATTTACTATCACTGTCAATCCATTAAACCCCCATCGTCTATATCATACGAACAAGATTAACAATTAGGCTTACGAAACTCGATTCACCTAATGTTGAAGGAACCTAAGTCGGGCTATAGAATCTCCTTTTGGTCTCATCTAAAGCCTAGCACTACTAATTATTGATCAAGTACTTAACATAAACAAACACAATTCCAACAACAAGAAAACAACTATCACAAGCATGGATTGAAACCAAATCGATTATCTACCCCCTAATGTAAGTAATTATCCCAACATGCTCAACACAACACAATAACCATAAGAGTTGTCCATTTCATAAATCAAAAGACAAATAAAATATAAACTTCTATAATATTGTTATCTCGAGAATTTTAGGACAATCCCCACAAATGAGCTAAGCTAAGAACAGAAATACCAAGAAGTAGAGATTCTTGAGCAAGCCTACCTTTCACAGACGGCTTGGAGTCGGATTCTTCTTCTTGTGCCCATCTTCCTCAAGCTTAGCTTCTTTTCCTTTTCTCTCTCCTTTTCTTCTCTCTGGTATCATGGTGTTTGGTCGTGAAGTGTGGAATATGGAATGTATGATGGATCTCTCGGAATGAATGGGGAAATGGATAATTTATTGATTGAGGAGAGAGATGAAAAGCAAAAAGTGGAGTTATTGGTAGATGGTTACCAACTCCCCCTACAACTCTAGAACCGTGTTCATTTAATTCCCACAGCTGGCCAAGTGGGTGTAGAACACTAAAGAATAGAACTCCTCAAAACTGAAGCTGGAACTGATCGAAGAAAAGGCCCAAATTGATCGCGAAGAGGCTGAAAACTGATCAGCCCACGCTCGCAAGGTGCTCCGCGCTCGCGGGGCTGGAATATCCCTCGTTCGTGGGTGACGCCGTGCTTACGGAGCACATTTGCCATGAGCACTGCCCCGTGTTTGCAGGGGTCCCGCACCGGTGGGGCTGCTTCAGCTCCAGCTCCCGGCTTTTCTCTTCAGTTTAGTGCTTTTCAGTTTTGTCTTCAGTTTGGCGCTCAAGTTATTTCTCTAGCTGGGAAAGTTCAGCTGATCTCTTGGTTTTTCAGCTGCAGCTCCAAGCTCTTGACTCCATTAGTTCAGTTCATCTGTTGGGGGACTTGAACTGATCCCATCAGTTGTGGCTCCAACTTAGCTCTAAGCTCTCAGCTCTTGCCACCTTTACTCTATGTTTCAGCTCAGTGAGACCCCCAACTAGGTCAGCGAAGTGGGTCATTCAGGAGAAATCAACAAGTTGGAGCTTTAGTTGGGAACTCCAGTTTGAAGCTTCAGCTCTTTGCCACCATTGTACCATAAAATCCTGCTTTTGGACACAAAAGCTCAAGTTTGCACAAACCTGGCACAACTCACCATAAGAGCAAAAGTGAAGGAAATAACGTAAAAATAATACGAAAATAAAGAAAACACACATAGGAAAGACACCAAATTTCTACAATAAAATATTACAAATAATCATCGAACAATGGCCGAACTGATCAATTCTAAAGGGATTTATAGTGGATAAAGACTACAGAAGGGATCAACATTCAAAGAAGAGATAGAATCCTTGAAATATCAGGATAATCCTAACAACCTTCAAGATAAAGCTTATCCAACCAGAGTCCAGCAAGGCATACTAGAATCTGGCAGGCCGTTGAAAATCCCCATTTTGGGGGGATTCTTATTTGATCGTTGTACTCCCTTAAATACTAGTTTGATAGTTAGAAAAGGGACACTTTGTAACTTATAGTTTCTGCACTTTTATTTCTACATTTAGTTTAGTTTTAACGCTACTTCAGCAGCAAGACAATCTTGGGCTTTATGCCCACAGGAAGTAGGAAGCTATTTTATGCTCAATGTTGGTGTTGAGCACGTCTTTATTCAATTCTAGTATGTTTTTCCTATTTATCATGTCTTTATTTTATGTCTTTATAATTTCATCTAGTATGAGTGGCTAGATTTATGTTTCGAGTTAAACAAAGATGAAGATTTAACACACACTTAAAACTATGAAGCCGTGTGGGCATTTTACTGTACGAATGAGTGTCTGCCAGATTTTGTTCCTATGTTAGAAAAAATTGTGTTTAATATGACTAATGTGGCTGATCACTCTTTAGTCGTTAAGAGGGCACATACACTACAAGAAAAACCGAGTTTTAGCAACGTACTTTTCCGTCGCTGAGAAATGGATTTCCGTCGCTAGACGTAGTTAGCGACGGATTACCGATGGATCAACTCCGTTATTAATAGGCTCATCATTATGCCCAACTAGCGACAGTCTTTATATCCGTCATTAACCTAGCAATAGATTAACAATGGACATTTCCGTCGCTAACAGTGTCGTTGTCGGTCGTCGTCCGAAGGTCAAACGATGAAATCACGGTGGACTAGCGACAGACTATGTCAATTGTTAGATTCCGAACATTCAGTCTGTCGCTATATTCTGAAAGTATAATCCATCGCTAGTCCGTCACAAACAATTTTATTTTATTTTTTTATTTGGTTTTTTTATTCAAATTTTAATATTATACATATAAAATTATTAAAATCGAATATTATAAATCAAATACTAATAATAAAAATACAATGTATTAAATCACAAATTCATAAATAAAATGTAATTATTTAGATATAAATAACATATATCAGTCATCAATGTGCGGGGGCGAGGGGTATGGAGGTTGGCCAAATCTAGCAAACATCTGGGCCCACTGGGCCTCCATCTGAGCCTGCATCCTAACCTCCATTTGGGCCTGCAGCTGCTAGATCTTGGTCTGGAGCTCGGTCCTGACCTCATCCCGGATCTGAGCCCGTATCTTATCAACGCGCTGCGTGAAGACATCCTCCGTAAACATGGGCTGTGAGGTAGCGGGATGATTGGATACTGCTACTACTGTTGTCACCACTGTATAAGTACGATCGATATCTAGTGCCGAAGACGCACATCTTCTTGTTCATCCCTCCAAGCGCCTCTAGATAAAGAGGAGACCTTAAGTATAACAAATTCATTATACTTAAAATTATTTATAAATTAAATACTTACAGCAAGTCGCTAGCTCTTCTTATTAGTGAAGTGTCCATCCTTATCATGGTGAAGTCTCAAAAATAGTTCTCAGCTGCCTTGATGAACCACAGCTGACGTACGACCTTGTTCAAGGAGGGCTCCTATGTGAACAATTTTTGCATAAGAAATAAACAACATTAGTAATTTCATTGATTATTTGACTAAGTACTAAAATTGGAAAATAAATTATACCCTGAACTCCTCAAAATACATCTCCTTCATAGCAGGAGGCACCAGCTTCCAAGAAATGCTAGCTGGATCTATATACTTCTTGAATATCACCGTCGTGGTCGTCGATACATCGTGAGATGGCATCAAATGAATTATTAGGAAATGTACCTACCCCGTACAGTGACCACAGTGAGACCATCACGACGTGCTACCATCACTGACTCATCAAATGATGGCTGCTCACTGATGTGTAGGTCTCCTACGGAGGCATTAATGCTCCAGACGAAGAGGATGATCTACCAGTATCACCTCTAGAGGATGATCTGTTAGCACCATCTCTAGTGCCAGATCCGCTGGCACTACCACGTAGTCTGCCAAATAATCCACCTGTAGGCATCTGCATCTATTAAAAGAATTTAGTAAAATTACATTTAATGTAAGACAAATAAATAATGAAATAAATAATGGCTGACGTAATTCACAACTAATCATTGTCTATACTATCACTATCGTCATCTATATCAATGAAAATCTCTTATTCTTCATCTTCTTCTGCATCATCTTCGTCTTCAATTTCTATCTCACCTCCATTCGGATGAATGGAAACATAATTATCAATCTCTATAACTGGAGGCCGATCATTATATAGTTCATCCTCTTGAAAAGCCAGGACTTCTATATTTGAGATTGATGTTTCTTGTGGGAGTTCTACATTGGACCTAGCTTTAATCTTACACATAGCCCACCAACCACTTTTTGTCCGAGATAAACTCGGATAGGAACAGTAATAGACTTGTTGTGCTTGTTTTGCAAGGACAAATGGCTCATACTTATTATAGCTACGCTTATGATTTATTGAAACCAATTTGTAGTTTAGATGAACCGAAGTCCCCTGTGGTGTTGTGTCAAACCACTTATATTTGAACAATACTGTCCTTTTAGCTGGCAGACCGGGATATTGAAGCTCAAATACTTCTTCAAGATGACCATAATAATTGTTCTCGTTCGTACAATAATTAGTCTCTTTTACACAAACTCCACTGTTCATTATAGCTCTACGTGTGCCGTTATTCATGGTGTGAAATTTGTAACCATTCACATAATATTCATGATACACTACAACACTACGCAGTGGCCCTCTTGAGAGATCTCGAATATATTTGTTCTCTACATTATTCATAGGATCTTAAGCCTATGAATATTAGAGAAGTCGACAAAATGATTAAAGACACATTCATGCATTGAGAAATACATACATGCATTGAGACATATACTCACATATTTGGCAAACCAAGGTGCAAAATCTAAAAATATTTTACCCTCAATGATAGCTCTTGGTAAATTAGAATGCATTACTTCGATCTGATTCACAAACAAACTAGACAAACATATATATTCACATTAATTATTGGATGACTTATTGAAATAAATTTATGAGAAGTGTTTAGATACGTACTGACGCGCGGTCGTTTCATGCTCAGAATGAATTTTTATGCTCCTATGCCCACAGCGAGCGTAGCTAGCTATGAGTAAGGGTCAATCCCGCAGAGACCTGATGCGATCTTACTTTCGAATCACCAATCACAAAGGGGGGTTTTGGTATCGTGGTCACAACAATGGAAATTAAATCTGGAAAAATAAACTAGAGAAATATTAAATAATAAAAGGTTCCGGAACTTGAACTAGAATCCAGTTTAACTTATACTCACTCGATCATGGGCACAACGATTTTCCTACACAATTAAGACACCTAGTTATGGAGACCGGATTCCTCGCTACATCTCCTTATTCATCCTTTCAGAGTAGGTTTAAAAGTGATTCCTCGTCTATTAAACCTCTAACCTATCAGCCACCCCCCGGTTCCCCAAAGAGATGTAAATGAACAGGAAGCAGTGTGCCCTAGACGAACCAAAGTTTACTGTGTTTACTGATTCCTTGTGTGCCCACAGTAACCCACCAATTTCCCAGTTACCATTTGAATTAACACACAGTCACGATTCGCTAATTCAATTAACCCTGCTGTGCCCTCTACAACTAAAGAGTGATCAGCCACATTAGTTATATTAAACTCACGCTCACTTGGAATAAGAACGAAAATCGGTAGAAACCAAATTGTGCAGTAATGTGCCCACACGGCCTTACGAGTATTTAAGTATTTTGTTAAACCTTCATCTTTAGTTAAAATAAAGATATGATAAATAGGAAAAACTTACTGGAATTGAATAAAAACTCATCCAACACCAACGATGAACATCAACAATATTAAATATAAGTCCTAACCTCTGTGGGCATAAGGCCCCAGATCGTCTTGCTGTCGGAGCAGCGTTAAAACTAAACTAATTACAGAAAATAAAAGTGCAGAAATATTATGGTACAAAGTGTTTTGCTCGTACTATCAAAGTAGTATTTAAAAGAGTACAAAGATCAATTAAAATTCCCAAAAAATGAGGGTCTTCAATATCTACCGGATTCGATATACCCTGCTGGAATCTACCTGGATAAGGAAACATCCTTAACTGCTGGATGTCTGTGCCCGCTGGACTCTGACTGAATAAGGAAACTTCCTTAGGTGGTGGAATGAATCCCGATATTTTAGGAATGTCATCCTTATCTTCCAAATTGCTTCCCAAGAGTCCAACTATGAACAATCTTTCCATCTTCTATTCAGATTTCGAAATCAATCAAGTTTCCACGCCAACGTTATCTTCTTTCAACAGAACCCCGCTTTTTCCGGGAATGCCCTCTTCACTGCCTCCTCTGAATCTGCGCGAGTATTGTGGGCATAACATCTTCTGCTTAGGTCGATTTTCATCTGATATGCCCATTTCATCCATTTCAGTTAAATTGAAGGCCAAAATGCCTCTTTCGCCAGATTTCACTCCTGTCATGCCCAAACCACTTTTCTGGTTCTTTTCCGACACAAAAGACACTAAAAAGGACATTTAGAGCGACTAAAATACCCAGAAAAACATGAAATAAATGGACCTATCAGTACTTTATATAGGGCTCGACCTTAATGCAGTTAAGTAAAATGTATATTCGAACAGCATTGTACTCTTGATCAGTGAAAAATCTAGTTTATTGTTTTCCAAATGATCATCCAGGATACTTGAATATTGAAAGACAATTTGGATCGTCGTTTACTGCATCACCTCTTCTATCATAATTTCGAGGTAAATTTCCGCGCTTTGTTTTCATATGATTTTCAAAATAGTAGGAGTAAAAGGTCGATGCTTCTTCCACTAGATAAGCATTGCATATTGATCCCTCAACCCTTGCTTTGTTTCATACATTATTCTTTAGCTTTCATATGTACCTTTCAAATGAGTATATCCAGCAATATTGAATCGGGTCGGTAATACGAGCTTCATCAGTTAAATGTATGGGCAAATGCTCCATTGAGTCAAAGAAGCTTGGAGGAAATATACATTCTAGCTTGCATAAAATGATATGGATCATGTCATGCAGATGACACATATCCTCTACTTTAATGTTCGCAGAGGACAAATTCCTAAAAAATATACTCAATTCAGTGATTGCTTTCCAAACAACAAGTGGGAGAAGTTTTTTAAATGCTATGGATAGGATCTGCTGCATTAGCACGTGATAATCGTTACTTTTCATTCCAAACAACTTCAGCTTCTGCAGATCTACACATCTACTCATGTTCGACACATAACCATCTAGAAATTTTTCTTTCACCCATTCTCACAATGCCTTTTTCTCGGCTTTGTCAGGCATGTAAGAAGCTTTGGGTATTTGCCCATCCTGGCATCCCATTTTAATTCAGATCGATTTCAGTAGATATTAAATTCTTTTCTTGATTTGGTAGTATCTTTTGTTTTCCCCGGGACATTCATCACAGTGTTAAATAGATTGTCAAACACATTCTTTTCAATGTGCATGACATCCGAACTGTGTCGAATCAGTAATGAACTCCAATAAGGCAGATCCCAAAAGATACTCATTTTCTTCCACCCACTATTTTTCCCGACTCTGAGATTCATCTCATAACTGCCAAATTCTGTGACCTTTTTCAATCCCAGTAGCTCAATCTCTTACAGAAGATTGATGCATGATCTGAGTTCTGAAGGTTCTGTAGTAACCACCCTATTTTTGGTGAATGTTTTGTTATTCCTGTGAAATTGATGGTCGGCTGGGAAGAATTTTCGATGATTGTCAAACCACAACTGCTTTCCACTATAAACAAGTGTGAAAGCATTTGAATCTATCATACAATACGGACAAGCCAACCTTCCAGCGGTACTCCAGCCAAACAACAAAGAGTATGCAGGAAAATCACTGACCGTCTAGATTAGAGCCATTCGCATCTTAAAATTCTGCTTCAATGACATATCATATGTGTCTACACCCATATCCCATAATTTTATCAACTCTGATATCAATGGCTACAAGAAAACATCAAGTTTTTCTTTCGGATTGCGTAGTCCGGGCACCAACAGCGTAAGAAACATGTATTGCTCTTTCATGCACATCTAAGGTGGAAGATTATAGGATGTAACTATAACAGGCCATGAGGAATATTGCTGCCCTAATTGCCCAAAAGGTTGGAAACAATCTATAGAAACACCCAACCTAATGTTCCGAATTCAGCTGCAAAATCAGGAAATTTTTCATTCAAATGCTTCTAAGCTACGGAATCTGATGGATGACGCATCACTCCATTGTCAACTAATGATGCATGCTAATGGATTTCAGCAGTTGTGGCATTGGATTCATACAATCTTTACAGTCGAGGAGTGAGAGGAAAATAGTACATCTTCTTATGAACTACTTTTTTCCCCTTCTCATTATCTTGACTCTTGTATCGAAGATGGCCACATAACTTACATTCCAACAATTCACTATCTCCCTACCAAAAGATCATGTAATTTCTGAATCAGCAGTCAATCTTCTCTACTGGTAATCCCATACCGCGCAATAGTTTCTTTGTGGTATAGAAATTATCTGTGACTAAGTTATTCTCATGCACTATCTCTTTCATCAATTATGTAATCTGATCAAAGTACTTACGTGACATGTTGTTCTCAGGCTTCAACGTCATGAGACAAGCCACAAGTGAAAATTGTGATTAAGTCTGACAGCCAAGCCATAGCTCATTATCTGCAGCATTCAACATGTCATATAATTTTTGTACTTCTGGGTTATGAGGCTCCTCTGGAATCTGATTGGCTACACTGTCATCCATGTTTAGATCTAAACCACCAGTATCGAAGACCATTTGATGGTACGCATTTGGTATAGTCTCTCGCCCAAAATTCATAGCCAGAGTCACAGTCTCTGCTGTTTCTCCTTGAAAGCTCCAGATGCGATAATTTTTCACAAACCATGCCTCCTGATGTGCAACTGAATCGTGTATTGATTTTGAAAGGGAATGTTATCACATCTATGACACAGACACTTAATTTTATCTCCATCCATGAACGCAGGCCGACTAGCAGCAAATTCGATGAAGCTTTCAAGTCCACTCAGGAAATTTGCATTTAAACACCCATTAGCCCCATATCATTTATAAATCCAATCACGATTATCGCTCATGGTTAGATGAGAAACTGGTCAAAAACTTATCTAATTAATTGAGTTTCGAAAAAAATTGATTAAAAAAAATTCAAAATTTCGGTAGCATCCTTGTGAAAATTCTACTTCCAAGTTCTCAACTCTATGCTAATTGATCTATGTTCCTCTAGTTAATCAATCAATACTGTTAAGAGTTGTTTGATATTGAGTTCTATGTTGAACTTAATGTTATACATAATCCCTACGACAGTGTATGTGACATTGCACATATCTATTCTTATCCTTTCCTGGATTTTAGGTTTTTATTGTTTTTTAAATAATAATTTCTTATATATGTCAAATCATATAAATATCCACGAAATAGTTATTTCAAGTAAATGGATATATATATGATAGATATATTATTATTTAATAGAGTTTGAAATAGTCATAGTTTATCTCCTATTTTTAGGGTATTTGTTATCTCTATTTAATCCTTTTCTTTTTAAGAATTTATATTGCTAGAAAATCTTTGAAAATGAGGATGAACGTGGGTTATACTCTCAGCCACATAAAGGAGACGGTTATTCTCAAACACGATGGAGTGGTGGCGGTGGCGGTTATCTACAATCCACGATCAAGAAGAGATGACATGGACTTCTAGCAAATTCAAGTAAAGAACATATTTAAGGAGCATGATCCGCACTTGAAGAGGCTATTTGAGCCGAAGATATCTTGCCGCTGTGTGTAAAGATTGAAGAACTCGAGTCACAAACTAGAAAAGAGATTTCTATTTTCTTCTTCTTCTTTCTTTCCTTTCATGTTTTATTTGTTCGACCAATTCATATGAATAGGTTGTTCAAATTAGGTTAGATAGAAGATTTTGAAATCATTGCAAGTTTGTTTACAAATTAACAGTAGGTTGATTTGTATTGTTTGAATTCAATTTAGTTATAGGACTAGATTAGGATTCATGTATATTTGTTGATGTGTCAAGAGCAAAGCGTCTGACATCATCAATTGAGTTATTGTGTTTGCTCGTGGAAGCTTAATTTCACCCTGTGGCAATTACATACATGTTGAGTGTGATTTAAAATTGATCTTCGTGTTTTATTGTGTTGTTTATTTCTAGCATTTTTATGTTAAGATAGTGTTTCAACTATCTGTAACATTGAGTTTGACATTACAAATCTGCTTACATTTTCAATGATTTGGACAACTAATTATAACAAGTGGTATCAGAGCGGGTACTTGACATACTAAGTATTCAATCCTTTGATTGCTAATTCACTGAAATGGATATTTAGATAAATCAGTGTCGTCCCACGGCATTGGATGGTAATGGCAAAAACTATGCAATGTGGAAATCTTGCATGAAGATGTATATCAAGTCCATTGATTGAAGGGCTTGGCTAGCTGTAATTGAAGAATGGACTCCTCCAAGGATGGAGGGACCTAATGGAGTTTTCATCCTTATCCCTGAAACTCAGTGGACTAACGATGATAGAATTATCTCCAACTTCAATCCTAGGGCACTGAATGTTATTTTTGTTTCAGTGGATGTTCCATGTTTTAAAATGGTGTGCAATTGCACCACTGCATATCAAGCGTGTCACATACTGCAGGAACATTGTGAAGGCTCGACAAAGATACGTCAAACAAAGCTTAGGCTGCTCACTTCCAAGTTTGAAACCCTGCGGATGTTAGAATATGAGACGATTTCGATGTACACTGAAAGGCAGTGTGAAGTTTCTAATGAGTCTGCAACTCTTGGATGTCCTATCTCAAATGAGAACATGGTAAGCAAACTTCTTCTCACTCTTTCTGAAAGATTCAACATGAAGTTTCAGCTATTGAGGAGGCTCATAATATATCAAACATGAGTTTGAGTGAAGCTATGAGCATTTGTAACAACCCAATCCCGAAAAGGGTAATTAAGTGGGGACAGGGTGTTAATCCAAAAAGAATAAATGTTTGGAATACAATTTAACAAACGAATATGCCAAGGGTAGGATATACCCTCCAGAAAATCGGACAGCATACCCTTTGTAACTAGAGCAAATCCCCGTTTATAAACGGCTTATAAGATAGTAAATGAAGCTGTAATAATCAATAAGCCCTTTAATAGGCCATACAGAAGCAAGTAAATAGATACCAACAGTTAATAGACCCATTCATAGATCGAAGAAAGAAATAGATACCAATACGCTGAACAAAAGAAGCCCTTCCCTAGGCCAAAACGAAGGGTTAAGTAGGCATAACAAAGAATTAGGCTATCTTCCTTTAGATCAATCATAAAGGCAACATATAGTTAAAGCATAGAGACATGCTATAACTAGACATCAACATGGTTCAAAATCAGAGAAGCAGAATCATATCAAGAAAATACCATAAGTCATCAGAGTAGCAAGAAATATAGTGGGAATAATACTATATTGTTAAATCATGATCAGCAGCCAACCCACTTCACAGTCACCATCGACCTCTGCATCTCAACCTGAAATCATTTGAAAAAGATGGCGTGACTACTAATGTACTCAGTGGGGTTTTATAAGAAAACTCTGAAAAACTTTAGAAATATCTAACAATAACTAACAGCATATGGAAAGCCAAACGAGAAAGCTCTTCCCATATCTGCAAAATATTTTTTTACTTCATGTGGGCCCATCCTGGCTCAAACCTGATGTCTACTGCACCCTGATGGATGCCTTAGGATGAGAGAGGGGTTACCTCAAATATCCTACTGAGTATGCGAGGGGGTTACCCAATAGTGACTCCCTAGTGATCAAAAGATCACAAACTGGTGACTCAAAGGCCACAGCCTGGTAACCCGAAGGTTACAACCCATAGATATGAGTATCCGAGGGGGTTACCCAGCAATGACTCCCTAGTGATAAAAAGATCACAACCTGGTAACCCGAAGGTTACAACATGATAATAATCATAATTCCTTAAGCTTAATATTCTGTTTTATAATCATTTAATCTCATTCTGGGACCTAGCTACTCAAGCCTCTACCGCTTTTATTTTTCTCTTGCATATTTATTCATTTCATTGGTGTTGATTTTAATAGATACGAATATTAAATTCAGGCTCAAACTTTATATATATATATATATAACCAAATTTTGTTTTGCTCACGACTGCATGTGAATAATGTTTATACTTGTTTGTTGTATCTTTGCTCAAAGTCTAGCTTCTGCAATTTTTTTTTTTCTTTTCTGGTTTCTTGAAATCATGCTAGCATAGATCAAAACCTAGAATGAATCATTTGGGTCACATTCCTCAATCAATACTATAGCCTTAATGCCTATGAGGGATACTATAATCAACCGACAAGGCATCATTCATCTGAATAACCTTCCTCATCAATAATATCAATACCGAAGTTAACTTATGATCATGATCATCTATGTCTCATAATAACCACGTTATATCATATCACATCAAGCTAGCATCCATTACATAACATACTCAAGAGCTCAAACAACAATTCACATTATCATATGTCATAGCATAATAATTTCGTTGAACAAAGACTATTCAAGCAGAGCATAAAACATTTATTGGATATTTCATTTTGCCCTAACATGCTTCTAGAGCTCACTAGCTCAGATCATAGATTATGTATAGAATCACCCACCTTGATCGTTATTCTTGAGATGAAAGAATGATTTGTAACTCCGATCCCCTCTTGATTCCCTCGAAGTTTGGTTTGTCCTACAAAAATTCTATTATCGACTTTGCGATCTATTCGAAGATCCTAAATCCCGAAATCATACAAACTGAATTCCTTGACTATGAACCTATCCCAGATTGCACGACTTTACACACCTCTAATCGACTCGGCCTAAACATGAAACATGGTTAAAATAATATTTTAAGATCGTCTAAGTCAAAAGATAGGCGAAGGACCACGTCCCGCTATTTTTACCCGTTTTCGACATTTTTACCAAAAATCCAACGACACTTTATAATTATCCAAAAATCATGAAATAAATCGAGTATATCCTATTTCATAACAGCAACCAAATATCTACATTTGAGATTCTTTCGATGATCTTTGATTTTAAAATAAAATCCGAATAACTCTAACATTTAGGTAAAAATCCAAATGACGAGATATTCAAAAATAAAACTCAACATGATATTCTAATGCAAAATAATATTTCGGACAACTTTCTAGTTGAAACTTTTTCGATTCGGGATCTCGAAAGGCCCTAAAACATCAAAATACCAAAAATGATCGGTTACTATAGAAATTTTCCGTTTTCCGGCGATCTGGCCAATTTTCGGCCACCGGATGACATTGATATCGCAAGACGAAATGAAGAGCACATATAGATACAGAAAATATCTGAAAATCAAGTGAAAAGGAGAACAAACGAACTGAGACAATGTCGACGAAGAGGGCAATTGTGGAGACGATTTAACGGTGGCAGCAGCAACTCCGGCCTCATTCTCCGGCGACGGTGGCGGCTTCGATAGCTGGACGGCGACCACAGGGCGGAGCCGAAGGTGGCGGATGGAAGCAGTGTGCTACCTCTCCCTCTCTCTCTCTCCGTCTCATCGATCTCCCTCTCTCACCTTCAATCTCTCTCTTTCTCGTCCTCTTGCTCTCTCTCTTGATGCATATTTAATTTCTCTCAACTATGGGGTGCTATTTATAGTCAAAGATGGAATGAAAGAGGGTGATGTGTGGCTGAATGAGAATCACATAAATTGAGCAAAATAAACTTGCTCTCCAAGCTTTGAATTTTCTACCCTTTTTTTTATATTCATTTCCCCCTTTTTTTTCAAGATACATACATACATGTATAATATAAGAATGGCTTGGGGCTACTTACACAGCTTCTCAATGAGCTCCACTTGTGCTTAAGAAATTGAAAAGAGTTGCTTCATAAATCTGAAATAGGCCAAAAGTTGGGCCTAAAAAAAGATGTGCGGAGTAATTGGTCAGAAATCGGGCTTTGCTAATTTGAACGAAATATATTTCATTAAAGGGTTAAACGAACTCAAAATATGGGTAATTAATAGCTCACATGCTCGGATTGATATTTCCAATAATAGGAATGGCTCAAATAATATTTTTTTGAAATGATCACTGATTTGAAAATTTTGAAATGTTCCAACGACATGCGACTTATATCCAATTTAACTTTAATTAAGCTCCAATTTCTTCATTTAGTCTTCTAAACTTAATTAGAAGGTTCTTAAACATGTTCCGAAAATCCGGATTGTTACATTCTACCCCCTTAAATAAATTTCATCCTGAAATTTCCTTGGCCTTGGGAAGGAGTATCAAAGTACATCCTCAGGGTTCAAAATCCCACTTTCTGCACTTACCTGCCTGGAACCAATATGGTTCTCATATCCTTTAGGTTGATTCTCAACCTCTAGTCCTCTTTCCATTTTCTTTCTAGTTAAAATATTTCTTTAAAGAATCTATACTCTATACTTGTTCTGCTTTTGCTGACAGATTTATCTTCCCGAAAGTCTGAATTAACATTCGCCACCTCTCTCTATCCTTTATGGGATCTATAAAGATGCATGGTTTCATGTAATCTTCTCATGATTTTGCATTCAAATGGGCACATCCTTGGATGGTAACCTTGCATGGTTAATCAGTCTCAAAGCTTGCTTCATTTCGTTCTTTAAAATCTTGAGGTTCAACTTTCTCATCTTCTTGTGACGTGCTTAAAACATATTCCTGATGCAACTCAATATTAAATTCATTGTTGTACTCTTCTCTTTTCTTCAAGGTGGTAATACGATTGTCCCGCTCCTACTGGTGATCACCATCACTTCCATGCATAAAGATCGCAAGCCTGGACTTTAACTGTAAGCTCAAAACTTACTCGTTCGCATCCATTCGATCGTCTTAAACATTTCAAACTGGAAAATTACTTTAGAAATGCACTTTCAACTTTGGAGAGCACTAACTGGCACTGCTTCGGTTTCATTCCTCACTATGGAATACTATCATTCATTCTCCCGATGATATGCTTAAGTGAATACTTCAATAAGATCTATCTTCTATTTGAAGGCTCACACTCGAGTTCTGTGAGTAGGAGTAAAAGAAAACAAACGCCTCTGAGTGAGGGCTTTATCTTATCAATTATTTTTTTAACAAGTTTAAAAACTGGAAGAGATATAAAACTAGGTTATTTATGCCAAAATATTACCTTATCAGAAGACTTATAAACTCGAAAGGTTCTCGCACATTACAGAGATATATAGGAATAATGGAAAGAATCAACGCTTAGCAACTGAGAACCGTACTAAAAAATTTTCACAAAGGTATCAGTATAGCCAAACAAGGAAGTGCTATTACTGATTCTTGATGATCAAAAGAGCATTATCAAAAGATTACGAGTTATCCAAGAGGATTTAACCAAGGATAAAAGAAGTCAAGTTATTGAAAGGCGATCAATCCAACTGACAAGAGAATAAACAAATAAATTTGTCAAAACTTCATATCATACTAACATTCTCGATCTACCAGCCACAAGGTCTATCTTTTTACTCACTCGATGATCTTCTTTAAGTTCTCTTTCCTTCTGGAGCATCTTGCACTCCCATCTTCAAGAGGTTGCTATGAAATACTGCTAGTCTGACTGGACTTAAATCAACAACGATTGACTGGGAAAATGATATCTCGGGATCAATTCCTACCTGTAGAAAGGCATACAGCAAAAGGGCTTGACCTATGGTACCTTCTGGACTCAAATTAGTTTAAATTTAAAATCTCCTGGAAGCCTAGCAGAACACCGATAGACATATCTTCGAATTATTTTTCCTATAGTCGTGGCAATCATCTTTGCTTTTATTCTAAAATTCAATTTGAAACAAGCGAAAACTCCTGTGCATGAAACATGACATTGCCTCAATTGATCGTCCACTGAATCAAAGTGCTTCTATCTAGGGAAGCGAATCTCCATTCCTTGTAAACGCAATCAAATCTTTAGACACGACTCTTAAGCTGAAAGCTTGCATGGGGATTCTTAAACTTGCAGAAGATCCATATTTTGATACTTGGCCTTTAAATCGATTACTCACTTCTTTACTTTTGGCTCGAAGTCAAAAGCATCAAAACCTTGTTCCTAATCCTGCTAAAATTTCTGAACTCTTTAACCCTTTCATGAAGATCCTTGTGACAAAATGTTCTTTCGAATAGTTCCACTAAACTTTAGCTCCTTTAGGGGAAACTAATTGAATCTAGGCTCTTAAGAGAACTTAAAGGGAATTCTATAATTCTACTTAATTCAAGCTTGCTATAGTCTATGTTCTGACTATATTCTTTGTTAGGAAAAACTATCAAGGAACCCCTAGATAAGGTTTTGAAGAGATGTCAAAACTATTCCTGAAAAATATGATCTTCTCACAAGTGAAGAGAAGAAGTTGAAGAATCTAGAGTTTGTTGCTCAAGCTGCACTATTTCAAACTCTAGATGAAGACAGAATGAAGGACATGAAGAACTGCACAACTGCCAAGGAGATATGGGACTTACTAGCAGATCTATGCCAAGAGTCCGAAGCCATCAAAGGAAACAAGCTCCAACTAGCAGTCGACAGATATGAGTCCTTCAAAATGCAGCTAGAAGAGTCCATCTCAAGCCTTGAAACCAGATTTCTAGGCATCATCAGTTAGATGACCAACCTGGAAAGAAGTTATCCCAATTTTGAGATGAACTCCAAAATTTTGGATAATCTCACCGAAGAATGGGACATGAAAGTGATAGCTACAAAAGAATCAAGAAATCTGAACAGCATAACTCCCAGAGAACTATTTGATTCTCTCAAAGCTCATGAATACAGCCTAAACCAGAAGAAGGAAGCATCAACATCATCAGCTCAAGATGCAACCTTCTATGGTGAAAGGAATCGATTTAGAGATACTCGAGGAAGGAACAACTTCCGGCCTAGAAGCTCACCAGCCAGAGAGAATCAAAGCGGATCTTCATCTGAACGAAGAAGAGACACAACTGAAAAAAAGGAAAACCTGACTGAAGACATCAATGATCAAATTCAGTCAGTTACCAGGTTATTAGAAAAGCTGAAGAAAGTGAGGGATAAATAATCAGTTCCACTTCAAACTGATAAAGTCCCAAAAGATGAGAGAACTCATCAACCATCTGAACGACCAGCTAAACCATTCAAGGATGGCAATAAAAATCTAGGAGAATGCTTTCACTGCCACAAACAAGGACATTATAGATATGAATGTCCAGAACTTCCTGAAGACAAGAAGGCCAAAGTGAGGAGAAACTTCTTCAAAAGGAAAGCAATGATTGCAAACTTCGAGAATGCCGTGCTAGACGACTCAGACTATCTATCTGGAATTGATTCTGATGGCTACAACTCAGATGATGAAGCGTTATTATGCCTCATGGCTGACAATGATGAAGAGGTTAGTACCGCTGACTCTCAAACCTCTTTCTATCAAATTAATGAAGTAACTATCTCTAGCAATAAACTTGACATGAAACTTATGATGCTAGAAGATCAATTAGCTTCAATATCCTGCTTGCATGTTGAATTGAGAGATGAAAACAATGAACTGAGAAATAGAGTTAGAAAACTAAGCATTGATCATGAAAGAATGAATTATCTTGAATCTCAATTTGTGGAATTTGAAAAGTTGAAATTGAGAACTGTTGATCTAGAAGCTGAGAATAAAAAACTCAAGCAAGAGATCCATGAGAGAGAAAAAGTAATTCTCAAGTTCAAAAAGGGATCTCAAATTCTAGATGAGATATTGAATCATCAGAGAACCGGAACTAGTAGCACAGGGCTGGGATACATCAAGTTCACTGCCATAGAGAAAGGAAAGGCAGTTGCTCAACCCAGTGATAAAGGAATCCTAAAAGGATTCACCAGATTAACTCATGATCAGCCAGCTGAGACATCCAAAGGCAAAGGAATATTGAGAAATCCTCAAACTCAGCCTAGAAAATTCAGACAGTTCTCCCAACCAAAAACACCAGGTCAACTGAAGCCAAAATTCCAGTCAACACCATCAGTTCATCCAAACCAATCTTTTCATTCAAGGTCTTCAGCTCAACAGAGACCATCAGCTCATAAAAAACCACCAACTTAACACAGAATGCCCCCAAGGCAAACAGATAGATCATTTCACTTCAGAAAGAAAAACCAATTTAGATCTCATGCCTAGCCTACCAAGAAGTTCAATCAGAACAACTTTAGGAGAGATCAAAGAAACTCATTTGAACCCTATCATCACTATAACGAGTACCTGGATTCCAGAAATGAACCAAGATTTGATACGAAAGGGTTCAATCCATTAAACTGGAAACATACAAGGTATTGGCCTGATCAAAGAGCTCAAAGGTCTCAAGACCAAAGCATTTTAGTTGAATTATTTTATCCCACTAACTCTCAACACAGGTACCATTCAACTGATTCAACTCAAAATAGAAGAGTTGAAAGAAAATCTAAACTGATCAAGCGATCCAAATCAGTTGGATCTCTGAATGATAAAAAGTCGAAAGTTTGGCAAGTTTGGATTCCAAAGAACTTGATGTATCAACAAGGACCCAATATGAAACGGGTCCCTAAATGCTAATCCTTGTTTTTGAAGGATAAGAACAACCTATCTATGAAGAAAACCAAAGATATCTGGTATCTAGATAGCGGGTGCTCCAAGCACATGACCGGAGACAGGGAAGATCTCGACGGTCATGAAGAAGTCAAAGGTCCACTTGTCACATTTGGAGACAACTCCAAAAGCCGAACCATTAGAGAAGGGTTCGTGGTCAAAGGAAAAATTACAGTAAATGGAGTCTCCCATGTGGATGGACTAAAACACAAACTACTTAGAATTAGCCAGCTGTGCGACAATGGCCACTCAGTTGACTTCAGTAAAAACTCCTACAACATAAGAGACAAGTCAACTGGAGCAATTCTTCTTACTAGCATAAGGAGAGGTAACATGTATATTGTTGACTAGTCAACCGGCTACTCAGAAGCTTGCTTCCTTTCAAGAGGCTCGATTGAAGCAAGCTGGCTATGGCATCGATGACTGAACCACCTCAACTTCAAAACCATCAACTACCTGGCCAAGAAAGAGCTACTTGAGGGGCTTCCCAAGGACATATATGAGAAAACAAGCGTGTGTGGACCATGCCAAAAAGAGAAGCAAGTGAAGTCATCTTTCAAGAATAGGAGTCATCCACCAGGAACAACTGAATGTCTCCAACTGCTACATATGGATCTGTTTGGTCCAGTCAGACCACAGACCCTAAAAGGCAAAAGATTCACACTCATAGTAGTTGATGATTTCTCAAGATATACGTGGGTGGAATTCTTGAGGAGCAAAGATGAAACTTACACCAAGCTAACAGCACTGATCAGAAGGCTGCAAACTGAAAAAGAGAGATCAGTTCAAAGGATTCACTCCGACAATGGAACTGAATTTGTGAATCAGCAAATGATCAGTTTTCTCAGCAAACTGGGAATCACTCACGAACACTCAGCTGCAAGAACTCTACAACAAAACGGTATAGCTGAACGGTGAAACCAGACACTCAAAGAAGCAGCTCGAGCAATGATAGTTCATGCCAACATAGCTGAACGTTACTGGGCTGAAGCAGTCAACACAGCCTGGCACACTCAAAATCGAAGTGCCATCGTCACCACACATGACAAAACACCTTATGAACTGTATAACAGTCGTAAGCCTTCTATCTCATACTTTAAAATATTTAGCTGTAAATGTTATATTCACAACAATGGCAAGACTCAACTGAAAGCTTTCAGTGCTAAAGCTGATAAGGGAATATTTCTTGGGTATAATTCACCTCATGCACAAGCTTACAAAGTGTTCAATAAACGAATTCTTGTTGTGGACATAACATGTCATGTGGTGTTTGATGAATTTGCTAATGAGTACACGGACAAAGAAACAATAGACACATCAGTTCAAGTACTACCTAGTGAAACTGAAAACTCACAGGACTATGTGGATCAGATTGTTCCAGAGTAGCTTGAAGCTTCACTAGAAGAAGGTAATGAAACTGGCACTAGACCAACTGAGAACAATCTGGTCAATGAGGATATAAATCGTGCTGAGACCATAAACCCCACAACTGAAACAGGGAGAAGAACTGATGAAGATGCCGAACCAACTGATGAAAGGACGATTGATGACGTCACCACAGCAGAACCAGCTGAAGACCCAGTTGAAGCTATCTTACCCAAATGGCTTCGAAGCTATCCAATTGACAAGATAGTTGGTGATCCAAGAAGAAGATTCCAAACCAGAAGTTCAACTGAGCATGCACTATTCACATGCTTCATATCCCAGACGGAACCATCAAACGTCGAAAAGGTCTTAGAAGATTCAGACTGGATCATGGCCATGCAAGAAGAACTGAATCAATTCACAAGAAATGACATATGGTTTTTTGTTGATAGACCAAAAACCCAGAAGGTCATTGACACAAAATGGGTTTTCCGCAACAAGCTGAACGAACAAGGTGTGATCATAAGGAACAATGCAAGACTGGTAGCAAAAGGATACTCACAAAGTGAAGGGATCGACTTTGACGAGACATTAGCACCAGTTGCAAGATTGAAATCCATTAGACTGTTCCTAGCCTATGCAGCTCACTTTAACTTCACAGTCTATCAAATGGATGTCAAGAGTGCGTTTCTTCAAGGAATGCTCAAGGAGAACGTGTATGTCGAGCAACCGCCAGGCTTCAAAATTGGCGATCAAGTCTTCAAGCTGAAGAAAGCTCTCTATGGATTGAAGCAAACTCCTCGAGTGTGGTATGAAACTCTCACAACTTTCTTGCTGAAGAATGGGTTTCAAGAGGGAGTCATTGATCGAACTCTATTCCAGATAGAACGATCAACTAAGATCTTAATAGTTCAAATTTATGTTGATGACATAATTTTTGGATCAAAAAGCAAAGATCTATGCACACGATTCGCTCAACTGATGCAAAGCGAATTCGAGATGAGCATGATGGGAGAAATGACATTCTTCCTAGGACTCCAAGTGAAGCAGCTGAAAGATGGAATCTTTATCAGCCAGGCCAAGTACACTGAGGAGCTAGTCAAGAAGTTTGGAGCTGATAAAGGAAAAACTCTCAAGATTCCTATGAACACATCAGTTCAGCTAACTCTTGATGAAGAAGGAGAATCAGTTAGCCATACATACTATAGAGGAATCATTGGGTTGCTACTCTACCTAACGGCTAGCTGACCAGACATCTCCTATTCAGTCGGTCTATGCGCGCGGTTCCAAGCCAACCTGAAAAAAAGTCATCTTGAAGCGGCAAAGAGGATTATCAAATACCTCAAAGGAACCATAAATCTTGGACTATGGTATCCCAGAGACGACAGTTTGAGTCTAATTGGCTATTCAGATTCAGACTTTGGTGGATGCAAGATTGACAGAAAAAGCACCAGTGGAACATGTTAGTTTCTTGGAAGCAAACTGATATCCTAGTTCAGCAAGAAGCAGCACTCAGTTGCCACATCAACAACTGAAGCGGAATATGTAGCTGCAGAAAGTTTTTGTGCTCAGATACTCTGGATGAAGCAACAGTTGAAAGACTACAAAGTCGAAACTGAAGAAGTACCTATATTCTGTGACAACAATAGTACAATTGCAATATCTCAGAATCCAGTTCTGCATTCAAGAACTAAGCACATTGACATAAGGCACCACTTCATCAGAGATCACATCGAGAAGAAGGACATATGCATCAAATACGTCCACACGGAGAAGCAGATAGCTGACATCTTCACCAAACCATTGCCTGAAGTAAGGTTTATGGAGCTATGCATACAACTGGGACTACTTGAACTAGCATCAAAGGATAAAGATAGTCAACTGGAAGAAAAAGGTCAGAAAACTATTCCAGCTGAAGAGAGGAACTGAACTGAAAGGCTTCAACTCATCAGAATGAGTAGTTCACAATTGAGAAAGTTGTTGAACTGATCAGTTAGATACATAAGCTATCAGTTCGAACTAAAGCGAGAAGTTGTGTAAAGAAAGTAAATTGAAGCTGATCACTCTACCCCATCAGCTCAACTGAATCATCAGTTTATTTGCTCAAGCTGAGGTAAGGAACAAGGTAGAGTCAGCCAAATGGTCTCAACTAATGATCCAGTTAGTCAAGCAGAACATATCAGCTGCAAAATGCTCAAACTGATGGAGAAGTAAAAGGAACTAGAATCAACTCAATAGAAGACATCAGTTCAAAAATCAGCTGAAGGAGAGTAGCTGAACTGAGAAGCAGCTGAATTAAAATTCCAGCAGGCAAGGCCAGGAAGGAACTGATGAAAAAAAAAACATCTCACTTGGAGCTGATCAATTTGGAAATCAGCAGCTATAGTCGAAGCCAACTGATGACGTAATCAGTTTCAAGCCAATAGGAAGCCATAAGAGAGAAATAGATAAGTTCAAAATTTTCAATAGTAGGAACAGTAAAAATACGTGTCACTCCAATATTACCATTGGACTCACTCTCTCTCCTCATTAATCTCCAACGGATAGAATCAAAAGCCAATCGAGGGGTCGATTGAATAAATCTGACCGTTGAAATCAGGGCACCCCAAACATCCCAACCGTTGGATGAGCTTCATCTCTCTATATAAATAAGTCGGCTGAATCTTCGAGATAAGCTTCACAATTTTTACTGCCGACTTACCTCTCTCTCTTTTTTCCGGTCGAAAGCAAAATCCTTCAGCCTTTGAGATCAATTCCTCAGTCTTCAATCCTTTTTTATGAAAATCCTCTCATCAAAGTATCATGGCTCAAAAGCCAACCGGTCGCACTCGCAAGAGGTTCAATTTCCACCAATCCGGAGAAGACTCCACAGTATTTTGTGAAAAACTTGACAGAGATAAGTTCTTCAACCCAGTAGGATTCATTCAAGCCTGCAATGCTTCCCCTCTAAGTAGAATAATTATCGAAAATCTCTCTCATTCAAAGCTGAAGAAATTCCTAGAAGAATTTCCAGAACGCATATATCCAGAACCAGTTGCAGAATTTTTCCTGAATTCAAATGGTTCCTCAGATCCCAAAGAAATCAGATCTGAAGTAAGAGGACAGCAGATCACCGTCATAGCTGAATCTCTAAGCAACATGTTTAATCTACCTATCAAAGGACTCAAGTTGGAAGAAGTTCAACTAATCTTTCAAGAAGTCTATGAGTTCTGGAAGAAAGAAGGCGAGACCCGACCACATAAAAGCAACCATCTCATCTCAAGATTTCAAGATGAGTATCAAGTACTAGCTTCCATAACCTCAAAAATAATGGTAGGGACAACTGGCAGCCAATCCGAAATGTCAGAAACCAAATACAAGATATGCGCCGCCATCTACAATCGGTTGGAGATCAATTGGGCACAATACTTCTTCGATGAACTAAAGAGATATGTTGATATCATTGAGAATCACTGGGATGATAAAAAGTTCCCACAAAGGATTGGGTACATTAGTCAAGTTAGCAGAATTCTGGAGAAACAGTTCCCTTGGATGTCTGAAGAAACAGAATTTAAGAGCATAGTCAGCAATGACTTTATCTCAAAACCGCTTAAAATCATAGAAACCGATCCTGAGCAAGCTAATCAGCCAAAGAGGAAGAAGCCTGCAGCTGAAGGTAAGGGAAAGAAGCAGGTCACTGGCACATCCCAGAATGTTTCTGATGATGACATTCTTCTAGCTCAGAGATACAGGTCTCCAGTCGGTTCCTTAACACTGAGACAGCAAGCTGAGTCAAGCTTCATCGCAGCTGGAACTGGCATATCAGCTCAACTGAGATCGTTTACCAGACAATAAAGCTCAGTTGCAACTAGAGCTAACACTGCTGGACAATCAGCCAGACAACCAGCTACCAGATCAGTTTCAAAGAAGAAGCAAGCTGGTCAAACAAAGAAGAGAAAAGAACCAAGCCCCATGCCAGATCCAACGGTTCCGCCAAATTTAACCGTTGAAGATATGGCTCCCTGTGAAAACTCAGAAGACATCATCCCTGCAAGAGGAATTCCTCATGTCGGAGCTGGGGCTGATTATTTTCAAATGACATGTCCCCCAATGGCTCAAGTTGAAGGGAACATAAGAGCCTATTCAAAAGGAGAAGCCGTGAAGAAATGGGCTGATGAGACAACACAGAAATATGTGGCTCAACACTACGCCCAGGAACTAACTGGCCATGAAGAACTCTTCTACACCTTGACCAGGTACATCTACTGGTTCTTGTGGAGACACATGTATCTCTCAGAACCCTTCTTCTCATTGCTCGCTTTCCATGAGATGAGCTTCTGGAGGTGAGAAGAAGAATGGAGTCTGTGTTGGACAGACAGTGAGAATGTTGGAATCACTCAGGGCAAACATCTAATGAGGCAGCTACAGCTTAGAAAAGAATGTCCAAATTCATCAGAATGCTCAATGAAAGATGTTTTTGGTGAACTGTGTAAAGTTCAAGGATTAAAACTGCCCGCCATCACCACAGAGAGAGAACGTGAAAGATGGAAGCACTCTCATTTTCAACACAAATGGTTATTCAATGAATTGAAGAAGAAATCACAAAGCCATCCGTTTGAATCAACTACAAGAAGAAATCAAGTATCCACCCCAGTGGATGATCTCATTGATGAAGTAGCAAGAGAACTCCACTCTGAGAGATCTCCTCACTTAGCTGAAGATGAGATCAATCTCATTCCTGAGGAGTCAGAAGAGTCAGCTGAGAAGACTCAACAGTTTGAGGAGTCAACTAAACCCCAAATTTCTCCTCCCCAAGAGCCAACTGCTGATAAAGGAGCTCCCTCAACTATTCCTTCCACTGCTCCAGTAATAGAGCCAGCTGATCAGACAGCTCAAAAGGAAAATCAACCTGCCTATCAAGGTACACAAGCTATAACTGCGTACTTTGATCTAGTTCAAAGGGTTATTCAAGTTGAAGCCCAAACTGTTGCACCGGAGACTCCACTAGAGCCGAGCTATGATGAATCAATCAGTATGGAGAAGGCTGAGCAATCCCACACAGTTCCATATGAGGAACTGATAGGAACTGAAGATGGAGAAGAGGTTGACTCGAGAGTAGCTCAGTTCGATGATCAACCAAGCAGCTTATCAGTCCAGCTCTCTGCCTACTATGTAAACTTGATCCACAGCCTACAGCAACAGGTAAAACTGAACACAGAGCAAATTCAGAAGCTGCAAGCTCACCCCAGACTCCAATCAGTAGAAACTGAGTCTTCAAGCAGTGACGAGGATGGTGAAGGTAACTCCATCGAACCAATTGCTAATCCCCCAAAAATTTCAGCCAACCTCAAAGATGGCGGAATTACCCAGATCTTTAAATTCCTTCAAAGAGCAACCACTGAGAGACAAATTCCTAGAAAGGAAGAAATTTCAGTTGATTCTAAACGAATCAAACAACCCAACCCTTCTATCAAATCTTTACAAGACAAGAATTCTTCACTACCTGGAAACACCACCAAAGTTCTTCAGACAAAATTTGGTCAGTGAGTTTTTGCTTCAAGCAAAACTGTCTGCAGATGGAAAGATAGTGTCATCAGTGATTCAAGGACGGCTACTCCAAATCACTGAAAGAACAATTGCAAAAGTCTTCCAACTTCCACGGAAAGGATCATCCGTTCAAGAATTGAAGGAACCTGCAGAATCATACTGGAGAGCATGGAAAGCTCCCACCTGCAACAAGCAATTCAGTTTTACGACCGCTAAAATTGATATGAAGCCCGAGTATGGCGTTCTACTCCACATAATGAACAAGATGATGTTCGGGGTAATTAGAAGCCTGAGTCAGCTCACCCAAAAGTGATACAAGGTTATGATTTACCTTGCTGAAAGACGATAAACAAACTGGGCAGAATTTGTCTTCCAATAATTTAAACATCAAGTCATCAAGGCCTCTGACTCGAAGAAATCTGGAAAATTTGATTCCAAGGTAGGACTTGTCCTAAGGATAAGCAAAATGATTGAGGACCTGCTGAATCTTCCAAGTGACGAAGCACTACCGGTCCTCATCTCTGACTGGATTCCCAAGAAGGAAAATGCCCATCTTCAGTCACTCAGAAAGAAATGAAGAGCCAAGACAAAGACGAGCAACATCACTTCGAGCAATTCAACTGCCAACGCCATTCATTCTCTGAAATCAAAGAACGGATCACCAGTTGATTTCTAGGCGTGTTCTGATCCAAATGAGCTTATTCCATTCATCGGAATTCCTCATTCAAATTATGGAGCTGACTACTTCAGAAGCACATGCCCTCCACTCTAGCTGACTGAAAAAAATATTCGCACCTTCTATAGTGGTGAATATGCAGTCAAAAGTGCACAAAAGGAAGTGACTAATCTTCTTCTTAGGAACTTCTCTTTTGTTGCACAACGTGACCAAGAGTTGTTCAAACAACTCCACTAGTATTTCTATTGGTACAACTGGAGACATTCAATGTCCATCCAGTCTCATTTTCTACTAACTGTCTTTCATGGCATGAGCTACTGGCAATGTGAAGAAACTTGGAACATTAAATGGATAGGATCGTCAAATCCATTTCCTCCAACGATTGTGCAAGCTCAGCACATCATGAATCACAGGCTCGCCAACAAAATTCTAGCAGCTGTCTTGTTAGTTGAATTCAAAACCAGCATCATGCCTCAAGGAGCTGTGGTCGCAAATCAATCAGTCGACTGCCCAACTGGCTCCCTCTGCCGAAAACTGAACTTTGATGATTTATCAAGTCAGTCAGCTGAGCCATCACGACGAATTCCAACTGCCACAGAGAGAGGATAGAACCACATCTATCACATACTAAAGTTGTGGCTCATCAGAATGATCAAAGGCATGATGATGAAAGAGATAGTGATGATGAGGATACTGCCACATCACCAAGTCTCTTATCCAAGAGCTCTGTCACTCCCCTACTCAAATCCAGCTCAAAAGACGTGCAAACGGTTCTAAACATTAATCAGTTCAGACAGTCGCCGAAGGGAATTTTACAATCCCTTAATCAAAGGCTGAAAAACTCATCAGTTGTCATTCAGCAACTTCACCAAGCCGAGAGGACAACAAGGCCCGAACTGCCAAAGAACGAAACTGGATCTACATCGACGAGAAAGTGATCAAACTGCTCAAAAGGAAGTAGTGCAGCTAGTCCAGTTCGGCCGTTCAAGAAGAAGAAACTGACTCAAAGAATGCCAAGCAACTGACCAAACGAACTGATCAATTCAGTTCATTTAGAACCTCAAAGTCAACTCATCAGCGGCAACTGGAAAAGTGATGAAACTGATCATCCAACCACTGCATCATCAAGCCAATCAGTTGGACTGTATCCCAACTGACTCAGGATAAGTTTTTCTTAATCCTCAAGCTTATCTTAACTTAATTGATTCCGTAGTGATTATAAAATTTCTTATATTACATCCAACGGTTACAATTTGAAAATGGGGTCCTCTCTCACAAGTTGTCATTAATATCTCTGCGTTCATATTAAATCAACTTCACAAAAGGTGAACATGAGGGAATAATTATCTATGAGATATAAATAGCAAAATCTGCAGAAAATATTTTCTTATTTATAGCAACCATCCCATTTTTAAATTTGCTCTCTCTCAGCCACATGATCATAAAGTTGCTTCACAATCAGACGACTGAGATGCATGCATCATTTATTCAGCTAATCATCTATCAAAACAGATAGCTGATCAGCTAAGATAGCAATCGAGTGTCCTCGATTAATGCATGCAGAGCTGAATAAATATATGCAAGAAGATGAAGGCTCAGATCATCTGCAAAATCTCTCTCTCCCCTTGCATTGATATCGCCTAACCAGAGCACTTGCAAATCTAACGCAACCATTTTTTGCAGAAATGAAACCCTCATTTCAGATGGTGAATGTCAAGTCGCTAGTAAGCAAGCTAAAGAAAGACAAGACTCTTAACCTAGAGCTTCTTAACGCACACCTAGGTCCAGAGAAATTCCAAAGGATCTTTCGGCCATTGGCAGAAACTGGGTTGTTGCCATTCTTGACAATCATGCCAATCAAGAATCTACCCATCCATGTTGCGGAGTTCTACCATAATGCAACCGCCTCTGGCAACAACATCATCTCCACCGTTCAGAACCAAGTCACAACGATGATGAAAGACACTATGATGTCTACACTCCTCCTCCCCGACGAAGGCCAAGACGTGCTGGATCTAAAGCTTCCGAGCAAATCTGTACTGTGGAGTCTATGGAAATATCCACAGGTGCACCACCACGACTGCTCACACAGTTTGAAGGAAAGTCTACCTAGTGAGATCATCCAACTCCTGATATCACAGGTCACATCCTGCACGGAAACTTTGAGACGGTCCAGTTCTCCGAACTCAAAGCTCATCTAATGGCCGTTCTATTCTTCGGATGCAAAGCTGACTGGGCTTCCTTCATCCTTGCTCAACTGCGAAGAAATGTAGACCGAGCAGAATATGATCAGACAACTGGCACATTCCAAGAGAATGTTGGGTTTATGGGTCGCATAAGCCACATCATTCTGAGTCAATTTGACGAGGCGATTCCAACCGGAGAGCAAATCGGACGAAGGGATATGCTCCTGACCATCTACTACTATCCAGTCCTGAAGAAATCGCAACAACCGGAAGCTGCTGACTCAAGTCGTGGAAAGAGACCGTTTGTCGCAACTGCCAGCTCCACAGACGAAAGGCAGTTGTTGGTTGAGAGTGAGCATCTCTCTATACTGAGCGATCAGTCTAGAATACCCGCCAGCTCACAACCTCTCATCTCAGTCCATCGCGACTTAATTGAGGATGAGTTCGGGTAAGTTCTAGACCATCAGCTACGAAGCTATTTCGGTCTAATTGAGGGCAGCAACCCCTCATTATTCGAGCACTTGAGAACATATCTCCAGTATCATCTCTGGAGATTTCAAATCGATGAGGCCACTATGTTCCACCTCATCCACACTCGTGGATCCTTCTTCTGGATCAACGAAGGCCACTGGAGTAGATATTGGTAGAACAATCCACTTAGCTCGCTGCCAACGCTCTTGGAAATAATGGATTCAATGATCAAACGAATCCAGTACAGCGTACCAGGCAACGCTTCTCTTCTAGACAATGAGCCAGCCAACTCCTCCTGCACTCTATTTATTGAAGACCCATCAATCGTCTCAAACGATGGGATCTTCACCAACCTGGCATCCATGGACTTTAAAAAGCAAGATCTCTCTCTCACCATTGATCGTGTTCAGTTCATGACGACTGAAGAAGCTTATGCATGGTTCTCTTCGCCCATGCCCATTCCTTCAGTTTTCTCAGTCTGTGATGATAACTTGGCAACCGCATTCACTTTCTTGCCAAATCTATCAATGCCATCATACGATCTACACCAGTTTACCTTTTTGTATGATGCCAAAAAGGGGAAGATGGAAGGTATGATGATGAAAATTTAACTCTTTGGGAGCAGATCCAAAGAGAAGTACAGCTTGAGGGGGAAGCTCAGCTTCAGGAAGAAGCTTGGAGAACACATGGAATTAAAGAAAAAGGAGAATCAAGCAGGAAAAAAAGGAGCAACTGAGGAAGTGAAGTAGTAGTTCTATCTACTATCAAGCAGGAAAAGAAGGAGCAGCTGAGGAAGTGAAGTAGTAGTTCTATCTACTATCAAGAGCTGATATGATAGCTATGATATTAAAAGTTATATGCTCTGATCTATATGCTCTAATCTATATGCTTGCTGTGATCCATATGCTATGATTTAATCCCTCAATATCATGCTTCAATATCATATCAAGCCTTGCTCATTCTTATGCACATTCCCTGATACCTTGATAATCATGCTCTAATAATTCAAAATGAAAGTATGTTTAAAATGAAAGTATGCTCTGATACTTGAAATCCTGCTCTAACTTGCTCTGATATCAAGCTTTGCCTATAAGCGAACTACAACATGTCTCTCAGATGAACATTTACAGTTTTTCCATCATCATTGACAAGGTTTTGACATCATGAAAAAGGGGAAAATTGTTAGGAAAAACTATCAAAGAAACCCTAGATAAGGCTTTGATGAGATGTCAAAACTATTCCTCAAAAAACTGATCAAGATCCAAGCTGTAGATCTGAGCTGACCAATCTAGAGCCTCAAGAAGGAACTCAACTGAAGCCAGAGTCAACCCAACTGGAGCATGTTCAACGAGCTAGAAGGATACGCCAACCAGTCAGAACTCAATCCAACTGAGGGTTAAAGGAGTCGAACCAGTCAAAACAAACTCACAGCTAAGTCAGCTAAGCTGAGAGAAAAATTAACAAGACTGAAGAAACTGATAAGAGATCAGTTTAACTGAAGACTGGAAGTATCCAGCTGATGGCCAAACATAACTTCAGTCGAACTAAAGTAGACAGACGAATCAATCAAAGGCCAGAACTGAAGTCAGCTAGCTTGTAGGAGAAAACAAGCAAACATCTGACGAGGAAGCTCAGAGAAAGATTAGTCAAACTGACAAGCTAGCCAACATCTTGTGATCAGTTAAGCTGACAAGAAAGCTCAAGCAATACCAGTCGAACTGACAAGCTATTTTACAGCTGGTGATCAGTCGAACTGGAAGAACAAGCTCAGAACTGCCAACTGGAGTGATAGCCGAACTAAGCAGACAAGCTCAGAACTGCCAACTGAAGTGATAGCCAAACTAAGCCGACAAGCTCAGAACTACTAACTGGAACTCAAAAGCTCCAAATGATCATAAAGACCATCTGCCATTGATGAACCAACAGAGCCACTGATCAATGGAACTCAACGGTCACAAAATCACTTCTCCATAAAAGACGAGTGGATCAAAGTTTTCAAATGACTTTTCGCGACTTTCATTCTTGAAACCTTCATTCAAGTTACTTACGACTGAGCTTTCTTTTTCCATCTCACATAGCTCAAGTTCAGCATTTGCTAAATCTGCGAGATTCCAACTGAGAAGAAGAATCCACAGAATCAAGTATTCAGCTAGCTGTTGATAATCCAGCCAGAGCAACCTTCTCAGTTCCAGCAATACATTGATCAACTACCCAACTCAATTAAAGGAGCACATCAGTTGATATCCCCTGTTCAAGACTAACCTCTTGAAGATCGAAAGAGATCTAAAACCTTGTAAAGACGTCAATAGCACGTACCTCCCTAGCGAGCAGTTAGGGACTGCAAGTGTGAGCCGTCGACCCGCTGAGGTAGCGAGCAATTACCAGGTTCAGCCAACTGTTCTTCATTGTATAATTTGTAAAGAAACTCAAGTTATATAGTGGAGTTGCCCTTCTGTGGAAGGAAGAGAGGATGTAGAAGTTTGATACTTCGAACCTTTATAAATCGTTTGTGTCTTGTACTATTTTACTTATACTCGCATATCTTTAAACTGTACACAAGCTCAAACAATATGCACTCAAGCTGTCTCAAAGTGCTCGACTGATCTGTGCATAGATAAGTTGCTAAACGAGTCAAGGGCCTTTATCATTCCGCATTTGAAGTAAATTTTTTTTATTAGTTTATTCACCCCCCTAAACTGACATCTACTCGCCCGGGACCAAGATTTTTTATGCCTCATTTATCCTCAACACATCCTCAAATCCTTTCCTTATAGGTATTAGACAAGTTTTTATCACATAGAACGTTTTTAAATCAACTTTCAAGCTTTATAACTTACCCAAAAATTTTGACGATCCAAATGACCGAAATATTTTGAGTTTCTGCAGAAAATCAAATTCTGAAAAGATTTGCTCCTGCTCGAGTCCATAATGACTCAAAATTCTTTAAAAATATTGATCTAGAACTTACTTCAATAAGTTAAACTTTAAACTTTGGTAATACCAAAAAATTTATTTTATAAAGAAATAATGTTCGATTTTCATTTAAAAAAATCGACTAACCTTGCCTTTGCTCAAAACTTTTCTCCTTATCCTGTACTTTCAAAAAGTTATACCAAATATAATCAAAATACTTTAACTCGATCATACCTTAACTTTGTTGAAGATGCGAGGGTGATGGTGAGCTGGGGGTTTCTGATTAATACTTTTGAACATTCCAATATTCACATAAGAGTTCAATCAATTACTTCAAGAAGAGACAGGTCTCCAGAGTTGCAAGCCTGCTCTGATACCATCTGTAACAGGACGGTCCCGAAAAGGGTAATTAAGTGGGGACAGGGTGTTAATTCAAAAAAGAATTAATGTTTGGAATACAATTTAACAAACGAATATGCCAAGGATAGGATATGCCCTCCGAAAAATTGGACAGCATACCCTCTGTAACTAGAGTAAATCCCCATTTATAAACGGCTTATAAGATAGTAAATGAAGCTATAATAATCAATAAGCCCTTTCATAGGCCATACAGAAGCAAGTAAATAGATACCAAAAGTTATTAGACCCATTCATAGATTGACGAAAGAAATAGATACCAATACGCTAAACAAAAGAATCCCTTCTATAGGCCAAAACGAAGGATCAAGTAGGCATAACAAAGAGTGAGGCTATCTTTCTTTAGATCAATCATAAAGCCAATATATAGTTCAAGCATAGAGACATGCTATAACTAGACATCAACATGGTTCATAATCAGAGAAGCGGAATCATATCAAGAAAATACCATAAGTCATCAGAGTAGTAAGAAATATAGTGGGAATAATACTATATTGTTAAATCATGATCAGCAGCTAACCCACTTCACAGTCACCATCGACCTCTGCATCTCAACCTGAAATCATTTGAAAAAGTGGACATGACTATTAATGTACTCATTGGGGTTTTATAAGAAAACTCTGAAAAACTTTAGAAATATCCAACAATAACTGACAGCATATGGAAAGCAAAATGCAAAAGCCCTTCCCATATCTCCAAAACATTTTTTTACTCCCAGTGGGCCTATCCTGGCTCAAACCTGATGTCTACTGCACCCTGAGGTATGCCTTAGAATAAGAGAGGGGTTACCTCAAATATCCCACTGAGTATGCGAGGGGGTTACCCAGTAGTGACTCCCTAGTGATCAAAAGATCACAACCTGGTGACCCAAAGGCCACAGCCTGGTAACCCGAAGATTACAACCCATAGATACGAGTATGTGAGGGGGTTACCCGGCAGTGACTCCCTAGTGATCAAAAGATCACAACATGGTAACCCAAAGGTTACAATATGATCATAATAATCGTTCCTTAAGCTCAATATCCTGTTTTACAATCATTTAATCTCAACATTTAATCTTCAATATCCAATCCTCAACCTTTAATCATCAATATTTCATCTTCAATATTCAATCCTAACAATCAAAGCTCAATATTCAATCATGCTAGCATAGATCAAAACCTAGAATGAATCACTTGGGTAGCATTCCTCAATCAATACTATAGCCTTAATGCCTATGAGGGATACTATAATCAACCTACAAGGCATCATTCATCTGAATAACTTTCCTCATCAATAATATCAATACTGAAGTTAACTTATGATCACAATCATCTATGTCTCATAATAACCACGTTATATCATATCACATCATTCTAGCATCCATTACATAACATACTCAAGAGCTCAAACAACAATTCACATTATCATATCTCATAGCATAATAATTTCCTTGTACAAAGACTATTCAGGCAGAGCATAAAACATTTGATTGAATATTTCATTTTGCCCTAACATGCTTTTAGAGCTCACTAACTCAAATAATAGATTATGTATAGAATCACCCAACTTGATCGTTATTCTCGAGATAAAGCAACGAGCTACAACTCCAATCCCCCCTTGATTTCTTCGAAGTTCGGTTTGTCCTACAAAAGTCTATTATCGACTTAGCAATCTATTCGAAGATCCTAAATCCCAAAATCATACAAACCGATCGAATTCGTTGACTATGAACTTATCGTGGATTGCACGACTTTACACACCTCTAATCGACTTGGCATGAACATGAAACATGGTTAAAATAATATTTTAAGATCGTCTAAGTCAAAAGATTGGCGAAGGACCACCCCCGTTATTTTTACCCGTTTTCGACATTTTTACCAAAAATCCAATGACACCTTATAATTATCCAAAAATCATGAAATAAATCGAGTATATCCTATTTCATAACAGCAACCAAATATCTAAATTCGAGATTTTTTCGACGATCTTTGATTTTCAAATAAAATGCGAATAACTCTAATATTTTAGGCAAAAATCCAAACAACGAGATATTCAAAACTAAAATTTAACAACATGATAATCTAATGTAAAATAATATTCCGGACAACTTTCTAGTTGATACTTTTTCGATTCAAGATCTCAAAAGACCCTAAAACTTTTAAATACCAAAACTGATCGATTACTGTAGAAGTTTCCGTTTCTAGAGATCTGGCCAATTTTCGGCCACCGGATAACATCGACATCAAAAGACCAAATGAAGATCACATATAGGTACACAACATATACGAAGATGGCAGCTGTGGAGATGATTTAACAGCGGCAACAACAACTCCGGCCTCCTTCTCCAGTGACGGTGGCGGCTCCGGCAGCTAGACGGCGATGGCAAGGCGGAGCCGAAGGTGGTGGATGGCAGCAGCGTGCTGCATCTCCCTCTCTCTCTCCCCCTCTCATCGATCTCCCTCTCTCACCTTCAATCTCTCTCTCTCTCTCTCTCTCTCTCTCTCTCTTGTCCTCTTGCTCTCTCTCTCTTGATGCATATTTAATTTCTCTCAACTATGGAGTGCTATTTATAGTCAAAGATGCAATGAAAAAGGGTGATATGTGACTGAAGGAGAATCACACAAATTGAGCAAAATAAACTTGCTCCCCAAGCTTTGAATTTTCTACTCTTTTTTTTTATATTCATTTCCCCCTTTTTTTTCAAGATACATACATACATGTATAATATAAGAATGGCTTGGCGCTGCTTACACAGTTTCTGAATGAGCTCCACTTGGGCTTAATAAAATGAAAAGAGTTGCTTCATAAATCTGAAATGGACCAAAAGTTGGGCCTAAAAAAAATAAGCGGAGTAATTGGTCAGAAATCGGGCTTCGCTAATTTAAATGAAATAAATTTCATTAAAGGGTCAAACGAACTTAAAATATGGGTAATTAATAGCTCACATGCTCGGATCGAGATTTCCAATAATAGGAATGACTCAAATAATATTTTTTTGAAATGATCACTGATTTGAAAATTTTGAAATGTTCCAACGATATGCGACTTATATCCAATTTAACTTTAATTAAGCTCCAATTTCTTCATTTAGTCTTCTAAACTTAATTAGAAGGTTTTTAAACATATTCTGAAAATCCGGGTTGTTACAACATTCTACTCACTTTTGAGATGAATCTCGAAAATCAGAAGTCGAACAATCCTTCCAAAGGAATTGCACTTCAATCAGTGACATCAAGTTCAGATGTTCACCTTGATGTTGAAAACATTCAGGAAATCAATAAAGATGAGTCTTTGAGTGTTGCTCTTCTCACCAAGAAGTTCAATTCCTTGGTACGGTCTATGAAGAAATGTTCGCCAAACTTCAAACGACGGAGGCTGTTTGACTCTCCCTCATTAACATCATCTGGCTCATCAAAATCATTAAAAGCCTCAGATGATCTAGTGAAGGACATTAACTTGGTGCAGTGTAGGAGATGTTCTGGTTTTGGACACTATGCTAATAAGTATCTTACTGTACACAGAAAAAGAAACTACAGTGCTGTTGTGTTAAGCGATGAATCTGAAGATGAGGAATCAGAAAAACAAACGGTGTTGTTTGTAAAAGTCAATAATGACTTTAATGAAATGATTGAAGCTCTAACTGACATGGACGAAATTGATTTTGACTATGACATGAGTCCTGACAATGAAGCTTCTGAGGTTCCCAGTAATGTCATGGAGAATGTTCTATAAAAAATTGCTAACATTCCTTCCAATACCACTAAGTGGTATGAGATGACATTGCTGGATGAATTTTGTAACACTGCTGAAGTGTCTCAAGTGGAAGAAGATCCGTCCGACATTAGCCACCAGGAAGCACTACGACAACTTCACAAGGTCATGGATGAAGTGTGTGTTCAATGGTCTGAACAAACAAAAGAGTTTGGAGTTCTCGTGAAAGAAAACCAAAGTCTAAAGCAAAGGGTGATGGATCTGGAAATTCGTCTGACCAAAAGTGACATTGAGTTGAGCAAGCTGAGGAAGGAAGTAGATGAAGCTTCAAAAACCTTCCAACAACTCAATAAAGGAACATCAACCCTAAATGAAGTCTTGACATTGGGACAAACCACAAGAGCAGGTCTGGGATATACATCTAGTTCATCTATGTCTATCTCTAATCATAATCCTGTCAAATTTGTCAAAGGAGAAAGCTCGAAGGGTGTTCCGGTCAATGTTGACAGCAATGTCAAGAGCGATGTTAATGAAAAATCGAAAGAAAAGAAATATATTTGTTATTATTGTCAAGAGTCTGGACACATTAAATCCTATTGCTTCAAATATCATGATGATATAACAACGGGAAAGATAGTTGTGGAAAACTCTTCTAAAACCTCCAAAAAGAAGAAAAGTTCCAAAAAGGCAAAAATTTCATAAAATGTTGTTTACACTTCACTAAAAGCTAACATTATAGGTACATAGCATTTTGATAGTGGTTGCTCACGTCATATGATAAGCAATCCAAATTTTCTTGACAACTATTCCACGTCAAGTAAAGGCAAAGTGAGCTATAGTGGAGGAGCACAAGGTAATATTGTAGGTAAGAGAACCTTGAATGTTAAAAATTTTCCCAAATTACGCAATGTGCTTTATGTCGAAGGTCTAACAGCAAATTTTATAAGCATAAGTCAATTGTGTGATGACGGTATGCATGTCAGATTCAATAAAAACACATATGAAGTTTTTGATAGTGAGAACAAATGCATTATGTTCGGGAATCATGCATTGGATAACTATAATCATGCAGATAAGAATGAGAAATGCAATGTTTCAGTCAATGTTGACACCCAAGGGCATGTCAGAAGGGAAAACAGGCGAGATCTCCTCACAAAAGTTTAACTGCTTGTCAAACCACAAAATGCTTTGATTTGATTCACATGGACATTATGGGTCCAGTTGACACTAAAAGAATGAGTGGTAAAAGGTTTATTCTGGTTATAGTAGGTGATTTTTCTCAATTCACATGGGTTGAATTTCTACAAGAAAAATTGAAAGCATTCAGAATGTTTAAGAAGTTCTGCAGAATGGTGTCAAGACAGCATGAGTCTAACATCAAGTACATAAGAACTGATCATGGGCTCGAATTTGAAAATTCAATATTTGAAGATTTATGTGAGAAAAGAGACATCATTCATGAGTACTCTACACTGAAAAATCCTCAACAAAACGGTGTCGTCGAAAGAAAGAATCGTACTCTTTAGGAGATGTCAAGAATGATGTTACAAGCTCAATAGTTATCTAAGAAACTTTGGGCTGAGGCAGTGAATACTGCTTGTCACATCAGGAATCAAGTGATTCTTCACCCCGGTAGAACAGAGATACCATATGAACTTTTGAAGAACAAGAAGCCCAACTTGAAATATTTTCATGTTTTTGGATGTGTATGTTACATTTTGAATGACATGGGCCACTTGCGAAAATTCGATGCTAAGAATGACAAGGAAATATTCTTGGGATATGCATCTAACAATCGGGCATACCATGTGTTTAATCTAAGGTCAAAAATTGTCCAAGAATTAATTAATCTTGTGTATGACGATCACACGGGTATTCTGTCAAAATCTGAAGAGGGCGAGGTGATGGATCTTCTTGACACTAGTGAAATGTCAAGTGATCAAACTAAACATGATTTCAGAATCAAGACATCGACAGGTGATGTCGAAGTCAATATTTTTCAGAATGATGAAGTTCCAGTTAAATCACCAACATCAACATGCACTTCGGACAGTGAAGATGATCAACTATTAACTGTTGAAGATGAACCAAGAAGAGATTCCCCAAGTAGATCAAGAAGAATCATCCAGTTTCAGAAATCATTGGTGACCAATCTGAAGGGGTTCAGACGAGGAAAAAGAATTCTATTGAATACAAGGAAATTATGAGATTAGTATGTATGTCTTCTTTGAATGTTTGTCTGTCAAACACCTATTTTCTGTCTAATATTGAACCCAAGAATATTAATGATGCCCTTCAGGATGATTTTTGGGTAAATGCTATGCATGTGGAACTGAACTAGTTTGTTAGAAACAATGTTTGGGAACTAGTTCCACGTCCAAAAGATAAAAATGTAATTGGGACAAAATGAATTTTTAAAAATAAAACAGATGAATCTGGCAATGTTTTCAGAAACAAAGCTCGTTTAGTCACTCAATGTTATACTCAAGTTGAAGGAGTTGACTTTGACGAAACCTTTGCCCCTGTTGCAAGGATAGAATCCATTCTTCTTTTATGTGCAATTGCATGTTATGTGTGTTTCACTTTACATCAAATGGATGTTGAAAGTGCTTTCTTGAATGGTTATCTTAATGAAGAAGCTTATGTCAAACAACCTAAGGGGTTTGAATGTTATGAGAAGCCATGGCACATTTTTAAGCTTAAGAAAGCTTTGTATGGTCTTAAACAAGCTCCTAGAGCTTGGTATGCTAGACTAACTGATTTCTTACTTCAATTTGGTTTTACAAGGGGTCAAGTTGATAACACACTTTTTATCAAGAAAAATAAAAAGCATATAACTGTTGCTCAAATCTATGTTAACAACATTGTTTTTGGTTCTACGTGTACTAATCTGCTTAAGAATTTTGTAGATTCAATGTGCAATACATTCGAAATGAGCATGGTTGGAGAGCTCAACTATTTCTTTGGCCTAAAAATCAAACAAGATAAAGATGGGACCTTTATCTCTCAAATCAAGTATGCTAAAGGATTAGTTAAACGCTTCGGGCTAGAAAATGTTAAACCTAGGAAGACACCCATGGGTTTCTCAGAAAAGTTGAGCAGAGAAGATGTTGGTAGTGATGTTGATTCTACCATGTATAGAGGCACGATTGGAAGTCTATTATATTTAACAGCTAGTCATATCGACATTATGTTTAGTGTCAGTGTTTGTGCGAGTTATCAATCTCAGCCTAAAGAATCACATCTTAAAGCTGTTAAGCGAATCATTCGCGATGTTTCTGGCACAATTGGTTTTGGTATAAAATATTGCAAAGGTTCTAACATTCATCTTGTAGGTTTAGTGATTCTGACTGGACAGGTAATGTTGATGACCGGAAAAGTACTAGTGGTGGATGTTTCTATTTTGGCAACAATCTGGTTTCTTGGTCAAGTAAGAAATAAAATTGTATCTCACTTTCCACAGCCGAGCCAGAGTATGTTACTACCGCTAGTTTTTGTTCTCAACTATTGTGGTTAAATCAAATGGTGCTTGATTATGGGTTATCAAGTCCCTCATTGACATTGCTGTGTGACAATGTCGGTGCTATTGAGATTTCAAAGAACCCAGTTCAACATTCACGCACCAAACATATTGATATCCGACATCACTTTATCCGAGATCTTGTGGAATGAGAGATCATTAAGTTGGAATATATTTCTACAAAGAATCAAATTGCAGATATTTTTACTAAACCATTGGATTTCGAGAGATTTTCTTAACTAAGTGTAACAGCCCGGTCCAGAGATAGGGATTAATGAATGGGGACGGGGTGTTATTAAGGGATTTAACGAGTAAATTCAAAAGATTAACGAAGAAGTTTAAGAATAAAGGTATGCTTCTGAAGATAGTTGATGATACTCGGGTTTACTTGATTAAGAAGGACACATGCTTTAGCAGAATAAAATGGCTAACTAATCAGATACCAACAAGCATAGGCTCTTTTATAGGTGAAAGGAAATCATACTCGGAAAGCGGAAATAAACTTAATATGCGTCATATATATATGTGATCGTTTGGGAATATTCTCAGAATCTCGAATAAACATAATAGAACCTTGAACGGAATTTAGAAAGAGCTAATCAGAGTAGCAGAACACATAATGGGATTTCAAAGAAACTTATATAATAGCAAAACAATCTCGGCAGCCAACCCACATCCACAGCCACCATCATCCTCGGCATCTCAACCTGAAAATATTTGAAAAAGAGGGCGTGAGCACTAATGTACTCAGTGGGTTTTAATGAAAGCTTCTTTAATAACTTGAGAAATATCCAACAATGAACTGGCGGTATATGGAGAGCAAAACGCAAAAGCCCTCTCCATATCCGCAAAACCTTTTCTTTGCTTTGGGCCCAACCTTGGCTCAAACCTGATGTCAACTGTACCCTTAGGCATGCCGTGGGATAGAAGAGGGGTTACCTCAAATATACGAACGAGTTTGCGTGGGAAAAACCCAGCAGTGACTCCCTTAATGATTCCGAGCTCATATCCTGCTTAAGTGAAAAGCTAAGTTCCTTCTCTCCCTATTCTTGCTAGCAATACCAAGCTTAGAACTATGTCTAATGCTAATACCTTATTACTGCATGATCTCGGCCTACAAAGGATTAAAGTTACCCTAACAAGGCAAATCCTTAATCCTTAACTATACGAGCTTTAACAAAGCATAACATTCAAATACGAGGAAATGAACGCGGATAAACATCGATTGCAAATAAAGCAATTCTAAACACTTCATGCTAGCATAGATTGTAAATAAACAATTCTAGCATATCTAGACATACTTGAGAGCTCACTTAACTTATACTAATCTTCCTTTACTTTATCTAACTCAAATAACAATTCAACATAATCATGCATATAACTTCTTTTATTCCTTTCCTTTCCTTGTACAGAGATCAATCAGGCAGAGCAAAAATGCTTTATTGGATATTTCATTTGCCCTATATGCTTCTAGAGCTTATTAGCTCAAACTTTAGATGAGTATAGATTTACCCACCTCGATTACTTGACAGAAGATGAAGCAACGAGTTGAAGATCCTTTTCCGATTTCCTACAAGGCTCACTTCCTCCTACAAAAGTCGAATCATCGACTTAGCGACCTCCTTTGAAGAAATTGACTATCTAAAGCGAGAAATAATGATATTTTACTCGAAGACTAAAATCTAAGATTTATTTACAGATTGCACGACTTTACGACTTTATAAATTTCGAGAAGAATTTATTTAAAGAACATCTCGACTTGATTTTCCAATTTTTAGACAAAGAATAACTTGAATAGATTACTCGAAATAAATTGGGAATATCTTGATTAATTCTCCAAAATTTAACTTGAAAATAACTTGGAAATAACACGACTTGAAAAGCTTGAAAAACTCGGGAAGAGGGTACGGAAATAGCCGAAAAGAAACGGCGGAAAAATAACACGGAGAAGGGGGGCCGCCGCAGCGCACATGCGCGCCGGCGGGCTCCCCCCCGCGGGGCCACCTTGCCCCAGCGGGCTTCCTGCCGCCGCGGGGTAGCCTTGCCCCTGCGGGCTCCCCGCCCCCGACGGGCTGGGGCGCGGCCGAGGGGAGTGTGGCGCGGCAGCGCCTACCCCCCCGCGGGGCTCTTTCTCTCCCTCTCTTTTCTCTCTCTCTTCTTCTGGGTTCCTTCAACGTGTTCTTCAACTGTTCTTCGTGTTCGTTGATTTCTTCGACGAACACGAAGAACACGAAGAACAATTAACCCGAAATTTCTTTATAAAAACAACGTACTTGAAATTAACATGCAACAACATGCTTTAACTTTAAAAAGAATTTTGGCATTATAACGACGTAAACACGATAATCCTCTTTAAATATTTAGAATAACGATGAAATCTCTAAATATTGCTTGAACGGAAAATAAACGAAATAAACGAGGCTAATTTCAAGAATAATAACGACAGGAATAAAGCGAGAAATATAACGTAAACGTTATTAACTTGGATCTTCAATAAAAACTGAAATATAACTTAGACAGAAGGTAAACTAGCAATAATGAAGAACGCGAAGAACGGAAAGTAAATGCGGAATTTAAAGACGGAAAAAGAAATGGAGATCGAGACCGACGAACAAGAATGGACGGGGTTAGGTACGTCGAAGGAAGCTGGCTAGCTTGGTGTCTCGTCGAGTTATAACGGCGGCAGAGCCGCCCGCTACAACCCAACGGCGCCCCTAGCACCTTCCCTCACCGCATCCCTTCCACGCCACTCCGCTCGTCGTCTTGAAGAATACTCACGAAGAACACTTTTACTTTGACAGAACCTTCTCGGCTTTCAAAGCTTCTCACCCTCTCGATTTAGAAGTGAAATAGATGACAAATGAGCAATGAAAGCTAAAGGGGTGGCCTTGTATTTATAGGAAAAGCTTTGGCTTCCAAGGGAAGCCACTTCAGTGCAAGAATACTGCAAAAGTTACCCCGGGTTCGGTTAAAAGCTGCTTTATTCGATCTCGAAGTCCAAAGGACCTCAGACACGAAATCTAAAAATACCAGGAGACTCGTTGGCTCGAATACTAGTGAACCAACTTGATTCGTGAAAAAGACGGGGTCGTCTGAAGAAAGACAAGCAAAGATTCCCTTTTTGGAATTACTTTTTACTATTCACTCAGACTGATAGATTTTTCTCCCGAGCGTTTGATTGACCTCAGAATGGTAATCCGTGAACGCCAACGGAATCCTTGGGTCATTTCCCATAAGAGGGGCCTGACAGAACTAGACTCGGATCAACGAGGAGGATTTCGTAAATTTCTCAAAACATGAACGCACGCAAAAGTTACTATTCATTCATCCTTTAAATACGCTTTTCATCACCGGGAACTCAATTAACTTCAGAATTAAAATCCGAAAACACCGGCATACTCCTTGAGTTAAAACCTTTCTAACGAGACCACGAATGGCCATAAAAGAATTCAGATCAAATTTTCCGAAAAGACGATTTTCACGAAAACTGACCCTTAAAGTCGTGACTGACATCTGACCTCAATTAACCTTAATTAATTTTATTCCTTAACTTCTTAGTTATCATTAAGAATCCTCTAAACCTTAATCGAAATTCTGGGGTGTTACACTAAGAAAATCCGTTGGAATGCGTGTTAATTAGATGATGTTTGAGATCCTGATGTTATAAAGAATGTTGTTTGTCTTGACATCAGGACACCCATGTTGATTTGGATCAATTAAAGTTATGTTAGGCAGTTATGATATTATATTGTGAATCAATTCATGCGAATTTATTTATCAGAATATTTGAAAATATTAATATTTTATTTTAGATAAGTGCACATGCTTATCCTCATGTCGTGTGATATGATAAGAAGAGAGTTAGATATATCCATTTCATTATTTAAAGTTTTTTTTATCTCTCTCTTCTCATTTTACTTTCTCTCTCTCAAATCTCCAAACGGTTCATCTTCTCCGCATCTGCTCTCATTTTTTCCTTTCAATTTCTTGCATCCATGGTTGATCCAAACCAATACCAGGCCATAATGATGTTGCTCAAGCAGATGATGGAAATGAATCAAGAAAATCCATCATCCGCTTCAACACCAGCCTCAACAGGAAACCCTTCTTCGATCTCAACAACAACTCCGACCGCTACAGACACTCCCATTCCCGAAAATCTATCCACTTCCACCTCTAATCCACCTTCACATCCAGAAAAATCAGTCGTCGAGACTCTCTTCTAGTTCCAGAGATTTCTCCAACTATCGAGGTCTTAAACCCTAAGCCTCTCCAGATGCATGTGCTTGGAGAACCTTCAAATCCCATTCATTCTGACTCCAAATCTCTCCAATAGTCTCTCTCTCAAATGGCCAAGACAGTTTCTCCGACTCGAAAGTTGAATCGTCTCTATGGTGAAGTCTTCATAAAGTCAAAGGGTGTCTCTTCTAAGAAGACAAAATGTTAAGGATCTAAGGCTTCCTCGCAGTCTCTGCGAGATGAATCAGACTCATCTGAAGAACATCCCTCCTCTCCTACAGTTGTGCATCCCAATCCTGCTGATGTCAAACAGGATATCGCCCTCTCTTCTGGTCTTCTGGAGCAGGACTCCGACATTGATTCAGACTCTTCTCTTGATGTGTCTTCAACTTACGGTAAGATTTTCTACTCTGAAGATGCTAAGAAGTCGTCTAATCTTGTTGTTAACAGATCTTTTAGGGCTGAGAAGATGATAGACGTTTTAAGTTTTAAGAAGCATGGGATGGATGTGTTTCTCAAAGAATGGGGTTTATGGAAGTCTGTTACCTCTCTACTGTCTGATGATCCTATTGTTATCTATGAGTTTTATGCCAATGTCTTACCTGCTATGGGAGATCCTGCTAAATTGTCTTTTGGAACTGTGTATGCTAGGGATAAAATTTACAAGTTTTCCCCTAATGTTATTAATTCATTCTTTGATATTGGTAATAAGGACACTATCATCTCCTTGGATTTGATAGACGATGTGGTGAAGGTTATTACTGGAGGACTTGTTCAAAAATGGATGAATAAGGTGTCTGCCTCCAAATTAACTTTTTTCTACACAATGCTTTTTAACCTAACTGTATGTAATTGCCTTCCCACATCAAACCTCTATGTCCTCATAATTGACCAGACAATTCTCCTATACAGGCTTGGGACTCATCTGTCTTGCAACCTCGATGCTTACATTTTTGATGCAACTCTGAAGGTAGCCTCAAAATCTAGCTCTTCAAATATGCTCACATTTCCATGTTTGATCTTTACTATTCTTAAAAGACAATGTTTAAAGGAGAGCAAGAAGAAGTTGGTTTTTTAGTAGTCCTCTCTGTCCATTGAGAAGCCCAAGGGAATGATGACAGGATCATAGACCTTCCTTACTCCCATGCTACTGCCAAACTGGAGACTCAGTTTACTGATAATACTCCTGCTCCCTCCAGGTTTGATATTGCACCTGATGTTGATCCTGATGATGTCTCCATGCCTTCCATTCCTAATCGTTATGATGGATTTGGAGACAATTCAACATCAAATAGCTCAGCTGGATCAGATGATTTCTCATCTCACTACTGTTCATGACACTTTTGTCACTCTCCTTTCTACACAAAAAGTGGGAGTCAATTCTGATGTAGAAGGTGATGATGATGCTGGAGCTAGTGCCGCAGCTGATGTTGCTATTAAATCAAGAGTGAGGAAGAGTGCGGCTAAAGAGAAGAGGAAGCTGATGTGAAGCTAACTGTTTTGAGCATCTGTTTTTCTTAAAAAATAATTTTTTAAACAATGTTTAATTTTGCTTTATGTGTGCTGGACACATTTAACTTTAAGATGCTTGATGCATCTTTATTTTGTTTTGTTGTGTGCTGGACACACTTTAATTTCTAAGATGCTTAGTGCATCTTTATGATGAGTTGTTTGGTACATATGTTTTAATTTCGATGCTTGTCTTATGCGGCTTATGTTTTGGTATTTGGTATATACCTTATTTATTGTGTGTTGATGAGTATTGTATTGTTTTGTTGACTGTTTGGTTAGTCACTAAATGTGCGGTGATTGTTTTGTGTTGATCTTCAATTCAATATTGATTTGTGTATGGGATAATTACCCATTGTATGATGTTTAAACTTAATGGGGAGATTTTCGGTCTCCATTTTCCACCGCGACTAAGTGTACATAATACATCGAGTTGTATGTTTTGTGCAGAAAGGCTAAGATTAAGGAGGAGATTGTTAAGTGTTGTCTGACATTGAGTTCTATGTTGAACTTAATGTCATACAGAATCTCTACGACAGTGTCTGTGACATTGCACATATCTAATCTTATCCTTTCCTAGATTTTAGTTTTTATTATTTTTTTAAATAATAATTTCTTATATATCTCAAATCATATAAATATCCACGAAATAGTTATTTTAAATAAACCGATATATATATATATATATATATGATAGATATATTATTATTTAATAGAGTTTGAAATAGTCAAACTCTATCTCCCATTTTTTAGGGTATTTGTTATCTCTATTTAATCCTTTTCTTTTGCAGAATTTATATTGCTGGAAAATCTTTGAAAATGGGGATGAATGTGGGTTATACTCTCATCCATACCAAGGAGATGGGTATTTTCAAACACGATTGAGTGGTGACAGTGGCGGTTATATACAACCCACGATCAAGAAGAGATGGCATGGACTTCTAGCTAATTCAAGTAAAGAACATATTTAAGAAGCATGATCCACACTTAAAGAGACTATTCGAGCAGAAGATATCTTGCCACTTTGTGTAAAAATTGAAGAGTTCGAGTCAGAAACTAGCAAATAGATTTCTGTTTTCTTTTTCTTTCTTTCCTTTCATGTTTTCTTTGTTCGACCAATTCATGTGAATAGGTTGTTCAAATTAGGTTAGATAGAAGATTTTGAAATCATTGTAAGTTTGTTTACAAATTAATAGTAGGCTTGAATATTAGTGAACCAACTTGATTCATGAAGAAGACGGGGTCGTCTGAAGAAAGACGAGCAAAGATTCCCTTTTTGGAATTACTTTTTACTATTCACTCAGACTGACAGATTTTGCTCCCGAGCGTTCAATTGACCTCAGAATAGAAATCCGTCAATGCCAACAGAATCCTTGAGTCATTTTCCATAAGAGGGGCCTGACAGAACTAGACTCGGATGAACGAGGAGGATTTCGTAAATTTCTCAAAACATGAACGCACGCAAAAGTTACTATTCATTCACCTTTTAAATACGTTTTTCATCACCGGGAACTCAAATGACTTCAGAATTAAAATCCGAAAACACCGGCATACTCCTTGAGTTTTAACCTTTCTAATGAGACCACGAAAGTCCAGAAAAAGAATTAAGATCAAATTTTCCGAGAAGACGATTTTCACGAAAACTGACCCCTAAAGTCGTAACTGACATCTGACCTTAATTAAATTTCTTCCTTAACTTCTTAATTATCATTAAGAATCCTCTAAACCTTAATCGAAAATCTGGTGTGTTACATCATACCCCCCTTAAAGAAATTTCATCCTGAAATTTACTAACCATGATAAACGATATCAGGGTACTTTTTAAGTAGCTCGGATTCGAGCTCCCATGTTGTTTCATTTGAACCATGATGGTTCCAGATCATCTTTACAAGATTGATCTCCTTGTTCCTTAACTTCTGGATCTTTTGATCCACAATGGCCTGGGGCTTCTCTTCATATGCTAAGTCTTCATTCATGACGTCCTCTTCCCTATTAATCACGTGTTCTGGATCGAACACGCACTTCTCAACATTGAGACATGAAAGACTTCATAAACGTCACTTAGGTTGGGTAGTAAGGCCAACCTGTAGGCTACTTCATTCATTTTTTCGAGAATTTCGAAAGGTCCAATAAATCTGGGCCTTAGCTTGCTTTGTTTGCCAAAACGAACCACTCCTTGACGGAGACATTTTCAAGAACATTTTATCTTCAATGTCGAAACTTTGTTCTGATCTTCTTTGATCTGCATAAGCCTTCTGTCTACCTTGAATCTCCTTGTTTCGCTGACGAACAAGCTTGATCTTCTGGACCGCTTCCTGGACTATTTTAGATCCAACTATCCTTCTCTTTCTAACTTCATCCCGATATAAGGGCGATCTATACTTCCTTCGGAACAGGGCTTCATATGGGGCCATGCCGATCGATGAATGGTAGCTGTTGTTGTGCGCAAATTCTACCAATAGCAGTAGCTCCTTCCGGACTGGCCATCCGTTTGAGGACGAAAGGTCGTGCTGAAATTGAGCTTTGATCTCATTGCTTCTTGTAGACTCCTCCAAAATCTTGACGTAAATCTTGCATCACGATCCGATATAATTGAGACCGGCACCTCATGCAATCGCACAATTATCCTAATATATATCTGGGCTAAATGATCTAGCCCATCTGTCATGATAACAACAATGAAGTATGCTACTTTCGATAATCGATTCACGATTATCCAAATAGCGGTATTCCACCGCTTAGACTTTGGTAATCCTACCACAAAGTCCATACTACTATGATCCTACTTCCATTCAGGAATATCAATAGGTTGGAGCAACTAGAAGTTTTTGATACAAGGCTTCACTTGCTTGACAGATCAAAACACCTTTCTACAAAGGCGGCTACTTTTCTCTTCATGATATTCTACTAGAAGTTCCTCTTGAGGTCTTGATACATCTTGGTGCTTCCAGGATGTTTTGTATATGGCGTGTCATGTGCTTCGCACATAATTTCCTCATTTAGTTCTTCCTTGCTCGGTACACAAAGCCTTCCTTCGAATAAGAGCGCATTATTGGCGGCTTCCGTAAAATCTTGCGAGCTATCTAATCGTGCTTCTAGTCTCTTCTTCTCGAGAAACTCATTTCCTTTCTAAGCCTTAACTATCCTTTGCCTCAGGTCGGTATGAGCGACTATCGCGATGATTTGTGCTTAAATGATTTTAGGTGGTGTTAGTACCTCGATCCTTAACTTCTTGGATTTCTTTCTAAGCTTCTTCTTAACTTGAACTAGTCCTAATTATGCCTTTTCCTTTTTACTTATTGCGTCTGCTACCACATTCGCCTTACCTGGGTAGTATTGAGTCATGCAGTTGTAATCCTTTACAAGTTCTAGCCATCTTCTCTACCTTGTGCTAAGATCCTTTTGCTTGAAGAAATACTTTACGCTCTTGTGATCTTGAGAAGAGTCTCACACTTGGCTCCGTAGAGATAGTGCCTCTAGATCTTTAGCATATAAACAACCGCTGCTAGCTCTAAATCATGCGTGGGATAGTTCTGCTTATGATTCTTAAGCTGCCTTGAAGCATAGGCAATCACCTTCCTTCACTACATGAGCACGCATCCTAATCCTTTTCTCGATGTATTAGCGTAAACCACGAAATATTCATTCTCTCCCGGAATGGCCAGCACCGGGACTGTGGTTAATATTTTCTTTCTGGAAAATTTTCTCGCACTCGGGCGTTTATTTAACTTGGAGTCCATCTTCAACAATCGTGTCATAGCCTTTGATATTGACGAGAATCCTTTGATGAATCTACAATAGTTTACTGCCGGTCCTAGAAAACTTCTTTATCTCATTCACGTTCCTCGAACACTTCGAATTGCTTGCAACTTCAATCTTAGTTGGATCCATCTTGATTCCTTAAAACTATATAACCTAGAAACATAACTTCCCTGAGCCCAAAACTTACACTTACTAAACTTAGCGTAAAGCCTTTCTCTTTTTTTAACTTCTCCAGCACCACTCTTAGGTGCTCTTGATGCTCCTCTTCGTCCTTCGAATAGATGAGAATATCATCTATGAAAGTTGCACAAACTTATCTAGATACGGGTGAAAAACCTAGTTCATTAATCCATAAACACTGCTGGGGTGTTGGTCAATCCGAATGGCGTTACCACAAACTCGTATGTCCATAGCGAGTCCTAATAGCAGTCTTAGGAATATTTTCCTTTCAGTTCTTCAGTTGATACCCAGATCTTAAGTCTATCTTTGAGAAGACACTTGCTCCCTTAAGCTTTGATCAAAGAGATCATCCATTCTTGGGAGAGGGTATCGATTCTTAATGGTCAGCTTATAAAGCTCTCTATAGTCGATGCACATTCTCAATGTGCCATCCTTCTTCTTCACGAACAAGATTGGAACTTCCCAAGGCGACACACTAGGTTGGATAAAACCTAGGTCTAATACCTCTTGCAGTTGAATCCTGAGTTCTTGCAGCTCCTTAGGCGCCATTCTGAAGAGGGCTTTCGAACTTGTGCAGCTTCTGGTTCTAAACCGATAGCGAGTTTCACTTGCCTATCTGGTGGTAGTTCTAATGGCTCATTTGAGAATACGTTTTGCAATTTTCTTATGCCTGAAACGCCTTCTATTGCAAACTCTCATTCCTCTTTCTTCGTTGCAGCCGTGTTTCGACGATATTCTGACTTTATAGCTTCTGCTGGAGGTCACCATCACTTGCAGGCGTAAAGATCGCATGACTGGACCTTGAACGTAAGCTCAGAACTTATCTGACGTCATTCCTTAGATTGCCTCTTAATACTTGACGAGCTGAAAAAATTACTTTTAGAGATGCCTGTCCTACTAAAAGGGTACTAACTAGCATTACTTGGATTCTTCTTCCTATTAGGACTACTCCCTCTTATTCTTCCAATAATGACAGAAAGGAATATTGCTTTATACTCTCTACTCTATTCAAGGATCCACACTCGAGCTCTATGAGTGGGAGCAAATCAATACAAATGCTCCTGAGTGAGGACTTTATCTTGATCAATAATTCTTTAACCAGTTCCAAAAGCTAGAAGAGATATAACGCTGGGTTATTTATACTAAAAACATTGCCTTTTCAGAGGACTCTATAACTCAAAAGGGGTTCTTGCTCGATGCAAAGTTATGGAAGATAATCAATGATTAGTAACTGAGAACCGTACTGAATATTTTGCAAAGGCTTCAGCATAGCCTAACAAGGAAGTGTTATCACTGATTCTTGATGATTAAGGAAGCATCATCAAAAGATTATAATTTGTCCAAAAGGATATAATATTGAAGAAACTCAAATGATATAAATGAAGAATTTTAATTAATACGAAGCTGTTGAAAGATGATTGATTTAATTGACACGAGAATGAATGAATAGACTCATCGAAACTTCCTATCTTACTGAAACTTTTAATCTACCACTTCTAGGTCTATCTGCTTAACGATCTTCTTCAGGTTCTCTCTCTTTCTTTCCTTGATCTTCACACATCTTCTTCTTTACTAGGTTGCTACGAAATAGAATGAGTCAGTTGGCCTTCAATTAGCTACACCTGGTTGGAAAAGGTGACATACGGGGATCACTTTCACCTATTAGAAGGGATACGACAAAGCGACCTGATCTATACGCGTTTTCTTCTCGACTGAAACCACAAATGTGGGGCATGCCTTGATAACTAGTTGAACTCTTGATTGCACTTTGACAACGTCCTCTTTCCTTACCTCTAGTTCTAGGCCTCCATCTCCTTTGTCTTATGATAGCAATCCGGGATATACTTCTGCTATAACTCGTACTCGAAGTCTTCTCAACCCTACTCCGTCCATTATTCCAAGATTATTATTTTTCGAACGGACTCTCACTAGTGGTCCGTACTATCCATGCGCATAAAAGAGCACATTCTAATTCCTCATCCTTCAAACAAGCTATAAAATTGAAAATTCACTTCTAAGGAACAAACCCATCTCTCGACTCCCATTGGGTCTCCTAAACTCTTAAAAACGAAGGGTTGTGTTTGAGAAACACATTCTTAGCTCTCGAGCCACGGTTTGGGACTTGCTTGTTGCGACCTCGTTCCCTTGGCTTGATGTTTTCTCATCAACATTCTAAAGAATCCTACATATAGCGACGCTCGCTCGAATTTGCACAAAAAAAAATGAAATGCCTTTCGATAAGGTCTTTAGATTACGCAGGATAGATCAAACAAAGCGGGAAAATTGCCTCATAAGAGGACTTTTGGCATAATAAGAAAGAGGTTCTTAGATACATCTGAAAATAGGACAATTTTTTGGAGAATTACCACCGCTATTAAAATCTAAAGGGTCGGTTAATACAATTACAGAATGAGATCTTAATTAAAGCGGATAAATGGACAAACAAGTCAGCAAGGTGTTCTAACAAAAACACCCTCTTTGCCTACTTCTAAAGCTTAACTATACGCTGGGTCCTCTTCTTCCTCATCTTCATCTGTCTCTGGTACCTCGAACTTGAATTTCCTTAAGCTTTCTTCAGGAAACTGATGGGGCATACGCTGTCCCAGACTCTGAGGGGCAACTGGTTGATAGGTAGGGGCCCACTGGTGCATTCTAGAGGACAAAGACTCGGTGTCCTGGACGATCAAGGGTCTCGCTTCTAAGGTTCCTTCAGCACGAGGGCACGGTGCTTGAAATTCAGGGGGACTGTTCAGAGTCGCCCTTAGCAGTTCTGGTTCCACCATGGAGGAGGGATTTTTCTGGGCTAGAGCATTGACGTGACCATACTTTGACTCCTAAAAAGCCATCAAGGCTGAGGAGAATTCCGTCAGGTTCCCGATTACAGCATACGACTCGGGATCACGGGTGATTGTGCTTCGCAGGATGTGATATATTGTTGGCCTTTCAGCGGGTGCTGCTTGCTCACACATATGGATACATGTTTCCAAGTCGGATATATTTCCTAGCGTTCCTCCAAAGTTGTTCATTTCTTGAACAGGGCGGAAAAGAGGCTCATTATTCCTAGCAGTCGAACGACGCTTAACCATCTAGAAACATGAATCTTAATCAGTCTAGCTCATAAAAAGGAGACCTAAGGTTCTCCTGAGATTATGCTATCGTCTAGATTCAGACTATTTATCTTGCATGCATAGATCCTTTTTGCAGTTGACTTTTACAAAAATTTTGGTGCCCAAAGCTTTTAATCATAAATTTTACCTTTTCGCTTAAAACAGAAATTTGGGAATGAATCAACCCCTTTTCTTTTAAATCGAGAACTTTTCTTCGAAACTTTTATCTTTCTTTAAGACATAAGTTTAAAAATAAATTTTTAAACACTTTTCTTTATGATCAAGAACTTCTTTCACAACTTCCTTCTTTAGAAAATCGTTTTACCCGGATATTTTTTTCTTAGAATTTCATTCTCAAGGTTTTCCCCTTATCTATAAAAGAAGTACGCTTGCTCAAATCTCTTCGTTTCTAGTCTTCAAAAATTATGAATTCAAAGTCCAAAATCTCTATACGATTTTTGTTGAAGATACGAGGGTGATGGTAAGTTGTGGGTTGCTGCTATAACTTATTACGAAACAATTCATATGCACATAAAAAACTTAACTCAACTTAAACAAAGAGACAGATCTGCAGAGTTGCAAGCCTGCTCTGATACCATCTGTAACAGCCCGGTCCCGAGATAGGGATTAAACAAACGGGGGACGGGGTGTTAGTAAGGGATTAATGAATAAAGACTGAAGATTAGCAAAGATTGTTTAAGAATAATGATATACTCTTGAAAGATAGGTGATGATACTCGGGTTTACTTGATTAAGAAGGAAACATGCTTTAGCTGAATAAAATGGCTAACTAATCAGATACCAACAAGCATAGACCCATTCATAGCTTAAAGTGAATAAACAGATCTCAACGTGAACAAGCCTCTTCATAGGTGAAAGGAAATTATACTAGAGAAGCAGGAATAAAACTGATTATGCATCACTTATATATAAAAAGATAATCATGTCTAGGGAATATTCTTAGAATCTCAATAAACATAATAGAACTTAGGAATCATAAGAGTGTATCAGAGTAGCAGAATCATCATGGGATTTCAAAAGAACTTATAATATAGCAAAACAATCTTGGCAGTCAACCCACATCCACAGCCACCATCATCCTCAGCATCTCAACCTGAAAACATTTGAAAAATAGGGCGTGAGCACTAATGTACTCAGTGGGTTTTAATAAAAGCTTCTTTAATAACTCGAGAAATATCCAATAATAAACTGACGGTATATAGAGAGCAAAACGCAAAAGCCCTCTCCATATCCGCAAAACCTTTTTTTTACTTTTGGGCCCAACCTTGGCTCAAACATGATGTCAATTGTACCCTTAGGCATGCCATAGGATAGAAGATGGGTTACCTCAAATATTCAAACGAGTTTGCGAGGGAATTAACCCAGCAGTGACTCCCTTAAATGATCAGAGATCATGAATTCTGAGCTCAATCCTGGTTATAGAGCTATATTCTTCATTTCTTAACTTAGCCTTCCTTTCTCAACCTTAATCCTTAATTTCGTAGCTTCCTTAACCTTACTAGAATTATCGAGCTTTGAGCAACGTCTAAGGCTAATGCTTTACTTAAGCATGACTTCGGCCTATAAGGGATTTATCACTACCCTAAAAGGCAATGCTTATTTAGCTAAATAAACTTTAGCAAAATCCAACATTCAGATACGAAGAAATGAACGTACATAAACATAAATTGCAATTAAAGCAATTCTAAATACTTCATGCTAGCACAACAACACTTAAACAATTCTAACATTTCTAAACATGCTCGAGAGCTCAATCAACATATAATATTTTTCCTTTCCTTCCTTCCTTGTATAGAGATCAATCAGGCAGAGCAAAAATATTTTATTGGATATTTCATTTGCCTTATATGTTTCTAGAGCTTATTAGCTCAAACTTTAGATAAGTATAGATTTACCCACCTCGACTACTGGATAGAAGGTAAAGCAATGAGCTGACGATGCTTCTCCGGATTTTCATGGGACTCACTTCCTCCTACAAAATTCGAATCTTCGACTTAGCAACCTCTTTCGAAGAAATCGAACATCTAGAACGAAAAATAGCAATAACTAACCCAGAGACCTTAATATAAGACTTAAATACAGATTGCACGACTTAATGACTTCATAAAATTTGAGAAGAATTTATTCGGAGAAATCATACTTTGATACTCGAATTTTAGACGGATTTAACTTGAAGAGTTTATTTGAAATAACTCGGAAATAGCTTGAAAGTTTCCTAAATTTAAACTTGGAAATAACTCGGATTAGATTGAAAAAACACAACTCGAAAGGCTTGAAAAGAGGGTACGAAAATAGCCGGAAAAATTGGCATGGAAAAACACGGGAGGGGGGGACCGCGCCGGCGGGCGCCCCCCCCACCCGCCGCGGCGCCCCCTAGCGCCAGCGGGCATCCCTTTGGCCGCGGGGGGTGTTGCACGGCGGCACACCCCCCCACCTCGGCGGCCTCTCTCTTTTTCTCTCTTCCGCCAAATTCTGGGCAATCTCCTCTTCTTCTAGGTTTCTTCAGTATTCGTCGATTCCTTTGACGAGCATCAAAACAGCACCAATCCCTTTGCCCGAGGCATCACATTCGATTTCAAAGGTTTTATTAAAGTCTGGAAGAGCAAGAACAGGCGCATTACATAAACATGATTTCAAAGTGTTAAACGCATGCTCTTGAACATGACCCTATTCAAACTTTCGATGTTTCTTGCTTAACTCATTAAGCGGCGCAGCTATGTTGGAAAAATCGTGCACAAAGCGACGATAAAAGCCAGCAAGGCCATGGAAAGATCTCACATCACTCGCAGACTTATGAGTGGGTCATTCCTCAATCGCTTTGATTTTGGAACGGTCTACTTCTATACCACGTAAACTCACAACGAAGCCTAGAAAAATGACTTCACTCATGCAAAAAGAACACTTAGACAGATTACCATATAGCTTCGACTCTCTAAGCAATTTGAACACATGTCTAAGGTGCTGCATATGTGTGTGTGTGATACCCCGTCTCTTTTTCTAAATTATGAATTATAATTTTGGAAAATGAATTTGAATTAATATTGTTTGAATATTGATCATGTGAGTATGTTTGTATATTATGCCGTTGTTTTAATGCAGGTTGTTCCACTCGAGCTAATACGTCATAGCACCGTTACGCTATGCTGAGTGCATAATGGAATTTGAAATTTAACATTTAAATTGTCGAGTTATATGATAATGAATGATTTGAATTACCTCAATTTTATGTAATCTTGGTATGTGCATTAAATAAGTAGTGATGATGTTTTAAAAATTTAAGTTGTGTATTGTATGTGTTTTCGAAAATAGTATAAATCGAGGGTCTCGCTGAGTTTTGGTAGGGTTTCGTCCAGAGGTCATAACTTTTGACTCGGTTGGAACCACGAGGCCCATAAGTACTCAAATCAAAGCACTTTCAAAAATCTACAGTCTAAGCGCAACCAGAAAGCGCGACCCCATTCGAGTCGCGTTCTGAGGGGTCTACAGCGCGACCATGAAACGCGACCCCCTCGGTTGCGTGTCACCAGCTTCAGAGAGCCATTTTTCTTTGGCTAAAACCCAACCCCAAAACGCGACCACCTTTGGTCGCGCCCTGTTTCGGAAATTCGACCCTATAAATACCACACTTCACCCATTTCTTCCATTCTCTTCACTCTTGGACGATTTCTTCCCAACTTTTCTCAAGGAGTTCTTCTACTTTTGGAGTGGAATCTCCCATCATCATCCATCAACTAAGGTAACCCCTATATCTCTTCTACTTGGGCATTAAACACCAATTTCTTGTTGAATCAAACCTAGGGTTTGATTCCAAAAATTAGGGTTTTTCAATTCTATTGATCTCCATGCTTTGATATCTCAAACATATAGTTTATTTACTCCATTGAAGCTATATGTGTTGTTAAATTGAAATCTCCATGGTTCATTGTTACTAGGATTTGGATTTTTGCCCTAATTTCCCCCTTGTTTGTTGATGTTTGATTGGAGAATTTGTCATGTCTTTATGAAGTTGATTTTCATGTATGTTAGAGCCCTAGGATGAAGGTGTTTGTATTTGAAATGTTGGGTTTAAAAGATTTAAATTGAGTCATGATCATGTGGCTTAAATGTGTGCACGTAACGTGTTCGATTAAATGCTTCAAAGAGTTTTAATGTGTATTTTGAGTCCAAAATCATATTATGAGTTGGTATATCCATGATTATGCATATGAAGATGTATGAAATCCTTAAAGCAATGTATAACATGTGTTTGGTCAAAATATGATTTAATTGTATAACTCGACGTCTAAAATGAAAAGAGGATTAAAAGGTGCTAGGTGACGTGTGGTGGCTCGAGGTGGACAACTTGTGCACGGCTAAGGAGTATTTCAAAGGTTGAGAATTGTGAAAGCGTCTCATAAGGTTATAGTTATTGTTGTGCTTTGATTGTATAAGTATGAAGGGTCTTCGGACCAGAGATAAAAGAGACCCTTCGGGGCATAACAGAGATCCTTCGGGGTCGACAAAGAGACCCTTCGGGGCAGAGATCCTTTGGGATCGAATATAGACCTGTTAATGTCCTCCCTGGGGGGTAGTATGTATGTGGGCATCCCTACAGGGCCAAAGATGTTCATTAACGGGGCATCATGATGTTTGGACCCTACGGGGTTGAGACTAGTCTCCACAAAGTAAAGAAAAGTTCATATGTTATATTTTCACTTGTGCAATTGGCTATAACTGTTTACAGTGTTCCCCACTGAGTATGTTGTTAAATACTCACCCCATTCATTCAATGAATTTCAGGTTGAGGAGTCGGAGCCCGAGTAGGAGCTTGTGAACACAAGAGAAACCCCACAAGCTTGTGTTTATCTTTTGCATGCTCATCTTTTGAAAATACTTACATTATTATTATTATTACATTGATCATTCTTTATGTTTTATGAACAACGATTATTGGGGATGGGAATAGCCCGATCTTTGTGGTTATGCTATGTTTAACTTGATATAACATGTCAATGATTTAAAGGTGGGTCGGTTGACCTAAGAGCCTATGTTGTGTAAATATAGGTTGTTGAATTCTTATGCTATGTTTGTTAATTTAGGGTACTAGACGGGCGGGTTGTTTAAGACCTATGAGCCCGATAGGTTGGATGATTGCATGAATGATGTGGATAGGTTTATTAGATGCTTCTACTTAAATTCATGTTGTGTGACAGGGTAGATTCGATGGGTTGCATGTTATAATTGTGGAAGAAAATTTATATTCAGAATTACGATGTTATTTTCTCATAATGAAATTTAACCTTAGCTTCCGCTCAATCTATTAAGAGAACGCAAATGCATGTAAATGAATTATATGTTTAGTGACGTGGCCAAACGGAGTAGTTTGGGACGTTACAAGTATGTTAAGTGACGTGGCCAAATGGAGTGGTTTGGGGCGTTACAAATTGGTATCAGATTAGGTCTACGCTCCTGTAGACTTGTTCTGTATGTGTTTGATTTATGTGTGAGAAATGTGGGTGGTTGTTCACGATGGCTACTCGGCTTGACTCTGATCCTAAGGTATGTACTTTTAAAGATTTTTAAGTATGAGTAATATGGAATGGGGGTGTGTATTATAGAGTGTGTCGGGAAAGAAGTTAAAGAAGTTAAAGAGTTGAATAAATCGTGATAGCATGATAAAGAAAAGAAAGAATGGTCCGAAGTTGGACAAAAAAAAAGAAAAGAATGGTCTGAAGTTGGACAATAAAGATGAATGAATTATATTTGTTGTCATGATCAACTATGATGTTTTAAAAATTCCCGATACACGCTTTAAAGAAATGAAATCTTGAAAGTTGTGTGCTTTCTTGATTATGAAATGATGAAAAGTGCTTTAGTAGTCCTCAAATTAGCCTTAAGAATGACATTAACTTAGCGAGCTAGTGTGCCATGAAGCTATTCTGAGCTTAGCATTTCATGCAAAGATAGTAGTGAATTGTTAAAGGGATTAATATTCCTTTGGGAAAGAAAGTTTCTTCTAGCAAGTTGGAGTATGGCCTGAAGCCAGAAATCAATAATAAAGTGCTGAGAGAAGATCTTCATGTCTTGGAGATGCATGATTTCGACGTAATCCTGGGTATGGATTGGTTTAGTGGGAATCATGCCACGATTCGATGTCGTGATCGTGAGGTCGAATTTGATTTTTCGGGAGAGCCTAAGTTAATCTTTTATGGTGCAAGAACGAGATCAACTCAGAGAATCATTACAACAATGAAGGCAATGAAGTTGTTGAAGAAGAAAGGATGTCAGGGATTTATCGTTAGCATAGTGGAGTCAAGGTCCACTAACGTGCAAGTGCCAGACGTGCCAGTGGTGAATGAATTTTCCGACGTATTTCCAAATGAGTTACCAGGGATTCTTCCTAACCGTCAGATCGAGTTCACCATTGACCTAGTGCCAGGTGCGGCACCAATATCTAAGGCTCTGTATAGAATGGCACCAAAGGAGTTGCAAGAGTTCACGGTGGTGCCTTTTGGATTGTCTGATGCACCGGAAGTGTTCATGGACTTGATGAATCGAGTACTCCATCCGTACCTCGACCAATTCATGATATTTTTCATTGATGACATCTTGATTTATTCAAGAAGCAAGGAGCAGTATGTTGAGCATCTCAGAATCGTGTTGGAGACGCTAAGAAAGGAAGAGTTGTATGCAAAATTTTCAAAATGCAAGTTTTGGTTGGAACGAGTGGCATTCCTTGGCCACGTGGTGACATCAAATGGAATCGAAGGTGGAAGCTATTAGCAATTAGAAGACGCCATCAAATGTTAATGAAGTCCGAAGCTTCTTGGGATTGGCAGGCTACTATAGAAGATTTATTAAGGGGTTTTCCAAGATATCGAGTTCTTTAACGAGATTAACAAGGAAGGATGAGAAGTTCCAATGGAGTGAGAAGTGTGAGCAGAGTTTTCAAGAATTGAAGCGACGTCTCGTGTCAGCCTCAGTGTTGACTATCCCTGATGGGACTGAAGGCTTTGTCATTTACAGTGACGCCTCGAAGCAAGGACTTGGGTGTGTTCTGATGCAACATGGAAAGGTAGTGGCGTATGCATCAAGACAATTAAAGGTGCACGTGTATAATTATCCGACGCATGATCTCGAACTAGCTGCTGTAGTTTATGCATTGAAGATTTGGAGGCATTATCTTTATGGAGGCAAGTGCGAGATTTACACCGACGACAAAAGCTTAAAGTACTTCCTCACCCAGAAGGAGTTGAATTTGCGTCAAAGAAGATGGTTGGAGTTGGTGAAGGATTACGACTGTACGATCTTATATCATCATGGAAAGGCGAATGTTCTAGCTGATGTTTTGAGCCGAAAGAGCTATTTTCCAACCAAGTGAAGCCATTTGAAGTTCAACCGACGTGTGCCATTCTATAGCAACCTCGCCAAGAAGAAGGTACATGGTGCTCAAGAAAGAGATGACCCGAATAAGAAGATCGTTAAGAAGATAGACCTAGTATTCGGTAGATTGAGAGTTTCAGTATGATAGAAGTTTTTGTTGAGTCTATTTATTCATTCTCGTGTTAATAGAATCGATTTGTTCATTCTCTTTTGGAATCGATTTGTTCTCTTGATAATTGAATCAATTGCCCTTCAATAGCTTCGCATCAATTGAAATTCTCCATTTGTACCATTTGAAATTCTTTGATTATATCCGCTGGGATAATTTGCAATCTTTTGAATGATACTTCTTTGATCATCAAGAATTAGTAATGGCATTTCCTTGATAGGCTATGATGTCGCCCTTGTGAAAATATTTTAGCACAGTTTTCAGTTGCTAACCGTTGATTCCTTCATATCTTTGTCATATGCAAGAACCCTTCAAGTTTATAAGTCCTCTAAAAAGGCAATGTTTTTTACATATATAACCTAGGATGAAGGTGTTTGTATTTAAAATGCTGGGTTTAAAAGATTTAAATTGAGTCATGATCATGTGGCTTAAATGTGTGCACGTAACGTGTTCGATTAAATGCTTCAAAGAGTTATAATGTGTATTTTGAGTCCAAAATCATATTATGAGTTGGTATATCCATGTTTATGCATATGAAGATGTATGAAATCCTTAAAGCAATGTATAACATGTGTTTGGTCAAAATATGATTTAATTGTATAACTCGACGTCTAAAATGAAAAAGAGGATTAAAAGGTGCTAGGTGACGTGTTGTGGCTCGAGGTGGACAACTTGTGCACGACTAAGGATTATTTCAAAGGTTGAGAATTGTGAAAGCGTCTTATAAGGTAGGGTAACTCTAAACTGTAAACACGTGTAAGGTTGTAGTTATTCTTGTGCTTTGATTGTATAAGTATGAAGGGTCTTCGGACCAGAGATAAAAGAGACTCTTCGGGGCATAACAGAGATCCTTCGGGGTCGACAAAGAGACCCTTCGGGGCAGAGATCCTTTGGGATCGAATATAGACTTGTTAATGCCCTCCCTGGGGGGTAGTATGTTTGCGGGCATCCCTACGAGGCCAAAGATGTTCATTAACGGGGGCATCATGATGTTTGGACCCTACGGGATTGAGACTAGTCTGCACAAAGTAAAGAAAAGTCCATATGTTATATTTTCACTTGTGCAATTGGCTATAACTGTTTACAGTGTTCCCCACTGAGTATGTTGTTAAATACTCACCCCATTCATTCAATGAATTTCAGGTTGAGGAGTCGGAGCCCGAGTAGGAGTGTTGTGAACACAAGAGAAACCCCACAAGCTTGTGTTTATCTTTTGCATGCTCTTCTTTTGAAAATACTTACATTATTATTATTATTACATTGATCATTCTTTCTGTTTTATGAACAACGATTATTAGGGATGGGAATAGCCCGATCTTTGTGGTTATGCTATATTTAACTCGATATAACATGTTAATGATTTAAAGGCGGGTCGGTTGACCTAGGAGCCTATGTTGCGTAAATATAGGTTGTTGAATTCTTATGCTATGTTTGTTAATTTAGGGTACTAGACGGGCGGGTTGTTTAAGACCTATGAGCCTGATAGGTTGGATGATTGCATGAATGATGTGGATAGGTTTATTAGATGCTTCTACTTAAATTCATGTTGTGTGACAGGGTAGATTCAATGGGTTGCATGTTATAATTATGGAAGAAAATTTATATTCGGAATTATGATGTTATTTTCTCATAATAAAATTTAACCTTAGCTTCCGCTCAATCTATTAAGAGAACGCAAACGCAAGTAAATGAATTATATGTTTAGTGACGTGGCCAAACGGAGTAGTTTGGGGCGTTACAAGTATGTTAAGTGATGTGGCCAAACAGAGTGGTTTGGGGCGTTACAGTGTGTATTGTGTCACTGTAAATCAGAATGTCATCAAAATACACAACAACATACTTTCCAATCACTTCACGTAAAATATGATTCGTCAAACGCATAAATGTGCTTGGTGCATTAGTGAGACCAAAAGGCATAACAAGCCATTCATACAAACCATGCTTAGTTTTAAATGTAGTTTTCCATTCATCACCTTCTTGCATACATACTTGAAAATAACCAGAACGCAAATCAATTTTAGAAAAGACACGCGAACCAGATAACTCATCAAGCATATCATATAATCTAGGGATGGGAAAATGATACTTTACCGTGATTTTGTTGATTGCATGGCAATCCATTCACATACGCCATTCGTTGTTCTTCTTTGGCACTAGAATCACTGGAACGGTGCACGGGCTCAAGCTTTCTTGAATTTGCTTCTTCTTCAATAGCTCTTTGACTTGTCTATCTATCTCCTTAGTCTCGTCAAGGGATGTCCTATAGGCTGGTCGGTTGGGAAGCACGGCTCCGGGGATGAAATCGATCTGATGCTCAATTTCTCGCACTGGTGGGAGTCCTCCAGGTATCTCCTCAGGAAAAACGTCCTTGAACTCATCAAATAAGGGCTGCACATCACTGGGCAAACAATCATTAGTAGCACTGCTCTTAAATGTAAGTAGGACAAGGGGCATACCTGCTTTCACGGCTTTCTGAACTCCTTTTGCTGAAATAAACAAGCTCTTCATGTGAGGCTTGTTTGAACTCGATTCTTTCTTCTTTTCCACAGCTAAGGGCTCTGAATGAGGTTTCTTAGAAGGGGTAGGGGTGACGGCTAGGGGCTGTCCGGGGGCTGTGGTTTCGGCCGTGGCCTTCGGGGCCTGTTTAGTGGCTGCTTGCTTCGCCTTTTCCTCTTTGAACCTCTCTTGCATGTGTTGCTGATCCAAAGCAATGTCTTTAGGTGATAATGGCCTTAGGGTACTGATTCGTCCATCAATATCGACGGTGTAAGTGTTCAAACATCCGTCGTGGACAACACATCGATCAAACTGCCAAGGTCTTCCTAACAACAAGTGTGCCGCATCCATAGAGATAACGTCGTACAAAACAGTGTCAAAAAACTTATGGATTGAGAATGAGGCACTTACCTGGTGAACCACGCATATCTCGCCTCTATCTGTAAGCCACTGCAATCTGTATGGTTTTGTATGTTGTTGAACAGGTAGACCAAGCTTTTTAACTGCGTATTGACTAATGGCATTGATCACACTACCACTGTCAATTATCATAGAACACATGTGACCTTGAATCACTACACAGGTATAGAAGATGTTCTCCCATTGGTGTTCTTGTTCCTCTTCTTGAATGATGCTCAAACTCCGGATTGTGACCAAACTGACTTATTGAGCTTCCGGGTCGACTTGGCTAAGGGCTGCATCATTCTCAACTTCTTCTTCAAGTGTGGCATTGCCCACGGGCTCCTTTTCATCCTTACTGGCTGATTCGACTTCATTTGATTCTGTTAAGTATAGAACTCGCCGGTTTGGACATTAGGCTTGGAAATGGCCCCAACCTTGACATTTATAATATTGAATATCACGAGCACGATTAGGGGCTGCATTAGGGGCTGTTGCACCTTGATTTAACCGAGTAGGGGTCGGCCGTGGCTGATTGGGCGGCGTAGACTTGGGTCTACGGCTTGTCTGCGGTGTAGAACGGTCGAAACGCCGTTCGGGTGGTCCGGATGGACCTCTTGGTCGAGTGGAGTCAGTAGAAGGGGTAGAAAGTGATGTGGAAGGTGTACCTTTACTCCAAGATGAATGTGTAGGGGCTGCACTGTAGTGGGATCGACGGCGGCCCTCTCTTAGCTGCCTTTCCATAATCGATGCGTACTGCACCATCCTTTCTACACTGGTGAAGTCTCTGAGCTCGACTTCACACGCAATATCAGGATTCATACCTTCAATGTACCAAATGATGGTAGCATTTAGGGTCTCCTGTTTTCCAACTCTGTTTAAGAGGGTCTCCAACTCCTTGTGGTACTCTTCAATCGATCTTGTACCTTGTTTGACCCGATTGAGCTTCTTTTCAAGCTCTCTTTCATAATGCATGGGTATAAAACGCCCACGCATGAATCCTTTCATCTCCTCCCAGTTGTCAATTGGAGGGCTATGATTTCTGCATCTTCTTTCTTGTTGCATTTCCCACCATGATGTTGCGTAACCTCTAAACTCTAAGCATGCGAGTTGTACCTTCTTTTGCTCTAAAAAGTTGTAGCATGCAAAGATCTTCTCTACCTTACGTTCCCAATCTAAGTAAACACTGGGATCGTGAAGGCCTTCAAACTCAAGTATGCTACCATCATCATCATCATGATAATGTGCACGCCTATGGGGACCTCGGGGTCGGCCATGGCATCCTCTTCGCCCTTGTGGTACGTAATCATCTTCATAACCACTAGTTGTGTAGGAATCGTATCCATAGTCATAGTCTTCTTCAAAGGTGGGCTCACGGTGCGGCCTTTGAACATCTTGCTGCACAGAAGGCGGCCTGTTGATGGCTCTCTGATGCTGGTGTCGGCCTTGGGCTCCTGTTTGAGGCTCATGTCGCCTCTCTGCTTCATTTTGAGGCTCAGGTTGCCTCTCTGTATTAGTTTGAGGCTCAGATTGCCTCGTCTCTTCATCTTGAGGCTCAAGTGGCCTCTTCTCAGGATCTTCGTGGACCGTTTGGGATGCGGTCGACTAAGATCTTAGTTTTGCAAGCTCCTCTTGCAATTCAGCTACTTGGTTGCCAAGTTCGTCTTTCAGTAGACGAGTCTGTCGCTCAAAATGCTTTGCTAGAGCTTCATATTGGTACTTGGCATCCCACTGTGGTTCGGACGAGTAGGAATGCTCACCTGGGGTGTTGGGCGATCTCAGCTCCTTAAAGGGTAGAGTAGACGCCTCTTTGTTATTTTATTTCTTCATTGTGCCTGCAAAATGAACAAACGTAAAGAAAAAGCAAAGTAGATCCTCACAATTCCTCACAAATGCTCGTGTATGTCACTCTTAATTTTTCCACTCGTGTTTAACTCTCAAAGATGTGTGGTGCACGTGTGGAGTAATTTTGGGGGGTGGGTTGATCGAAAACTTCAGCAGCTTCTCTTGATTAGTTCATCCGGGTCTTCTTCAAGCTCCAACGGATAGAATCAAGTCAGAAGGTTGCTAAGAGTAGAAGTAGGCGTGTGAGATGAGTAATTCAGCTAGATGGTATATGTGGACCATGGGTGTATGGGTGTATGGGTGTATGGGTATATAGGTGTATGGACTATGTGGTGTATAAGGTGAACCGAGTGTATATGGAAAATATAAGAAATTTCAAATCCCTTTAGTGATTAGGATCGAAAATAGGGATGGATAGGGATGGAGGATTTGATTAGATATGGATAAGGATGGAAAGATCTTGAATAGACATGGATTAGGATGAAAGATATCTAAACAAGGTAGGAAATCTAATGGATGGGGAAAAAGGATTTGGGATGTGTTTGACCAATGTGAACACAATCTAAAGATCCCTAAAAATAAGGAAACAAATCTAAACACAAGGAATTAAGATCCAAAACACAATAAACAAACTGAATTTCGTTTTTTTTTTACGATTTTTTTTATGATTTTTTTTTTGTGCTGTAGGGATTCGAATGCTCTGCTCTTTTCTTTTTTTTTTTTCAATGAATAGAAATCAAATTACAAAGACTTGAAACAATACGAAATTTAAATGACACGTACGACAGATAAATGACACGTATTTTACACGTCGGATTGAACCACGACCAGCAGAGCTGACGTGGCTCTAATGCCAAATTTATGATGTGACCCGGACAATGTATCCAAGACACGATTTTTATGCACGCGGAAGACTTCAAGAACGAACAACGTCGGCTAGAAAATAATGGAATCAATCCGACTCAAAATAGGATAAAACTTACTAGAATTAAACGACACGAACTATAACTCGAACAAGGACTCGATGAGCACCTTGAGGCTAGCTGGAACACGATGGTGGTGATTGATGAAGGTGGCGGATGGCGGCGGTTGATGTGGTGATGGCGGCGGTGGAAGGTAGTTGTAGATCGGCTAAATCGAACGAACCTGTGTTAAAAACCCAAACGCACTCGTCTAGCTTCTCTGGATAGCAATTCTCCCAGGTACTTAATTATACCCTGAAGAACTTGATTAAGAACAATAGAATGTTTGATAAAGTTTCGATCAACAAAAGATCATGAGACAGATTGAGAATAAATTCTTTATTGCTTGCAATTGTCTAACTTTTTAACATAACATAGATGTCCTATTTATACTAATCAAAAGGGACGAAAATCTAGACCTAATAAACTAGATAAGAATCGAAAATACTAGTTCTAATCTATCTAGATTTGTTACCTTATCCAAAATCTGTTTTTAAGGTAAGAATCAAAAGATACCAAAAATAAAGTAAGAAAAATCTATCTAGAAAAAGATAAATCCCACAATGGATTGGGCTTGTAGATCTCGCCACTTTGGACCCAAAACTCACGAACATGGGCTGATTTAAGGTGATAAATTCATGGCCCATATCATGTATAATTCTTGCCACCTTTGCATGAAAAACAGCATCTCCCGATTTCCCATGCAAACGCGTAGAACTCTTCATGCACGCGTCCAAATGGCTTCCTTCTTCTTCTCACATCTTCATGTTTTTCGAATTTGCGATGAATAGAAGCTTGTAAATAAGCTTGAAACTTCTTAGCTCGCAAACGCGTCATTGGACCTTTGAATTGCAGCTCCGGATCATCTTTTTCATTGCGTTGCACGACCTCATCAGTTTCTATGATTACTGGGACCGTTTCTAGAATATATTGGCAAAATGCCCACAACACCAGATAACTGATCATGATCTGATCCAACACTTTGTTGGAGGATTGAGGCAACATGAGAAGACAATTATTAATGCATCTTGTGGAGGGTCCATATTGAACAAGTGACCAACTAAAGCCATTAGAATTCTGATCGAGATGGCTAAAGACAACCGAGATTTTAGAGGAGAGGGCACAAGAAGTGTAAATGCATTTGGGAAATCATCCAATGATGAGAGCATGATTGAAAATCTATGTGAAAGAATTGGAAAGGTTGTAATAGTAGGAATCAAAGGAAGAAATCATAGACCATGTGGGGTGTGTAAAAGTGTGCTTCATTTTACCGCCGAATGCCCAATGCTGGAGGAGATACAAGAAGTTAATGTTGTGGAAGGGCACAACAACCATCAGTGGAGATATGATCCTCACTCTTAAACATTCAATTCAGGTTGGTGAGGCCATGAGGACTTCAGATGGAGAAGGCCTGAAGATGCTCCTCTCATGCGACCTCCACCACCAGAGAAAAAAATGAGATCGAGATTGGAAGATTTAGTCCAAGCCTTGGCAAAAGAAAACATGAAGGTTGTGCAAGAGAATGAAAAATTTAAGCAAGAGATAAGAGTGGGCTTTGCACATATGAGCAAACAAATTGCTCAATTAGCCCAAACGATTCACAGATTGGAAGTAAAAAAGTGGCAAACTTCCATGCCAAGTGGAGAACACTCATGATCAAGTTAATGTTATGACCTTGAAGAGTGAAGGATTTACCAAAAGTGGTCTGCTCAGCTGAAATGAAAAATGATGTGCCCACAATGAGAGAACAATCATCGGAGAATGGGGCACAAGACGTTAATCAACTTGCTCTGGAGCCCATTCGAGAGAAATAGAAAATTGTCAGAAAACCTCCTTTTCCAGGTAGATTAGTACAAAATAGGAAGGAAGAAGAGATGAGAGAGATGCTAAAAGTCTTCCACAAAGTAGAAATTAACATTCCACTAATTAAATCCATTAAACAAGTTCCGCGGTATGCCCATTTTCTGAAGAAGTTGTGCACCAGAAAAATACGGTTTAAAGATGATGCTAAGTTTCTTGTAGGAGAGAATGTGTCAGTTGTAATTTAGAAGAAGATGCCAAAAAAGTGTGATGATCCAAGCATGTTCACAATACCGTGCATCATTGGAGAAAAAAAAGTTGACAAGGCTATGTTGGATCTGGGGGCATCAATAAATATCATGCCTCTGTCAATTTTTAATGAATTGAAGTTAGGACCCTTGCAGCTAACTCATGTGGTCATTCAGTTGGTAGACAGGTCGAATGTGTATCCCGATGGGCTGATCAAAGATGTGCTAGTTAAGGTGGACGAGATGATATTCCCAGTGGATTTCTATGTGCTTGATATGGTCACAACAACAAGATCATCAGTTCTTTTGCTAGGGAGATCATTCATGAAAACAGCTCGCACATAAATTGATATCGACAAGGGCACACTTACGTGTGAATTTGATGAAGAAAAGGTTACATTCAACATTTTCGAAACCATGAAGCACCCATCTAATGCAGAAAATATAAATTTTATGGATCTCTTTGATGTACCATACCGGTCTATTCTCTCAATGATGAGCAATCGAGAACCTCTGGAAAGGGCATTATGGGAAGGACTAACTGATCAAGATGCCCTTGATGAAGATAATGACATTAAAGATGCAGTTAAGATGCTTCATTAAGTTAAGGAGATGCCACCTGGAGTAATGAATTACAATGTGCCCACAAGAAGTGATAGTGATAGAATGCTACCTTCTATTATGCCAGCACTAAAATTGGAACACAAGCCACCATAGGCCATTTAGAAGTTTAATGCAGAGCAAGTTAGGCACAACAAAAAGTTCCAGACCCAAGAATTGGAAGAAATGGGTATGGAAACCTATGATGATGATATTCTCTATAAAGAAAGAATGAAAGGACCCCATGATCAGGTTGTTAAATGGAAAAGGTTCACTCCGGGCCAACAAGTACTGCTTTATCATTCAGGATTCAAGCTCATGGGAGAAAGTCTAAAGATAAAATAGGTCAGGCCATTTGAAGTGCATGTTGAATTTCCTAATGAGGTAATAGAAGTGAAAAATCCGAAACAGAAAGGTATTTCAAAGTAAATGGGCATAGACTGAAACCTTATCTAGGGCACATCGACCCTAAAGAAAGAGCAGTATGACTCGCGGAGCCTAGTAATATCTGAACAGAGGAGTGTTGTGCCCACGACATTAACTAGGGCGCTACTGGGAGATATCCCAAGTTTTTTTTTAGTTTATTTTATTTTCAGTAATTTCCATAACTATTTTTTTTTATTTATCAAACTAGACTAGGAGAGTTTTCTATTAACTGTCTGAAAAAAAAATGCAAGATGTAGTTGAGGATGGAGACGGCAAGCCCATTTCCTTTGTACCCAGGACAGGCCCTTTGAACATTCTGTTTCTATCTTCTATAGGAACAAGCAAGAAGACACCAAGAGAAAGAGCACAACATAAAGAGAATGTTACCGGAATGACCATGAAGAGGCTGGATAGCATTAAGAATGCCCTATATCAGACTGTTGATGTCTGCTTAAGAAAGATTGAGCAAACCCTCACTGCATACTTCAAATATGTTGGCTTCACTTATCCGATATCCATCCCGAACTAACCTGGTTCAATTCTTTTTCTTTAGTTTTTTATGATCTTTTATTTTCAGTTTTTAGGTGTCGCCCTTATTCTACCCACTTTGTCTCAAGCAAAGTGTGTGGGTGAGGTTATTAGGGGTTGTTGTTTTTATTGTTGATGTATGTTTGAACACTTTACCTCGTGCAAAGTGTGTTGGTGGCTCCTTTTAAGTCAAGCATGCTTTCTGTGAAGTTTTTGGGGGCACTAGTTTCTGGTTGTTAATGTTGATAAAATTGTTAATCGAGTCAGCATGCCCACACTAAAAGTAGGGATGATGAATGAGTTGAGCATAAACCTGGTGAGATTTGAGCTTGTGTTGTTATGCCCATTTTACAGCATTCTCTTTTCATGTGCGTACATTCTCTGCTTAGAATTTCCAGAACTTACTCTTGCTCTACTTTAAAATTCGAAAGTTTGAAATGCATATTTAGACGATTTAGGCATTTTTCTTGCTTGAGCCCACTAAGCCAAAAACAAAAGAAACCAACCTTTGACATAACTTTGAAGCCCTTTTGAGCTAATAAAATGCCCTGGCAGTTTTGTTGATATATTTCACTATAAAAACCCAGGGTATTATAAGAACCAAAAGTAGGGGGAGTCACTGGACGATTTTGAAGAAATGAAAATGCAAGAAAAAAGATAGGGGAACGAAAAAAAACAAAGAAAAAAAAGAAAAAAAAAAGGTTTCCCCCTAGTCTGAATGTTCAGAATGCCCACACTAACGAAAAAATTTCATAATCTGAGCAATAAAAGAAGGCATGAGGAAATAATTTGAAAACAAATGGGGATATGTCTAGTGCACGCTCCTAAGAATTTTAGCTCAGTACTTAAAGAAACCTCACCTTAACTAAAATGCCCCATTACAACCCATGAAAGTCCATTTGATACTTATGCATTTTTCTACTTAATGAAATTGAAGAAAGAGCACTAGCAAGCTTATGGAATGAATAAGTATAGAGTGATCAATTTGAGTGTAAATATTGAGCCTAAACACTGTGTGACAAGAGTATGGGAGGACCTATACGTTCAATTCAATTTTGATTTGCTAGGGTATACTGATTACGCAATTGACTGAAAAAGTTTGGTTGTTGAAACGTTGTGCCCACACGGATTAACAGATTGCATGTTTTGTGTCTTTCATGTCTATTTCTTTTCCTTTTCCTTTCATTTTTCTTTTCTGGGTTCTTCGCACCCCATGCTTGAGGACAATCATGTCTAAAGTGTGTGGGTGTGATAAGTCCATTTATTTCGTATTTTTCTGGGCATTTTAGTCGCTCTAAATGTCTTTTTTAGTGTCTTTGTGTCGGAAAAGAACTAGAAAAGTGGTTTGGGCATGACAGGAGTGAAATCTGGTGAAAGAGGCATTTTGGCCTTCAATTTATCTGAAATGGATGAAATGGGTATATCAGAAAAAAGTTGACCTGAGCAGAAGATATCCTGCCCACAGTACTCGGGCAGATTCGAAAAAGGCAGTGAAGAGGGCACATACAGATAAAGTGGGATTCTATTGGTTGCAGATAAAGATGGCCGATCTGATCAATTCTGAAGGGATTTAGAGTGGATAAACACTACTAAAGGGATCAACATTCAAAGAAGAGATAGAATCCCTGAAATATCGGGATCATATCAATAACCTGCAAGATAAAGCTTATCCAACCAGAGTCCAGCGAGGCACACTAGAATCTGGCAAACAGTTGAAAATCCCCATTTTTAGGGGATTCTTATTTGATCATTGTACTCCCGTAAATAATAGTTTGATAGTTAGAAAAGGGAAACTTCGTACCTTATAGTTTCTGTACTTTTATTTCTGCATTTAGTTTAGTTTTAACACTACTTCGGTAGCAAGACAATCTAGGGCATTATGCCCACAGGAAGTACGAAGTTGTTTTTATGTTCAACGTTGGTGTTGAGCACGTCTTTATTCAATTCTAGTAAGTTTTTCCTATTTATCATGTCTTTATTTTATGTCTTTATAATTCTATCTAGCATGAGTGGCTAGATTTATATTCCGGGTTGAATAAAGATGAAGATTTAATACACACTTAAAACTGGTGAGGCCTTGTGGGTATTTTACTGTACGAATGAGTTTCTGCCAAGTTTTGTTCCTATTCTAGAAAAAAGCGTGTTTAATATAACTAATGTGGATGATCACTCTTTAATCGTAATGGGCATTCTAGGGTTAAAAAAATTAATGAATTGTGACCGTGTGTTAATTCGATAGTTGCTAGGAACTTGGTGGGTTGTTGTGGGCACACAAGAAATCAGTAAACACAACAAAATTAGGTTCTTCTAGAGGCACAATGTGATGCGTTCCTCACCGGCACACAACAAAGAAAGCTATAGAACTTCCCAGGACTTGTATCAGTTTCGCCGATTTCGATGGATGGATCCAAACCCTAGCCTCACAACGATGTTAAACCACGAATTAGTAGAATTCGTAACCCGCGATCAATTAGAAACACGAACTTGGATTTGATGTAGACACCACAAGCGGGAATGATGATCCCGTTTGATAAGTCAAAATTGAATCTCACAAATATTATGAAATTTGGATAAAAGTTCTCTAGAGAGAAAATAAACTCACAAGTTTATAACTGAATTCAATAATGGTGTGTAATCTATAATGTCACAATGGATCCCTATTTATAGTGTAGGGATGGACGAAAATATGTAGGAAAAGGAATCAAAAATCTGATCCAAAAAGAATTCTATCTAGACTAGGAAACTGCCTAACTAGAATCCTATTCAAAGTAGGAAACTACCTTTAAATAAATCCTAGTCAAACTATGACTCTTAAAAAATCAAAAATTAAATAAGAAAATAACTAAAATCTGATCTAAATAATTAGATAAATATCTAAGATAATTCAAGACCCAAATATTAATAAGGGTTCGAATTTCTTCCAAATATATTCTTCAAACTTCGTCCAGGCCCCTCTGGTAACTAGGACATGGCCACGCCTTATTTGCCAAAGGCTCCTGTACTGGATTTTAACCTTGTTCTTCCAATGTTAATAAAGTGACGAAATCAACACCTTCCTCTGGTCCTTCCATGGGTCTCCTTGACGCCTCTTGTTCCCAAACCTCTCGTATGAACCCATTGCGGCTATCCTTGAATCTCTTAGCTCGCGATCTCGTCACGGGTCCTTCAAGCACCTTGATTGGATCCGACACCTCCTTAGCACACACCTCCGTAGCATGGGACGTATCATTCCCCTCCTCTTGAAAAAGATTTGTCCTCAAATATAGCTCGTCACCTACATCAAAAGGACTCAAGTCAGCAACATTGAATGTAGAACTAACTTTGTACTCACCGGGCAATTCCAATTTGTAAGCATTGTCACTAATGCGCTCAAGGACTTGAAATGGTCCATCGCCTCAAGGTAACAGTTTGGATCTCCGTTGCGCTGGAAACCTTTCCTTCCTCATGTACAAATAAACCCATTCACCGGGTTCGAACACGACCTTCCGCCGCCCTTTGTTGGCTTTCTCAGCGTACTGCTCGGTTCTCCTTTCAATGTTTGTTCTAGCCTTCTCATGAATCTGTTTAACAAATTCAGCTTTCTTTTTCCCATCCAAATTAGTGAACTCTTGCACAAGCAAAGGAATTAAATCCAAAGGGGTTAAAGGATTAAAACCATATGCAATTTCAAATGGTGAAAACTGAGATGCAGATTGAACAGACCTATTATATGCAAATTCCACATGCGGCAAACATTCTTCCTAAGTTTTTATGTTCTTTTTAATCAATGTCCGCAACAACGTAGATAAAGTCCTATTTACTACTTCCGTTTGACCATCAGTTTGTGGATGAAAAGTAGTAGAAAACAACAATTTAGTTCCTAACTTACACCACAAAGTCTTCCAGAAATAACTCAAGAACTTAGCATCACGATCAGACACAATTGTCTTAGGCATACCATGCAAACGCACAACTTCCGTAAAGAACAAATCGGCTATATGCGACGCATCGTTAGATTTTGAGCATGCAATAAAATGTGTCATCTTAGAAAATCTATTAACAACCACAAAAATAGAATCATGACCACGTTTACTCCTAGGCAATCCTAACACAAAATCCATAGATATGTCAATCCAAGGCGATGTAGGAATAGGCAAAGGCATGTATAAACCATATGGTTGGACTCTAGACTTAGCTTGTCCACATGTAACACAATTAGCACACAAAATTTCCACATCATGCTTCATATGAGGCCAAAAGAAATGTTCTTCCAAAACAGATAAAGTTTTAGCTGCCTCAAAATGCCCCATCATGTGACTCCAACAACAATAACTCACGTATGGAACATTTAGGCACACACAATTTGTTTTCTCTAAACAAGTATCCATCATGCCGATAAAACTTTCCATCACCAGATTCTTCACATGCGACATATATATCCTTAAAATCATCATCATCAACATATAATGCCTTAATGCACTCAAAACCTAGTAATCTAGCATCCAAAGTAGAAAGCAATGCGTATCTTCTAGATAATGCATCGGCTACTACATTTTCTGTATCTTGCTTGTATTTGATGACATATGGAAATGTCTCAATAAACTCCATCCATCTTGCATGTCTTTTGTTCAACTTGTGTTGCCCCCTCAAATGCTTCAACGACTCATGGTTGGTATGGATCACGAATTCCTTAGGCCACAAGTAATGTTGCCACGTCTGCAATGCCCGCACTAGTGCATACAACTCCTTGTCATACGTCGGGTAATTTGCAGTGGCGCCTCCTAACTTCTCACTGAAGTATGCAATTGGTCAAACCATTTGTATCAAAACTGCACCAATACTAACATCGAAAACATCACACTCAACCTCAAATGTTTTAGAAAAGTCAAGAAGAGATAGTACCGATGGGTGTGTCAACTTTTCTTTGAGTGTCTGAAAAGCTCGTTCTTGAGCTTCCCCCCATTTGAACTCCACGTTTTTTTTTATCACCTCAGTCATTGGGGCTGCAATGCTACTGAAGTGTGGCACAAAATGGCGGTAGAAACTCGCCAATCCATGAAAACTCCGAACCTCCCCAATAGAGGTAGGCGTCGGCCATTCTTGGATGGCTCGTACCTTCTCTTCGTCCACCTGCACTCCATCTGCACTCACAACAAAGTCAAGGAAAACAACCCTATCGGTGCAAAAAGTACACTTTTTAAGGTTAGCATACAATTGTTCTTTCCCTAAAGCTTGTAAAACATTCCTCAAATGATTTTCATGCTCATCCACAGTTTTACTATAGATCAATATGTCATCAAAATAAACCACAACAAATCTACCTATGAAAGCACGTAGAACATGGTTCATAAGACGCATAAAAGTGCTAGGAGCATTTGTTAAACCAAACGGCATAACTAAGCATTCATACAATCTAAGTTTAGTAATAAACGCCATTTTCCATTCATCCCCCTCTTTAATTCTAATTTGATGGTACCTACTACGTAAATCAATCTTAGAAAATACACAAGCACCATGCAACTCATCAAGCATGTCATCAAGACGGGGTATATGATGTCGATACTTTACCTTGATGTTGTTGACGGCTCTGCAGTCGACACACATATGAAGGGACGAGTCCTTCTTGGGCACGAGCAAGATCGGGCTCGCACATGGACTCAAACTCTTCCTCACTTGGCCTTTCTTCAACAGCTCGTGGATTTTTCTTTCGAGCTCTTTTGTCTCCTCAGGGTTGCTTCGGTACGCCAGCCAGTTAGGTAAAGTGGCACCGGGCACAAAATCCATTTGATGCTCGATTCCCCTTATTGGTGGTAAACCAGGTGGCATCTCCTCGGGAAACACATCATCAAATTCCTGGAAGAGAGATAAAATAGGACTTGGCAAAGACTTGTCAAGTTTGTAGCAAATCTCTGCGGACCATCAAATACATGGGCTTCTCATTTTGCATGGCCTACTTGATGTCACTTGCCGTGGAAAAACAAGATCTTCAGGCTTTCTCCTTCGTCTCAACATCCGTTGCCGTATATGACTGTAGAATCTTTCCTTTATCCTCTCCCAATAGTTGTTCGTTCCCCATAGATTCTTCAAGAGTTGATTCTTCTATAGCTGGAAACTCCATCTTGCAGTCTCTTAAATCTGACTCTTCAAGATTGGGTTCTTCCAAGACTGGCATCTCTAACTTGATTGTTTCTAGCTCATCCAGGTCCGGTCTAGACTCTCCAACTACTTCCTTAATTTCTTCAACACCTTGGCATATAGAAACAATTGGTATCTCATCAATGGATGCTTCATCGGCCACTGGAATTAGAACCTTGGAAACAACTTCCTCAACGGCGTCCATCTTTCCAGCTTCAGTCGCACTCCGGTGCTCTACTTCTTTTGCCCCCACGAACGACGTCAAATGACTTTTCAAAGTACTCCAATCTGACTTCCATGAATAGGAATCTGACGGGACTATCGTGTTCTTCCTTCGAAGCCAATTCTCCACTTGTATAGCCTTTTGTACCATGTCTTCAAGCTCCTTATAGTGCTGTAACACTACAATATCTCAGATCTCCTTGTTTAGCCCTACTAAAAATCGAGTCATTATATGTTCTTGATCTTCTCGTACGTCAGCTCGAAACATGTACTTATTCATATTCGTGTAATAATCTCTTACACTGCTATCTTTTTGCTTCAAACCTTGTAATTCCCTATATAACTCCTGGTAGTGAGAATTGGATAGAAATCGCTTACTGTTTCCTCGGCCATCTCTACAACCCCCATAAACTCGGGAATGTGTGATAGCACCCACTCGCTCACGTAATATCCCCATCTCTGTCTTTATTGTTCGACTCATGTCATGTTGAAAGGATTCCAACATGGCGTCGAATTCTAGTTTGTCACAAGTACCTGTAACTTTGGACATTTTTTTTTCATTTTTTTTTTGCCTTTTTTTTCGGCCCTTTTTTTATATATATCACAATGAACTCAAAAGATATATTATAACAAAAATTTAAATGAAAAGCTGAACAAATTAATTCCTACCAGAATTCTACGAATTAGTAGAATTCCTAACCCGCGATCAATTGGAAACACGAACTTGGATTTGATGTAGACGCCAAAAGCGGGAATGATGAACCCGTTTGATAAGTCGAAATTGAATCTCACAAATATTATGAAATTCGGATAAAAGTTCTCTAGAGAGAAAAAATAAACTCACAAGTTTATAACTGAATTCAATAATGGTGTGTAATCTATAATGTCACAATCGATCCCTATTTATAGTGTAGGGATGGACGAAAATATGTAGGAAAAGCAATCAAAAATCTGATCCAAAAAGAATTCTATCTATACTAAGAAACTGCCTAACTAGAATCCTATTCAAAGTAGGAAACTACCTTAAATAAATCCTAGTCAAACTATGACTTTTAAAAAATCAAAAATTAAATAAGAAAATAACTAAAATCTGATCTAAATAATTAGATAAAGACCTAAGATAATTCAAGACCCAAATATTAATAAGGGTTCGAATTTCTTCCAAATATATTCTTCAAACTTCGTCCAGGCCCCTCTGGTAACTAGGACATGGCCAAGCCTTATTCGCCGAAGGCTCATGTATTGGATTTTAACCATGTTCTTCCAATGTTAATAAAGTGACGAAATCAACACCTTCCTTTGGTCCTTCCATGGGTCTCCTTGACGTCTCTTATTCCCAAACCTCTCGTATGAACCCGTTGAGGCTATTCTTGGACCTCTTAGCTCGCGATCTCATCACGGGTCCTTCAGGCACCTTGATTGGATTCGACACCTCCTTAGCACACACCTCCTTAGCACGGGATGTATCACAATGCTTCCTATCATTTACATATCTTAGGGGAACCGGGAGATGGGTGGTAGGTTAGAGATTTAATCGATGAGGAATCACTTTTAAATCTAAAACGAATAGATGAATGAAGAGATGCAGCAAGGAATCCGATCTCCATAATTGGGTGATTCAATTATACATGAAATCGGTGTGCTCATGATCGAGTGAGTGTGAGTTAAATTGGAATCTAGTTCAATCCCAGAACCTTTTGTTGTTTGATATTCTCTTTAGTTCTTTTTGCAGATTTAAATTCAGTAAGGTGACGATACAAACTAGCCCCCCCTTTTTGATTGGTGACCCGAAGGTAGAATCACATCAGCTCTTTGTGGGATCGACCCTTACTCATAGCTAGCTACACTCGTTGTGGGCACAAGAGCATACAAATTTATTTTGAGCACGAAACGACCGCGCGTCACTTTTCAAGAGGATGCATTACATAATGATCGACCTCCACTTATAGAGATTGATGATTCTGTATTAGTTCATCCAAATGGGGAGACATAGAAGAAGAAGAAGAAGAAGAAGAAGAAGAAGAAGAAGAAGAAGAAGAAGAAGAAGAAGAAGAAGAAGAAGATGATGATGATGATGATGATGATGATGATGATGATGATGAGATCTTCAGTGATGCAGATGATGATAGTGATAGTATAGATGATGATTAGTTTGGCATTATGTAAGCGTTTATTTGTTACACTATTTATTTGCATTACATTAATTATAATTTAACTAACATTTTTGAATAGATACAGATGCCTAGAGGTGGAGTGTTTGGCAGGAGAGGTAGTGCTAACGGATCAGGCACTAGAGGTGATACTAGTGGATTTGGCACCAGAGACGCTGTCAGCGGATCATCGTCTTTGTCCGGAGGCATTAATGCCTCCATAGGAGACCTACAGATCAGTGAGTAGCCGTCATTTGATGAGTCAACAACGGCAGCTCACTGTTATGGTCTCACCATATATGGTGACTATAAGGGGCCGGTACATTTCATAATATTATTTTATACTTAATTGTATTAATTATAAAAAATGGATATTTTATTATGATTTTTTATTTATAGGACTTTGATGCCATCTCACGAGGTATCGATGGCTATGACTCATATATTCAAGAAGTATATAGATCCAGCTAACATTTCTTAGAAGTTGGTGCATGCTGCTATGAAGGAGCAGTATTTTAAGGACTTCGGGGTATAATTTATTTTCCAAATTAAGTTCTTAGTCAAAAAATCAGTTGAATTACTAATGTTTCTTGTTTCGTATATACAGAAATTGTTCACATGGGAGCCCTATTTGGACCAAGTGGTGTGTCATCTATGGTTCTCGAAGGCGGCCAAGAGATATAGAGATATGATTGACACCATCAAGAAAAATAGGAACAGGAAGAGGCTGACATACATCCCTTTAGAGGTGTGGCTTGTTTGGATGGCCTACTAGGAGACTAAGGAGTCGAAGAAGAAGTCGCGCATTAATTCAGAGAATAAGAGGTCTAAGCTGAGCCTGACGGATCGGGGACGGGCATGATCACACATAAGGAAGAGTCAGATGTGCAGTGTCGCACGGAGATGGTTTGGTAATTATTTATATATATCCGGTTATTTTAAGTTATACAATTCATTTAAATGTGTTTAACCGTTTCTGCTTATATGTTAATTGAGCAGTCGCAGGCTTAGGGACTCCCAGACGACCATGTTAGGTGGGAATTATTTTTGAGACTCCATCGTGATATGAATGGAGTCTTCACTGATAAGAAAAGTAAGCGTCTTGCTGTAAGTATTTTAATCTATAAATAATCTTTAGTATAACAAATTTTTATATTTATTTAATTAAATTATATATATATATATATATATGTTAACTTATTGTTGTGTTTAGGAGGAGGTGTACCGACGGGTTGTAGAGTTGAGCCAGCCTCTTCCAGGCACTGTGCCTGAGGTGGATATGATGGCCCTATATTTAGATGCACTCGGAGACATGAATAAGAAGAAGCACATCTTCGGTATTGGATCTCGATCACACCTCTACAGTGTCGACAACAGCAACAACAGTATCCGTTCAGGAGCCACCTCACAGCCCGTGTTTACAGAGGAGGCCTTCGCTCAGCGCGTTGATGAGATGCGGGTCTAGATCCAGAATGAGGTGAAGTCTGAGATCCAGAACGAGGTGCGGTTCGAGATCCAGTAGCTGCAGTCGCAAATGGAGGCACAGATGAAAGATAGGATGCAGGCCCAGATAGAGGCCCAGATGTATGCTCGATTCAACCATTCCCACCCCCACCGCCCTCTGATGGCTGAACTTTTTGTATTTGAATAATTACATTTTATTTGTGAATTTGTGATTGAATACTTTGTATTTTTATTATTAGTATTTGATTTATAATATTCAATTTTATTTTATTTATATCATATTTAAATGTGAATTAAAAAAATCAATCTAGCGATGGAAAAAAATTCTGGGAGTTAATGAGGGAGCGTAGTCCATCCTTAAAAGATTCTGTTTATTAAGGACAGACTGCGATTCATCGTTAGTAGCGACGACATCCGTCGTTAGTCCGTCATTACACCATCGCCAGTTTGCCGGCCCACGGTGGCAATGGAACAATCCGTCACTATATTAATGATGGATTGTTAATCCGTCGTTAGACAACTGTAACGACGAGAGATCCAGCGATGGATATAATCCGTCGTTAATCCGTTGCTAAGCTCTTCTAGCGATGGAAATTTATTGTTTAGAGATTGAATATTCCGTCGCTAAAGCCGTGTTTTTTTGTAGTGACGCGTTATTGACCCGCTCAATGTGTCGATTATCTAATGTGCACTTAGTGCACACAACACCTGCCCTAATTTTTATAGATGCATGCTACAAAAATTATAGTTACAACTTTGACATTACAAAATTTTATAAGCTTAGCACAGCAGTTTGCGGACTTATACCTAGTAAATTCATGTGAAAACACAGCTTCCGGGGATATTGGTTGAGGAATTTCTTTACCGCTAAAAAAAATATCTAAATACTACATTAACTTGTTTTTAAAATAAAATTTGACATCTTATAATCTTACAAATATTTTTTAAGATATATTAAACTGAAATTTCAGTTTCAATTTCGTTTCAACTTTTCAAAAATCTTGGTTGGGCGTTTGGAAAACCGAACATCATCACCGTTATCGAGATGTATATCTTTTCCACAAAAATTTATGAACACGATCTTCAAAATGAGGTTGATCATGTTAAAAATGTATTAAAAATTACGATAAATTATATGAGAAATAATTATTTGCACTTGATTTATACAAGGCCTCATGTAAATCACATACGTACCCCTCCTTGTATAAAAAAGAGTCCCTTTGAGGATGGTCTAGTAGTGAAGTGATGTTATGTTAAGGTTAAAGGTCTCAAGTTCGAATACCACCATCAACACCACTAGGTGTGAGCCTATCACACCTGACTTGTCAAGTGTTCAACACTACTAGATGTGAACATGTCACACTAGTCAAGTGTGGATGTCATCAACGGAATGCCATCAAAATTATAAAAAACATTAAATGATTGTAGCATTCTCATTTTAATCAGATTTATGCAAATAATATATGAAATTTAATATCTTTTTATAATCTTTGATTAAGATCTCGTATGGAAAATTTTGGGCGAAATATACAAAATATTCTTTTTTCATGCATATACAAGTTCTAAATATAATTAAATTATAAAAAAAAATTATCAATCTTAATTGAAATGTAATAAATCTTAATTGTGATTACTAAATAATAATTTGGATGTAATTATAAACCCCAAAAAACTTAAACCCTAAAAAATATACCTTAAAATGGAATTAACGATTCCTAAAATTAAAGTCAATTACTTTAATTAATTATTTTTATCCATAAGACTCGCGTAGTGCACGCGCCCACACTAATGCATGGGCTTGTGCATTGCACTTAATAATTTTTTAACAATAATAAATATTTATCATAGATGGAATTAGTGAACCTTTAAATTAAAATGATTAAATTTAATTTTTTAATCCAGCAAATTGTGCAGTACATTTGTCTAACACTAACATAGGGGCTCGTGCACTTCACTCGATAATTAAAATTTTAAATTAAATATAAACCCTTATTGTGATTAATAAATCATAATTAGGATTATTAAATCTTAAATAGAAAGAAATATCACTCTCATAAACTTAGCAACGAACTGATACTTTTTAAGTTCGAACCGGGTGATACTTTTTAGTGTTATAAATGATACTTTTCTGGGATGATTTTTTTTATGTGCCTGTGAGTTTACCTAGCCCGTATGAAACTTGTTTACACCCGATGCAATCAAGTGTTTGCCAAACTATATACTTAATACCCCAACTTATATTTAGTAATAATTTTACCCTCGAATATTTCATTTTTATAATAATTATACTTTTCGTAAGCTTTTTCACGCTGAAGAACACGTGTGTGAACAAAAAAACTTGCTCAATTTCCACATAAGATGTCAAACATTGCTCAAAATTATTGTTATTTTGTAAAAATTACAAGATTATCAGTACCCACGAAGAGATTTGGTGGTCAGATTTTATTGGATTTTTGATATCCACGTCATTTTGGTTTAAATTTTTTGTCCTTAGCTATGTGTTATCGGATTTGATAAATCAACCTTTAGAGCACCCACTATAGCTCCACTTTTTTTGGTACAAATAGATTTGTATGTACCATAAATTGGTACATACTATAGTGAAAGAAAGAGAATTTGGTACAAAGTTAAAAATTATAGCAGCTGCATGTACCATTTCTATAAAATTGGAGAAAAACTCATGGAGAAATGCGTGTGCATCACCACTGGTGGAGAGATGGAGTGTGATTTGCAATCACCACAAAAAGAGAGTGGCTCTTTCTGCACCCAGGGCCCCACCCCTTCCCCTTTTCTGATTTTTATTTCTTTTCATTCTCTCTCCTCAAATCTACTCCAACTCTTCTTTTTGTGTTTTTCTCATCAAATATGCTATACTTTTTTTTTTCGATTTTCATTTTACTTTAATTCATTTTTTCTCATTTATTTACTATCTTTAATTCATTTTATTTCATTTTCTATTTTCGGTAATTATTTTTAAAACATAACTTTTATGTGATGTATTAATAAGAGTTCTTATTGATATTATTGGTTTTTTATTTATTATAATTTTTATTTTTTTAATTTTTCTAAAATTGTAATTTATCTTTATGCATATTACTTTTTATTTATGTAATTTAATATAATATATTATAATTTAAATTAGTTTTTTTTTCTATTTAATTATCTTTTAAATTTGATTGTTTATTTTGATCAAAATTCTTGTACTCTTTGTAATGTGTGTGTTGTTTTATATTTCATTGTCGATTTTTATTTATTCTCTTATTATGCGATTTTTTATGTTATAGTTTAATACCTTAAATGTAGTAAAAAAAATCAAATGAACAATTTTATTTTTTCCAATATCACTAACATTTTTCCAAAAATCAATTGAATAGTTTTCCAAAAATCACTATTGTAAGGGTGTCTTCAATTACCCAGACGCCGACGGGGGTCTCGCTGCCCGGTCAGCGAGTCAGGGGTCTAGGGGGCGACGCGCCCCTGGTCCTGGGGTTCGGGGGGGAAGCTCCCCCGATGGGGGTTCGGGGGCAACGCCCCCGACTTTTACGGTGTACGTTAATTTATTTTAACATTTCAAATTTGATGCATGCATCTCAATTAGACATTTATCAACTTTGCAGACATATCAATTTCCAATGTGATTAGTCTGCAAGCATCTATCAATTTTTTCAACTGTATACATCAACTTTGCCAGTTGAATTGTCATAGTGGGTGATCATCTCAATTATTATAAAGTGAAATGTTAAGGAAAAATAAATCTATAAGTAGAATCATTTGCTTGTTGATTTATACACATCTAACGAAAATTATCTAGCTATCCTTTGTAGATTGTCATCTCTAAAATTTTCCAAATTTCAATATGGATCGAAATCTTATGAAGAATTTTTTCAATTCTTCCGATCCAGAAGAAAATTTCAACTTTCCACCACAAAATCCAAACCCTCCCCCACCAAATTCCAACATTCCCCAGCAAAATCTCAATTTTCGTCTCTCAAATTTTTATTTTAACCCAAACTCTCAAATGAATCCAATGGCTGCTTCTGGAGCTAATCCGTATATGATGTATCCACCAGCTGATTGTTATCAATATCCCTCTTATCCTCCTTTCATGCCATCTCCTCACGGATTTTCCTATGGAAGTCCACCTCAAATGCCTTCAAAATTAACGAGAATGGTTAGTAAAGATGGAGGGAGCACTCCGAGTTCTGGGCATGGTTCATCGCCACCAGGGATCGAGAGCATTAATCTCGAAGCAGATTTTGATGCTGAAGCTGAAGCTGAACAAAATATTACAACGCAAAGAAGGGTAAGATGGACCCCTAAAGAGAATGATATTCTTGCACGTTGTTGGGTGAGTACAAGCGAAGATTCAGTGGTCGGAACTGATCAGAGACTAGAACAATTCTAGAAAATGGTAGCAACGGAGTACAATAAAAATCGTCCTCCCAACACTCCGTTGAGACTTTGGGAAGCAATGAAAATGCATTTCTATACGGCACAAAGAAGTGTCAGTGCGTTTAATGCTGAATACATTTCTATGAAGCAAGGTTGGGGAAGTGGTCACAATGACCAGGTGTGATACCCCGACCCTTTTGCTAAATTATAAATTATAATTTTAGTAAATGATTTCGAATTAATATTGTTGAATATTAATCATGTGAGTATGTTTGTATGTTATGCCGTTATTTTATTGCAGGTTGTCTCACTCGAGCCGATACGTCATAGCACAGTGATGTTATACTGAGTATATAACACAATTTAAATTTTAATACTAAAGTGTCGAGTTATATGATAATGAATGAATGTTATTGCATTGAATTTTGTTTGCCAAAACCTTGAACACCCTAAAGGAAAATGGAGTGGTTTAAGTCCGGGAGTCGTCTAAAATAAGGGGGATGATTTTGGCATGTCGCGCGCCCGCGGGGAGGTGCGCGCCCGCGGGGCCGTGCGCATTCGCGGGAGACTGCGCGCCCGCGGGGCTGGCGAGAGACGCGCGCCCGCGGGGGCTGCGCGCTCGCGGGGAGCATGGGCCGAGAACATGGTCGCGCGGTCGCGGGAGTTGCGCGGTCGCGCGGGTCCGGGGTTGCGCGGTCGAGGGGGTTGCCGAAACAACTGCGATAAATTGCTTGTTTAATTTTTGTCGATGTGTAATTGATATATTTGGTGAAAGGTACCTAAGAAGACCGAATGCCGATGACTGTCAACGCTTGATCCACATGCATGAACGGAGACACGGCTTTCCTGGAATGCTAGGTAGCCTTGATTGTATGCACTGGGAATGGAAGAATTGTCCAGTCGCTTGGAAAGGTCAGTTTACCCGTGGTGATCATGGAAGTCTCCAACGCTTATGCTTGAAGCAGTTGCATCTGCAGATCTGTGGATATGGCATGCATTTTTTGGAGTTGCAGGTTCAAATAATGATGTAAATGTTCTTTACCAATCACCATTGTTCAACGAAGTGATAGCGGGAAAAGCACCGAAAATTAATTTTACAGTGAATGGTACACATTATACCAGAGGATACTATCTTACAGACGGGATCTATCCGGAGTGGGCAGCTTTTGTCAAAAGTTTTCATTCTTCGTATGACCCCAAGAAAATGTTGTTCAAGCAAATGCAAGAGTCTGCAAGGAAAGATGTCGAGCGGGCATTTGGTGTACTTCAAGCTCGGTGGGCAATGATTAGAGGTCCTGCTCGTTTTTGGTACCAAAGTAATTTGAAGGATATCATGTATACTTGTATTATTCTTCACAATATGATAATTGAAGATGAAGGAAGTGCATCAATTGAGTGGTCGGAGACAGAAGAATCCACTAATAACGAGACCAATCTTGCTACATTGGGAGCTCCATCTGATTTTGCTGCTCGAGTAAATATAGAGGCAGAGCTACGAGATAAGAAACAACATCACAAGCTTCGAGCCGACTTGATTGAGCATATTTGGGCAAAATACGGCAATAATAATATTAATAATTAATTTGTTTAAGAAGTTTTTATTTATTTCAATATTTTATTTTATGTAATCTTTGTGTTTTATTTCTCAATGTTGTTCTCATTGTTCTTGTATGAATAAAATTGTTGGTTTTTTTATTTGGTAAAAAAAGTGATTCATTTTAATTTAAAAAAAATAAATAAAAAATTTAATGATGACTTTGAATTAATACCTAAAATTAATATTTAAAATTAATTACTTAATTTTGTATAAAAGTAATATATATGTATATATATAAAAGTGAACGATGTATTGGTGGGACCCTTAAAATTATGTATGTACCATATGTGATATAGGATGTTTTGAAGGAGAATAGGTATTTAAAAAAGTAAGTACATAACTTTTGATATGGCGGAGTTATGTACCAAATATTTGGTACACTACTGTGGATGCTCTTACTTGCGGAAAAAGAAACGGTCTTGAAAAAAGAAAAAGAAACAAAATAAACGGGCCTGAAACTTGAAAGTGGGATATATGCCCATTGGCAGACATTTTAAATATCTCGGGCCTCACTTTTTTTGGGAAACAAAGACTGCGTTGTTAGGCGCGCCAATGATTGTTAATTGATTATTTAAGCCGCGAATCGCAGAAATCGCCTTCCCTACTAAACCATTCGTAATTTCAATCGAATTGAACGCGATTTCTTTAATATAATTATATTTTAAAGGAAATTTTCAATTTTGCCCTAATTGAGTTTTCATTTCCGTCGCCCTCAAATCTCGGACCACAGCTCCACAATTCACTCACCAGGCGCCGACAGCCGCCGCCGTGATCAAACCGCTCCACCTACGGCCGTCGCGGGAAACTCTGGCTAGAAGTAGCAAGCATGCCGAAAATGGTGAACAGTTCCCAATAGTTGATCGCACGGAGTCTACGGTTAGTAGTCCTCAAATAATATTTCAAAAGTCATCGCTTTTAACATATGAGTGAATTTATCGGTTGAAAATGGATTGTTGCGAGCATTATTCTAGAAATTGATATCTTAGATGATGAGATGAATGGAAGTTTTCCGCCATAATTCATTGTTATCAACTAGGGATAGTTGCGGAATGACAGACTAGTTGTTTTTATTCTCGCTTCTTTTTAGAGTTCGATATTTTTAGACCAAACCATTTTTTTTTGTTATTTATTAACCGAACAGATTACTGAATTTAAATTTATAGTGTCCTCTTGAATAGCTAAGTTATTTGGTTTATATTTTTATGTTTCTGATTCACGGGTTATTTGAGTGAAGATTCTAGTGTTAGTTTATGCTATTGGAAGTTGTAAATTTCTGAAATGGCTGTTATGTGTAGGATTTGCCCGATAGGACATGACCAATGCTTGCCATTTCACCGTTTTTAAGGCTTTGTAAGTTCGAATCACTTGAAACTTGCTACAAATTTACACTGGTTGGTTTAGTTACTACTTGATTTGACTATTGGGGAGGAGAGAAATAATGTTTGTTGTATTACGCTTGATGATGTACACAAGTTATCTGTTGAAATGCCTTAACCGGCTATGCATACAATGAGATTTATATTATTTGTCATTTTCCAATCTAAGTACACATAACTACTGATTTTGAAGATGAAGTGCTTCAAATCGTTCAAACTATGTTGATCCTGAACATGTCCTGTTTTACTGCATATCTACTTTTGACGTTTCATTCTATTGGAAAATTTCTATGGAGTGAATAAGCTACTTATAAAATATAATTGATTCCCTGTTTTCACTTGGGTATATTTTTTTTTTTTTTTTTTGAGAATTTTATTTGGGCATATGATGTACAATTCAGAAATAAATTATTTTGCATTTAATCATATCTTTTATTTTCCAGAAATTTTGCAAGAGCATCAGTGCGGCAATCACTAAGTTCTCGTGGCAGTATTGCATACTTGCGCAAGTGTTTGTTAAGACAAATTCACATGGAAGGTAACAAGAAAATTGATTCAAGGGGTGCATTAATTGTTTTGGAAGGTTTGGATCGTTGTGGAAAGACCTCTCAGTGCAGCAGATTGGTTTCTTACCTAGAAGAGTCAGGTCATGTGGTTGAATCATGGAGATTTCCTGACAGAAACACAGGTGTTGGAAAAATGATATCGTCTTATCTGGCCAACGATTCTCATTTGGACGATCGTGCAATCCATCTACTCTTCAGTGCAAATCGTTGGGAGAAGAGGTTAGCTTCTACTTGTTTTGCACGGTTGATCTTTTGGCTTTCACAGTACTCATTTATGAAAAAAATGTGTAGGAATTTGTTATGTTGAAATGCAAAACTAGTTATTTTCAAGAAAATGGAAACATAAAATATCAGGCTAACTGATGCTAGAATTTCAAAATATTTGGTCTTCGAATCCAGGAAGGAAGAGATATCTCTCAGAATTGGCTTTTGGGATTGTGTAAGTACTATATAAGAATACTGATTTCTATTGTGCAGAACTCCAACATATGTGATCCATCTAAAGACATATTTCCTATGAGGCTATACTTACTCTATGATTATGTGATCTTTAGATCACTGATGGAGTCTAAGCTGAGTAGTGGAACCACACTTATCGTTGATCGCTATTCTTTTTCTGGGGGTTGCTTTTTCATCTGCCAAAGGACTTGATGTGGAGTGGTGCATGGTGGTGTTCTGTATACTTATTTGCTTTGGCCAAAATCATTATGCATCGGAACTTATTACACTAAAAACGTCTTTTATTTTTGCAGGCTCCAGAGGTAGGATTGCTAGCTCCAGATCTAGTTGTATACCTTGACATATCACCAGGGGTAGACTTTTCAAACTTGGAACTACATGATATGCCATCAGATTAATTTGCATCATATATTTAAAGGTGGAGGTGTCTTATTTACCATTTTTTGAGCAGCTAGTGTAGTTGCTATCTTCGCGGAATATTTTAACTTTATAGAGCTCAGATGGCACATAATCTTTAGATGAGGTTGTAGGTTCTTTCTGATTTTTTTTTGCAACAGTTTTTGTTCTAATATGAAGCTCTGATTTTGCTGTTTTAGTAAGTATTCTATTCCATGTTGCACTGCTAGAGACTGAGCTGAGCTTGTTTGAAAATCTTAGAAAGCTGCTGAAAGAGGAGGTTATGGAGGAGAGAGGTATGAGAAGCTTGAGTTTCAGAAAAGAGTGGCTCAATCATACAATACACTATGTGATGCCACATGGAAGGTATTGTGCTTTGGCTCTTCTCTTCTTATTATAATCACATTGTTGGTCCTTTTTTTATGTATTTGATCTCTGATGGAATAAAATATAAGTTGGTAACTTCAAATAATTCGATGCTAATGGGTAGCGGGGCCTTTGTGATAAGGTTAAACATGCACTTTGGAAAGTAGTAACTTTGCATCTCTAGCAGGGGTAATTTTGAAATAAGAAACTATGTCTACCATGTTTAAATGATTTAATCATAACACTAATGTGCACTTTATGTGGGACATTCTGAAATACCAGCTTTCACATTAACTATTGTTTTTCATGGGCAATGCCTGTCGTAGAGGGTAAACATTAAACCAAAATTTAAAATTTGATCTGGCATAGGCTCCGTAGATTCAGTGTGTGTGGCTTTTGCTTGTGAATAATGAACGCGCATGAAAATGTTGCGACTCTACTACAATAATTTTGGCATAATAATGTCTCCATTGTAGATAATCGATGCTACCCTTCCAATCGAAGATATCGAGAAACAACTGAGGCAGATTGCTATGGAATGTGTGCAGACATGCGAAAAAGGGAAGCCGTTTTCAGAACTGTGGCTGAATTAGCTGTTTATACTGTTGGTGGAGTCAACTTATAGATCAAATTACTTTCGATAATGGCTTGAATGGATATTACTCGACATTACACTATGTCCTAACTTTTTATTAAATTAAATGTATCCCAAAAGATAATTTTGAGTATAAGCGGTGATGGTTCTCATACAAACATATCTATATACATGCTTGTGTGAATATATTAATGACGCAATTCTTTTCCTGCGCTACCACTAAAATCTAAATATTTCACATGCCTCTTATCCCTGTTTGGTTCACAGAAAAATAAAGTTGCCTGAGAATATAATTTCTAAGATTGTGATTCTATAAAAACAACTTTTCTCCAATACTATCTAAAAAGTAATAAATAAATATATCTCCCTAATACACTCGGGTGTGAGTAAAAAAAATAATAATAATAAATAAATATTGATATGGAGGGATTATCACAACTAGTTAAATTCCTAAATAAATTTCACTACAAGAAAAAAGCGTTTTCTAGTTGGCCCCCAAATCTCGTTAGAATTGGGTCATTCCAGTGGACCTGGTTCGTTAGAAAATATGTTGGTGGAATCTAGTTTTTTCAGTGAACATTCCAACGGGACAAGATCGCTAGAATCAACGAAAATAAAAGAAAATAAAAAATACCTCAAAAATTAAAAACAATTATATTAGTTTTTTTATGGAACTCGCTCCACTGCTGCTGCAATAGCACTAATATAATTCCTTGTGCCTCGCGAAACTTGAAATCTCATGCCAGATGACATGTTCATTAATTTTACAATATATATATATAGGGGTGGGGTTATATAAAAATAATCCCTTATGTGAGTGTAGACGGATAAATTTTAATGGCTAAATTAAATTATGCCATATAAATAATTAAATATCAAATTATATCATTTATTTATATTTTAGGAATTTAATTAAATTAATTCCTAAATGAAATAAATAGATATTGATATTTAATATTTGGAGATAAATATTTAAACATCAAAGTTTATCATTTATTTATATTTTGGGGATTTACATGAATTAATTCCTAAATTAAAAAAATAAATGTTGATATTTAAATATATGGATAATCTCGACCAATCAGGAGTCGACACGTGTCAAATCTGTGCAGAAATCAAGGATTTGATAGAGATAAATCCAAAATATTGAGGAACCAATCAAATCGCGCCACGTCAGCCCTATTTTTCTCTCCCTGCAACTATAAATAGGGGCCTCCATATCAGTTCAAAAAGACACCAGAATTCATTTGAAGAGTTCAAAAATTTGAAGAAGAAGTTCCACAAGTGAAGTTCTCTCAGATATTCAAGGCGTTCTTGCGGCATTCAAAGGCGTTCTTCACCAAAGCCATCCCGAAGACGGCGTTTGATCCACAAGCGAGACGGTTTAAAACGTTCTGCCCCAAATTCAAGCGGTATTCAACGGCGTTCTTCACCAAAATCATCTCGAAGACGGCGTTTGATCCACCAGCAAGACAGTAAAGCGTTCTACACCTAATTCAACCCAAAAGATCGGCGTTTGATACGGAAACAAGGCATCGACCCTCCGAATTAACGTTGTCAAAAATCAAAAACCAAGTCAAAGAAGATCGAGGAAATAAATCTTCCCCAAAAACTTCGAAGATTGTTTAAAGATCGTTCATAGGGTGATTAATCAGAGGAGAAATAGAGATTGGATCCGAAAATACAAACTTGATCCGAAAATATTTCATTTGTACACTGTTTTGTGTTTTATTAAATTAAATACAAAAATTTGTGTTACAAATTTTGGCACGCCCAGTGGGACTATCTCTACCTCTCATCTTTTTACTCTACCAAATTCGTGAATGATGTCTGCTCAAAGTAGTGCAATGAAAACAAAATCTTCAACTGCACCTACTTCAAAAACCTCAACTACTGAAAAGAGTGCGATGAAAACAAAAATTTCATCCACGGCTGTTCCAGATAGCTCTTTAAAGAGTGTCGGTGTCATTACACGGAAAATGGCTAAACAAGCAAGAGAGACTGCTCAGTCAATTAATCCTGCAGAAAAGGAACTACAGCTTGTTGACAAGAATAAGAAAAGTGATGAAGCAGAGACTGGTGCTGCACCATCGAACACTCATTCATCTGCAAGTTACCCACTTGAGGAGTCTGTCATGATGGCAGATGGATCGACTACTGATGAACAAATTGCAAATTTGACAAAGATGATGGAGCAAATGTGTGCCCATATAAGAAGGCAAGACGACCAAATTGCGAGGCTCTTGAAAGGGAAAGAAGTCATAAGTCAAGAGAATCATGAAGAAAATGGTGAAAATAGTGGCGACGAAATACCTGAGAAGCCGGAAATGAATGATGATGCAAAATCATCTGCTAAAGAGTTGAATGTTTCAATTGATGGTTCTATTCCAATCAACCAACTCAAGGAGTTCATTGAAGGAACCATAAAAGATAGGTTCGGTGAAAGTTCTAAGTCAATGGCGGTCTATTCTAAGCCTTACACTCGAATGATCAATAGCTTGAAGATGCCTGTAGGTTATCAACCCCCAAAGTTTCAACAGTTCGATGGAAAGGGCAATCCAAGACAGCATGTAGCCCATTTTGTTGAAACATGCAATAATGCCGGAACCTATGGAGATTATTTGGTCAAACAGTTTGTTCGCTCGCTGAAAGGAAATGCATTCGACTGGTATACAGACTTGGAGCCTAACTCAATTGACAATTGGGAGCAGCTCGAGCATGAGTTTCTCAATCGCTTTTACAGTACCAGAAGAACAGTCAGTATGGTGGAACTCACAAGTTCTCGCCAATGGAAAGAAGAGCCCGTGATTGATTATATCAATCGGTGGAGAAATCTTTGTCTCAACTGCAAAGATCGTTTGTCTGAAGCATCTGCCATAGAAATGTGTATTCAAGGAATGCATTGGGGCCTCCAATACATCCTGCGAGGAATTCAACCAAGAACTTTTGAAGAACTAGCTACCAGAGCTCATGACATGGAGCTAAGTATGGCAGCAAGCGGAATTGATGGACCACCAATGCAAGAACCTCGTAAGTTCAAAGAAAGGCAAGATTTCAAGAGGAGTGCCAAGTCCTTCGACAAAGCACCAAAGAAAGAGTCTATGGCAACAAAAGCGACATCCGTCAAGTTCATCAGAAAGGATGCTGACAAAGATACAAAGCAGAATGATCAACAAGAAAAGAAGATGACTCTGAAAGAGATGCAACAAAAACAATATCCATTCCTGGATTCAGATGTCTCGGGGATTTTTGATGACTTACTCAAAGAAGGACTCATTGAATTGCCAGAAATGAAGCGTCCCAACGAAGCAGGGAGAACTGATGACCCAAAGTACTGCAAATATCATCGATTGGTTGGACATGCCATTCATGACTACTTCATATTCAAAGATAAGATCATGCAACTAGCTCGTCAAGAGAAAATATCACTTGAAGAAGATGATGCCACTGCAAATATTATCATCACTGAGTCTAGTAATGTTGTGAATGATGAAGAAGATGATAAGCAAGAGACTCATGTGGCTGATAATGACTGCATATCTGCAATAACATTCACCGATGAAGATCTTATTGATGGAGGATCTGCAGTAAATATCTTGCCTTTGAGAACATTGAAAGAATTGGAAATTTCTACGGAGGATCTTTCAGGTAGCCGGTTGATGATTCAAGGATTCAACCATGAAGGACAAAGAGCTCTTGGTGCCATAAGGTTGGATTTACTAATGGATGATATGCAATCAACCGCAATGTTCCATGTGATTGATGCCAAAACTTCATATAACATGCTCCTTGGACGACCATGGCTACATGAGAATGGAGTTATCCCCTCAACATGGCATCAATGCTTCAAGTATTGTCGAGATGGAGTTGTAAAGACAGTAGTTGGTGACCACAAGCCTTTTACGGAAGCTGAATCATACTTTGCTGACTCAAAATACTATTTATCTAACACAAAGGCAACAAATGGGGCAGAAGTTCATCAGAAAAAACTTGGAAGTGGCCAAAAGATTAAGAAAGAAGCATCTGGAACAGAATCGCTGGAAAGACTTACCATGCCTCTCACCAAAATTGATGCAAAGATGCCTATCCCACCACCACTCAAAGGATTCGTTCGACCAACACAAGGCGGTGCTATTGAACATGGAGAAAGTATTAATGGTGATGCCACTCAGCATTTCGGCCCAAAAGCATTTAAACTTCTTGTTAAAGCTGGATATAGTCCGCAAGAAAGCCCTGTGATGAAGTCCCATCCAAAAGTTGTAGATCAACAGAACTATGGACTTAATGCCACACAAAGAATGTTGAAGAAGAACGGCCATGATGTTCCAAGCACTAAGGCAGGTTTGGGATTCGTTCCACAAAATCCCGTTCGCATCACCATCAAAAGGGCTACAACACACCATGTCTTTGAAGGAGAATTTTCGTCAACAGAAGATGCAGTTGGCAAATACGAAAAGAAAACTCCAAGAACATCTGTTTTCAAGAGACTTGGTAAGTCTCCGAGGGTGTCTGTCTTTAAGAGGCTTGGTAGAAAATGTGGCGGCAAGATCACAAAAGTTAAAAGATCAGATGGATTTTATAAGCCTCGAGTAACTCAAAAGGTGAGGAGTTTGATCCCTTCCCGTATGAAGAGATGCACTATATTAACTGTGTCATGTGGAAGAGAACTGAAAGCCAAGATGAAGACTGTCATCTTTACACAACACATTGAAGAGGAAGATGACAGAGAAAGTGTAGCTTCATCTTACTATGCTGCCAGTAGTGTTCAGAACGCGGTCCCTCGTGATGTTCAAAACCAGTTGCATCGAGACATATCCCGCCTGGTTAAAAGGGGTGTGATCAAGATAAATAATGTGGCACACATAATTTAGGTGAGACGAAGGGACGGAACAATGAGAAAATGCATAGAGTTCAAAAGTCCCGAAGAAATGAATGAAGAGATTACCTCATCACATCACATTACCTCAAGTGAAGAAGTGACTGTCGAAGAGGAAGATGCAGAGATAGCCCCTCCTCAGTTCGAAGAAGGTGTCAAGTCCACTATCGACAAATTGAAAGAAATCAATTTGGGCGATGAAAATGACCCAAGGCCCACCTACATAAGTGCACTTTTGACTGCTGATGAAGAACGCTCATATATTGAACTGCTAAAAGAGTTCAAAGATGTATTCGCTTGGTCATACAAAGAGATGCCTGGATTAAATCCAAAGATAGCTGTACATCATCTAGCAGTGAAGAAGGAGATACGGCCTGTCAAGCAAGCCCAACGGCGGTTTCGTCCAGACTTGATCCCACTCATTGAAACTGAAGTAAACAAACTCATTGAAGTTGGATTCATCAGAGAAGTTAAATATCCGACTTGGATATCCAACATCGTCCCTGTGAGAAAGAAAAATGGGCAAATTCGAGTTTGTGTTGATTTCAAAGATTTAAATGAAGCATGCCCAAAAGACGACTTTCCATTGCCGATCGCCGAACTGATGATCGATGCTACCACTGGACATGAAGCACTGTCTTTCATGGATGGATCTTCTGGTTATAACCAAATTCATATGTCTCCAGAAGATGAAGAGCTCACAGCATTTCGTACCCCTAAAGGGATATACTGCTACACAGTCATGCCATTTGGATTGAAGAATGTTGGTGCTACTTATCAAAGGGCTATGCAGAAGATATTCGATGATATACTCCACAAAAACATTGAATGTTATGTAGATGATGTGGTGGTAAAGTCAAGACGACGAAGTGATCATTTGGGAGACTTAAAGATGATCTTTGAGCGACTCAGAAAGTATCAACTAAAGATGAATCCCCTAAAATGCGCATTTGGTGTAAAGTCTGGAAAATTCCTTGGTTTCATTGTACGTCACCAAGAAATAGAAATTGAACAAGCTAAGATTGACGCAATAATGAAGATGTCCGAGCCTCGTAACCTTCATGAGTTAAAGAGTCTACAAGGAAAGTTGGCATATCTCCGAAGGTTTATCTCAAATCTAGCCGGTCGGTGTCAACCATTCAGCCGGATCATGAAAAAGGGTGTGCCATTCAAATGGGATGAGTCGTGCAGTAATGCTTTTAAAAGCATTAAAGACTATCTTATAAAATCTCCTGTGTTGGTGGCACCAGTGACAGGTCGCCCGCTGATTTTATACGTCGCTGCTCAAGAGAGATCCATGGGGGCATTACTAGCCCAAGAAAATGAGAACGGCAAAGAGAGTGCTCTATACTATCTCAGTAGAATGATGACGCCAAATGAATTGAAGTACTCTCCAATTGAGAAGTTATGTTTAGCTTTGATATTCTCTATCCAGAAATTAAAACATTACTTCCAAGCTCATACTGTCCGCCTTATCTCTAAAGCAAATCCCTTGAAGTATGTAATGTCGAGACCCGTTCTGTCAGATAGGCTTGCACGGTGGTATCTTCAACTGCAACAGTTTGAGATCACATACGTTCCTCAAAAGGCTGTGAAGGGACAAGTTCTGGCGGATTTTCTAGCTGATCATCCAATCCCCGCCGAGTGGGAACTCACTGACGATCTCCCAGATGAAGATGCACTTGCAGTTGAAATCTCTCCCCCTTGGCTTATGTATTTTGATGGTGCATCCCATAAAGAAGGAGCTAGTGCCGGAGTTGTGTTCGTAACACCTGATGGAGAAATACTGTCTTATTCCTTCACCTTGACAAAGAATTGCTCTAATAATGTAGCTGAGTATCAAGCGCTCATCCTCGGATTGGAAATGGCAGTAGATACGAAAAGGTTCCACATAAAAGTGTATGGAGATTCTAAGTTGGTGATCAATCAAATCAACGGAGAATATGAAGTAAAGAAGCCCGAGTTACTACCATACGTCAAGTATGCCCAACGAATGATTGGATGGCTTGGGAATGTGGAAATTGAACATGTGCCAAGAAAAGAAAATAGACAAGCAGACGCATTGGCTAAGCTTGCATCTACGATAGCCATGCCTGACAGTAAGATTCACATACCCATTTGTAAGAGTTGGGTTATACCACCTATCTTCGAAGACGAAGATTGTGAAGAAGATGAGAATGATGTCGTGGAAGTGTTTGAAATTGAACAAGAAGACTGGAGACAAGTGTTTGTTGATTACTTGAAGTATGAAAGGTTACCAGATGATCCACGTCGAAGAATTGATGTTCGCCGTCGTGCTGCTCGCTTCATATACTTCAAAGGCACACTGTATAGACGATCTTTTGATGGTATCTTTTTGAGATGTTTAAGTGATGAAAAAGCTGCAAAAGCAATGGAAGAAGCACATTCCGGTGTTTGTGGTGCTCACCAATCCGGCCCAAAACTGCACTTTCGAATTAAGAGAATGGGCTACTACTGGCCGACCATGGTGAAAGATTGCTTGGATTATGCACAGAGATGTCAACCTTGTCAATTCCATGCAAACCTTATCCATCAACCACCCGAGCCATTACATCCAACAGTTGCTTCTTGGCCTTTTGATGCTTGGGGCATGGACGTTGTGGGGCCAATGACAAAATCATCTGCAGGGCACTTATACATCTTGGCTGCAACAGATTATTTCTCAAAGTGGGCTGAAGCGGTACCTTTGAAAGAAGTGAAGAAGGAGAATGTGGCCGACTTCATCAAGTCCAATATTATCTATCGCTACGGGGTCCCTCGATACATCATCACTGATAATGGGAAGCCCTTTAGTAATACTTTGATAGATAAACTCTGCGAGAAATTCAATTTCAAGCAAAGAAAATCCTCCATGTATAATGCAGCTGCAAATGGACTAGCTGAAGCTTTTAACAAGACGTTGTGCAACTTGTTAAAGAAGGTAGTTGCAAAATCAAAACGTGATTGGCATGAGCGAATTGGTGAAGCATTATGGGCGTACAGAACAACTCACAGGACGCCTACACAAGCAACTCCCTATTCATTAGTATATGGAGTGGAAGCTGTCATCCCGCTTGAGCAACAAATTCCATCTCTCAGAATTGCTATCCAAGAAGGATTAACTGAAGAAGAAAATGCACACTTACGTCTTCAAGAGTTGGAATCTTTGGATGAAAAGCGATTGGAGGCACAACAAAGGTTGGAATGCTATCAAGCTCGGCTCTTAAAAGCTTTCAATAAAAAAGTACGATCACGTTCTTTCCAAGTTGGAGATCTGGTCCTTGCTGTGAGAAGACCAATTATCACCACTCATCGTGTCGGAAATAAATTTGTGTCAAGATGGGATGGTCCATATGTTGTTAAAGAAGTCTACACAAATGGTGCCTACAAATTGATCTCTGAAGATAACGTAAGAATTGGCCCGATAAATGGGAAGTTCTTGAAGCGTTATTATCCTTGAAAGAAGAAGATATGAAGGGAACTCCTGGCCCGCATGAGTATAAACTGCGTACGGTAACCACCAAAGAATGTACACGTGGCTAAACTGCTAGCGTTCCCACCAAAAGTTAAATTTATGTGGTTAAACTATTATTTATCCCACCAAAAGTTAAATTTATGTGGTTAAACTATTATTTATCCCACCAAATGTGTTCTATGTGGTTAAAATATAAAACACCCACTTTGTCTATAGTGGTTAAAGAATATTCACTCCTGGCCCGCATGAGTATAAACTGTGTACGGCACCCCCCCTCAAATCAAAATACAAATTGATCGTTTGAACTACGTATTGACTTGATCCCTTTCAAAAGGGTACGTAGGCAGCTTAGATAATTTCTAAGTTCAGTCATGATTTGTGTTTGCCATTTCAGTTGGAAGATCATAAATTCTTAAAAGCAGAAAAGAATCAATGCAGTGATTTAAATGAATTGCATAACAGTGTCATTCAAAAAAAAAAAGGATGAAAGTGCGACAAAAATGCACGAAACTAGACAAGAACTAAGCAAAAGGGTTCTGGTCTTCTAAAGCCGCTCTGGCAGACTCCAAAAGAGATCTCAAATTATCCACATTTTTAGCCGCTTCCACTCCAAAGTTGTTTTTCTGCTCAGCAAGCTCACCCTCAAGTTCTTTAATCTTGTTCCGGAGAGCCTTTTGCGAAGCCTGACGCTCTTTTAAAGAATTGGATAGGTGCTCTTTCTGTTTCTCCAACTCGATCAATTCATCTTTCAAGGATTTAATTTGATTGGCATCATCCTTCTTTTTGGCCTTGGCGTCACGAATACTTTGCTTGACTTCTTTCAAACATTGTGAAGAGACCTTTGCGGATTCAAAGGATGCCGATCTTGCCTCATCATAAGCAGCAGCTTGGGAGAAAAGAGTAGTTAAGCTATTCTTCAAATAAGACAAGTCAAAATCAGAGGAAAGATTTTGTATACTTGAAACCCCACTAAGAACATCTTCTTTAATGGATGATATGAACTCAGCCGGAGTCTTCAGTATCTTTCTTTTAAGATCACCCCAGAAACCTGTGAGAAATATCTTACGATGGGAATCATAAAGAGCCTGACCATTAAACTCAGAAACATCGCCAAGATGAGGTGTCGGTCTGATCTTAGTCGGCTTATCTGGAAATGGTCTACGCTTAGCTGAATCCTGATTGTCTTCCAAATCATGACCTCCAACACACTCTTTGGTCACCTGAAAAAAGGATGGGTAAAAATCAAGGCAATATGGAATGCTAAAATATACCAAATGATAAAGAAGAAAGAAAACCTCATCTCCAGCTACAGTAGCAGGACCGCTCTCAGCATGTTGTTCAATAGGTTGTTCATGCCTTTTCTGTCTCTTCCAATGACGCTCGGCATTGCTGCTGACAGAGTCATCACCAGTGTTCAAATGTGTTTTTCTCTTTTCAGAAAGAGAATCAACCTTGTCAGCTTGTGTTTGGCCTTCAACAACATCCGTTTGGGACTGAATCATAACAACCTCCATTTGGGGACGAATCAGGGTAGTGACATCCTCTTGGGAAGAGTTTTTGTATACTAAATCCCACCAATCTTTATAATCCTTGGATGAAAGATTCTTTGCACTTAAAGTTCGACTTGGAAAACAAGCACGTGATGTAGAATCATCTAACAAGCAAAGTCGCCAGTATTTAAGACCCACGTCTAAGGAAGCATCTCGAATATCTGGATCAAGAACTCCAGGTAAAACCTGGTAATACCCAAATTGGCGGCTGAATCGATGCGGGCTGTAAGGTTCAATGATAAAACTATCACCAAGCCTCTTCGTCATATAATTAGAGTGGATAGCCATAAAGAAGCACTGATGGGATTCTGGCGCTTTATCGTCATCAGTATACCAGATATTTTGAGCCTTAGTCTCGGGAAGCATCATACAATTCCAAGAAATCTGATCCCAATTTCGGAGTCGAGCACGAGCCTGAGCAGGATCATAATATATCGCCCCTCCCTCGCCTGAATAGTTGATCATTCTGGGAGTTTGCACTTGTAGGCTAAGAGGAAAATGAGTTTTGAAGTAATGTCCCAACCAGCTATAAACAAAGTGGATCGGGAATGCTTCCTGGACACAAATAGGCTCTGGAGAAGATGAAAGGTCGTTTAAACCTCTATAAATACTCGCCAAAACTGGTACAGTAAGGGCTATTTCTTTTCAAAACGCCATCATGCTCGCCATTTTAAATGTCTCTGGATGAATTGAACGAACATCACCTTCTGGAAGAACAAAGTTGCATAGCCAACAAGCAAGATAAGCAGCTAGATACGTTTGGTGCATATGCTTGTCCTTCACCTCAAGTTTCTCAAATGAGACCTTTTCCGCAGCAGTCCACGGCTGATGAACTTCGATCTTGCCAGTGGGATTATGAGTTGACTTAGAACGCGCCGTCTTCTTTTCTTTACGTGGAGGAGGCCTTTGATACTTTTTCTTGTTCTTCGACCAAAATTTTATCCATTCCTCAATAGAAACTGAAGAAGACTGGCCCCGAAGAAGGTGATAAGCATGGAAAAGATGTTTGCAGCTAGCAGGAACATATAGTTTGTTATCTTGGTCAGCACCAGTAAGTTCCTTCATAGAAGGTATCACTTCATCATAAAGTCCTCCATTCATCGGGAGTCCGGATAGCACATGCACATCCCATAAGGAGATGGACATCTCGCCTACTGAGGTTAACAAAGTGTTTGTTTTTGGACACCAAGCTTCAGAAAATGCTTTGACAATCTCGGTGTTTCGATCGTACGTAAAAAGAGAGGCAAAGACAGCATCATAAATCCCAGCCTTCTGAAGATCATCGGCACATCGACTAAGGATATCTTCACTCCATTCCCAGTATCCACTGAAATAGCGGCATTCTCCAACAAATTCTACGTCATTCCCCCACTTGATATTCTCAGTAGCAAGACGATATCTCAGAGTCGGCAATATGTTGGTGTCATTTATCAAACGATGGTGAGTAGATTGCAAAGTCCACACTGTAGGTGTCTTGGACACTTCAATCTGGCGTGACCACCCCTTCTGATGAACAGGATTGGTAAGCTTAGGCCAAGCGTTTACGAACTTGCCGGTAAGAGGTTCATGAACCCTTCGAAGTGTCCCATCCTGAGTCCGCTGATCTTCATGATCCAAAATCACCAAATGTCTTCTTCCGGAGAAAGTGATATCTTTGAAGAAAACCATGTTGGAACTGCAATAAAAAAAGAAAAGGGACATGAAACAAATATACACATATACATAGAGATAAAAGGAGTCAACATGAAAACAAGCTTCTTTCAAAACACATGCATCCATAACACCAAGAAAATTATATCTCTTGGTTTGCAGTCCCCTGGTCAAAGTTGAAGTCTTGTCAAAATCTAAGATGGATTGTTCTCTAGAGAAATCACCTTTTGATCGAAATCAAAAATGGATCATTCTCTTAGAAGACGCACCTCTTGATTTATAGCAGCTTGATCAGAATTGAAGTTTGGTCAAAATCAAAGATGGATTGTTCTCTAGAAAAATCACCTTTCGATCGAAATCAAAATGGATCATTTTCTAGAGAACTCACCTCTTGATTTGAAGCTTTTTGAGTAAAGTCGATGTCTTGATCGGAATCACAAATGGATCATTTTCTAGAGAAATCACCTTTCGATCGAAATCAAAATGGATCATTTTCTAGAGAACTCACCTCTTGATTTGAAGCTTTTTGAGTAAAGTCGATGTCTTGATCGGAATCACAGATGGATCATTTTCTAGAGAAATCACCTTTTGATCAAAATCAAAATGGATCATTCTCTAGAGAACTCACCTCTTGATTTAAAACCTCTTGACTGAAGTTTGAATCTGCGGATTGGGGTCTAGAAGAATCTTACAAATTCTTGCCAAAAAATGAGACGTACAGATATGTGTTACGCATGCAAGGATAGGTCTTGAAGCTATAAAAAAAAAGGCCGAATCATATAGCAGGGATGCTGGAAAAAAAAGGCGGATTCTATAGCTCGACTGTTGGATGAAATTGGATTATAAGTTTTCTTATGTTAGTAAACAAGCAAAACAGATAGTGGGGCGATAAAGTTAAATATTCGCACTCAATAAGTAATATGCCACATATTCTAAAAATAAAGGAAATACCATATGATGGCTAAATGATCATCATAAGCATGATAAAATAAATCCAAACTCTTGAATTTAGACACACATGCAAAAGTGTCAGAAGCATGCTACGGGATCAATTATACGGATTTATTTTCAGCAAGTTGAAGAAGATGGCATAAAAGTATCAAATACATGGATAAACAGATGTTTACGCGCATAATCTCCTAGCAAGTCGCCGATGCATGCCATGTGTAACTGGATAATTAAAAAAAACTGTGGTACCTGTCGTTCAAAATTTGGAGTCGGCGCAGGAAGAATATATATGAAACTGATCTGTGTATTTTCCGAGAGCTGCTTACGGTTGGAGTGCAGCAAATTATTAATGGAGCCAGCTATATATAGGATTTTGTGAAGTGTTTTAGTGGCAAAGGGAGCTGCTCAAATCCTTTCCGCATGAAGATACAAAGCTATTGGATAGGGATGATATTTTTATTAGCTAATCGGTTGCCAAAGGAAAGTTATCCATAGTCGACTAAAATTACTTTTGTCCCTGCTTGGTGTGCAATTAAGAAGAATCCTAATTCCCATAGGAACTCTTCAATCAGTAAATGAAGCAAATTCAAATATTGGGAAATCAAATTATGATTATCTCAAAAAGATTTGATCATTACTTGAAACCAATGTCGGCAGAGTTCTTGTGTCACTAGAATTTTATATGTTTGGAATTATTCTGAAAGCATTGCGGATGTGGGAAGATGATTTCAAAATTTTGCACCATGGTTGGCTTTAAATTGGGATGGAAAATAAGTGAATTAGATAGCCATGGGCTTACTTGGAAAATCAAAATCGTTGGAAAATGGCCCATTTAATTATTCTTTCGGCCATAGTGGCCAAATTGATTAATTGATGATTTAGAGGCCCAATGACTATTATGCTCTCGTGAAAATCAAATGCCAAGCTGATTTGAGGTCACAAATAAATTCCTCAAAATATTGCTAAAGGATAAATGCTAATTCAAGAACTCATGGACACGAGTATAAAATGTTTATAGATTCAAGTTCCAAAATGAAGACTCCTTGATACGAGTTAAAACTATCTAGCAAATTTTTTTTTTAAAAAAAATGAAGGCTCCTTGATACGAGTTAAAACTATCTAATAAATCTCAAATCTTGAGACTAATTCATTTCCAAGATACATTGTCCATGAACAAGTCTCAAGGGGGCATTTGTAGACGGATAAATTTTAATGGCTAAATTAAATTATGCCATATAAATAATTAAATATCAAATTATATCATTTATTTATATTTTAGGAATTTAATTAAATTAATTCCTAAATGAAATAAATAGATATTGATATTTAATATTTGGAGATAAATATTTAAACATCAAAGTTTATCATTTATTTATATTTTGGGGATTTACATGAATTAATTCCTAAATTAAAAAAATAAATGTTGATATTTAAATATATGGATAATCTCGACCAATCAGGAGTCGACACGTGTCAAATCTGTGCAGAAATCAAGGATTTGATAGAGATAAATCCAAAATATTGAGGAACCAATCAAATCGCGCCACGTCAGCCCTATTTTTCTCTCTGCAACTATAAATAGGGGCCTCCATATCAGTTCAAAAAGACACCAGAATTCATTTGAAGAGTTCAAGAATTTGAAGAAGAAGTTCCACAAGTGAAGTTCTCTCAGATATTCAAGGCGTTCTTGCGGCATTCAAAGGCGTTCTTCACCAAAGCCATTCCGAAGACGGCGTTTGATCCACAAGCGAGACGGTTTAAAACGTTCTGCCCCAAATTCAAGCGGTATTCAACGGCGTTCTTCACCAAAATCATCTCGAAGACGGCATTTGATCCACCAGCAAGACAGTAAAGCGTTCTACACCTAATTCAACCCAAAAGATCGGCGTTTGATCCGGAAACAAGGCATCGACCCTCCGAATTAACGTTGTCAAAAATCAAAAACCAAGTCAAAGAAGATCGAGGAAATAAATCTTCCCCAAAAACTTCGAAGATTGTTTAAAGATCGTTCATAGAGTGATTAATCAGAGGAGAAATAGAGATTGGATCCGAAAATACAAACTTGATCCGAAAATATTTCATTTGTACACTGTTTTGTGTTTTATTAAATTAAATACAAAAATTTGTGTTACAGTGAGAAATGAGAACACATCTCACACCATACATCCATCAAAAATCAAAGGTCCAGATTTGATGAAAAAGGCGGTGGCAATTTTGTAATATCTGAAAAGTTTTTCACGCGGGGGTATTACTGTAATTTGGTAATTCTTATAAAAATTGCGGAGGATTCGATAACAGATCGTTATGCTAACGAAGTATTATCATAATGCTAACGAAGCATTATAGTTATGCTAATTAAAGTTTTCAAATATTGTTGGCGAAAAAAATATTCTAAAAAATATTTATAAACCTAATTCGATTTAATAAACCCTAATTAAATGGAAAAAATCATAATTGGATGAAATAAACCTAATTAGATGAAATAAATATTGATTGGATGTGGTAAACCCTAAATGAGTTGAAAGAAATCATAATAATAATAATATATTTGTACTACGTTAGCATTATAGTTTTGGTTCGTCAGCATTGCGAATACACTATGTTAGCATATGTCAATACTCTATCAACATACGTTATAAATTATAATTGGATAGGATAAACCATAATAATCAATTAAGAACTCTAAACAAAAAATTAAATTTCAAAAGAATAATGATAATTAGATGGAATAAACCATAATCAAGATTAAATAAACCATAAATGAGATTTAATAAACCCTAATAAATTTATACTATGTTAGTATTATGATAATTCTTTGTTAGCACATCGAATATATTATGTTAGCATATGACAAATGCTTCATTAGCATACGTTCATATGTTATCATAATGCTGACGAAGAATTATTATATGCTAACGAAAGCATTTACAACCTGGGCACGCGTAAAAAAATTTCTTTTTTATTTTTTGTTCATATTTTTTCATCCAAACATAGCCTTTCGACATCTTAAATGAAAGTGCATGAAGAGAGCTTTAATTTCATATATTTTTTGTGTGCATTGGATTAAAAACGAGGAAGTTATGGTCGATTAAAGTTTTTAAGATTTTTTTTTAATTGCTGACATCATCAATTTTAATGGATTTGGATGAAAATAGCCCTCCTTCCTTATTTTTTGCCTTATTATTTATGAAATTGCCACCTTAAATCTCAACCATTGGATCATTAAATTGGATGGTGTAAGATGTGTTCTCATTTCTCACACCAACAAGGTGTTCTCATATGAACCATATCATATATATATATATATATATATATATATATATATATATATATAGGGGTTGGATCAAAAATACACATTTTTCTGATGTAGGAACTAGGAACCCATCTTATACCGTCCACCTAGATGATCTAATGGCTGAGATTAAATGTCCAAGTCAAGGCAAAAAAGAAGGAGGCGGGGGTATAGTTGTCCAATCTCAATAAAAAGCTGATGTCATCACTTTTAAAAAAAAATCTTAAAAACTTTGAACGACCATAACTCACTCATTTCAAATCGGATCAACGGAAATAATATACCAAATTAAAGATCTTTTCATGCTCTTTAATTCAAGATCAGTCATGGATATGTTTATTCAAATAAATATAGACGAAAAATATAAAATATAAATTTTTACTCGTGTCCAGCGCGAAAATGCTTTCGTTAGCTTTTAAATAATGGTTCATCAGCATTATGATAAGTTTATTACGTATGCTGACGAATCATTTGTTATATGCTAACATATTGCATTTATTGTGCTAATGAATGATCATCATAATGTTAACGTGCTACACATATTTATATTATTATTATGATTTATTACATTTCAATTATGACTTATAATTATTTTTTATGATTTAATTTTTATGTTTTAGTTACTAATTGAATATTATATATTATTTATTTCATCAAATTAGAATATATTAGTCAGAGTTTTCTTCATCCATTTATGGTTTATAACTTATGCTAACGATGAATTGTCATATGCTAACATAGTTTATTCGCAATGCTAATAAAATAATATCATTATGCTAGTGTTTTATATTTATATTGTTATTATGATTTATTCCATCCAATTGGGGTTTATAATTAATTTTTAGAATTTAATTCTATTTTTAGATCATTGAAGTTTATTATATCTGAATTATTGTTTATTTCATCCTATTAGAATTTATAATTACACTTTAGAATTTAATTTTTCGTTAACAATATGAGAAAAATTTTCATTAGCATAAATATAACACTTCGTTAGCATGATGATAATACTTCGTTAGCATGACAATATGTTATCAAATATCCTCCGTGATTTTTATAAGAATTACCAAATTACGTTAATACCACCGCACGAATTTTTTTCAAATATTACATGATTGCCACCACTCCTTTTAATCAAATTTGGACCATAAATCTTTATTGATTGTATGGTGTGAGATGAGTTCCTAGTTCCTACACTAGGTAGGGTTTGCATTGTAACCCTCCCATATATATATATATATATATAGATGGGATCATATGAGAACCACACCCCCTGTGAGAACTGAGAACCAATCTAATCTACACATCTATTCAATTTGGACGGCTGCAGATTAGACTTTTAAGCGGTGGCAAAATTGTGAATTTTTACAAGTTGTAATTATGCGGGGGTATTTTGGTAAATATAGATCTTGCATACAGATCTGAAGATAAGGTCGCGAAATACATCGTTCGAATATCTTCATCTTCATCTTCAGATGGATGGGGACGAAGACTACTCCATCGATTTTCTGGTGTTTGACACAGTTCCTCGCTCTAGCAACTAAGCTCTGAGATGTTGCTTATTAAATCGGAGCTTGCAAGAATCACTGATGCCATGGAAGGCTTTGTGTTTGGTGATATTTATATAACTCATTCATTAATTAATGAGGAGATTGAAATTTGGTGCTCCATCTTGGTGGTAGTAAATGCGGCCGAGCAGCTTTGTTACCAGAGAGATCTAGAAGAGATCGTAGGCATCAGTGAAGAATCTCATTCCCGCAATAACGATTGCTGTGAAATGATACCATTGCTTTTTGGCAACATCTAACGCGTTTAGCACTTGCAATTCCTTAACCATATTCACGCGTTCAAAATAAGAAATAATTCTTCCATTAATATTGGAAGTTTATTTATGATTGTATTATTGTGAATTGGAAAAATGAAAAATCTCGAGAAGAAGACAAGAGTCAAGAGTGGGTGATTCAATATGCATGCAATGAATCTTATTTTAATATGGGGAGTTGAGTAAGACAGGAAATTCTGTGTGTGATTTATTTTAGCACTGTTATAACCTATTTTAGCACTACTGTGAATTATTTTAGCATTGCCATGTACTTTAGCATTACCGTGATCTATTTTAGCACTGTTGTAACCTTTTTTAGCACTACTGCCATGCTAAACAATGGTCATGTTAGTGCTAAAATAAGCCATGACAGTGCTAAAATCCTAAAAGAGTCATGCTAAAATAAGTCATGACAATGCTAAAATAGAAAATGACAGTGCTAAAACCCTAAAAGAGTCGTGCTAAAAAAGGCCATGACAGTGCTAAAATAGAAAATGACAATGCTAAAATAGAAAATGATAGTGCTAAAATCCTAAAAGAGCCATGCTGGTTTCAAGATTACTTAATTTACTTAGCCCTAGCTTTCTCACTTTATTTACGAATTATTTAAAATTATATATGTTAATCCAATACACAATATACTATATGTAATATTTATATTAGCAAAAAATCTCAATACGGATATACCAACAAATTAAAGTTTAGGAGCAAAAATTTACGATGCTGTATTAGAAAAAAATCAACACATACAAATTATTACATGAAATAAAAGGTTGAACTCGAATATTAATTTGTACAAAAAGAAGCAGCAAATTAAAGACTACCTAGCTGCATACATTGTCTACACACAAATCCATATCTTCTCTCTCTAGTCTCTACATATCAATCCAATCCTTACACGATTAACGTTCTCTAACATCAACACAAGAAAAATGAAATGTGATAAAACCCTAAAATAAGTAATGACAATGCTAAAATAGAAAATGATAGTGCTAAAATCCTAAAAGAGTCATGCTAAAAATAAGTCATGACAATGCTAAAAAAGACCAGGACAGTGCTAAAATAAGAAATGACAGTGCTAAAGCCCTAAATTGAAAAATATACACGTAAATTCTGAGTATGCATATATTTTCCGATTTTACCCTTACTAAGATTCAGGGGCAGCGAAGTTAGACGTTATTATGAGATTGCCACCGCCTTTTTTTAAATCTGGAGCAGATCTAGACCTTCCAAATATACCGGATCTATGGCTTAGATTGGTTCTCAATTCTCACCTAGGGTGTGGTTCCTTCTGGAATCCAACCATATATATATATATAAATATATATATATATATTTAATGTTGTATGTTATTTTTTATATTGTATATGTTATATTATGTAGTATTGATCCATTTTGCATATATTATATTATGTATACATTATGTATTATGCAAATCTATTACTAAATTTAATATTATTTTCTATTATTAAAGTTGAATGTGTATATATGTGACAATAGTCATATTTACACATTTTGGGGCCTAATTGATGATGCTTTGATTGCAATATCGTGCATAAGTCATGCCTATTTGCTTAATTGTGTGTTCTTCTGAGAAATACTACTTGTTTGTTCGTTTTGCAGAGATTGAGTGTTTAATTGATTAAATACTGCAAAATCATCTAAATGGGTGTTTGAAAAGCCTATGATTATAAAGAAACGAGTGAGAACAGACCATTTTGGTACAACCAGCACACGCGCAAGGTCGACCTGCTGGAATAGTACCAGGTCAACACAACTCTCCACTTGATCTAGAAGAACTATTATGCACGGGGTCGAACTTACCCAAGGGTCGACCCAGACCAGGATTTTCGAATGCCTTTCGAATGCCTTGTTTAGACTATGTCTTGTGTTTATAAATAGTCTGGGAATCAGACTAGTTTAGTAGTGCGCGAGTTTACGAATACACAAAGGGTAGAAAGTCTAAAAGACTTCATGTTTGAAGCATATAGTATTCGGGTAGACTAGGTTTGATCCCTGTGATCATTGTGTATCTAGTCCGTGTTTGTATTTCTTTCATTCACATCTTTAAAGAAGTCTCGGGAGAGATTTTCTGTGGGAACTAGAGAGAGTCTAGGTTGTAAGGGGATCTTACAATTCAGTCCATCGAAAGAGGTTATAGTGTGTAGGAAAGGGGTCAAGTGACGGGAGGTCATCGTGTAATATCCTTTGTAACCTTGCAACGGAGTAGTAAATTATTTCTCACGAAATTGTGAAGTCTCCTGACATAGATCAGTTGATCGAACATGGTTATCAATCTCGTGCCATTTATCTGTTTTTAGTTTATCTTTCTGACCTTGCATGTTCATTATAATGTTCATATACATGATATTGAATATGTCTGCTCAGTTTATGTAACTTCAATTGGTACCAGAGCGGGTCGTCATTGGTTTAGTGTGAAAAAAGTCCTGAAAAGTACATAACTGCGTGAAGATTTCAGTTGAGTTCAAGTTATGAGTTCAATCAAAGAAGGAGGATCTACGGCCAGACCACCATTACTTGAAGGGAACAATTATCCTTACTGGAAAACAAGGATGATGGTGTTTCTGAGATCAATAGATGAGCTTGCATGGAAGAGCGTCACAGAAGGATGGGAAAAGCCAACTGTTGCTAATGAAGAAAAGCATGTGGAGATTGAAGAAGAAGAGTGGACTGTGCCGCAAAACAACTGGTGCAATGTAAACTCTAAAACTCTCAATGCTATATTCTTTGTAGTCGATCATGAAACATTCAGTTTAATCTCAATTTGTAAGACTGCAAAAGCTTCATGGGATATTCTGGAAACCACCTTTGAAGGGACTAGTTCAGTAAAGTTATCAATGCTTCAAAATCTTACTTCTAAGTTTGAATCAATTAGAATGGAAGAAGCTGAGTCCATAGGTGAGTTTAATGCCAGATTGAAAAGTATATCTAATGAGAGTTTTGCTCATGGTGAGCCTATCAATAATGAGAAACTTGTAAGAAAAGTTCTCATATCTCTTCCGAAGAAGTTTACATACAAAGTTGGTGCAATTGAAGAAGCTAAGGATATCAAGAGTATGAGACTTGATGAGTTGATGGGGTCCTTGAGGACATTCGAGATGAATTTGGAAGATGTAGACAACAACTCAAGGAAGAGAGGTATTACTCTTAAAATTGAAGTTTCAAAAGATGTATCTGAACATGCACAGAAACAAAAGAATATACTTGATTCAAATACAATGAATACTATGGTTTTAATCACCAAGAACTTTAGCCGTATGTTAAAAAGAGCCAACAAATAGTCTTCAAAAAAGTTCAACAACAGAAGACAACAACATGGTAATTCTCTGCAAGATAGAAACTCAAGCAATGATCAGAAGGAGTTTCAACAGTTAAATCCCAGAAGAAGAATTTAGTGCAGAGAATGTGATGGATTTGGACACATTCAAGTAGAATATGCAAATACACTAAAGAGAACCAAAAATAATTACAATGCATCTCTTAGTGACAATGATTCTGAAGAAAACAACAGTGATTCAGATGAAGAGACTATTGCTTTTATAGTAAAAATCTCTGAATTTCAGGAGCCCTTCAACTATGCAGAAGATGATGAGTTAGACAATGAAGACTTCAATCAAGAAGAATTTGTCAAAACATATAAGGAGATGTATGCAAAATGGCTGGAAGTAGTGGAGATTAACAAGATCCTTCAGTCTCATAATAAGAATCTTCTAGAAGAGAAATAGAAGCTGATCAAGTCTGATTTAGAACAAAAGAATAAGATTCAGCAGCAAGCGAAAGAGATTGCTGAATTATCTGCAGAGCTCAAATCCATAAAAAAGAATGTCAACATGCTGAACAACGGAACAAAGAATCTTGATAAGATTCTTACAACTCTAGGACATTCAGTGAAGAGTCATCCAGGACTTGGATACAGTGGTGGACAGTCTAAGACATTGTTTGTTAAAGAAAGTACAAGTCAGCCAGTGCATGTACAAGATAATGTTTAGAACATCTAGAAAAACATTATTGACAAGAAGATGACCGCTTATAATGGCAGTAGAAAAGGAATTATCTGCCATTATTTTGAGGAGAAAGGCCACATTCGACCACATTATGAGAAATATCTTTATGAGCTCAAAAGGATGAGAAAGAGATTTGTGGTTCAGCATTCCAACAACAGGAATAGAAGACCAGTTGCACAGAAAAAGAAAGAAGAAGCCTGCACAGAAGAAACAATGGGTTGTTAAGAAAGCTAGTTTGATTACTCACACATCCTTAAGAGTTGAAGACAAGAGCAATTGGTATTTTAACAGTGGCTGTTCAAGACACATGACTGGGGATTACTCAGTTGTGCAGAACTTAAAAGCTTGCTCATCTGACTTTGTCACCTTTGGAGATGGAAAAAGGGGAAAAGTAATTGGTAAAGGAGAGCTGGTTGTCGAAGAAATGCCCAAACTGAAGAAGGCTATGCTAGTTGATGGACTCAAAGTAAATCTTTTCAGCATCGGTCAACTGTGTAATGATGATATAACAGTAGTCTTTACCAAAGAAAATTACAGGGTAATGAATAAGAACAATGACTTATTCATGGAAAGAAGAAGATCAGCTAACAACTGCTATCAGCTACATGTACCTACACAATGTTCTTTAACATGTCAAAGAACATTTGTAGAAGAGTCAGAGATCTGGCATCAGAAGCTTGGACACATCAACTTCAGGAATCTCCAGAAGATCATTAGCAAGGATATTCTTAGAGGACTTCCCTAGATTAATATTGACAAAGATAAAGTATATGGTCCATGTCAGGTTGGGAAGCAGTCAAGATCTCAGTAGAAACAAGTTCAGGATAGAACTTATAAGATAATTTTAGATCTTATTCATATGGATCTAAAGGGCCAATGATTGTGGAGAGCTACGGAGGAAAGATGTATGTTCTTGTCTGTATAGATGACTTCTCAAGATTTATATGGATAGACTTTCTCAGAGACAAGAGTGAAGCATTCATGGCATTCAAGAAGCTTGCTTGCAAGATCACAGTTGAGAAGGATCAGGAAATCATCAGAATAAGAAGTGATCATGGTAAGGAATTTGAAAATCAGTACTTTGATAATTTCTGCCATGAGAATGGGATCAGCCATGAGTACTCAGCCCTCAAGACTCCTCAGCAGAATGGAGTTGTTGAATGGAAGAACAAAATTCTACAAAAGATGGCTAAGACCATGATTGCTGCAAAATGAGTTGCTGCTATGTTCTAGGCAGATGCCATCAATACTGCATGCCATATCAGCAATTGAGTTCATCTCAGACCAGGTACTTTCACTACACCATATGAGATTTGATATGAAAAGAAACCTACAGTGAAGTACTTCCACATGAGATTTGATCAATACTGCATGACCAGGTACTTTCACTACACCATATGAGATTTGATATGAAAAGAAACCTAAAGTGAAGTACTTCCATGTGTTTGGTACTACCTGCTACATACTCAATGATAGAGAGTATCTCAGCAAGATGAACAATATAGGAGTAGAAGGGATGTTTGTTGGATACTCCAAAAATAATGAATCATACAGAATTTACAACAAGGAGACAAAGGCTGTAGTAGAATCAGTCAATGTCAGATATGATGATCAGAATGATACTGTTAACCCCACAGAAAAAGATGTACACTCAGATGTATTTGGACATTCTGATGTACATGATGATACAAATAGAGAATCTGTAGATCAGGGAGTGAAGCAAAGGAAGCCCTCAAAGCAGATTATTAAGGATCATCCTACCACAGAAGTTATAGGAGAAATACATAAAGGAAGAATGACCAGAAGCAGACAGAGAAAGACACTTCATGAGGAAACATCCAATGTCTATTTAACATCCAAGTTGGAGCCTAAAAATGTTCAGAAAGCTCTCAAAGATGTCTACTGTATAGAAGCTATGCAGGAAGAGCTTCTGTAATTCAAGAAGAATAATGTCTGGGATCTTCTGCAGAAACCTGAAGGAGTGAATGTAGTTGGGATTAAATGGATATTCAAGAACAAGACTAATGAATCTGGGAATATCACAAGGAATAAAGCCAGACTGGTTACTCAAAGATATTCACAGATTGAAGGAATAGATTTTGATGAGACTTTTGCTCCAGTCACAAGGATAGAATTAGTCAGACTGCTCCTAGTAATGGCCTGCATGATGAAGTTCAAGCTATAGCAGATGGATGTCAAAAGTGCATTCTTGAATGAATTTCTGAAGAAGGATGTGTTTGTTGCTCAGCCTAAAGGATTTGAAGATCCACATTATCCAGAGTATGTTTTCAAACTTAAAAAGGCTTTATATGGTTTGAAGCATGCTTCTCGAGCATGGTATGAAAGACTAACGACATACCTGGTTAGCAAAGGATACAACAGAGGAGGAGATGATAGGACACTATTCATCAGATAGGACAAATCACAAGTGATTATGGTTCAAGTATATGTAGATGATATAGTGTTTGGCTCAGTGTCTGAAAAGATGATCAAGGACTTTATCAGGGACATGGAAACTGAGTTTGAGATGAGTCTAGTTGGAGATTTGAAGTATTTCCTTCGACTTCACGTGAAGTAATAAGAAGAAGGAATTTTCATCTCACAGTCTAAGTATGCAAAAAATTTAGTCAAGAAATTCGAATTAGAGAATTCTATACACAAAAGAATTCCTATCAGTACCACTGTCAAGATCAGACACTTTACAGAAGCATGATAGGGAGTCTTCTCTACCTTACAGCAAGTAGGCCTGATATATCTTACGGTGTGGGTGTATGTGCCAGATATCAGTCATGCCCTAAAGAAATTCACTTGAAGGCTATCCAGAACATCATCAAGTATATTAGTGGAACTGCAGACTATGAATTATGGTATACTTCAGATACCAATTCAAATCTTACTGCCTACTATGATGCTGATTGGGCAGGATTTCCAGATGATAGAAAAAGCACATCAGGTGCTTGTTTCTTTTTAGGAAACAATGTTGTTTCCTAGTTCAAAAAGAAGCAGAATATCATTTCATTATCAACCGCAGAAGATGAATACATAGCAGTTGGAAGCAGCTCTACACAGATCATATGGATGATGCAGATGATGAAGGACTATGATGTTGCTCATGATACACCTATTTTGTATTGTGATAACTTGAGTGCTATCAATATATCCAAGAATCCAGTTCAATATTTAAGGACAAAGCACATCGACATCAGACATCACTTCATCAGAGAGTTAGTTGAGGAAGAAGTTCTGAAGATTGAGCATGTGAAAACAGAAGAACAACTAGTTGATCTATTCACCAAGGGATTGGATGCTGCTCGATTTGAGAAACTCAGAGCATCTCTTGAGGTTTTCTTGGTTCAATAAACCAAATGAAGGGGTATGAGTGTGTTTATTTATACCCAGAAGGAAAGAACCATTCCTGCACAAAGAGATCGAACGTTCTCACAAATCTTCATCATCATGTACATGAATAATTTTCAAATTCTTGTGTACATCATTGTCAATTGCTAGTTCTGACTAACAAACGTCATCTCTGGATTTCTGGGATTTCTCTCCAATTTTTCTATCTAATGGATAACTGAAATACGTATAGAACGGAGTTCTCTCTTATATATAGGGCGATTTGTCCCTCTTGTATTACACACATGAAAATAAATACAATCCTAAACATTCTAAATAGGGGTCACTACCAAAAAACACGCTCATAGATAACGGATAAAATCCGTTATCTATGTTATTATATGAGTGTTACGTATACTGGTGTTATGTATGATTGCGCTCATACGTAATGGAATAATATCTGTTATCTATGTTATTATACATAACGGTTATAGCAACAAACATGACATCGGATATTACGTTATCTATAACTCTCATACATAACGGTTGCTTCCGTTATGAAAATTCATTTTTCTCCGTTGTCTATGCACTTTTATATAACGGTTTTTTTTCATACATAACACTCTTCATTGCGTGATCTATTACTGTTATATATAACGGTTTGTACCGTTATGAAAATTCATTTTTCTCCGTTATGAAATATACTACATAAATTAATACATAACGTTGTTTGTAGTTTAGATAACGCTTTTTTACGTTATGTATGTTTTGATACATAACAAATTTTTATCGTTATTAAATATTTTTAGTTTTCATTATCTTTAGGTCTTATACATAACGGTCTTTTAGTTTCATTGCCGTTATGTATGCCTGCTACACTTTTTTTTATAGATTTTTAGCAATTAAAATAATTCTAAAATAATAAAAATAACTGAAATTCCCATAAATCATCGTATATCTAATTCAGAAAATATTCATAGATTCATCCGAATATACTCAACATTCTAAACATGTTTATATCATACTAATGTCCAAAAAAAGATAACATATATATCCAAAAAATCATGATTGTCTGCAGCAGTTGCATCCATATATGTATATCTGCATATCCAAAATTTTCTGCCAAATAACTGAGAAACTGCTACCTCAATTGATCGGCATTGCTGAGTTTACTTGTCTACTAAACATATGTGCTCTGCATGTTTACAAAACACAGTAAACATCGATGAGTTTGAGCTTGGATCGAATGCATGAAAGCAGTTATAAATATATGTCGAATAACAAGAAATCAAAAAAATACAATAACAGATTAAAGCAGATCCAATTAAACCGTATGATCCATCAGATGTCCCGTAATTATTTAATGCAATTATTAAATAGGAAATTATAGCAGATAGAATAGTAGCTGAATGGCTGGTCCAAATCCAACTATGAAGAATCATCACATTGATTTCGAATAAATTAAACCTTTTTTAAAATTAAACCACATAAACTTACAATCTAGAAAGCTAGGACTAGGATTATAAAATTACTGTAGCTCACTAGCTCAAGTCTGTTGCACTCTCATCAATGACTTCACAATCTGCTTAATCCAGGAGTCAGTGCAGATTTGAAAGAAAGGATATGTAACACAATGCACCAATTACTATAGCATCCTCTTTCTTTTTTGGTCAATTATAATTCAGTATCATTTTCATGTTAGCTTAATGGCAAGCATAAATCCTATCCTATTAATAATGATACAACATGAGACTAAATATGATGAACTGTAGCTACTAGCTCGTAAGCTAAAAGTTCTTTAAGAAAAATAGGAAAGCCCTTTTACTTGCATTGGCATTACTATGGTTTTGATTCAACTAAGTAAAACTGAATTTGTTGATATATACAAACTTAAAATTCTCATTAGTTGAAAATGTTGACACTAATAAAGGTAGTGCCAGTCTCCCAGAAGAGATTTGGGTATCCACGCTATGCATTGTAGAACAAAACAACTCTTCAAAATCAAGGGTCTATGCATAAGGCCATATACCAACTGCTTCCAATCAAATTTTAATATTTTCAATACAATAAATAGACTATATTCTATTATGAAATGACAATTTCACATTTTTATGAGAATTCTGCACCAGAAGCAAAAATATGAGAAACTAAGATAACAGTAAATACTTTATATATGCAGCAATTAAGTCTGCCAAGTGTCCAACATAAACTTAAATGCATTTCAAGGAGTTCTTTTTTTCCTACAAGAAAAACTTATTCTCTTCTTACTTGGAGGAAAATTAATGCACGAGTACTTGGTCAATGAAAAGAAAATATACCCAACCATTTATGAGAACTTTTGCTATTTATCCTTAACTACACACACAAAATGAAATGTCTTGTAACTCAAACAAGAGTTGACTTAGTAGATATTACTTGAAAACCCAAGGGGAAGAGATGCTCACACTCTACAGACCGTGTGGAATTTCATGATCTCAAAAGTTTCCCAGCATGCAGATTCTTATATTACTAAATTGAAAGGGGAAAAATAAGAGAATGGATTAAGAATCTATCAATTTTAATTAATTCTTTTATAAAAAATAAGATAGAGACTGAGCAAGGAAGCATAAAAATTAATATTCAAAAGGAAACAACAACTCAAATACTTGCAAGAAGACAGAGAAGATGGAAGAGGCGTTCAACAAATGAAAGTGCATAGTCCTAGGCAGAGGAGGTATTTTCCTTTTTCATATCTTATCAACACATCCATATACTAGCATTACTTGTAATACACTAATACCTTAATGTGCATAAAAACATGAAATGTATGAGATCAAAACACAAAAGAAGTAAGGTCATTTCTTTCAGTTGTCTTTATGTGACATATACAGTCATGACTCATGATATGCATCTAGGTCAACAAGTCAACAAAGGCATAATTTCTCAGTACCATTAACTACGTCCATGAAGATTATAGTTAGTTATGAGTGTGTATTTTAAACTCCAATACCAACTCTATATCAAGATGGCTCCATGAAGCTTGTTGCAGCTATCCACATCCCATAGACAATTACATTAATTGCAAAAACAATGTAGCAAACTACTGCAGGCTTCTTCATATAGCTTTTAACAATTCATAAGTTTTTTTTTAAATGCACCAATCCTTTTCCCACTTCGCAGAATTTCTAGGAAATTATTTTGAGATCTCTAGCAGCAAAAGTCATAGTAACAGACGCAAAGAATGAGTCATGACAAATAGCACTAGAAAAGTATGTATGATATTACACCCCCAGCATATTCTGAGAAGTTCATTAAGAAGCATTACCTTTAACCATGTTTTTTTTTTGTTCATAAATTTCAAGTAGCACAGTTTGAGGCGATGGACATTTAGAAAAGATATGTGCGAGACAATGGCCATATTGAAAAGATACTCCAGAGGCAGAAATCCACATTTAAAATGTTGAATAAGATATATTTGATTAAGATTAAAAAAAGTAAAAATGAGAAACATAAGATATTAAATAAGCAATGAATATTTTTTAAATTTTGAAGATGAGAGAAGGTTCGCTGAACAAATATACCTTTCACCCAAAGAGGAGGAGCACCAGTTGCATTTGCAACAAAGAAAGACATAGCAATATCCTCACAATTCCTGGTATATGCCGAGTGATTAGGAAAATATTTGATAACTGGAAAAAAAGAGACAGAACAAGATAATATGACTGCAAGTATCGTTTAAAAAAGAACCTGTTCTTGGTCACATATTCTCGAATGGATGATGGCATCTCGTAAGTGTACATACTAAGATATTTCTTATGAAAGAAGGCAGCCTTGGAGAGAATCATGCTATACATTCCTGTCCACCAAACAGACCACCATCCACTATAGATGAACTCGTACTGACCATGATTCTGAGACAGACAAAGGAGGAGTGAACAAAAGAATTATGGTGCTACATAATTCAAGCAGAGCAGACATGTAGCACCATTTCAGTTGTGCAACAGCAGGACACCCTGCAAGTCAATATTCAGAGAGAGAGAGAGAGAGAGAGAGAGAGAAAGAAAGAGAATTACTTGTGGAACAAAAATGGCAAAGCACCGAGTCCAAGACAAAAACAGAAGAAATGTAGAGAGATTTAGAACTCATCAACAGTGAATACAGCTAGCAAAATAAAAACACCAACAAACATTATATATAATTGAACAACAATAAAAAGGGGTTGAGATATCAATCATTTTCGCTACAGATCTTCAGAAGATGAAAACTTGCTTTTTTTCATCACTGCGAAACAAAATAAAAAAACCCTGACATACATATATCACAGTATAATAGCCTGTCTTCTTCTCACAAGTTTGACATTCACTCCAAGAATTTTACTTTATAGAGATTAGACACTGGCAGCCATCTTCATGGGTGCTCAACTGCTGCAAATAAAGAAGTGATAATGATAGTTTACTGCTTTCACTATTACCCTATTACCCTTTCGAAGCTTATTATGTTCTATGAAATGATTTTACACCTGAATTTTCATTGTGAAAAACTAAATGGCTACTAAATCTATTATTGACTTGACAGAGCTGTAATATTTGCCATACATTTGTAATTATTTACTCCACAACATGGGTAAATAATATGCAAGGGACATGTTTCAGACTTTAATGATGGTAACATGAGGGAAATCAAATTTATTTGGTTGGTGGATGCTACTTTTTAATTACAGCCCTAATATAAGTAGGATTACTTAAGATAAGATAATATGATTTTTAGTGGCAATATGCTTTTAGATTCTTCTTCCGCCAATCAAATTATAATGGCGTAAATATTGAGATGTGAGGGTGACATTATTTTGAATAAGTAAAATATTATTTTGAATTTTAAATTTTATACCATCATTTTTTAAATTTTATTATTTGTTGTGCTTCCCCGTTCATGTCCCTTGATGTAGGTTTTTTTTTCTCATTTTCTTTAATCGTTCTTAATTTTTTTTTTGAAGAAAAAATATACTTCCTCCGTCCCGATTATATAGTTCATTTTCTACTCGCACGTAAATTAAAAATATTTATAAAAATAAGATATAAAAACTAATCTTCCACCATTACCCCTATTTAAGATTTACAATATTTAAATATTTTAAATGGTTAGTTTATAATTTTCAAAACTGCTGTGGTAAATACTGACTGAATCTGCTTAATGCAGTAGATCTAATGACATGTTTGAATGTGCAACTAGAAATATCTCATCTGAGTGGCTCCGCTAATCAGTATTCTTAGTTTTTCTCCTCCAGAAATTTATGGAAAACTATGGTATCACATGAATATGCAGTTAACACATGAATATGCAGTTTAACATTGACAATTCAAGAAAGAATTAAACTACATAACATAAGAAGAATAAAAGAATAAAAGAAAAGTGACCTCATATCTAAAACTTAGACACGTTGGTTATAGACTCTAAATTGCTTAGTTGATAATAGGGTCATTTGTTTACAAGAAGCAAAACTGAGAACATGTCGAACTTAAGATTACAATTATTCAGAATTGCCTCTCACAAAGAACCATCTATTAGTAATCCTCTATGTATGTTTTCTAAACCCAAAAGCAACAAAATATGTGTTCAGTGGCGGTTTGGTGCATTTTGTAAGGGGAATTCAACATATGGATTACGTAAATATAACAAATTTGCATAAAATAAAAGGGAAATAGGTGACGTGTGGGGTTGAACGCATATTGAGTTGGATAAGGCTCACTATTGTCTCCTTCTAATGTCGAGTAAACATGAATAACCAAATCAATTACTTGTTGCACATCTTCACATCAATCATTGAGAATAAATTTATCTTTGCTCGATTATGTTTGCATAATAAGCCAACTTTCAACATTTCTATAAGAAAATTGGTAAATATATATAAAATTACCAAGTTACTTAGATTCTGCAAAAAACCAAGCTCTAGACTATGAATATATCTTCCATGACAGCATAGGAGCTAAGGTAAATATGGATATAAATATTGGATCTCAATCACTTACATTCAGACTCGCAGCAGATTAATTTAACTACACACCCCCACACACATATATCTATATTCATTTCATTATATTTTGATGCGGATTTCACAATCCTAAAAGGCTAAAATATTCTATATCCAACCTCATAGGCTTCCATTTCCACTAAACTAATTTATGAAAGGTTGTACACTTGACATCATCTATAAGTAACCAACTACTACTGTTGACTAGAAAAATGATCTAATTTGTATCCACCATTTTGCTTCTTGAAACATGGAAACAAGGATTTCCTTAGGAATCATAGTCCTTCTACTGTCTGCTTTCTCGTTCTACTTTGTTCTTCAGAAAAGAAGGCTAATCAAAATGAGACAACAATATTTTCATCAAAATCGAGGCATGTTGTTGCAAGAAAAACTCCGTGGAAGAGACATATCTACAGACACAGCTAAAGTTTATAGTGAATTGGAGCTGAAAAGGGCAACCAACAACTTCCATGATTATTCACTACAAGTTTATGCAAAAATTAAATACAAAAGAAGTTCATTTACAAAATCCAAATTAGAAAAACAGGGCAGCAAGAATCGAGGCACAAACTCTTCACATACATTGTCTCCAATAATACCCAATTTCCCCTTCAAAAAATTAAGCTTAAGAAAATCAAGAAATCTCTATTCCATACAAATAAAAGAAGACTGATAATAAACAAATTTCCATCTAGAAATTTAACTATTTTCAAATTTTAGCGAAACCCAGCTTTGTTATCTACACCGGAGGTCTGCACTCGACCAGCCACTAGCTTGAAGCTGCTGCCGCTGCAGCGTCGGAGGTCGGTGACCAGTTGGTGACTTGAAGTTTCTGCTGCTGCGTCAAAGTTGGACTGTCGGAGGTCGTCGACGGAGAGGCGGCGGTGAAGGAGTGGCGACGGGCGACAGGGGATGGTTTGGGTGCAATTCAGAGAATTAGGGATTTAGGTTGTAATTCTGAATTACTAATTCATGTGTTGTATCTCACTTCTTATTTTTATTAAAATTTGGGGAAAAAATTAATTTTTATGTTTGGTGGGAAATATTGGCGGTAAGATTTTTACTAAATAATATGGTGAGAGGAAGAGCAGCGGGAAAATTAGAAAATTTTCAGTGTAGGGTAATTTAATTTTTAATTAAAAAAATTATAATTAATACAAATACATAACGGATATTCATAACGGTAAATATTACTGTTATATAATGTGTTTAAACATAACACAACACATAACAGTATCAAATGAACGTTATAATTGTGAACAATATATAACACTCAAAGATAACGTAAGACTCGAAAACGTTATATATGATGGGAGATAACACTTGTCTCATAACGGATTTTTGAAATATGCGTTATCTATACCAAAAATGCGCTCATACATAACGGATATTTAAAATGTCCGTTATGTATTAGGTGTTATGTATGAGCGTGTTTTTTGGTGGTGGGTTGAGGAGATTAAACTAAAATCTACTAAACCAAAGTGAGAGAAAGACAAGAAAGTAAACAAGCAAACAAATAAAATGAACTAAACTAATATATACGGACATTAGGGCATAAATTCTCTCCTTGGTTTCTCTCCTAGCTCGATTCAAGTTGATTTTGTTAACCTTAAACATACAATAGACTCCATAAAGAGGTTTAATGTAATACCCCGTAAATTAATTTCTGCTTAATTGCAGTTAAGTGTGTGATTACTGTACAAACACAGTAATTTCCAGTCAGATTAGGGTCGAAAGTATCCGTTAAGTTTCATTGAATTCAAGGTCAATTAATTCCCGAAGGTGGGTTAATTATTATTTCAGGTAGGGTATATTCCCTTTTCAGTATGGAAAGCCGAAATCGTAATTTTAGATAAATTCAATTTCTATTCTTTTAAATTTACGGTGTATGTTTATCGTGAATTAGATATTCCGATAAATATTTTTAGGATTGGGAGAATCAGATAATCTCCAGTCATTCAGTGTTTAAATTTAGACAATTTAAACAGAGGGATTTAAAAGCCGAGAGAATTAGATATTCTCAAGTTCGGACGTTTTAAATTATTGAGAATTTAAAACCAGTATTTTAAAGCAGTGTTTTAAAAATTTATAATTTCAAATAAATATTATTTTAAAATAAGTGAATTATTTTAGCAATATCGATTTAGTTCAGGATTTTTTTGGATACGGAAAATATCACGATAATCGAACAATCGGTATTTAAAATGGGTATTTTTTTTAAGGTCAACCAAGGCATGGGAGGCTATGCCATTCCCCTCACCTCTCCCATGCCTCTCACGTTACCTTGTTCCCCAAAGTAAGTAAATAGATACATTTGTATAGTGATTCATTTCATCATCTTCATTTACCATGAATTTTCAAGAGAGAAAGAGAGGGAAAATGCAGCAGAGCAAGCCCTCATTTTTCTTCTTCTTCTTCTTCTTCTTCTTCTTCTTCTTCTTCTTCTTCTTATTCTTCTTCTTCTTCTTATTCTTCTTCTTCTTCTTTCCCATTCACTTCTTCATCTTCTTGCTCAAAATTATCAAGAGAGAGAGAGAGAGAGAGAGAGAGAGAGAAGCAAGAAGTTGTACCATTGTTGAGAAGAGTTCAAACTTGTTCCAGCCGTTCCTCACCGTTCGTTTCCGGCGTCGTCGTTGGAAGCTTCGTCTCCATCGATCCATCTTCTTCCAAGTTTCTTCCAACATTTCCCCATTGTTGTCTTGAGAGGTATTTCGAAAACTATAGTTTTGTAGTTATGTTTTTATTTTTCGGTATCGATATATATATATATTTGGTTTGTGTTTTAAAGCATGCATTCCGGATTTAAACTTAAGAAGTTGTTGTTTGAATTCTTGGTGTTCAAATGATGTTTGATGGTAGAAATGAGGTAGTTTATGTTCAAAGCTTGTAGATGATTATGTGTTTTGAGTGGTGTTGTGAAGTTGTGTTGAAAATGGCGTATATCGTCGTTCATGCGACTCTCGGACTCAGTCCCGCGCGACCGCGGGGACAAGCGCGAGCGCGCACAGGCCGCGTGAGTGCGGGGACGCGCGCCCGTACACTTCGCGTTCGGCAGTTTCGCCACCCTTCGGTAAAACGAGCATAACTCCCTCATTTTACGTCGGATTGAGACACCGTAAAGTTTTCCGGAAACTAGACTTAAGTGGCTTTCCAATGATATAGGTATCAATCTCTAATTCGTTCTGAGTAAATTATGAGAAATAGGCAAAGTTGGGTCATGTTTCGGTTTTCAGGAAGTCATGGCAATTCTGCCACCTTTTGGTAAAACGGGTATATCCGTTTTATTTGTTATCATCTTAAGACACTATAAATTTTTAAAAATTCTAGACTTCCATGGCTTTCTAATGGTATATAGCTCAGTCAATAACGTTTCCTGAATCGATCGTGAAAAATCTTCAAAGTCAGGTCACGAGTTTGTTTTCGGAAATTCTGCCAGTTCTGCCACCTTCTAGCAAAACGGTCATAACTTTTTCGTTAGTTATCGTATTGAGTCACCGGAAACTAGACTTCCGTGGCTTTCCATTGGTGTATGGCACAATCCCTAAACCTTAGTGATTCCAATCAGATAATTTTTCAAAGATAGACATTGTGCGGAATGTTGTTTAGTCAACGAACTTAGTGATGATTTTGTTCCTAGAATCTAATTGTGATGATGTTAAGGTATTGTTGATACCTTAAATGATGATGATGTATGCCTTAATATGTCTAATAGCTAGGGTTGAGAATAACCCTTAAGCTAAGATAAAATTTAGAACGGATACTAGACCCTAATAGGCCTTCGTGTCGTATTGAGTCCTGTCAGATTTAGGATCAACATGCTAAGTATATTTTTATATATTGAAGGCTAGCAGATCCGCAAAGGATAAGACCTGTGAAGAATTAGCAGCTGCCGTTTTAAAACATTGGTGAAAGGTGGGCTTTCTTTTCAACGGACTCTTAGTCCAAATAATGATTTGAGTTTTTACTCACCAGCAGTTAATTATTTCTGATGCAAATAAATGATTGTCATGCATAAAATGTTTGTTTTGTATGATATCCTTATCCGTATTTAGTTAGCTCGCAAGGGGCTTTCTAACTCTTAAATCGATCGGGCCTCGTGCTAACTTAGCATGTTAACCGAGGTTAGTGTACACTTGGGTCAGTGATATTAGGAAGAGGGAAAGGCTGAGCGGAGCTATTCCTGACTAAGACATCGATGATGCTAAATGTCCGTAGAAAAGGCTGAGCGGAGCTATTCCTCGGAGTTTAGTTCAGATATGTATTCGTGGAAAAGGCTGAGTGGAACTATTCCTCGACGTGTGCGGAAAAGGCTGAGCGGAGCTATTCCTTGGCACACAGTTGGGATATGGATGATCATACAACAGAAAAGCGCGTGTAAAGACTGAAAATGATTTAGTAAAACATAGGGCCTTTTTAGATAAAACCCCTGTGTGTTTACTTGGATGCATGACAATAAAAGCAGTTTTAAGAAATGTTCATAATATCAGATATATATTATGATATTTTGGCAATGTGTTCACTGAGTATACTTGTACTCAGCCTTGCATATTTGTTTTTAAATATGCAGGTTGAGTGTTGATGGTGCAGGGTGAAGTGCTGAGAAAGAAAGTTGTTTTGTACAGGACTCATAATATTTCCTGTATTTTGTTATGCTATGTTGCTTCCGCTAATTAAGTCTAATCGAGTCAAGTCTTTAGTATGTCTTGAACTCGCTGATACCTTTTTGTTATTCTAAGGTATCTATATTTATTCAGTTATATTTTGAGAAATGAAAGTCAGTTCATAATCTGAGTTCACAGCAAATATCGATCTTGGAATTCATTCCTTTATTTAATTATTTCCGGTTCGCGCCTTGATCCATCCTTCATTGGGATCGAGTCGTGCCAGTCACACTTCATATTAATCAGATATTAATTTGGGGTCGTGACAGAGTGGTATCAGAGCCAGGTTGCTCTGAGCTCTAAGATTTCTTTCAGTTAAGTCTAAGATTGTTCCTTAGACTGTTCAGTGATCAGTTAACAACTCTCAGCACTCCCTCACATCAGTCTCAACCAAAGAAAGAAAGGTATGTGATTGTCAAAATTTCAGTATTCAAGAAAGCCATTCAGATAATGGCAAGATGTTGAAAATCTTTCAGTTCAGGCCATTCAGATTATGGCGAGAGTTTGAAAATCTTTCAGTTCAGGCCATTCAGATAATGGCGAGAGTTTGAAAATCTTTCAGTTCAGGCCATTCAGATAATGGTGAGATTTTGAAAATCTTTCTGTTCAGGCTATTTAGATAATAGCAAAGTTATAAAAATTTTCAGTTAAGCCATTTTGATAATGGTGAGATTTTTATAAGAGTATTCAGATCAGGACATCCAGATGTTGGAAAATTTTTATAAAATCATTCAGATCAGGCCTTTCAGAAGTGGCGATTTTATAAAAATTTTCAGTAAGACCATTCAGATAATGACATGGTAAGACCAATCAGATATTGGTAGAAGTTTAAGACCAATCAGATATTGGCAAAAGCTTTGCATCAGAAAAAGTTTTTGAAAGCCCCTTGTGTTTAAAAGAGTTTTAAATATTTTTATTTCGTTGAGGCAAGCTCATGATGTAACAGTTAAGCAGGCACCCAAGGTTGCCAGATTGCAGCAGTGCAGTTTTGATAATTGCAAAGTTCTATTGAGTCAGACTTTAGATAAGTCGGGCTTTTGCACAATCAGACTTCAGATAAGTCAGATTGTTTCATGAATTTAAGCCATAGAGAACGTAGAGGAATTTAGAGGAATCTAGATTTCCTTAGTTCCCTTTAAGTTGGCTTTCATTTAAGTAAAGACTCAGCTAGTGGAACCTGATGAAGAAATTCAGCAAGTTCAAGAACTTGAAGGAAAAAAAAGATAAGTTTCAGAATCAAATCCAGTTTCAGGAGGCATGATGATCCGGAATTCCAGTTCCAGTAGCTGATGCATCAAGTCCTCGTTTCAGTAAGGTTTGTGAATTATCGTTTCGAAGCCTCGAGCTGAATTTATTTTGAGTCGGCGTCTCAAAATAAATCAGTCCAGAAATCTTCAAGATAGAATCTTAAAAATTTTAGTTCAAGTCAGCGTCTCGAACTAGATCCTTCAGAGATTTTACTTTTCGAGTCATTGTCTCGAAAAGGGTAACCTTAATTTTTTTTTTATCTCGAGTTAGCGTCTCGAGGTAAAACTTCAGTATTTGAGTCAGCATCTCAAATAGTAAGTTCAGAGGTTTCAAGTTAGAAACTTGAAAAGTAGTCAGAAGATTTCTATTTCAAGTTAGTGCCTTGAAATAGAGTTTAAGAGTTCAAGATTTTCCAGCAGAAGTTTCGAAAGTCGATCAGGGATGTTCAAAAGCAGTGAAGAATATTCGAGTCAGCGTCTCAAAAATAAACTTAGAAATGTTCTAAGTCAGAGAGTTCGTCAGTAAGAAATTATTTCGGCTTATACAAATGAATTTCTCGTGAGAAATCTCCTTTATATTTCAGATGGCAGGACAGAGACGTACGGTATGGAAAAGTATGCCTTATTCGACATATGTAGCACAATATACCTTATAGTTCAGGACTTGTGAGCCAGAGAGCGGGGATACCTTAGCAGGGTTCTTGTCATGCTACCATGAGATATGGGTGCATGTGAAGCTCAAAGATATGGATGGTATTCAGCACCTGCTTAGAGTGCTTCCATAGTAGTGGTGTGGATGGGCAACAGAGGCCTCATATTTATATATATGCCAGCATTCACAGACTTTTGAGCTGATGGCGAATTTGACTGAGTTTATCACCCTACTCATGCACCAGTACCTTACTCAGCGTGTACCTCCTCCAAACCCATATGCTCAGATGTACGGCTATGTTTTCAAGGATGAGCCAGTTAGGAGAGTTTATGACCGTCATATCCCTCCCATTTTAGTAGCACGGGTAGCACTACTTCCGAAGCCAGCAGTACGATTAGACACTGATCTCTAGTCCGTCAGAGATACATAAATGATCAAGAGGCGAGACCCTCACGAGTGAGGCGAGCACCCTCAGGAGATGCAGATGATGAGTTTCATCTCAAGAAGCGCCAGGTAGTGGTAGGTCCTCCAGTGAGGACCATAGAGGTTGTGCATGAGGTGCACCGCCAGAGAGCTGAGGAGAGAAGTGCAACAGCCATAGGCCGTCTGGTATTGGTAGTTGAGGATGAGTCAGAGGAGGGAGATGACCTCTTGGAGGATCCAAGATGGTCGGTCGGCCAGTAGCTCATCTGACTAGTTTAGCTTTTATGCTATGTCAGTGTATTTTATATTAGGATGATTTATTTTGATATGTATATTTCAGTAGTTGAATGTGTTCACTAGAGGACCATTCTTAGGACTTAGCATTCCCACTTTTTGAGATAGAAATGCGTTAGCTTGTAAGCATTCTGTCATTCAGGCATAGTTGGTTTTTGCAGCACCCATGCAGCAGAAATGTACTCAGAAGACCTTGTTGGAGGTAAATTTCCCAGATATATAAGACTAGAAAGACAGTTGATTTATGCTTCAAAGATTCAAAGTGTTTTGCGTGCTCAAAATATGTTAAAGGTCAGTTAAAGCATGAGTTATTTATGCGGCAGTATGTAGTGACTTAGTAATTATAAATAAGAGAATGGTGCCACCCAGAGCAGCACGAGGAAAAAATGCGAATGTGAATCCCGTAAGACAGAATATGCCTAGAGGGAGACCTTCAAGACAAGAAAGATGGGAAAGAGTGGAGGAAGAACAACAAGAAGGACATGAGGAACAAAGAGAGCAGACACCTTCCTCACCTCCACAGCGCAGAATTTAAGAGCTTTTTCTGTGACAGAACCCTCCATCATTTGATGGAGCAGGAACCCCGGCCGATGCTGAGACGTGGATCCGAGTGATGGAGCAGATTTTCAATTTTCTCCGATGCGACAACCAGGAGCGACTCTCCTGTGTAGCATTCCAGCTTAATAGATCGGTAGAGTTTTAGTAGGAGTCTCACCGAAGGACCATGACTCCGGAGCAACTTGATGCTTATACGTGGGACTAGTTTAAGACCAGATTCTACGATAAGTATATCTCTAAGTCATTTAGGGTAAAGAAGGAAGCCGAGTTTCATACTCTAAAATAAGGAAAGATGTCCATAACAAAATACGAGTGAGTATTCTAAGAGTTGTCATGGTATACACCTCTCCTGGTAGATACTGATTAGAAGATGATATCTAAGTTCAGATCAGGACTAAGGCATGAGATTGCTGTGCCTTTGGCAAATCGGGAAGACCTGACCTATGCTGAGTCGTTGAATAGGGCATTGGATATCGAAGCAGTAATGCCTGAAGAAAGAAAGGCCCCAATATCAGCTCCAACACCTACTTCAGTACCAGCACCAACCTAGACTCCATCATAGAACTTTCGAATGAAGAGAAAGTGGAATGATAGAGGTAACCAAAACATAAATCAAGGCTACAGGAAGCCTTGACAAGGAAACAGGCAACAGGGACAGCAGAATGCTCCTGCCCCAAAAAGATTTGTGCTAGCACAAACCAACTATACGTTATGTCCAAAGTGCAATAAGCCGCATAAGGGAAACTGCCTGGTGGGAAGTACAAGTTGCTATAACTGTGGCTAGGAGGGTCACTATGTGAGGCATTATCGAGGGCACAACAAGGACAGAACCCTCATCAGCTAAAGGCCCTGCAGGCATCGAGGCAACAGAGTCAACAACAACAATATCAGCAGCAACAGCAGAGGCAGATGCAGTAAGGGAATTCCAGGTCTTAAGCAATGAATTCCAGTTCCTCCGGGAAAGGAAAGCAGAAGAGTAACCTTGCAGGTATGTGCAAACTTCACAGCATGCCTGTAGTTGTTTTATTTGATAATGGAGGATCACACTCCTTTATTTCATCTACATGTTGTGATAAGTTAGAGCTTAAAACTGAACAAACTAGTCATAAGATGAAGATTTTAACACCAACTGGTGGAACTATGACTATGACTCACGTTTGCTCGAACATAGAAATAGACTTGGGATCGATTAGGATTAAGGCCGATAATCTAAGTGTCCTACCGATATGGGATACCAACGTAATCCTAGGAATGGATTGATTGTCAGAAAATCATGCCACGATCCTATGCAGTGAAAGGAAGATATCATTCCAAGTTCCAGAGGAAGAGCCAATAAGTCTTCATGGCATAAAGATGAGAAAGTTCACTCCAATGATTTCAGCGCTGCAGGCCAAAAAGATGATTAAGAGAGGACAATGGAAAATGGTCCAGTTGTGCAAGAGTTTGCAAATGTTTTTCCAGAAGAATTACCAGGATTACCACCAAATCGGCAAGTCAAGTTCGTAATAGATTTGGAACCAGGAGCCGCCCCAATTTCAAAAGCTCTATACGGAATGGCCCCAAAGGAGTTACAAGAGCTCAAGATTCAGTTTCAAGAATTATGGGACCTAGGTTTCATCCGACCTAGTGTGTCACCATGGGAAGCACCAGTTCTATCTGTGAAGAAAAAAGAATGGCACATTGAGGATGTGTATAGATTAATATAAGTTGAATAAGCTGACATTGAAAAACAGATATCTTTTACCTAGGATAGATGATCTGTTTGATCAGCTCAAGGGAGCGAGCGTGTTCTCGAAGATTGACCTAAGATCTGGATATCATCAGTTAAAGATCAAGTCAGAAGACATACCCAAGATAGCTTTTCGAACTAGATATGGTCATTACGAGTTTACAGTAATGCCATTCGGATTGACAAATGCTCCAGAAGTATTCATGGACCTCATGAATAAAGTGTTCATCCATTTTTGGATAAGTTTGTCCTTGTGTTCATAGATGATATTCTCATCTATTCCAAGAATAAATTAGATCATGCAGAGCACCTGAGGACAGTGTTAGAGACACTAAGAAATGAGCAACTTTACGCCAAGTACAACAAGTGTGAATTTTGGCTAAAGGGAGTGATGTTCCTTGGGCACATTGTGTCAGTAGAAGGAATCAAAGTGGACCCCTCCAAAGTAGAGGCAGTACAAGAATGGAAGTCTCCAACTACTCCTAATGAAATCGGAAGATTCTTAGGATTAGCAGGATACTATAGGAGATTCATCGAAGGATTCTCCAAGATAGTTAGGCCAATGGCGCAATTGCTAAAAAAGGAAATCAAGTACCAGTGGTCAGAAGAATGTGAAGCCAGTTTTTAGGAGCTTAAGAAAAGATTAACCACTGCTCCAGTGTTAGCTATTCCAGTCAGTGGTAAAGAATTTGTGATTCACACGGATGCTTCAAAGAATGGATTAGGCTGTGTCCTAATGCAAGAAGGTAAAGTCATAGCGTATACATCCAAACAGTTAAGAATTCATGAATTGAATTATCCTACGCATGACTTAGAACTGGCAGCAATAGTGCATGCCTTGAAAATCTGGAGACACTACCCATACGGAGTTAGGTGTGAAATTTTCACAAATCACAAGAGTCTAAAGTACTTTTTCGAGTAAAAAGATTTAAATATGAGACCGCGTAGATGGCTTGAATTGGTAAAGGACTATGACTGTGGAATCAGTTACCGCCCAGGCAAGGCTAATGTGGTAGTAGATGCCTTGAGTCGTAAAACAAGCAGGTTAGGCTTTCTCCTCACTCAGGAGGAGAAACTCATCAAGGATTTTGAAAGCTTACAGCTAGAGGTGGTTTACCCACCTGAGATGATTGTATGTCATGTGGCAACATTAGTAGCTGTACCAGATCTTCAAAAAAAAGGTAATTGAGGCACAGAGAAAAGATCAAGCCATGGAAGAGATGCGCTTGAAGATCAGATCAGGAAAAATAGAAAGTTCCAAGGAAGCATCAGATAATGCTATCCTTTATGAAGATAAGATATGTGTTCCACCCTGTGTTGAGATCAGAAATGAGATCATGAGCGAGGCTCATGATACTCCATATACAGCACACCCGGGAAGTATGAAAATGTATCAGGATTTGAAGCAGAAAATCTGGTGGGAAGGAATGAAACGGGACGTAGCTTCCTATATTGAGCGATGCTTGTCATGTCAACAAGTTACGGCATTGCACCAAAGGCCTTACGGTGCGCTACAACCGTTAGAGATTCCCGAATGAAAGTGGGAACACATAGCGATGGATTTTGTGACAGGCCTACCCAAGTCAAGACGAAGGAATACGGCCATATGGGTCATTATTGACATGCTCACAAAGTTAGCTCATTTCCTTCTGATCCGCGTTATGGGTGGATCGAATAAGCTAGCTCAGATTTATGTCAGAAAGGTTGTACGCCTTCATGGTGTTCCGATGTCGATAACATCGGACAGAGATTCAAAGTTTACCTCAAGATTTTGGATTAGTTTATAGAAAGAGCTGGGAACTCAACTCAATTTCAGTACAACGTTTCACCCACAAACAGATAGACAGTCTGAAAGGACGATCTAAACATTAGAGGACATGTTGAGAACAGTGGTCCTAGACAGGGGTGGAAGCTAGGAAGAAATATTAGCGTTGATTGAATTCGCCTATAGCAATAGTTACCAAGCAACCATCAATATGGCGCCATACGAAGCGTTGTATGGGTGAAAGTGTCGATCACCACTTTACTGGGATGAAGTGGGTGAAAGAAGAATTCTTGGGCCAGACTCAGTGTTAGAAATGATTGAAATTATTAAAAAAATTCATCAGAGGATTCAAGAAGCCTAGAGTCGGCAGAAGTCATGTGCGGATAAATGTCATACAGATTTATAATTTACAACAAGAGACAAGGTCTTCCTGAAAGTATCTCCTTCCAGGGGGATAATAAGATTCAGCGTAAAAGGAAAATTACGACCACGTTTTATAGAACCTTACGAGATCCTTGAGCGGATAGGTGCAGTGGCGTATAGATTTACATTACCACCCAGTTTTGGTAATGTTCATAACGTATTTCATGTTTCTCAGTTAAGGAAATACGTGTATGATCCCAATCATGTGATTCAACACAATGAGATTGAGTTAGATCCAGATCTAACTTATGATGAGAAATCAGAAACCGTGTTGGTTCGAAAGATCCTAGAGTTGAGGAACAAGTCTATTCCACTAGTCAAGATCCTATGGAGTCACCATGGTCAGGAAGAAGTGACATGGGAACTCGAGGATATGATGGAAGTAAAGTACCCAGAATTGTTTCTCTAAAGTATGTAAATTTCGGGATGAAATTTATTTTAAGGGGGGTGGAATGTAATACCCCGTAAATTAATTTCTGCTTAATTGCAGTTAAGTGTGTGATTACTGTACAAACACAGTAATTTCCGGTCAGATTAGGGTCGAAAGTATCCGTTAAGTTTCATTGAATTCAAGGTCAATGCTGACTGAAGTGGAAACCGAGAAGTCCCACGCTGATGGAGCACCCCACACTGGTGGGGCATAGGATCCCATGTCGGTAGGGCACTCTACGCTCCTGGGATTTTTTTGGCCGAAGAGTCCCCTTAGTGGAGGCTGGGGTACCCACGGCAGTTGGGCTTGGTTTGCGCTCGGTTCTGGTTTGGTGCTTCAGCTCAGTTCTGCTCAGTTCAAGCCTTCAGTTTGGGGGTTTCGCCATGGCAGGAGGTTCCGTCTCGGTTGGGCTGGAGGTCCCACGCCGGCAGGAGGTTCTACCTCGGTTGGGTGCTTCAGTTCGTGATCTAGCTCCGATTTTAATGCTCCAGTTCATGCACAGTGCGGACTCAGTTCGACTTGGGGCTTCAGTTCATTGCTCAGTTTCACTCTCTAGCTAGATGGTTGGCTTTATTTAGCCTCAGTTAGGCATCAGTTTAGCCATCAGTTGGCTTCTTTAGTTGGTGTCTGCAGTTCAGATCTTCGGCTGATGAAATCCGTTGGCACTTTCGTTGGCTCCTAAGTTGGACTCTTCAGTTAAGTTTGAGTTTCAGTTGGCCATCAGTTTGGAGATATCCTTAGTTGTGGTCTTCAGTTTGCCCCCTTTTCAGTTGGGCTTCTGGATTTTCCACTTTTTGTGCCATAAAATACCTGCTTTTGGAGAAAAAGCTCAAAGGCTACACAACACAGGCATGAGATACCAAGGGATCAAATATGAAGCTAAAAATACCAAAACAACATGAAAATAATAAAACACACGCACTAAAGATATAGAATTACTATAAGAAAAACATCACAAATAAACATTAAACATGGATTTCTGGGATTTTCCTCCAATTTCTCTATCTAATGGATAACTGCAATACATATAGAATGAAGTTCTCTCTTATATATACGTTTAGCCATTTTGAGATACCATTATACGCTCCTAAATTCCATATTTCGAAGATGCTCTCTCAGAAAATCGGATATCTCTCTTTTATTCTTCTCTTCTTTCTTTATAGCACTACAAGGAAAAGAGGGTTTTACAGACACTTAAACATGTCTGGATACGTAACCTATTGCAATATCCCACCTATCTCCACGTTGATTCACGATGTCGTCTATTCAAGTGTTGGGAAAGATAAATTGGCAAATATGACACTAAAAAATGTCAGTTGAGACATGTTAATGAGACATCATAAAATGTCTAGAAATATATTCTAATAAGACAATCCATAATGTTGGTAAATGTATGGTTGCAGCAACAATTATAACCAATTATGACATTATAAAACGTCATCAATTTGTCTAATTCTGTATTATCTGAAATTGAATTTTTTATATTTTGTTTTTTCAATTTTAATATATTATTTTGTTAGTGTCATCTGCACTAAAGTGTTTGAGATTGTCATGATATTTATGGCAATTCAAAAAACACAAAGGTTTTGGTTCAAGTTTGAAGACCATGTTCTGGACATTATGATATGAACATTCCGCTGCCAATCTGATTGAAGATCGAAGAATGTACTTGAGCATTTGCGAACATGATCATGTACATGCTTGTCCAGAGAGTTTCCAAGAGACGTGCCAAGCTGATTTCAAGGAGTTAAAGCTGCCTTTTCAAGATGGATGTTTTAGAATAGAAACTGCTTTGTTCGAAGATGAAGATCAAGAAGGAAAGAGGTGAGTTCTATTCAAGGAAGGATTCTAAACTAGGAGTTGTCCGATTTAAACAAGGAAAGTTCCCTTGTTGAGTTTAGGTCAAATTAGGATAATTTTATTACCTTGTTTAGGCTATGTATTGTGTTTATAAATAACCTGGGAATCAGACTAGTTTAGTAGTGCGAGTTTATGAATACACAAAGGGTAGAGAGTCTAAAAGACTTCATCTTTGCAGCATATAGTATTCGGGTAGACTAGGTTTGATCTTTGTGATCAATGTGTGTTGACGGCCATAACATATGTATGCAAGCTAATTAATTGGAACAATCTCACCAATAACTGATCAATTTTGTGGGATAAAATAGGAATATCATTTTATGTGATGCTTGAAAGAACTGATCACGTGAACAAGTGTTGCATAGAAATTATAATCTTTGTGTGCTTGGTTGTGAGTGATGACACGTGTGAAGAGCTGACCAAGTGAAGTGTATGCTCATTATTTCTATGTGATAACATGTCTTCGTAAGAATAGTCTGATAACAATTAAGTGATTTTCCACCATTGACAAATTAAATTAACATAAGCACTAGTCAAGAAATCAATTCTAAAAGACATTGTGTGAACTCTCCCTTAGAATATACTATTTTCATTAATAGTTTTAATTAAGTATTTTAGTTAATTATGTTTTTGCTTTTGAAGTAGTTATTTATGTTCTCTGTTTTTATTTAATCTAAGTATCTATATATTAACAAAGTGTCTATATTTTGGTACTCACATTGTTATTGACCATTACAATACCTGCGAATATAAGACTCGTGCTCACTATTATCTACAATTATATCGTACACTTACGGATATTTTTACTCTTAAAAAAATAGTGATCAAGTCTTTACCGTCATTATCGGGGATTTTTAAAATAATTTTAGGATATTAATTTTGATAACGAGTTCATAGGCTAGATTTTATTTAAAAAAAGTTATTTAAAAAATAAAAAAAATCAAAAAATAAAATCTTCTATTTTATGTTTTTAATTTTTCTTCTTTAGATTTCAAGTACAAAAATAAAAGGTTGAAGGGTGAGAAATGAATCTATATGCTACTTATGTTGAATTAGAGAGATAAGTGACTCAGTTGAAATTGTAGCTGTAAATATCACAATTGCAAAAGCAACTAAAGCATTTAATTCAAGTGAAGTGAAGAGAAAAAATGAGACAATGATATGAAGTTACTGGACAGAGATACAATGAGGGGTTGAATTTTTTTTTTGCACCAGAGAAATTTCAACTCATATCGAGTTGTTAAGCACTGATATAGGGAGGAGTTGATTTTTTTTCACCGAAGAAATTTTAACAACTATGAGCAAGATTATGAAGGAGAAATTCATGATTATTATTCAGGTAGTTATAATCCTCCAATTTTTTATTATGCTAATCCGAATGATACATTGTATTTTCCACCTAAATTTTATGTTATCTATGGAGATGAGCCAAAGCAGCCCAAATTGATGGAAACATTTGAAAAATACATCCGTAAATATAGCTAAAGTTGTTTGAAGTTGGAACCTGACCTAATTTTGCAAGACATTCAAATTAATTTCAAGAAGTCTAGGGAACATTTGGCCTAGAGAAAAATCCGAAGCAGTAGTTGGAGCAGACATAGAGGATTCACTTGAAGGATGAAGAGCGCTTGCCACTGCATCTCTGACCTATGTATGTCCCTCTAATTCTGTTTCCAGAGAGATTGATAAGGAGGCTGACAATAATAAAAGCTGCAGAGATTCTATCAGAAAAGACAGAGATGTGAGTAGAGGTAGCAGAGATTTTGCCAGAGGTAGTAGAAAAGCACCAGAGAAAACAAAGGTGCATCTATAGAGATTCAACCAAAGGTAGCATAGATATATCCAGAGGTAGCAGAGATGCAGCCATAGAAGATAGAAATTCATCCAAAGATAATAGAAAAACCTACCAAAGGTAATAAAGATTATGTCAACTAAGAAAGAGGTTTAGCCAGATGAAGCAGAGATGCAATTAGAGACTGTAGAGAAGTTACTTAAGTTTTTTTAAATAAAGGTATAGAAGTTGAAGATTTTCCCGAGCAAGAGAAAAAAATCACATTACTCAGCCAAGCAAGCTAAAGAAGATGAATGGCAAACAAAAGTAGAAAAATGTATTGCCTTTAATCTTATTGATGAAAGTAAATTTTATGGGTAGGAAACTCCAAGAAAGGGAGTCAAATCTGATACATCTAGGATTTGGAGAATGAAAAAAGAAGAGAAGCCATATGATGGGTTCTATAACATCATTGATGATGAAGTGCACAAAATTCTCCATCTGCGAGTCGTATTATGAAAAAATACTTTTTATTTTGCAAACTTATTTTTTAATTATTTTAAATAAGTTTGAAGGATGAAATGTGAGGTTCATCTTAGTATTTTTAATTTTTAGTTTAGTTTTGTTTTTTTCCTTTGGTCTTTGTGTTTGTGTTTTTATTTTTGTTTTTGTGTTGACATTGTAGAATTTAAGAGATGAAAAAAGAGTTAGAAAAATGGGTAAGCTCCAGTGTTGGGGTGACCTGGGGCAAGACTAGTAGACCCAACCTTTTAGACTTTACACAGGACTAGGTCAAGTCAAAGGTCGACTGGTTCTTCAAAAATTTCACAAGAGCGGGTCGACCCGAGCTACAAATTTTTCATTTTTATCTCATTTTCTCCCCTTTTTAATGCACTTTTTCATAGGCAAGTATTATGATCATCAATTCATATCTTTTCTTTCCCTTTTCATTGCTCGAGACGTGCAATAATTTTAGTTTAGGGGGTTTGATAACGACACATTTTATATAACTTTTAGATATGAATTGATGATATTTAGTAGATAAGTTGTGTGATTTTCATAGCTTTTGTGCTCATTATGTCATCATTTGGGATTTTTGATGTATTTGCGAGTTTTGCAGTAATAGTGGCAAATTTGATGATTATTTGAAGTAAAAAGATCAAGTATATCCCTAGAGAGTTAAAGGAGTTACCAATTATGCTTTTGGAATGGATTTAAAGATCAAAGTCCAAGAGCATTAATTGAAATAATTCAGAAATATCCAAATGGGTGTTTGAAGAGCCTGGGAAGAAACAAGTGAGGATCGTTGTACAAGTTGAATAGGCTCAATTTGACGAGAAATAAGTGAGAATGGACCGCTTTAGTGAAGCTCGTGTGCCACAGGGTCGACCCAGCCACTTGACCCAGAAGGCCTGTGTAAACATAGGATCGGACTGAGTGGTAGGTCGACCCAGCGCAGAAAAGCTTCCAGTCAGCCCAATCAAATCTTACATGAGATTTTCAAGGCCTTTCTCAACTTATGACTTTTTTTGGCCCTAGGATTCTCTCCAGTACTATAAATACTCCCTCTACTCATTAGAAAATATGTACAAAGACATATCAGGAGACGTACTAAGATGAACAAAATTATGGCACTACAAGAAAAAAGGGTTTTATAGACACTTAAACGTGTCTGGATAAGTAACCTATTGCAACATCCCACATATCTCCATGTTGATTCACGATGTTGTCTATTCAAGTGTTGGGAAAGATAAATTGGCAAATATGACACTAAAAAATGTCAGTTGAGACATGTTAATGAGACATCATAAAATGTCTAGAAATATATTCTAATAAGACAATCCATAATGTTGGTAAATGTATGGTTGTACCAACAATTATAACCAATTATGACATTATAAAACGTTATCAATTTCTCTATTTCCGTATTATCTAAAATTGAATTTTTTATATTTTGTTTTTTCAATTTTAACATATCATTTTGTTAGTGCCATCTGCACTAAAGTGTTTGAGATTGTTATGATCTTTATGGCAATTCAAAGAACACAAAGGTTTTGGTTTTTCAAGTTTGAAGACCATGTTCTGAGCATTATGATATGAACATTCCGCTGCCAATCTGATTGAAGATCGAAGAATGTACTTGAGCATGTTCGTGAACATAATCAATTACATGGTTGTCCAGAGAGTTTGAAAGAGACATGCCAAGCCAATTTCAAGAGCTGAAGCTGCCTTTTCAAGATGAATGTTTCAGAATAGAAGCAGCCTTATTCGAATATGAAGATCAAGAAGGAAAGAGGCGAGTTCTATTCAAGGAATGATTCTAAACTAGGAGTTATCCGATTTAAATAAGGAAAGTTTCCTTGTTGAGTTTAAGTCAAATTAGGACAATCTGATTACCTTGTTTAGGCTATGTCTTGTGTTTATAAATAGCCTGAGAATCAGACTAGTTTAGAAGTGCAAGAGTTTACGAATACACAAAGGGTAGAGAGTCTTAAAGACTTTATCTTTGAATCATATAGTATTCGGGTAGACTTGGTTTGATCCTTATGATTATTGTGTGTCTAGTCTGTATTTGAAGTTTATTTATTCACACCTTTAAAGGAGTCTCAGGAGAGATTTCTTGTAGGAACTAGAGGAAGTCTAGGTTGTAAGGGGATCTTACAATTCAGTCCATCGAAAGAGATTTTTGGATACTTTAGAAATATTAAATCATACATGATTCACAACAAGAAGAGAAAGGCTGTAGTAGAATCAGCCAATGTCAGATTTGATGATCAGAATGATACTGTTAAACCCACAGCAGAAGATGTACACTAAGATATATTTGGACATTTTGATGTACATGATGATACATATAGAGAATCTGAAGATTAGAGAGTGAAGCAAAGGAAGTCCTCACGACAAATTATTAAGGATCATCTTACCACAGAAGTTATAGGAGAAATCCATGAAGGAAGAATGACTAGAAGCAGACTGAGAAAGAGACTTCATGAACAAATATCCAATGTCTGTTTCACATCCAAGTTGGAACCCAAAATATTCAGGAAGCTCTCAAAGATGTCTACTGGATAGAAGCGATACAAGAAGAGCTTCTGCAATTCAAGAAGAATCATATATCTGGGATCTTGTGCAGAAACCTAAATGAGTAAATATAGTTGGGACTAAATGGACATTCAAGAGCAAGACTGATAAATCTGGGAATATCACAAGGAATAAAGCTAGACTTGTTGCACAAAAATATTCACAGATTGAAGGAATAGATTTTGATGAGACTTTTGCTCCAGTCACAAGGATAGAATCAGTCAGACTGCTCTTAGCAATGACATGTACGATGAAGTTCAAGCTATATTAGATGGATGTCAAGAGTGCATTCTTGAATGGATTTCTGAAGAAGGATGTGTTTGTTGCTCAGCCTAAAGGATTTGAAGAACCACATCATCTATAGTATGTTTTCAAACTAAAAAAGGTTTTATATGGTTTGAAGCAGGCTCCTCGAGCATGGTATGAAAGACTGGCTACATACCTGGTTAGCAAATGATACAACAGAGGAGGAGAGGATAGAACACTATTCATTAGAAAGGATAAATCACAACTGATTGTGGTTCAAGTATATGTAGATGATATATTGTTCGGCTCAGTGTCTGAAAAGATGATCAAGGACTTTATCAGGGACATGGAAACTGAGTTTGAGATGAGTCTGGTTAGAGATTGAAGTATTTCCTTGGACTTCAGGTAAAGTAATCAGAAGAAGGAATTTTTATCTCACAGTCTAAGTATGCAAGAAACTTAGTCAAGAAATTTGAATTAGAGAATTCTAAATATAAAATAATTCCTATCAGTACCACTGTCAAGATCGGTAAAGATTATACTGGAGAAGAAGTGGATCATACACTTTACACAAGCATGATTGGAAGTCTTCTCTACCTTACAGAAAGCAAGCTTGTTATATCTTACGGTGTGGGTGTATGCGCCAGATATCAGTCATGCCCCAAAGAAATTCACTTGAAGGCTGTCAAGAACATCATCAAGTACATCAGTGGAATTGCAAACTATGGATGATGGTATACTTCAGATACCAATTCAAGTTTTACTGCCTACTATGATGCTGATTGGCAGAATTTCCAGATGATAGAAAAAGCACATCAGGTGTTTATTTCTTTTTAGGAAACAATGTTGTTTCCTCGTTCAACAAGAAGCAGAACAACATCTCGTTATCAACCGCAGAAGCTGAATACATAGAAGCTGGAAATAGCTCTACACAGATCATATGGATGATGCAAATGATGAAGGACTATGAAGTTGCTCATGATTCACCTATTCTATATTGTGACAACTTGAGTGCTATCAATATATCTAAGAATCTAGTTTCAACATTCAAGGACAAAGCACATCGACATCAAACATCACTTCATCAGAGAGTTAGTTGAGGAAGAAGTTCTAAAGATTGAACATGTGAAAATAGAAGACCAACTAGCTGATCTATACACCAAGGGATTGGATGCTGCTCGATTTGAGAAACTCAGAGCATCCCTTAGGGTTTTCTTGGTTTAGTAAACTAAGGGAAGGGGTATGAGTGTGTTTATTTCACACTTAGTAGGAAAGAACCATTCCTGCACAAATGGACTGAACATTCCCATAAAATGTTTATCAACATGTACATAAAAAAATTTCAAATTCTTGTGTACTTTCTTGTCAACTGCTACTTCTGACTCACAAACATCATCACTAGATTTTCAAGATTTCCCTCCAATTTCTCTATCTAATGGATACCTGAAATACATATAGAACGGAGTTCTCTCTTATATATACATTTAGTCATTTTGAGATATCATTATATGCTCCTAAATTCCATATTTCGAAGTTGCTCTCTTAGAAATTCTGATATCTCTCTTTTATTCTTCTCTTCTTTCTACCATTGTCATCTCTTGATCATTCATAAAAATATTTCCTTATTCTTTTTCAATGGCACCCAAAAGGAAACTTGTTCATCCAAAGAAGGTTGTTAAACCAAGAATGAGGTATGGCAAGGTGACTTATTCCAAACCTCAGGATCAGTTGTGTGAAGAAGATGACTTTGACAGACAATTTCGTGGAGAATCCTCATACAAGAAGCCTGTTTAGAGGGCATTATGGGACGAATCCTCTAGTAAGGACACTGAAGAGTACATTGAGACATTCCACTAGGAGGAAGAAGAAGACTTGGCAGAAGAAGAACCAGAAGTTGCATCTTTTGTGAAGAAATCAAAGACTCATAATCTTAATCGCTAAGAACTTTTGAAAGAAACAGCAAGATCATACAACATCAACAAGAAAGCTATTACAAAGAAGGCCAAAACAAAGGGTGTGGTAGTCAAGAAATCAAAGAAAACTACAACCCTTATCACAGAGAAGATCATCGCAGCACCTGCTGAACAAGCCCTTCAGAAAGAGAAGAGATCTGCTGCTGATGAAGATGTTTTACCTGAAGATGTTCCTACACATAAAGATGAACATGTTGCTGCAAAGAAGACATCACATGTCAAAACTATACTAGAGAAGGTAATTGCAGAACAATTGATTGCTACTAAAGAAGAAGTTGTTTCAGAGGAGGACAATATTCCTCTGAGTATCAAAATAAAGACCATCGCTGCTACTGCTGCAAAGATAAAGAAAAAGGTCATTAAAAGGCCTTTAGTTGCTGACCCTGCTAAAGAAAAAGAAGACGGTCATAGTTCATCTTCTGAATCTTCTGAGAAGACTCTTATGCCATAACAAGAGAAGTTATTGCCATCGGCACAATATGATCTATTTACCAGATCGTCTGTGAAAAAAAAAGACACCAAGAAAGAAGTCTTCAACTACTAGGCTTCAAATTGTTCAGAGAACCCCTATGAGAAGAAGCAGAGCCTTAGCCATTCCACCATCCACAACACCAACAACAAAGAAGGGAAAAACTACTACAACTGCCAGACCATCCAAGAAGGCAAAGAAAGTTGTTCATCCCAAGCATTTACCTGAAGATGTTCACTCTGAATTATGTGAACATGATACTGATATTCACAAACAGATCATCAATTTGCTAGGTATCTCTAAACATACTTTATTTCGATCAACAAAGTATGAAGAGTTATAAGATAAGATGATGAAGAGGTCATTGATCTCTGAGAAGAAGGTGGATAAGGATACACTCTTAGCTACTGGGGTATATTCTTTATTGGAGAATGGATGTTTGTTAGGAACTATGCAGAGGGTGAATAAGTTTGTTCCTTTGGTTGTATCTGAATTTTATTGTAACTTGACTAAAGAGATTGATGATCCTGATTCTGAAGACTTTCACAAAGTCTTTGTCCGATGAGAGATGCTGAATTTCTCACCAAAGCTCATCAATGAGTTTCTAAGGTGTACTGTTGAGAGAGACATAGAAGAGATAGCTGACTGACGGGTGGTTGCTAAAGAACTGACCCAGAGTATCTATACCAAGTGGCCCTCCAATCCTCAGACAATTCCATCATCAAAGCTATCTAGTGGATAGCTACAATTATATATATTTTTTGTAATTTTGAATGTAATAGAATGTTAGAGAGATAAAGAAGAAATGAGGGAGAGAACAGAAGAATTGAGAAGGAAACTGAAATTTTCATTACTTACCGACTAAGAGAAATCCATATGAGTTTTATATGCTCTCAATATAGTCCCCACATCATTACAAGAAAACCCTAATTGTACCATAGATTAAAAATAAAATAACATATACATAATACTAATTAATTTTAGCAACTTTCTTCAACCCAGTTCCCATCTTGGCCCAAACTAATCATGCCATCTTTTTCCAGCCCAAAACCTAAATATGTTTCAAAATGGGTAATTTGCTCCAATTTCCCCAACTGCTCTTCATCTTCATCACGATTTAACCCCAATTCTGTAGTCGTTCCCAACTTCTCTTCCTCTTTATCCCTCTCTACTCTGGCTCCCTCTTCAATCCCTTTCCAATCCATGACAATAGCCCCTCGATGAATTGATTCTCATTCCTGAGAATCGAAAGCTCAAAGCTTACGGTGAAGGAAAGCACCATCCTCCCAGTTGGTGAGGTTAGAGTTTGAACATTGCCATAGCACAAGAATGTGAGGAACCAATTGACCCAGCCATGGAACAACTCGATGGGAAATGGGTTGCAGTGGAGTGACAGTAAACTCTCCTTCATCATTTGTGTCGGGCAAGTTCTGCAGAAGTAAAATCTGTTGGGGTTTTTTCGAATTAAACCACCGCAGGATCATTTGGTTGTTCATTAATCAATGTTCATGCAAATCATATTTTTATGTGACATGCATGTTTATCACGTCAAGCACAAAACCATGCAAAACGAATCTAACGAAGCGGAATACATAGATCTGAATTACTTACAATTGTCAGACGGTCTGAGGACAAGATTAAAGATCTAATCTTGCCATTGAAAAAATACAGAAATAAGCGCCAATTATGTCAACAAAATCGGCCACCACAGTATTCTACTCCAAGATCTTCTGTTGTATTCCTGGACTGTATCTAGATTCAGAGTGGACTGAAATCTACTAGATAGGGTTGTGAAATCTGTGGATAACTTTGAGAGACAAAGAGGGGCTAATTTCTTATAGTGAAAAATTTCGCCTCCCCCTTCCACTTTATATAGGGAAGTGGGCGAAATTTCCCTTCTCAAACCCTACTAGGTTTGGGTCTCTCTCTCAAGTTCAATATCTAGTCCACTAATAGTCAATTGGGCTACAACAGAGATCTAGAAGAATATTAAATTGGCCCACTAATTTATTTAATATCCAATATCCAATAAACTTAGGATATAATTAAATAAATTAAGTTTTACTTTTATTCCACTAAAGAAGTAAAACTGACCTACCAATTTAATACATATTTACGAATATGCTTTCTCTTATAGTCTAGCCATTCCCCGTGTTTAAGATATAATTTCCATTAATTAATTATGTCAGCCTCGGACAGCTATAATTAATTAACATCTAAAACCTTGAATAGTACCACACAAGCTTTACCATGTAAGGAATAAATTCCACCTGCAGGGTTTCAACATGAACTTGTGTTTCCTCAAGAGAACATCATCAACCTGGCGCACTAGGACACGGTGCTCATGCATATTGCTCGAGACATTATGTATACATATCGAGTTTGATCTATGAAAAGATCTCACTCATTGATAAATAAAAGTAACAAACAATGCACACATATGCTCGCCAATGTCACATGAGTTCAGAACCTGAACTCTGTGGATCTTTATTCTCTCACTAAATGGATCAGAGACAGAGAATAGTATCCTATCGTGATCCTCCTCAATACACTAACAAGTGTATTAGAATAATCAGTTAGTCACAATAAACTAACTTATCAGATTATTCTACAGTGTACTGATGGTGTGTTCACGATAATCTAAGCCGTGAGCTCTTTAATACAATACAAGGTTCTAATGATATGATCTTACCGTGTGACTTCCCACACCATATCATTTATAATGTAAGTATATAGAACATTGAATAGAATAATTATAGAACATAATCTAAATGCAAACAGTGACTGCAATAACTTTCATTTCATATGATCATATCATCAGAAAAGTATACAAAGACAAGTCTTCCAGTATACAAAACTAATAATCTCCCACTTATACTTGACGCATATCTTTCAAGCATAAAAACTAACTGGCTAACTCTCTAATCAAAACTATTAATTCAAACTGCGCCACCAGGTCTGCATCTCACTCCTATTTTCTCCACGTGACCATCAAAGGTCTTAGCCGGCAGGTTCTTTATGAATGGATCATCCATGTTGTCCTCTGATGCAATCTTGACCACCACCACATCTCCTCTCTTAACGATCTCTTGTATAAGATGGTACTTTCTCTCTATGTGTTTACTTGCCTTGTGGGCTCTGGGTTCCTTCGAATTTGCCACTGCACCAGAGTTATCACAGTATATCATGATAGTCTTAGGCAAATCAGAAACCAGAGGTAGACTTACTGCAACAAAGGCAGCTATATACTCGGATTCCATGGTGGAATCAGAAATGCGTTTCTGCTTTATGCTCCTCCATGCAATGACTCCACCTCCTAATGTAAACATATAGCCCGAGGTAGACTTACTTTGATTTTTGTCGAATTGAAAATCTGAGTCTGTGTAACCCAAAGGCACTAGACTATCAGAGTGGAAAACCAACATGTAATCTCGAGTCCTTTTAAGGACTTGAGAATGTTTTTAACCGCAGTCCAGTGACCTTGTCCAAGGTTAGACTGATATCTGCTTATCATGCCAACGACATAGCATATATCAGGCCTAGTGCATAGCATAGCATACATTAAACTTCCCACAGCCGAAGCATATGGTACTTTCTTTATTTTCTCTATCTCAGACTGTGTTTGGGGACACATTTCCTTGGATAGATAAATTTCATGCCTGTAAGATATAAAACCTTTCTTGGAATCTTGCCTGCCAAACCTAGCTAGCACTGTATCGATATAAGTCACTTGGGACATACATAACATCCTTTTTTGGCGATCTAGAATGATCTTGATGCCAAAGACATTTCCAACTTCACCCAGATCCTTCATATCGAACTGCTCAGACAACCACACTCTATTGTTAGACAATGCCTTCTTACTGTTTCCAATAAATAAGATATCATGAACATAAAGTACGAGGAATGCCACCACGTTTCCATCACACTTCTTGTACACACAGCTCTCATCCGGACTTTGCACGAATCCATATGACTGGATAACCTCGTCAAATCGGATGTTCCAAGATCTCGATGCCTGTTTAAGTCCATAAATGGATCTCTTAAGCTTACACACCAAGTGCTCTTGGCCTTTAGCAATGAATCCCTCTGGTTGCTTCATATGAATGTTTTCTTCAAGACTTCCATTTAGGAAAGCTGTCTTGACATCCATCTGCCAGATCTCATAATCCAAATGAGTGGTAATAGTCAAGAGAATTCGGATTGACTTAAGCATGGATACCGGTGAAAAAGTTTCCTCATAATCGATCCCTTCTTTCTGAGTATACCCTTTTGCCACCAATCTTTCCTTGAAGGTTTCAACCTTCCCATCAGATCCTCTCTTATGCTTGTAGACCCATTTACAGCCAATGGGTTTTACCCCATCTAGTGGTTCTACAAGTTCCCAGACTTGATTGCGATCCATAGATCCAATCTCAGATTTCATTGCAGTTTTCCAAGAATCCGCATCTTTATCTTGAATTGCCTCGTCATAGGTCCTGGGATCCAATTCATTGAGACCCTCTGGGAAATCTGAAGCCTTTCCCAGACCAATGAATCTATCAGGCTGGCGTACAACCCTCCCACTGCGACGAGGTAATTCCTGTACTTCTGTGACACGTTGTGCAGTGTTTGGTGGTTCCTCTTCTTGTACAACTGGTGTAGGATTCGATCCTCCCCTTAACTCATCAAGGATGATTTGACTCCTTGGTTTATGGTTTTTGACATAGTCTTCATCTAAGAATCGAGCATTGGTGCTAATAATGATCTTCTAATCCTTAAGACTATAAAATAAACCACATTTTATTCCCCTGGAATATCCAACGAACAACTTTACAGCAGTACGAGGACCCAGCTTATCAGCTTCCTTATCCAACACGTGTGTTGGGCTACCCTAAATCCAAATATGGTTCAAACTGGGTTTTCATCCAGTCCATAGTTCTGTGGGTGTAATAGGAACTGATTTCGATGGAACCAAGTTAAGAATATAGGCTGCTGTTTCTAGGGCATATCCCCAGAATGAAATGGAAAACTCAGAATAACTCATCATTGATCTAACCATCTCTAACAGTGTTCAATTCCTTCTTTCCGCCACGCCATTTTGCTGTGGCGTTCTAAGCGCAGTCAACTGGGATGTAATCCTATTCTCTGCCATGTAATCCTTAAATTCACTTGAGAGGCACTTGCCACCATGATCAGAACGTAGTGACTTGATACTTCTGCCTGTTAATTTCTCCACTTCCGCCTTAAACTCTTTGAATTTCTCAAAGCATTCAGACTTACGACGCAACAGGTAGATATAACCGTATCTAGAGTAATCATCAATGAGAGTATTGAAATACTCAAAGCCTCCTCGAGCTTGAACTGACATAGGGGCGCACAGGTCAGAGTGAATCAAATGTAGTAGCCCTTCGGATCTATTTCCTTTTGACTCGAAATGACGCTTGGTTATTTTACCTTCCAAACAGGATTCACAAAAAGGAAATGATTCCAGTACCAAAGAAGACAATGGTCCATCATTTACAAGCCTTTGTATCCTCTTAAGGTTAATACGACCTAGCCTTAGATGCGAAAGATAAGTTTGATTCATGTCAGAAGGTTCTTTTCTCTTGTTAGGGTTTATGATCGATGTATTCAATAGTTTCCTTTGCGTAGTGTTTTCAATTGGTTTAAGAAAGTATAAGTGTTCTTTCTAATGTGCCAGAATAGATAAAATGTTTACCACTAAAGATAACTACTTTATTATCAAAAGAAACAAAATATCCATCCATAATCAATTTAGAAACTGAAACCAAGTTTCGTCTAAAACCAGACACATAAAGACAATCTTTCAAAACCAAAGTTCTATCATTACTGAAAGGTAAAACAACGTCTCCCACTGCAACAGCCACCACTCTCGTAGCATTGCCCATGTAGACAGTGATCTCATCCTCACTCAGCTGTATTTTTACCGAAACCCCTGTAAAGACATGCAAATATGACCAGTAGCTCTAGTATCTACTACCCATGACTGGGTAGAACAAGTTGCTAAACATGTTTCTACAACCAGAGTGTGAGATATACCTCTCTTCTTCTTCTTGTTAGGGCACGTCGCCTTCCAATGACCTGGTTCGCCACACTTGAAGCACTTAATCTTCGACTTGAACTCATCAGGAAGAATCTTTGCCTTTGGCTTCTTTGCCTTAGGCACCTCATCTGCAGCCTTCTTAGGTGCGTTTCTCTTCTTCCTTTTACCACCAGAAGAAGACGCGCCTTTTTCGGCTATGTGGGCCTGAGGATCGCTCTTTTGGAGCAATTCAGCCGCCTGAAGATCTATGAGCAGTTTAGTCAGGCTGACATCTCTTTTAATCATGTTAAAATTCAGCCTGAACTGCTCAAACTTCGAGGACAAGCTATGAAGAACAATGTTGATTTGAGAATCGCTATCTAGCTCTCCACCCAAGGTCTCGATCTCAGATAAATACTCCATCATCATGAGAATGTGATCCCTAACAGGTGTGGAGTCAGACATTCTCGCATCCATTAGCTTCTTCATAGCTAAATGGCGTGCCGAGCGGTTCTGATGACCGAATAGCTGCCTAAGGTTGTACATGATATCATAAGCGGTTTTCATAGGCTCATGCTGATGTTGCAACACACATGACATAGATGCCAAAATCTAACAGCGCATTATCTCATTAGACCTAACCTACTTATCATATGCAACCTTTTGGGCTTCGTTAGAACCGTCATCTAGATGTGGAGGACAAACCTCTTCAAGCACAAACATGTGTCCCTCAGCAACAAGAACTAAGTTAAGGTTACGAAGTCAGTCATTGTAGTTTTCACTGACAAGTTTTTTTTCTTTGAGGATGGATGACAGATTGGAGAGTGCCATTGATGATATGAAATAATTAAAAATTAAAACATGCAGTACAGTCACAAACACGTTTAGGATAAACAATATATAATCAAAAACCTCACAAAAATTATATACTTTTCCACCGACACTTTAAAAACGTCTTTTATAAGCCACAATAGTGTTGACGTTTATAAAATTCATTTTTAAATAGGTTAAACCTTTAATTTGCCTCCAGTTGAGTTTCTTTACAACAAGCAAATTAATTGCCGGATAATAAACACGATCATGTAATCATCTAACTGATAAGCCATGATTGTGTGGATGTTTATCAATAAATTACATCTAAGTGTGCACACCATTATCTTCGCACCAAGAACACTATTCGAATTTAACTGCTTCAGATGGTGGAGTCAGTTAGTTCTAATAGTTTTCTACATACTTTGGTATGAATCTCTCCCACTTAGTTATTTATGTTTGAGGTTTCATTTTATCCCATTATCGAACATGCAAACATCACATAAAATGATAAACATCTATTGCATGCTTCAACATAATAAACAATAGTGATATTCCAACTATCATGGCTTATATCTCATGTTGATAGATGAGATAAAACTGGAAAGTCAGCTCCGAAAATAGGGCTATGGCCACCGCCCCCTTCACCGCGCCTCGCCGAAAACCCCAGCTCCGTTTAGAGTTTCGGGACGTGAACCGGTGAACCTTCCTTCTTGGTGTTGAACCACTTTTCTTCTTTGAGTTGATCTCCGATCTTTATTTAATACAGACTATCTACTCCAAAAGGAAAAATCTAATATTGCTAGAATAAAAATTACAACTCAAAAACTCGGTCTAACAACTTTATATCTATTACATTAAAACAACGCAAAAAAAAACCTAGACCTAATCGATGGATTTTCTCATAGGTTAAAATCACGTAGCCAAACCGGCATACGGCCAACATTCATTCAACATAAACATACATCACATAAAATAAATGAGCCATGATAGTTGGTAAACCTGCAAACAAACACAGTCTACAAATCCAACAATCATATATAATATGATCCACATAAAATAACATATGATATCTATGCATGAATATTAAATAATATTTGAATTTTCCAGTTAATTAAATTAATTAATTCGATATTATCCACAAGATAAAAATTGGAAATTAAAATAATTATCCACCAATTTAAATCTTGTTGTTTTCAAAAATATCAATTAAAATAAATCTGGAAATTAATTAAAAAATATCCACCAAATATATTTAATATTTTCAAACCACCCTAATTAAATAATACTTGGATATCTTGATGTAAATCAAAGAATCTAATCCAAATATTATCCATAAGAATCTAAATCTCTAAGGATAAGGTTTGAAGATTTGATGCACTTCAAAATCTTCCAAAACCTATCAAAAATTAAATTCTTATCACAATTGGATTTTGATAATTATTTGTATATACCCAAAAAAATACCTTATCCAATTTTAATCTATAGATTTTGAAATTATCCAAATAATAAATCTAGAAATTTGATTCACTTCAAATTCTTCCAAATTCAAAATTCTATTTTCAAATCTATATAGATTAAAATTAGGTAAATTAAGATATGCATCAAATAATATCAAATCTTAATCCAATATCTATAATTTTCGATCCATCTCAATAAATAAATCTGGAAATTTATTTTTTATCAAAAACTTCTCCAAATTATTTTATTAAAATCGAAAATTACCTTAAATCAACATATTTGGAAATTTTGACATTAATCAAAAAACTATTCCAAATAAAAACCAAAATTTTCGAAAATAACAAGAATAAAAAATCTGGAAATTTTGATCCACTTCAAAAATTACCAAATTTAAAATTCTATTTTCAAACTTATCTAGATTAGAATTTTGTAACTTTTGATATACATCAAAAATCACCAAACCCAATTCTAATCACGAAAAATTTCGAACCCTATCCAAATTAAATCTAGAAATTTTGATGTTGATCAAAAATCCATCCAAATTTAATTATAGTGGTCAAAAAAATTGATGACCAAATTTTCGAAAATTATGAAAAATAAATCCAGAAATTTGAAGAACATCAAATATCATTCCAAGTTTATATCCATAATCATCGAAAATTGATAACCACTCAAAACTAGAATTTTTGAATTTTACATAAAAAATTCTTCAAATTTTTGAATACCATAAAATTGAAATACATGGCCAATTAAATCTGAACATTTAAACACCATAAATTTATCATCAAATTTAATCATGTAATTCAAAATTTATGCCCGGATTAATCCTAGAACAGTGCCAAAACCCGCTCTGATACTAGTTGTTAGGGTTTTTTCGAATTAAACCAACACAGGATCATTTGGTTGTTCATTAATCCATGTTCATGCAAATCATATTTTTATGTCACATGCATGTTTATCACGTCAAGCACAAAACCATGCAAAATGAATCTAACGAAGCGGAATACATAGATCCGAATTACTTACAATTGTCAGACGGTCTGAGTACAAGATTAAAGATCTAATCTTGCGGTTGAATGAATGTAGAAACATGCACCACTTATGTCAACAAAATCGGCCACCACAGTATTCTACTCCAAGATCTTCTGTTGTATTCCTGGACTGTATCTAGATTCAGAGTGGGCTAAAATTTACTAGAGAGGGTTATGAAATCTGTGGATAACTTTGAGAGACAAAGATGGGCTGATTTCTTACAGTGAAAATTTCACCCCCATTCCCCCTTATATAGGGAAGTGGGAGAAATTTCGCCCCTCCCATTCCCCCATTTCCCTTCTCAAACCTTACTGGGTTTGGGCCTCTATCTCAAATTCAATATCCAGTCCACTAACAGTCAATTGGGCTACAACAGGGATCTAGAAGAATATTAAATTGGCCCACTAATTTATTTAATATCCAATATCCAATAAACTTAGGATATAATTAAATAAATTATGTTTTACTTTTATTCTACTAAAGAAGTAAAACTGACCTACCAATTTAATACATATTTACGAATATGTTTTATCCTTTAGTCCAGCCATTCCCCGTGTTTAAGATATAATGTTCATTAATTAATTATGTCAGCCTCTGACAGCTATAATTAATTAACATCTAAAACCTTGAGTAGTACCACGCAAGCTTTACCATGTAAGGAATAAATTCCTCCTGCAGGGTTTCAACTTGAATTTGTGTTTCCTCAAGTGAACATCATCAACCTGGCGCACCAGGAGACGGTGCTTATGCATACTGCTTGAGACATTATGTATACATTGTTATTACCCAATATATCGAGTTTGATCTATGAAAAGATCTCACTCATTGATAAATTAAAGTAACAAACAATACACACATATGCTCGTCAATATCACATGACTTCAGAACCTGAACTCTGTGAATCTTTATTCTCTCACTAACTAGGTCAGAGACAGAGAATAGTATTCTATCGTGATCCTCCTCAATACACTAACAAGTGTACTAGAATAATCAGTTAGTCAAGATAAACTAACTTATCAGATTATTCTACGGTGTACCGATGGTGTGTTCAGGACCATCTAAGCCGTGAGCTCTTTAATACAATGCAAGGTTCTATTGATATGATCTTACCGTGTGACTTTCCACGCTATATCATCTACAATGTAAGTGTATGGAACATTGCATAGAACAATTATAGAACATAATCTAAATGCAAACAGTGACTGCAATAACTTTCATTTCATATCATCATATAATCAGAAAAGTATACAAAGACAAGTCTTCCAGTATACAAAACTAACAAAATGTTCCTCCCAATGCACTTCTTGAGCAAGGAAACGTGGAAAACGGGGTGGATCTTCGATGCAGGAGGAAGATCTAACCTGTAAGACACCTTCCCAATTTTTTCCAATATAAGAAATGGACCATAGAATTTAGATGAGAGTTTAAGGTTTCTTCTGAGGGCGACAGAGAACTGTCGAAAGGGCTCCAGTTTGAGGTAAACTAGCTCCCCTATCTTGAAGTTTCGATATAATCATTTGCGGTCAGCAAACCACTTCACTCTTGTTTGAGCTTGAATGAGATTTGTTGGTCCTGGGGCGAGTCAGAATCAGTTTAGAGGGGGCGGGTGAATAAACTAATCCAAAAACAATAACTGCGGAATATTCAGGGCCCGTTTGACTCGCTAAGTTATCCGTGCTGTTAGGAGATCAATTGAGATGATCAGCTAGCTCGGAGTGTTGTGTGTGATAGAGGTGTGCAGTTTAAAACTTGCAACTAAAACTGAAAAGTAAAGCAAATCACAAAAGCAGTTTTATAGAGGTTCGAAGCTCAACTTCTACCTCCTCTCTTCCTTCCGCAGAAGGGCAATTCACTATGCAAGTGTAAAGTTCCTTTATTACAGTTAAACAGTGAAGACAGGTGTTGGACCTGGCTGTTGGTGACTTTACGAGTCATAGATTCCTTTCCAACTGTTCTTATCCCGGAAGTATCGAACCAACACAAGTAGCCTCCTCAGCCGGTTTCAGGGTGACGACTCACACTTACCGATCTCAACTATTTGCTAAGACTTTAGGTGCTATTGTGGTCTTTACAAGGTTTTAGATCTTTTTCGATCTTCAAGAAGACAGTCTTGAAACTGGTATTAACTGATGTGCTCCTTTGCGCGTCTTCGGCTTGAGCTGGGTAGTTGATCTTTGTCGAACAGAACTGAGAGAGTTGCTCTGGCTGGAAATCTTCAACAGCTAGCTTGATGAGTGGTCTGCCTCCTTCTCTTCTCTTCTCAGTTAGAATTTTGCTTTTGCTGAGTTTAAGCATGAGGCTTTAGAGCTTTGGCGATCATCTTCGCTGAAAGTCTATGCATAAATTCTGAGCAAAAGTTCTCTTCAAGAGTCAAAAGTCACGGTCATCTTCTGGGTTGCTCATCTTTTAAAGATGAGTGGCTGGTGACCGTTGATGATCACTGTGTGATCATAAATGATAAAGCCTTTGAGGGGCTTTCATTTAAAGAGAGCCATTGAGTAGCCTTTGTGCTTCTAACAAGCTTTTAATCAAAGATCTCGGTTGCATTAACTTCAAGATCTTCTTGTTGGCTTTTATGAAATTTGAATTTCAGTTACAACTTCTATTTTGATCTTCAGTTCCAGGCGTTTTCTGTCAATTGGAATCTTTAGTTCCTTATCTGTCAGTTCTGTGCATCTTTGGCAGTTTGGAAAGCTCCAGTTTAGATCGTCTTCAGCTGGTAGTTCTAGTCACTAGCTTGATGCTTTATGAGCTCCAATTTGGCTTGCTTCAGCTGGCAATTTGAACCAGTGTTCTTCAGCTGGTATTCTGGACTGGTGTCCCTTCAGCTAGAACTTCCTTGGACTGGTCTTTAGTTCGGGGGCTGTTATCCTAAGAACTAGTACTTCTTTAGTGGAACTTCATTCTTCAGCTGGGACTTCTTGAGCTGGTATTTCCTTCAGCTCGGACCTTGGATTGATACACCCTTCAGCTGGCATTCTTCTTCAGCAAGAATTCCCTTGAGTTGGCATGTTCTTCAACTCGAACTGGTGCATTCTTCAGCTGGTATTTTCTTCAGCTGGAACTTTTCTTGAACTGGTATGTCCTTCAGTTCTAACTTGATCTCCTCTTCAGTTGGTATTCTTCTTATGTTGGAATCTTCTTGATCTGGTATATTCTTTAGCTCGGGCTTCGTCTTCTCTGTAGCTGGTAATCTTCTTCAGCTGCGACTGTCTTCACCTGGAACTTCTCTTCAGCTGGAACTTGGACACTTCTGGGCTGGTGCCTTAAACTGGTAGTTTCAGCTGGTATTCTTCTTCAGCTGGAAATGGGCACTTCTTGGCTGGTGCCTTGAACTGGTAGCTTCAGCTGGAAATGGGCACTTCTTGCCTGGTGCCTCCTTCAGTTCATGACTGTAGACTGATGGCATTTGGTACTCCAGACTTGATAGTACCTGCAACTTTCAATTTATCTTGCTAACTGATCTAGCAAACTACAGTCTCTCTCTATTCAACAGCTCTTGTGGCTGGATTTTTTCTTTTTTTTTTCTCTCTGTTCTTTTCTCTCTCTTTTCTTTTCTCAGCTCTTGGCTGATTTCTCTCCCCTTTTTTATTTCTTTTCTTTTCTCTCTTTTCATTTCTCTTCCTCTCATGGATTGATCATTTTCAAGCTTTGATAGCTCGATTTTTTTATATGATCATCCTTATTTTTCTACTTGATTCATGTTCAATTTTTCAAGGCTCTTTGCATATTTTGATATATTTTAACATCTCATCAAAACCCCAGTCAGGAAAACCTTTGATAGTTTTTCCTAACAATTTCTCCCTTTTTGATGATGTCCAAAACATAACAAAATTGAACAATGATAGAAAAAATAATTAAGAAGCTTTGAGTTGTGTAATAACATAATCAAGCAAGAAAACTTTTTATAGCTAAGAAACTGATTATATGAACTGATTAGATCTCTTTCAACCTGCAACAGTTCGTATTTCTTTTTCTTCTTTTTCTTCAGTTTCTAGCTCTTCAGCTGCTGCACTTCTTCAGCTAGTATTCATCTCCCCTTTCATCTATTCCACCAGTTGCTAGACTCTCTTTTTTCTCTAATACTAGCATTCCTCCAAACATCACCCCAAACTTTCCCTTAAGGCTGATGTCTCTCATCTCTGGCGGCTCTTCTCCAAACAGCTCCCCAAACTTCCCCCTGAGGCTGATGCCTCTCTTCTCGAGCAGTTCCTACAGACCTCAATACTACCCCCTGAGGCTGTACCTCCCCCTGAAACTGCGAGGGTTCCCTTTGAATCTCTTCCCAGAGACTCAGAAAATGTATTCCATCATCTTTCTCAATTAGTTCATTCCATTCTCCCTTTTTGGCATCATCCAAAGGGGTGGGCATATGTATATCAAAGAATGGAATAGGAACATTTGGTAACAAGCTAAATGTGGTAGCTAAGTTACCTTCAAATAGGGAGGGGTATGGCTGTTCTCTTGGTGGTGAGGGTAGCCAGTTGGATGCCTCTTTGGTTGGCATGAATTGCCGTAGGTCTAGTAGTGGAGACTGAATTTGTGGTTCAATTGTCATCATGGCCAAACTTGGGAAGAGTTCTTTAGTTGGAGGTGGGTGGTTGAACTCTATCGACGTGGAAGATGAATTGGATGGCTCTGCAAAGGGCAGTGAAGCGGCGGCTGGTACTCCATTCTGGATTTTATGGATCATTGAATCCATAATTTCGGAGACTGTGGGAGTAGCCATGGATGGATTGTTCATCCAGTTTTTGCTCAAGATTCCTTCATGACTCCAGAAATGGCTTCCCTTTCTATTGAGCAGTTCAAACATGACTACTTCATCAACTTGATGTGTCCTGAGTGACCATCTGAGATATCGCTTCAGTTGATTGAAGAGATCGGAGTCGTGGCTCTCCATGATGTGGAATCCACTAAGCAAATTGTTGAGAATTTTGTTGAAGAGATAATCAACGCCATCCATGTTGTTGTTTTTAGCTGGTGCGGACTCAGCTGGCGCAGTTGACTCAATTATCATGTCATCTTCTGACATAATATGCTTTCCTCGACTGTCTGAAGTCAGTTTAGTCGGAGTGGAGGGTCCTTCTTCAGCAGCACTCTGCCATCTCGGTTGCTTACCAAAAGACTTTAGGTTCTTTCTTCTTCTGACAAAAATTATGGGGAGATAATCCCTTCTGTCCAGCAACTCGCCTAGGTGATGGAGAATTTAGATCTGATCACATATGATCATGCTGATCCAGTTGAGAAACCCTAACTTCTCCGTGAATGTTCTAGTTTGGTGGTCAAAACTAACCTTGAAAACATTCTGGCGCAGTTGTTATAGCACATACGATGCCCAATCAACTCTGCATCGATTGTAGATGAGTGCCATCAGATCAGCATGCTCGGTACTGAAGTGAGTATAGTCCAGATTGCCTCTCAGGCAGTGGATGACTATATCTTGGAGTTGAATGAACTCCGGCCGAATACTGTCTTTCAGTCTGTGTGAGTAATCATTATGCTCAACTCCTGGTTTCGTCTATTGACTCCACAATTTTCATTTATTAGGCATCACTATTGAGCATACCTGAGAACTTGCTCCAGGTAGATGATGTGTTTCCATAAATGTTTCTTTGGAGATCATGATCGGGTACCCTCTGACTGAGGAGATGATGTTGCCATTTTCTGCAACTTGTGAGTAGATGTAAAACTCGGCAACTAACTCTGGGAAGCAACATCCAAAACGTGGACCTTGTGTAAGAAACTGAAAGATTTCAGTTCCCTCCGCTATGGAGATCAAGTGATGAAACTCATCAGCTTTGAGTCTCTTCATCATATAATCCAGTTCAACGAAGTTGTCTCTTTTGAGTTTAAGAGCAAGCCTAGTTGGATCGATGTATTGCGCGAGCAGTTCCATTTTGCAAAAAGAAAGAGAGTACTTTAGAGAGATTGAATGGATTGGAGAGAGAGAGAAAGATGCAAAGCAAATGCAAGGAGAGTTAGGAGATAGATGTTTGATCTTTGATCTGTGTCTTCTTAGCATTTAAAGGAAGCTTTGCATACATGTATAAGAGTTTGCACTCGAGTACTCCTCAGCTGATCAGTTGATGGATTTGACTGATGCTCAGCTGGCTTAAATGTGATGAACATCTCAGCCGTCTACAAGTTTAGCTTAACTTTAGATCAGCGGGTGAGATTTCATCGATTCAAAAATGGGGTGGTTGCCATAAATAACAAATATTTGGTGTAAGATTTTGCTATTGATATATCTCAAGCAATCAACTCACTTTCCACTTTAGTGGTTGATTTTACTTAGTAGCATTAATACTTGCTATCTTTGAGAGATCTCCTATTCGAAAATTATGCCCGTTGGAGGAAAAAAATATCACAACGGTAATAATTTTATTAAGAATAAGCTTAAAGAATAATCAATTTAAAACTTATCCTTGGTCAGTTGGGATACAACCCAACTGATGACTTTTGGCGAACTGATGATGTGGTAACTAATCGACCAGTTCTTATCATGTCTTTTTCTTGGCCCCTGGAAGTGATTCATCACAGAACTGATGACATCAGTTGCTAAACTGTTGGACTAAATCTCAGTCAGTTTTCTCTTCTTGGTAGGGTGAACTGGATTCTCTTCACTACTTTTGTCAGAGCATTTTGGTCTTTTACTTCTTGATGCAGATCCAGTTCCTTCAGCAAGCTTCTCTGGCCTAGCTAACTTCACGAATTTGATTCGTGGCATGGCGTTAGCTGATGTGACCCTTCACCTATTCTGCAAGTTGATCTTGAGGGATGACTTGAACTAAACTTTATGTGGTTTCAGTTGGGCGGCTGTCCTTGAGCTTGAAGCGATCAATGGGGTAACATATCTCTTGGATAAAAGATTTGGTGATGTGGCAGTATCTTCAACATCACACAGTTGACTCGCTACAATTCGGGTGAGAGGTGGCTCTTTGTGCATCTGCGCAGTTGCAAGTTCAGTTGGTCGATATGGCTTGGCTAACTGATTTGACAGTGTCAAAGTTAGTTTTCGGTAGGCAGGGCTGGTTGTACAGATCACTGGCTGCTGTGCTCCTGCTTCTTCTTGAGCCTTGATGTCACTTCCCAGTTCGGCAAGTAGGACAGTTGGAGGAATTTTTTTGGTCAGTCAATGACTCATAATCCTCTGTACTTGCATGATTATTGTAGAAAATGGATTTGAAGACCCTATCCATTTTAAGCTCCAAACTTATTCTCTCTGCCAAAAACTCATGTCGTGAAAGGCAGTGATCAAGAAATGAGACTGGATAGACATTGAATATCTCCAGCTGTACCAGTAGAAATACCGGTGTAATTGCTTGAAAACCTCTTATCTTCCTTGGCCACAAATGAAAATTGAGTGAGAAGTAAATTGGTTACCTCTTTCTATGCATTTTTGGTGGCATATTTGCCACTGTAGAAAGTGCGAATTTTTTCTTCCGTCAGTTGGAGAGGAGGGCAAGTTCTCCTGAAGTAGTCAGCTCCACAGTCAGGATGAGGGATTCCGATGAATGGAATGAGCTCATCTAGATTAGAACAGTCTTGAAAGTCCGTTGTTGATCCATTCTTTGAGACTGTTGACGGAACGACATTGGCAGTTGAGGTTGTTGAGGCTGTGGCACTTATGTTGCCTTTGGTCCTCCTTTTCTTCTTGAGAGAGTGAAGATGAATGCTTCCTCTCTTGGGAATCCAGTTGGAGATGAGGAATGATAGTACATCATCATTTAGCATTTTCAAGATGTCTTTAATCATCTTGCTTATTCTGAGAATGAGTCCCACATAGACTCGAATTTCTTTGCTCTCTTTGAATTGGAGGCCTTGAGTACTTGACACTTGATTTGAGAAAATACAAATTCTGCCCAGTTTGTCTCATGTCCTTTAGCTAGGTGAATCATCACCTTTTACCTCTCCTAAGTAAGCTGGCTTTGGCTTCCAATTGCTCCAAACATCATCTTGTTTGTGATGTCGAGCAGAACTCCATACTCTGGTCTTAGATCAGTTTTAGCTGTGGTAAAACTGAATGCCTTTTTGCAGGTGGGGGTCTTCCACCTTCTCCAGTATGGTTCAGTTGCTTCACTCAAATGTTGAATGGTTGCTCCTTACCTTGGAAGTTGAAAAACTTCAGCAACTACTCTTTCAGTTATCTTGATAGGTCAGCCTTGGATAACGGATGTAATTTCCTTGCCATTAGCACTGATTTGTGCTTGAAGATGAAATTCACACCCCCGGTTTTGTCTGAAGAACTTTGGTGGTGTTTCCAGATAGTGAAGGATTCCTGTCTTATGAAGACTAACAAGCAGGTTTTAGCTGTTTGATTCATGAAGAATTGCCTGGAATTTCTTCCTCTCAAGGAATTTATCTCTCATCATCTGGTTTTTGAAGAAATTTGGAAAACAAAGGAATTCTGCCATTTGGAGAATTTTGGCTAGAATTTTTGATTGAGAGACATGAGAGTGAGAAGAGACTCTTTCTTGAATGATTTGAGAAATGAGTGTGTCTCTTTTTTAGTAGAGGGGACTTAGATATGAATTGATATATGAGCAATAAATGATACTCATATATCTTTAAAAAAGTTTGTTGTCCCTTGCTTTTGTTTGTTTGCCTTAAATGCCCTTTTCAGGATTGCAACGGTAGGAAGGTGTGAAGTAAATGTTTGACAAGATACATTTTAATTTTTAAGGCGAAAATTTTATTAATCTTTTAGAGAATAAACTGAATTACAAGAAGTTATTAATCTAGTCAGTTGACTCGATAGGCCTTCAATTCTTCTTGCGTTCAGTTTTTTCACTTCTTGAGAATCGGCTCACTAGGACTGTTTTGTTCATCCTTAATTTCTTCAGATGGTTTTAGCCCAATGTCAGTTTGTAGCTCCTTAATTAAATCAAATAGCAGTTTTATCTGTTCCTGTAAGTGTTTGATTAGCTTTTCATGATGACTTGAAAATTAAACTGATGAATTGCTTGGCTGCTTGTCTGATGGGGTGGCATCAGTTGTGGAATCTTGTGGGGCTGCCATGCCTTTCTTTGTCTGATTCCCGGCCCTTTCTTGGGCAAGACTTCTTTGAAAGCCAGAGGGTTGAGAAATGCATCTCTGTGAAGATCTTTGCAGAAGGCTAAGGAATCCTCCATGAACAACTTGAAGTTGCACTTCCTTCGATGAATATTGGCAGAGAATTGAGCCATTTTGAGAGGTTTAAGAGAGTTTTTTTAAGCTTTTGAGAGAATGAAAAGCTCTGTGTTAGTGCCATCTGCACTAAGTATTCGAGATTGTCATAATCAGAATGGCAAATCCATAAGAACATAAATGGTTTTGGTTTTTCACTAAGTATAAAGACCATGTTCTGGACACTGTTATGAACATTCCACTGCCAATCTGATTAAGATCAAGACATGTACTTGATCATGTTCATGAACATGATCATATACATAAGTTGTCTAGATTACTTCCAGAGACGTGCCATTAGAAGATTTAAGGGATTGAAGCTGCCTACTCAAGATGGACGTTTCAGAATAGAAGACTGCCTTGTTCATGATGAAGATCAGAAGGAAGGAAGGAAAGAGTTCTATTCGAGGAAGGTGTTCCAAACTAAGATTGTCCAAATTTAATTAGGAAAATTTTACTTTATTAATTAGAGTCAATATAGGACTTCTGATTTCGATGTTAAGGCGATATGATCTATTACAAATAGCCTGGATCAGAATCTAGTTTATGAGTTGAGATTTTGACAGACACGAGTGCACAGATTCATCTAAAAAAAAGACTACAGTTTTGAAGCACTTAGGCATTCGTTTATAGGCTAGAATTGATCAAGTTTGATCATAGGTTTTCTAGCTAGTGTTTGAAGAGTTTATTCATTCACAACTTATAGGAGTCTCGGGAGAGATTTCCTGTGGGAACTAGAGGGAGTCTAGGCTGTAAGGGGATCTTACAGTTCAGTCTAGTGAAAGAGGTTGTAAGGGGTAGGAAAGGGTTTGAGAGACAGGAGGTCTTCATGTAATTACCTTTGTACCATTACAATGGAGCAGTAGACTGTTTTCCACGGACTTGAGAAGTCCCCCTGACGTAGATTGATTGATCGAACAGGGTTAACATATCGTGTGTCTCTACATTTACATTATTAATTCTGACTAACTTAACATGTTCTTTACAATGTATGTGTACATCATTGTGAACATGTGCGCACAGGCTGTGTAACTTCAATTGGTACTAGAGCTTGGTCGCCTTTGGTTTGGTATGCAAAGAGTCCTGAAAAGCTACACATTTGCGTGAAGGTTTTGGTTGAAATTCATCATGAGTTCAATCAAAGAAGGAGGTTCTACAGTCTGACCACCTCTGCTTGAAGGCAACAATTATCCTTACTGTAAAGCAAGGATGAGGGCGTTTTTGAGGTCCATTGATGAGCTAGCATCGAAAAGCATCACAGAAGGATGGACAAAGCCTACTATTGCTAAAGATGGAAAGTAGGTGGAAATTGAAGAAACGGAATGGACCATACTGCAGAAAAACCGGTACAATGTCGACTCCAAAACTCTTAATACTATATTCTCTGCAGTTGATCTTGAAACTTTCAGTCTAATCTCAATTTGTGAGACTACAAAAGCTGCATGGGATATTCTGGAAACCACCTTTGAAGGAACTAGTTCTGTTAGACTATCAAGGCTCCAGAACCTTACTTCAAAATTCGAAACTCTCAGAATGGAGGATTCCGAGTCCATTGGTAAGTTTAATGCAAGATTAAAAAGTATATCTAATGAGAGTTTTGCCCTTGGAAAACCAATCAACAATGAAAAGTTGGTCATAAAGGTTCTTAGATCTATTTAAAAGAAATTTTCCTACAAAGTTGCTGCTATTGAAAAAGCCAAGGACATCAAGAATATGAGACTTGATGAACTTATGGGATCGTTAAGGACCTTTGAGATGAACCTGGAGGATGAAGACAGCAGCGCGAGGAAGAAAGGATTACCTCTTAAAGCTGAAGTCACAGAAGATGTACCTAAACATGTACAGAAGTATAAGACTGTACTTGATTCAGATACAGCGAACAACATGGTTCTGATCACTAAGAACTTCAGCCACATGCTTAAGAGAGTTAACAGCAGTCTTCAAGAAGAGCTAACAACAAAAGACAAACAACTTAAAGCACCTCTCAGGAAAGGAACTTCAGCAATGAGCAGAAGGAGTCTCAACCATCAAATCCCAAAAGAGGAATCCAGTGCAGAGAATGTAATGGATTTGGTCATATTCAAGTAGAATGTGTGAATACACTGAAGAAGAACAAGAAGAACTACAATGCATATCTCAGTGACCATGAATCTGACGAAAGAAATAGTGATTCTGAAGATGAGACTTTTGCTTTTATAGCAAAAATTTCCGAGTACCAGGATCTCTTTAAGACTACAGAAGAAGATGAATCAGATAATGAAGACTTCAGCGAGGAGGAATTTGTCAAAACCTACAAGGAAATGTATGACAAATGGCTGGAAGTTGTGGGAATTAACAAAACTCTGCAATCCCACAACAAGAGTCTTGTGGAAGAAAAAGAGAAACTGATCAAGACTAATTCAGAACAGAAAGATATTATCCAACAGCAAAAGAAGGAGATTGATGAACATCCTGCTGAACTCAAATCCATAAAGAAGAATGTTAATATGCTGAATAACGGAGCAAAGAACCTTGATAAGGTTCTGACTACTCCTGGATATTCTAGAAAAAGTCATCCTGGTCATGGATACAATGGAGGACAATCTAAGACAGTTTTTGTTAAAGGAAGCACAAGCCAGGAAGCTAATGTTCAACATTATGTTCTGAACATTAAGAAGAACATGACAAACAACAGGATGACTTATGGTAGGAAAAAGGGTATTATCTGCCACTATTGTGAAGAAAAATGACATATGATATGTGGCCCCATTGTAAGAATATCTCTATGATCTCAAGAGAATGAGGAGGAGATATGTGGCTCAGCATTCCAACACCAGAAAGCCAGTCAAGCAGTAGAAGAAGAAGAAGCCTGCACAAAAGAAGCAATGGGTTGTAAATCAAACCAGTCTGATTGCTCACACATCCCTTAGGGTTGAAGATAAGAGGAACTGGTACTTCGACAGTGGTTGCTCAAGGCATATGACAGGAGATTGTACTGTTGTACGGAATCTGAAAGACTGCTCTTCAGACTTTGTCACCTTTGGAGATGGAAAAAGGGGCAAAGTGGTAGGCAAAGGAGAACTGGTTGTTGAATGAATGCCTAAACTAAAGAAGGCTATGCTAGTGAATGGTTTAAAGTCAAATCTTATCAGTATAAGCCAATTATATGATGATGACATGACGATGGTCTTCACTAAAGAATTATGCAGGGTAATGGATAAGAACAATGACTTATTCGTGGAAGAAAAATGATCTGTGGACAACTGCTATCAGCTGCACTTCCCTGAACAATGTTCTATGATTTGTCAAAGAACATCTTTAGAGGAGACAGAAATCTGGCATCAAAAGCTCGGCCACATCAACCACAGGAATCTGTAAAGAATCATCAACAAAGAGATTGTCAGAGGACTTCCTCAGATGAAGATTGACAGAGATAAAGTGTGTGGACCATGCCAGATTGGAAAATAATCAAGAGTTCATCACAAAAAAGTAAATGATAGAACTTCTACAAGGATTTTAGATCTAATTCATATGGATCTAATGGGGCCTATTGCTGTGGAAAGCTATGGTGGAAAGAAGTATGTGTTGGTCTGCATAGATGACTACTCAAGATTTACTTGGATAGACTTTCTCAAAGATAAAGGAGAAGCTTTCATGGCATTCAAGAAACTTGCATGTAGAATTACAGTGGAGAAGAGTAAACCCATGATCAGAATTAGAAGTGATCATGATAAGGAATTTGAAAATCAGTACTTTGACAATTTTTGTACTAAGAATGATATTAGTCATGAATACTCAGCCCCCAAGACTCCTCAACAAAATGGAGTAGTTGAAAGGAAGAACAGAACTCTCCAAGAGATAGCTAGGACTATCCTTGCTGCTAAACGAGTTGCTGCTATGTTCTGGGTAGAAGCCTTCAATACAGCTTGCCATATCAGTAACAGAGTTCATCTTAGACCAAGTACCTTGACAACACCCTGTGAAATATGGTATGAGAAGAAACCTACTGTGAAATACTTTTATGTGTTTGGAAGTATCTGTTAAATTCTCAATGATAGAGAATATCTTAGAAAGATGAGCAATCGAGGAGTAGAAGGCATCTTCATTAGTTATTCCAGAAATAGCAAGACATACAGGATCTACAACAAGGACACGAAAGTTGTAGTAGTAATAGTCAATGTGAGGTTTGATGATCATGAAGGCATTGCCAGTCCTGCTGAAGAAGATGTACACACAGATATGTTTGCACACCCAAAAGTACATGCTGATACTTATAGAGAAACTGAAGAACAAATTGTTAAGCAAAGGAAGCCATCAAAGTAGATCATCAAAGATCATCCTACTTCTGAAGTTATAGGAGATATCCATGAAGGAATGATGACCAGAAGCAGGCTCAGAAAGAGATTACATGATGAAATCTCATATGTTTGCTTCACATCTAAGATTGAGCCAAGGAATGTTCAAGAAGCCTTAAAAGACAACTACTGGATTGAGGCTATGCAAGAAGAACTTCTTCAGTTCGAGAAAAATGATATCTATGATCTTGTGCAGAAACCAGAAGAAGTAAACACTGTTGGAACCAAGTGGATCTTCAGAAACAAGACTGATGAAGTTGGCAATATTACAAGGAATAACGCCAGAGTTGTTGCTCAAGGATATCCTCAGATAGAAGGAATTGACTTCGAAGAAATGTTTGCTCTAGTCACATTAATTGAATCTGTCAGACTTCTACTAGCCATGGCCTGCATCATGAAGTTCAAGTTATATCAGATGGATGTGAAGAGTGCCTTTCTGAGTGGTCTACTTTAGGAAGAAGTCAACATGGCTCAACCTAAAGGATTTGAAAATCCTCATCATCCAGACTATGAATTCAAACTAAAGAAGGCCTTGTATGGTTTGAAATAGGCTCCTCGGGCATGATATGAAAGATTAGAAACTTACTTTATTAGCAAATGATACAACAGAGGAGGAGGAGACAAAACTCTATTCATCAGAAAGGAAAAGTAACAAGTTATAGTAGTTCAAGTTTATGTGGATGACATTGTGTTTGGCTCAGTATCTGATAAGATAGTCAAGGACTTTATCAGGGACATGGAAACTGAATTTGAGATGAGTCTTGTTGGAAATCTAAAATATTTTCTAGGACTTCAGATCAAACAATCAGAGAAAGGGATATTAATCTCTCAAATAAAATATGCCAGAAACTTGGTAAAGAAGTTTGCCTTGGAAAGTGCAAAACATAAGAGGATACCTATCGGCACTACCATTAAATTTGGAAAAGATGAGGCAGGAACTGAAGTGGATCGGACTCTCTACAGAAGCATGATTGGGAGCCTACTATATCTCACATCCAGCAGACCAGATATAGCATACAGTGTAGGAGTGTATGCCAGATATTAGGCCTGTCCTAAGAAGAGTCACATGAAGGCTGTTAAGAACATCATCAAGTACATTAATGGAACGGGTGATTATGGTTTGTGGTATACTTCAGATACAAACGCAAGTATTACTACATACTATGATGCTGATTGGGCTGGATCTCCAGATGACAGAAAAATCACTTCGGGTGCTTGTTTCTTTTTAGGAAACAATGTTGTTTCTTGGTTCAGTAAGAAGCAGAACTGCATATCCCTGTGTATAGCAGAAGCAGAATACATTGCAGCAGGGAGCATCTCTACTTAAATCATCTAGATGATGTAGATGATGAAAGACTATGAAGTTAGTCATGATACTCCTATTCTGTACTGTGATAATATAAGTGCTATCAACATCTCAAAGAATCCAGTACATCATTCAAGGACCAAACATATAGACATTAGACATCACTTCATCAGCCAGCTAGTTGAAGAAGAAGTGTTAAAGATTGAACACATGAAGACAGAAGATCAACTAGCTGATTTGTTCACCAAGGGATTAGATGTAGCTCGATTTGAGAAACTGAGAGTAGCCCTTGGGGTGTGCTTGGTTCAGTAAAACCAAGAAGAGGGGTATGAGTGTGACTATTTCACACTCAGCAGGAAAGAACCATTCCTGCATAAAAGGACTGAACATTCCCATAAATGTTCCTCTAGATATACATGATAATGATTTAAACTCTGCGTACATCTTTGTCAACGGCTAGTTCTAACGAGCTTTCGTCATCTCTGATTTTTCAGGATTTTCCTCCGATTTCTTAGTCTAACAGAAACTTGAGTCTATTCTAAGAACAAAATACTCTCTTATATATATATGTTTAACCGTTTCGAGAGAACGTTCACTTTTCAAAATTTTTGAAATCAAAACACCATTCTCTCTTGATAAATCTTCTGAGTTTTCTGAGTTCCTTCTGTATTTGCCATTGTTTTTCTTGCTGATCATTCCTATCATTCTCCCATATATTATCAATGGCACCAAAATGAAAACTTTTCTGTCCCAAGAAAGTCGTGAAGCCCAGAATGAGGTATGGAAAGATTACATATTCCAAATCTCAAGATCAATTCTATGAGGAAGATGATTTCAACAGGCAAGTTCGAGGAAAATCAACCTACAAGAAGCCTGTTCAGAGGGCACTTCGCGATGAATCTTCGAGCAAAGATACAGAAGAATTGAATGAAACTTTTCATGGAGATGAAGAGAATGAAGATTTGGAGACAGAAGAACAAGAAATTGCTTATTCTACAGAGAAAATAAAGACCCAAAGTCTTTCGATTGATGATCTTTTGAAGAAAGCTGTGAAGTCATACGATGTCAACAGAAAAAAGGCTAGAACAAGAGGAACTGTAGTCAAGAAATCAAAGAATACTACAACCCCTACATCAAAGAAGATCATTATAGCACCTGCTGCCCAAACCCTTCAGAAAGAGAAGGGATATGCTGCTGATGATCATGTTAAGCCTTCAGATGTGCCTGAACATGCTGAAGACCATGTTGGAAAGAAGAGCACTGTGAAATCATCTACTCCAGCAAAGGTTGTGCTAAATTTGCCTATTCAACCTTCTACTGCAGAAGGTAATGATGATGACAGAGAAGATGATATTCCATTAAGTCTGAAGATGAAGGCCGTAGCAGCTGCACTTGCAAAACGAAAGAAGAAGGTCATTCACAGACCTTTAGTTGCTGATCCAATAGAGAAAACAGTTGTTCAGAGTTCATCCTCTGAATATGCTGAGAAGACTTCTATTCCACAACAGGAGAAGTTGCTTGCATCTTATTAGTATGATCCGTTTGCCAGCCCCAAAAAGAAGGCATTTACTGTAGTAGTACAGTTACTGTCTAGAACTCTTATGACTCGAAGCCGAGCTTCCATCACTCCACCATCTACTGCTGTGTCTGTAAAGAAAAGAAAATCTGCTGAAAAGACTGGACCTTCCAAGAAGGCCAAGAAAGCTGCTCAGCTGAAAGATGTACCTGAAGATGTTCACTCACATTCAAGTGAACATGAGGCTAAAACTCACAAATGGATTAATCATGTTCCAGGTACTTCAAGTCAATCCATCTTTCGTTCTTCAAAGCATGCTGAATTGTGGGAGAGAGTGAAACAGAGGTCAATGATCTTTGAGAAGAAGGTTGACAAGGATACACTATTGGCTACTGGTGTGTATACCTTTTTGAAGGAAGCTGGTCTTTTAGGAACCGTACAAAAGGTGTAAGAGTATGTGCCTAAGGTTGTGTCTGGGTTCTACTGTAATCTAACTAAAGAGATTGATGATCTGGAGTCTGAAGATTTTCAGAAAGTATTTGTTGGAGGAGAAATGCTGCAGTTTTCTCAGGATCTCATTTATGATTTTCTGGGATTTGCATCTAAGGGGAGTACAAGGAGATTGATGACTGAGGGATGGTTGCTGAGGAACTGATCCAAGGCATCTACAGCAAATGGTCATCGCATCCGCAGACTATTCCAACTTCCAAGCTGACTTACAAATATGGCGCTCTGTTCAGAATCCTAATCCACAATTGGCTACCAACTAAGCGCAGGGCAGCAGTGACTCAAGCTCAGGGGAGGTTTCTGTACCACCTTGGAACTGGGAAGCAGTTAAATTATGGTGAGTTTGTATTCAGCAAAATCATCAGCACTTCAGAGTCTACAGTGGTCAAAGGTCCTCTATGCTATCCATCATTGTAATGCCCCAAACCACTCTGTTTGGCCACGTCACTTAACATACTTGTAACGCCCCAAACTACTCCGTTTGGCCACGTCACTAAACATATAATTCATTTACATGCGTTTGCGTTCTCTTAATAGATTGAGCGGAAGCTAAGGTCAAATTTCATTATGAGAAAATAACATCATAATTCCGAATATAAATTTTCTTCCACAATTATAACATGCAACCCATCGAATCTACCCTGTCACACAACATGAATTTAAGTAGAAGCATCTAATAAACCTATCCACATCATTCATGCAATCATCCAACCTATCGGGCTCATAGGTCTTAAACAACCCGCCCGTCTAGTACCCTAAATTAACAAACATAGCATAAGAATTCAACAACCTATATTTACACAACATAGGCTCCTAGGTCAACCGACCTACCTTTAAATCATTGACATGTTATATCGAGTTAAACATAGCATAACCACAAGGATCGGGCTATTCCCATCCCCAATAATCGTTGTTCATAAAACAGAAAGAATGATCAATGTAATAATAATAATAATGTAAGTATTTTCAAAAGAAGAGCATGCAAAAGATAAACACAAGCTTGTGGGGTTTCTCTTGTGTTCACAACGCTCCTACTCCGGCTTCGACTCCTCAACCTGAAAATTCATTGAATGAATGGGGTGAGTATTTAACAACATACTCAGTGGGGAACACTGTAAACAGTTATAGCTAATTGCACAAGTGAAAATATAACATATGGACTTTTCTTTACTTTGTGGAGACTAGTCTCAACCCCGTAGGGTCTAAACATCATGATGCCCCCGTTAATGAACATCTTTGGCCCTGTAGGGATGCCCGCAGACATACTACCCCCCAGGGAGGACATTAACAGGTCTATATTCGATCCCAAAGGATCTCTGCCCCGAAGGGTTTCTTTGTCGACCCCGAAGGATCTCTGTTATGCCCCGAAGGGTCTCTTTTATCTCTGGTCCGAAGACCCTTCATACTTATACAATCAAAGCACAACAATAACTATAACCTCACACGTGTTCACAGTTTAGAGTTACCCCACCTTATGAGACGCTTTAAAATCCTTTCAACCTTGAAATACTCCTTTGCCGCCCACAAGTTGTCCACCTCGAGCCACAACACGTCACCTAGCACCTTTTAATCCTCTTTTCATTTTAGACGTCGAGTTATACAATTAAATCATATTTTGACCAAACACATGTTCAGGGCTGGCCCAAAGGGATGTTTGGGTGGGCCGTCGCCCATGGGCCCCCGAATTTGAGGGGCCCCAAAAAAATAAAAAAAATTATTATACCTAGGTTTAAAAAAAAATTCCTCCACGCCGACTCATATCACTCCAGCTTTCCTGTACGCCTCTCTCACTCTTCTCTGCACCTCTCCCTCCCTTTCTTCTCAATTATCTATCATTTGGTATTTGGTGCATTGAAGATTTGAAGTGCCGAAAATAAAAAAAATAGAAAAAAATGCAGAAAAATAAAATAAAAAAAAAGTTGGGTTATGGGGTTGCGGCTGTTGCCGTGTTGAATTGATGCAGAGGTGGGGCTAAAAGCCTAAAAGCTAGCATTTCAGACATGAGAATCAAAGAATGGAGATGGTATTGTTGTAGCTGCCACAACCAGGTTGATTTTTTATTTTTTTTTATTTTCCTTCTAATTCAGAATTTGATATCAATTAATTGATATGTAATTTTTTATTCTTGTTATTAAAATATTAATTGACTTTTTAATTGCAGTTCGGAGTTTAGCTCTAGCAATAGCATATTGGAGTTTACAGTTAAGCTCCGAGCGGTGGCATGATGATTGGATTTGGAATTTGGACGAATCAACAATGAGTTTTATTGCTCTAAGTTTTAATATTTAAATTTTGTTGCTTGTGTTTGTTTGATTTAATTCCAAACTTGAATTTGTAGTGAAAATATTGAAACATGAAAAGAAAAAGAAGTGAATGGATGATTAAATCTCAAAGAGGACCTCTTGATGAGTTTTTTAAATCTAGTTTGAACCAACTTGATGGGGACTCGTTTGAAGTATTATTAGAATGATGGAGCAATAGTAGAAAAAATTTCAAGATGTTCGTGACAAAAAAAAAAAAATTAGGGCCCCTCTTTTTCATTTCGCCATGGGCCCCCGAAATGTCAGGGCCGGCCCTGCACATGTTATACATTGCTTTAAGGATTTCATACATCTTCATATGCATAATCATGGATATATCAACTCATAATATGATTTTGGACTCAAAATACACATTAAAACTCTTTGAAGCATTTAATCGAACACGTTACGTGCACACATTTAAGCCACATGATTATGACTCAATTTAAATCTTTTAAACCCAACATTTAAAATACAAACACCTTCATCCTAGGGCTCTAACATACATGAAAATCAACTTCATAAAGACATCACAACTCCTCCAATCAAACATCAACAAACAAGGGGGAAATTAGGGCAAAAATCCAAACCCTAGTGACAATGAACCATGGAGATTTCAATTTAACAACACATATAGCTTCAATAGAGTAAATAAACCATATGTTTGAGATATCATAGCATGGAGATCAACAGAATTGAAAAACCCTAATTTTGGAAACAAACCCTAGGTTTGATTCAACAAGAAATTGGTGTTTAATCCCCAAGTAGAAGAGATATAGGGGTTACCTTAGTTGATGGATGATGATGGGAGATTCCACTCCAAAACTAGAAGAACTCCTTGAGAGAAGTTGCGAAGAAATCGTCCAAGAGTGAAGAGAATGGAAAAAATGGGTGAAGTGTGGTATTTAGAGGGTGGAATTTCCGAAACAGGGCGCGACCAAAGGTGGTCGCGTTTTGGGGTCGGGTTTTAGCCAAAGAAAAATGGCTCTCTGAAGCTAGTGACACGCGACCAAGGGGGTCGCGTTTCATGGTCGCGCTGTAGACCCATCAGAACGCGACTCGAATGGGGTCGCACTTTCTGGTCGCGCTCAGACTGTAGATTTTTGAAAGAGCTTCGATTTGAGTACTTATGGGCCTCGTGGTTCCAACCGAGTCAAAAGTTATGACCTCCGGACGAAACCCTACCAAAACTCAGCGAGACCCTCGATTTATACTATTTTTGAAAACACATACAATACACAACTTAAATTTTTAAAACATCATCACTACTTATTTAATGCACATACCAAAATTACATAAAATTGAGGTATGTCAAATCAAAATTAAATATAAACACACTCATTCATTATCATATAACTCGACAATTTAAATGTTAAATTTCAAATTCCATTATGCAATCAGCATAGTGTAACCGTGCTATGACGTATCAGCTCGAGTGGAACAACCTGCATTAAAACAACGGCATAATATACAAACATACTCACATGATCAATATTCAAACAATATTAATTCAAATTCATTTTCCAAAATTATAATTCATAATTTAGAAAAAGAGACGGGGTATCACAATCATTGATCTACATCATCATCAAGAAACAAAAGAAGAATGTATCTTCAAAGAAAGACAAGATTATACATCTCCAAAAGCCTCTACTAATCAAGGTTGCTCCTGAAATAGGAGATCCTCATCTTCGCCTCCAGTTCAAGCAGTTCATGTCATCCAAAAAAGGGAGTTGATGATACTATTGAAGAATCCTCTCCAAAGGGTTCTGTGCTGAGATTTTTAGAGAAAAGTTTGGAGTTTGATGCTCATTTGATTTCTGAGCATACTTCTGAGATGATGAAGATCCAAGCAATGATTGTTGATCTATCATCTGGAGAAGAATTTACCTCCCTAGCAGCAGATGTTCCTGAGAATGTTCATAACTTACACAAACTTGCAAGTACTGCCAAAGCTGCTGCTCAGAAGAAGTGTACTCCAGCACCAGAGCAAGGTGAAGCACAGATTGCAGCACAAGCTAAGGAAGCAGAAGCTATCCAAGAAGAGACCGCAGAAGAGGCTCATGAAGAGGAGGCTCATAAAGAAGAGGCTGCTGATGAAGAGAATGAGGAAGAAGAAGAAGCACCAACAGACAAATCCAAGTAGTTTTTCTATTTACTCTCTTACCTTTCTCGGTGGCAAATAGGGGAATAAATGCAATCTAAATCTATTTTTTAGATTTTATGTTTTTAAAATTTTGTTCTGTTCATTAAATTATCTTGCGCATTCCTATGTCTGCACGATAGTTTATTTTGCTTTGATTAAGATATAATATTTCTTTATCATTGAACAGAGTTTTTATCTTCCCTATATGATCCTAGTCTGCTTAAAAATGAAACTGCTAAGCTTAAACAGAAAAAATGCATTACAGTAGAGCAGATACAAGCTAATAAGAAACTGAAAAACAGCTGGATGATATCATGTTCACAGAGTCATTAAAGATCGTTTTTAAGAACATGGTCCTTCAGTTCAAGAATTGTGTTCTTTAAAAACATGGAGCTTATTTGCCACCAGATAAAGACAAAGGGGGATATTGTTAGTGCTATTTGCACTAAGTGTTCGAGATTGTTATAATCAGTATGGCAAATCAATAAGAACACAAATGGTTTTTATTTTTCAATAAGTATGAAAACCATGTTCTGGACACTGTTATGAACATTCCGTTGCCAATCTGATTGAAGATCAAGACATGTACTTGATCATGTTTGTGAACATGATCATGTAATTAGGAAAGTTTTACTTTATGTAATTCAGAATAGAAGACTGCCTTGTTCGTGATGAAGATTAGAAGGAAGGAAGTTTTACTTTATCTAATTAGGAAAGTTTTACTTTATTAATTAGAGTCAATATACGACTTCTGATTTCGATGTTAAGGCTATATCATCTATTATAAATAGCCTGGGATCATAATCTAGTTTATGAGTTGAGATTTTGACACACATAAGTGCACAGATTCATCTAGAAAAAAGACTTCAGTTTGGAAGCACTTAGGCATTCATTTATAGGCTAGAATTGATCAAGTTTGATCATAGGTTTTCTAGCTAGTGTTTGAAGAGTTTATTCATTCACAACTTATAGGAGTCTCGGGAGAGATTTCCTGTGGGAACTAGAGGGAGTCTAGGCTGTAAGGGGATCTTACAGTTCAGTCTAGTGAAAGAGGTTGTAAGGGGTAGGAAAGGGTTTGAGAGACAGGAGGTCTTCATGTAATTACCTTTGTACCATTACAATGGAGCAGTAGACTGTTTTCCACGGACTTGAGAAGTCCCCCTGACGTAGATTGATTGATCGAACAGGGTTAACACATTGTGTGTCTCTGCATTTACATTATTAATTCTGACTGACTAAACATGTTCTTTACAATATATGTGTACATTATTGTGAACATGTGCGCACATGCTGTGTAACTTCACTCTAGATTTAGGCTCTGAGAATATGTGCTTGAAGGCTTTGTTGGCTTTAGAGTGGGCTGAAAAAGATATTCGGCCAATCTATTTATAACCTTCAACTCTGATTAATAATCCAACGGTAACAAGAATTTGAGAGGATCTTAATTCGAACGGTTTTAATTAATCCGTTGATTAAATCTCAAGATTTATCCATTACGATTAAACGAGGAGAGAGATAGTAGGTCCAATGGTAACAATGTTAAGACACGTCATTTTACCATTCCACTAAGCAAAGTAAAATTCAAACTTATCTATTTAAATTTCTCTCTCTTAGGAGCTTCTGCATGGCTTTGAGCTGCTGACATCATCAAAAGATTCAGCTTGATCTGGCATTCTCCAATTGGCTTTGATCTGCTTCAACTGAGATTTTTTCAGTTCAGCTCTTCCTTTTGCTGAGATGGCTTCTAGCTCTCCCTTCAGTTTAGTTACTTGCTTCAACTGATCACGAGCTACTTCTCCAATGTGAACTGATTGAACTTCTGATCAGTTCTGGCCATTTGACTTCTCAGCTTCCACGCTTCTCATCAGTTTGCAGACTTTTCAGCTTGCTTCTTGCTTGAACTGATGACTTGAGCAGTTTTGGCTCCTTTTGCTGATTGAACTGATGCACCTTTTGGTTTAGTTTCAACTTCTGCTCTCTTTTTCTTATCGGTTGGGATTGCTCTTTGCATTCTCCTAATTTCTTGATCATCTTCATATTTTGAAGCTAGCTCCAATAACCCCAATTGGATGCAAAGCTCTAGGAATCTTGTCTCTGACAATGGCTTTGTGAAGATGTCAGCTATCTGCTTCTCAGTGTTAACATATTGGATGCATATGTCCTTCTTTTCAATGTGATCTCTGATGAAGTGATGCTTGATATTAATGTACTTTGTTCTCGAATGAAGAACTGGATTCTGAGAAATAACAATGGCACTATTGTTGTCACAGAAGATAGGTACTTCATCAGTTTCGACCTTGTAATCCTTCAATTGCTGCTTCAACCAGAGTATCTGTGCACAACAGCTTCCAGTAGCTATATACTCTGCTTCAGTTGTCGATGTTGTAACTGAGTGTTGCTTCTTGCTAAACTAGGATATCAGTTTGTGATCAAGAAACTGACATGTTCCACTGGTACTCTTCCTATCAATCTTCCATCCACCAAAGTCTGAGTCTGAATAGCCAGTTAGACTCAAGCTGTCATCTATGGGATACCATAATCTAAGATTTATGGTTCCTTTGAGGTATTTCATTATCCTCTTTGCTACTTTGAGATGACTCTTCTTCGGATTGGCTTGGAAGCATGCACATAAGCCGATGAAAATAAAATGTCTGGTCGACTTGCAGTTAAGTAGAGAGGTGAACCGATGATGCCTCTGTAGTAAGTTTGGCTAACTGATTTGGTTGTGAAGCCTACATCATTGGAATCGATGGTTACCTCTGCTACCTGTCTTGATCTCTCTTCATTAGAAGAGTTTGGTGCATCAATTGATACATTGATTTTTATTTCTGTGCCAGCATCTGTCGTTGACGTAATCACCTCTATGTATAATCCGGTGGTTATGATCCAAGTTTTTTTAGGCGAAGGCCTCACCGAAGGCTGCTGATGTTGTTACTCCTACCTACGCTCAGTTTGAGATACAAGAATTGAAGATGTTGTTACTGTTGAAGAAGATGTTTCCTCACCTAATGCTGGATCTGTTCATCTATTTTGGAACAATGAGGGACTTTTTCTAAGTCTCGTAGTGTGAAGCTCAAGCTTCAATTGCTTGATGAACTAGAGGAATCCTCTGCTGCCTCTAAGAATCGTGTTGATTCTGTTGATACTAAGCAGAACTCTGATAAAGATGAGATTTTTATATCTCAGTTGGGAACCCGAGCAAAGTCCAAGTCTGCTTAATGAAAAGTTAATGCCAAGAAGGCCTCTGCATTTACTTTCGCTCGCTGTGTGATAAGGAGCTTATCTGGATGTCTCATAAGCCTGGCCTCATCTTCTCGACAGCAGCTGATGAAGAATGCTAGAGCTCCGACCCCTTTTGTTGAAGAGACTGATGATGTGCCAGAGGATGTGTGAAACAGTGCAGACTCTGAATCAGTATGGTTAAGCTGCTGTTTGATTTGAAGCTTGAAAAATCTGTCTATGACGTGCCTTTAATTTTAAAGGCTGTGCTGCATGAATTTTATGGCAATACATGCAAGCCCATCCGTGATGAGAATTCTACACATGGTTTTTCTATTTATGTGCGTGGATATTGGTGTTCTTTTTCTCTGCGGTGATTAATGAGTATCTGGATTGAGAGCACTCTACTTCTCCTCAGTCTGTCCCTGACATAAATGATGTGGCAGATGAATTGATTGAAGGACATCATTTGGTGTGGCCAAAAGGAAGGTCCTTGTTGGCATCTGATTTGAGTGAGAAGTTTTCAATACTTCACAAGATTGCAACGAAGAACTGGCATCCCAACCAGCATCGTTCTTCTGTTGGCGTGTTGCCATGCTGAGTTCAAGAGAAATTAGCAGCCCGTTGGCAACCCATGAATGATTTTCAGCATCCTATCTTCCCAACATAATGTTGTGACCTCAGAAGATGTCTACGAAACCAAGGAGCCTCCGCTTGTGATCAACCAAAAGCTATTTTCTGCGCAGCATACTCGTGATATTCCTGCTACAGATCCTGATGCCAGCCCTGCTGAAGATATGCCGCCACTGTGCCTCACACACCTGTACCCAGTTCCTCTGCCAATACCGTGTTCTTTGAATGGCATATTCAGTCCTTGGACTGAGAAGTTTAGGACTACCCAGTTTCGAAAATAGGAGCTTGAGACTTTGATGATAGATCGAAAGGCTCATACCTTTAGTTTTGCCTCCCCGCTGGATACACTAGGTCCTTCTAGTGCTAACTTTAATTTTGCAAGTCCCAGTGCTTCTGCCACTCTTTGACCTGCTCCTACTGGTGTTGTGCCAGAATCTGTTCCAGTTGATGTTGCTACCGAAGTGCCTCTAGCCTGAAGCTTTGGCTTTTATGGCAGCCACTAAGGGAGAGAAGTGATGATAGCATGGGGAAGAAGATCATCATAGAGATGATGTGAAATAAAGATGAAGAGAAGCTACTCCCCAGCTCAGATTAAGTGGGAGTTCGAAAAAAACTGTGCCTGACAGTTTTTTTATAAATATCACTTTTTGATATTTGTTTGATCTACGGAGATTTATCATGAGGTGTGCATCTTAAGAGTTATTATCTTCCATGAATGCCAAAGGGGAGATTGTTATTGTCATTGTTATGAACTAATGCTTGGTTCGTGTTTGTATTGGCGAGATATAGAAGATAATGTGTTCCAGGATATGTATCTGAAGATAAAAGTTTCGTTGTGCAAGTTTTGAAGACAGTCCCGATTTAGATTCAGGGGGAGTGTGTAAAACTGTCCCATACAATTGTTAAATATATCACTTGTTTTGATATATTTTGATTTACGAAGTTTATTCAAGTGTTGTGCAGATTGCAATGATAATTGTCGACTATAAATGCCAAAGGGAGAGATCGTTAGTGCCACCATTATGCACTAAGTGTTCGTGTTGTGTTGGTGAGATATGTTCGACAATGTGTGCTTGGGTTTGTCCCTGAAGCTATTCATTCTGATGTGCGAAGAAAAGAAGAACAGTTGACGAACTGTTCCCTCTGATGTCCCAGACAGAACCAATGACACTTTTATATGGCAGTTTCTATAAATAGAAGATCTTGCACGAATCCATTCGTGGAAGGCAAGATGTGTTCGATTGACTGCCTTGTGGAGTAGATACCGAGCTACATATAACCCTCCTATCCAAGGAAAGTATCTACACACATTTGGGAAGATCGCAAACCATCAATTCACTTACCATATTAGCGACGAATGAAGATCAGAGACAAGTGTGAAGTGAAGGCTATATGAAGACCAATTCTTTGTGCAATCGGTGAACATTTTTTTCAGACCCTCTTAACATATTATTAGTGAGTCAATTTTGTTTGTCTCCCATGCATTAACTAGTAGTTGTTCCATAAACAGTTCAATGTGATAGACTAGTTTTTTAGTGTTTTGAGTTAAACACGTGAGGGGTTGTTTTAATCCATTTTGTACGCAATCTCGGGAGAGATTATAAGTTGAAGTCATAGATAGCTAGAGAGAGTCTAGTGTCACAGTTGTAAGGGGATCTTACAACTTTCATTTAGCGAAAGAGTTCGTGGAGAAGAACGGGCGACATAAGGAGGGAGTCCTGTATGTGTAAAAACCCTAACAAAATAAAATGGAGTAACAAACGAATCTTCAAGTTTAGGTGAAGTCCCCCAGAGTAGGTTGATTAACCGAACTGGGTTACCAATCCCATGCGTTATTTACTGCTTTCTATTTACTGTTCTTACATCTGACCCAAACATATCGTAGAACACTTGTCAAGCAGTTATCATATTACACCATTGAACGAATTATTTTTTTTCACATTCTATTGTTAACCAAAAAGTATTACAAAATAAAATGGAAAGATACCTTGAATGGTTCAATTAATCTAGATCATTTTACGTTAGAATACAAGCCTATTTCCCTACTGTTACTCTATAGGTTTTGGGGTTATATAAATAATCTATCTGCTTGCAACCTATCAAGTGCAATCCTGTCACATGTAAATATTGTTGGGGTTTTTTCGAATTGAACCACCGCAGGATCTAATTGGATGTTCATTAATCCTAATGTCATGTAGATCATAAATTCATGCATCACATATGTTTCAATTAACTGAGTTTAATTAAATGAAATCCGGTTTAAACGATTCTACTAAAGCAGAAACATAGAATCGAAAAATGACTTACAAATCAAACGACGGGTGGAGGACAAGATTAAAGGTCTAATCTTGTTGTTGTGTATGATGATGATCGGCGTCCCTTGTGATATTCCACTCCTTGATCTTCTATCGTATTCCCGGATTGAATCTAGTTTCAGGGTGGGCTGAAATCTACTAGATCGGTATGGAATCTGTGGAGATAAAGAGAACACAAGAGGAGCTGATCTATATGCTTAAAATTTCGTCCCCCACCCTCTTATATATAAGGGGGTGGGTGAAATTTCAGTGTCCCAACCCTACTGGGTTTGGGCCTCTATCTCTTTTTCTATCTCCAGTCCATTAAAGTCATATTGGGCTACAACAGAGATCTAGAAGAATATTAAATTGGCCTGCTAATTTATTTAATTTCCAATATCCAACAAACTTAGGATATTATTAAATAAATTAAGTATTATTTTTATTCCACTAAAGAAATAATACTGACCTACCAATTTAATACATATTTCTGAATATGCTTTCTCCTTTAGTCCAGCCATTCCCCGTGTTTAAGATATAATGCCCATTAATTAATTATGTAAGCTTCTGACAGCTATAATTAATTAATATCATATCCTTGAGTAGTACCACACAAGCTTTACTCATGCACGGAATAAATTCCACCTGCAGGGTTTCAGCATGAACTTGCATTTCCTCAAGGGGACACCATCAAACTGGCGCACCAGGACACGGTGCCCCTACATATTGTACGACCCATCATAAGTGTAAATGTCACAACCCAAGATATCGAGATTATTGATCCTTATGAAAGAATCTCACCCTTTGATAAATCAAAGCTGCAAACACTACACGTATATGTCCGCCAACACATAGAGGTTAAGAACCCGAACTCTGTGGATTCTTATTCTCTCATTTAAGGTCAGAATAGAGAATAGAATCCTAAGTAGATCCTCCTTAATACACTTGACCGTGTATTAGAATAATCAATTAGTCAAGATAAACTAACTATCAGATTATTCTACGGCGTACCGATAGCAGGTTCAGTGCCATCTAAACCGTGAGCCATTTAATACATTGCAAGGAACTGATGATATGATCTAACCATGTGTTTACCCACACCATATCATCTATAATACAAATATAGTGAACATGCATGTAAATATAACAATTTAAATGCAAACAGTGACTGCAATTGTATTCATTCTATATCATCATAAAACCATTATTAATAATGTATACAAAAGACAGGTCTTCTAGTATACAAAACCAACAATCTCCCACTTATACTTGAAGCATGTCTTTCAAATATAAAACAAACTGGCTAACTCTCCAACTCTAACTTAAATCTCAAACAGCAACCCCGGGTCTACATCTCACTCCCATTTTCTCCACGTGACCGTTGAAGGTCTTAGTTGGAAAGCTCTTCGTGAATGGATCAGCTAAATTGTCCTCCGATGCAATCTTGACCACTGCCACATTTCCTATCTTAACGATTTCTCGTATAAGATGGTACTTTCTCTCTATGTGTTTACTTGCCTTATGGGCTTTGGGTTCCTTCGAATTTGCCACTGCACCCGAGTTATCACAATATACCGTGATACTCTTAGGCAAATCAGAAACCACGCTCAAGTCCAATAAGAAGCTCTTGAGCCAGACGGCCTCTTTTGCAGCCTCAGAGGCAGCTACATATTCAGCCTCCATGGTGGAATCCGCAATGCATTTCTGCTTTATGCTCCTCCATGCAATGGCTCCGCCTCCCAAGGTAAACACATAGCCTGAGGTACATTTACTCTGATCTTTATCGGATTGAAAATCTGAGTCCGTGTAACCCAAAGGCACTAGACTATCAGAGCGGTATACTAGCATATAATCTCGAGTCCTTTTCAGGTACTTGAGTATATTCTTAACCGCAGTCCAGTGACCTTGTCCAGGGTTAGACTGATATTTGCTTACCATGCCGACTGCATAGCATATATCAGGTCTAGTGCATAGCATAGCATACATAAGACTTCCCACAGCCGAAGCATATGGAACGCCCTTCATCTCATCTATCTCAGCCTGTGTGTGGGGACACATATCCTTGGATAGATGAATTCCATGCCTGAAAGGTATAAAACCTTTCTTGGAATCCTACATGTTAAACCTAGCTAGCACTGTGTCGATATATGTCCCCTGGGATAAGCACAACATCCTTTTCTGGCGATCTCATCAAACCGGATGTTCCAAGACCTTGACGCCTGCTTAAGTCCATAAATGGATCTCTTAAGCTTGCACACTAAGTGCTCTTGGCCTTTAGCAATGAAACCCTCTGGTTGCTTCATGTGGATGTTTTCCTCAAGACTTCCATTCAGGAAAGCTGTCTTGACATCCATCTGCCAAATATCATAATCCAAATGAGCGGCAATAGACAAGAGAATCCCGATTGACTTAATCATGGCTACCGGTGAAAAGGTTTCCTCATAATCGATCCCTTCTTTCTGAGTGTACCCTTTCGCCACCAATCTTGCCTTGAAGGTTTCAACCTTCCCGTCAGCTCCTCTCTTGTGTTTGTAAACCCACTTACACCCAATGGGTTTTACCCCATCTTGTGGTTCTACTAGCTCCCAGACTTGATTGTGATCCATAGATCCAATCTCAGACTCCATTGGAATTTTCTAAGAATCTGCATCTTTGTCTTGGATCGCTTCGTCGTAGGTCCTGCGATCTAATTCATTTAGTCCTTCACGGAAATCCGAAGATTCACCCAAACTAATGAATCTGTCAGGTTGGCGTACAACCCTCCCACTGCGATGAGGCAGTTCTTGTACTTCTGGGACATGTTGTGCAGTAAATTGTGGTTCCTCTTCTTGTACTGTTGGTGTCAGATTCGAATTTTCCCCTCGAAGTTCCTCGAGTACTATCTCACTTCTTGGCTTGTGATTTATTACATAGTCTTCCTCTAAGAATCGAGCATTGGTACTCACAATGATCTTCTGATCCTTAGGACTATAAAATAAACCACCTTTCGTTCCTTTGGGATATCCAAAAAACAATCTAACATCCATACGTGGTGCCAGCTTATCAGCTTCCTTATCCAGCACATGTGTTGGACTACCCCAAATCCGAAAATGTCCAAGACTGGGCTTTCGTCCAGTCCAAAGTTCTGTGGGCATAGATGGGACTGATTTTGATGGAACCACATTTAGAATATAGGCTGCCGTTTCTAGGGCATATCCCCAGAATGAAATAGGCAGATCTGAATAGCTCATCATCGATCTAACCATCTCTAACAATATTCTGTTCTTTCTTTCCGCCACGCCGTTCTGCTGTGGTGTTCCCAGCGCAGTCAACTGGGATGTAATCCCATTCTCTGCTAAGTAGTCCCTAAATTCATTCGAGAGGTACTCACCACCATGATCAGACCGTAGTGATTTGATACTTTTACCTGTACATTTTTCCACTTCCGCTCTGAATTCTTTGAAAGTCTCAAAGGATTCTGACTTGCGGCGTAACATGTATATGTATCCATACCTTGAGTAATCATCAATGAATGTGATGAAATACTCGTACCCTCCTCGAGCCTGAACTGATATAGGGCCACATAAGTCAGAGTGAATCAAATCTAGTACCTCTTCAGATCTATTCTCTTTATCCTTAAAGGGTCGCTTGGTCATTTTACCTTCCAAACAGGATTCACACAAAGGGAACGATTCTAGGACCAATGAAGACAAGGACCCATCGTTTACTAGTCTTTGTATCCGTTTAAGGTTAATATGGCCGAGCCTAAGATGCCAAAGATAGGTTTGATTCATTTCCGAAGGTTCTTTTCATTTGTTAGGGTTTATGACCGATGTATTCAGTAAATGCATTTGCGTAGTGTTTTGCATAGGATTAGGTAAATAAAGATGTCCATCCAATGTGCCAGAACAGATAAAACATTTATCACTAAAGATAACAACCTTGTTATCAAAAGAAACAGAATATCCATCCATAAAAAGTTTAGAAACTGAAATCAAGTTTCACCTAAAACCAGACACATAAAGACAATCCTTTAAAACTAATATTCTATCACTACTAAAAGATAAGGTTACGTCTCCCATTGCAACTGCCGCCACTTTCGTAGCATTGCCCATGTAGACTGAAATCTCTCCATCACTCAGCTGTCTTTTTGCCAAGAACCCCTGTAAAGACATGCAAACATGATCAGTAGCTCCAGTATCTACTACCCATGACTGAGTAGAACAAGTAGCTAAACATGTTTCAACGACGAGAGATTGAGACGTACCCTTTTTCTTCTTCTTGTTAGGACAATCCGCCCACCAGTGACCTGGCTGGTCGCACTTGAAACACTTTGTCTTTGACTTAAATTCCTCGGGAGGAATCTTAGTCTTAGACTTCTTCACTTTAGGCGCCCCCTCTGCAGCTTTCTTGGGTGCGTTCTTCTTCTTCCTTTTAGTACCGGAAGAAGACGCCCTATTTTCAGCTAGGTGTGCCTCTGGATTTCCTTTTTGAAGTAACTCAGCCGCCTAAAGATCCATGAGCAGTTCAGTCAGGCTGACATCTCTTTTAATCATGTTAAAGTTCAGCCTGAACTACTCAAACCTTGAGGACAGGCTATGAAGAACAATGTCGATTTGAGAATCGCCATCCAGCTCTCCACCCAAGGTCTCGATCTCAGCCAGATACCCCATCATCGTGAGAACGTGATCCCTAACAGGTGTGGAGTCAGACATTCTCGCATCCATTAGCTTCTTCATTGCCAAATGGCGTGCCGAGCGGTTCTGATGACTGAAGAGCTGCCTAAGATTGTACATGATATCATAAGAGGTTTTCATAGGTTCATGCTGATGTTGCAACACATTCGACATAGATGCCAGAATGTAACAGCGCGCTATCTCATTAGACCTAACCCACTTATCATATGCAACCTTTTGGGCTTCGTCAGAACACTCATTGTAATTTTCACCGATTAACTTGTTTTCTTTGAGAATAGTGGACAAGTTGGAGAGTGCCATGATGATATAGAATAACTGAAAAGTAAACATGCAGTACAGTCACAAACTTTAGGATACTCACATATAATCGTATACCTCAAAAAATTATATGTAATCCACCGACATTTTAAAAATATTTCTTATAAGCCATGTTAGTGTGGACGTTTATAAAATTCATCCTTAAACAGGTAAAACCACCTTTAATTTACCTCCAGTCAAATTTCCTTATGACAAGCAAATTAATAGTCGGAAATAACCACAGTCGTGTAACCTTCAAATTAATAAGCCACGTTAGTGTGGACGTTTATTAATAAATTACACCTAAGTGTGAACACCATCATCTTAGCACCAAGTCCACTATTTCGAACTCCCTGCTCTAGTTGGAGGAGTCAGTTTGTTCTAGTAGTGTTCTACAACTATCTTGATAAAAAAGTTTAATTTCTAGAGATAACAGTGATATGACACATCCGTTATGGAGGAAGACCTATTGTCAACTCGCATGTCTATCACATCTCAATTAAACCAGATTAATGGAGACCGTTTGAGATTTCTACATACTTTGGTATGAATCTCTCCCACTTAGTTATTTAAGATTGAGATTTCATTTTATCTTATTGTAAAACATGCAAACATCACATAAAAGGATAAAATACCATTGCATGCTTCAAACAACATAATAAGCAATAATAACAAAAAACAACTATCATGGCTTATATCTCATGTTGCTGAATGAGATAAAACTGGAAAGTCAGCTCCAGAAACTCGGGCATCGTCGCCGCCCTTATCACTGCGCCTCGCCGAAAGCCTAGCTCCAATTAGGATTTCGAGACGTGAATCAGTGATATTTCCTTTCTTGAGTTGTACTACTCTCCTTCTTCGAGTTGATCTTCAAACTTTATTGAATATAGAATATCTATTCCTTAAAGGAAAAAACTAATATATCTAGAATAAAATTACAACTCAATGACTTGGTCTAACAGTTTTATTTCTATTACATTAAAACAACATAAAATAAAACCTAGACCTAATACGTGGATTTTCTCATGGATTAAAAACACGTAGCCAAACCGGCATACGACCCATCATACATCCAACATAAATTAAAACATACATCACATAATTAAGGAGCCATGATAGTCGGTAACCCTGCAAACAAGTCAGTCTACAAAACCAACAATCACAATTACATGATTAGCATAAAATAACATATGATATCCAAACATGACATATTAAATAATATTAGAATTTTCCAATTAATAAAATTAATTAATTCGATATTATCCACAAGATAAAAATTGAAAATTAAAATAATTATCCACCAATTTTAAACTTGATAAATTTTGAAAATATCTCTTAAATAAATCTGGAAATTATTAATAATTATCCACCAAATTTATTTAATATTTTCAAGTTACCCTAATTAAATAATAATTGGATATATTGATATAAATCAAAAATCTAATCCAAATATTATCCATAAGAATCTAAATCTTCAAGGATAAGGTTCGGAGATTTGATTCCAATCCAAAATCTTCCAAAACTTATCTAAATTTAAAATCTTATCACAATTGGATTTTGATAATTATTTGTATATATCCAAAATCACCTTATCCAAAATTAATCAAGAGATTTTCGAAAATATCTAAAATAATAAATCTGGAAATTTGATCCATTTCAAATTCTTCCAAATTTAAAATTCTATTTTCAAATCTATCTAGATTAAAATTAGGTAAATTAAGATATACATCAGATAATATCAAATCTTAATCCAATCTTCCAAATTTTCGATCTACCCTAATAAATAAATCTGAAAATTTGATTTTCATCAAAATCTATTCCAAATTAATTTATTAAAACCGAAAATTAACCTATATTTCACATTTGGAAATTTTGACATTAATCAAAAAACTTATTCCAAATAATATAGTGTAGGTTTCAAAAATTACAAGAAAAATAAATATGGAAATTTTGATCCATTTCAAAAATTACCAAATTTAAAATTCTAATTTCAAACCTATCTAGATTAGAATTAGGCAATCTTTGATATACATCAAAAATCACCAAATCCAATTCTAATCACCATGATTTTCGAACCACACTAGAATTAAATCTGAAAATTTTAATATTGATTAAAAATCCATCCAAATTTAATACATAGTGTCGAAAATTTAAATAACAAATTAGGGAAATTAATACATCAAAATTCTAAAATTTTGAACTCCAAATTTTCGACAACCACCATAAAATAAATCTGGAAATTTGAAGAACATCAACTATCATCCCAAATTTAATTTATGATTTTCGAAAATTACATAAAACCTCAAAACTAGAATAATCGAATTACATCAAAAATTCATCCAAGTTTTGAACATACCATTCGAAATTTACCAACATATAAATTTGAAAATTTAAACAACATAAATATTTCATCAAATTTATACATATATTTCGAATTAATCCTAGGATTAAATCTAGAACAGTGCGAAAACCCGCTCTGATACCAGTTGTTGAGATTTTTTCGAATTGAACCACTGCAGGATCTAATTGGATGTTCATTAATCCTAATGTCATGTAGATCATAAATTCTTGCATCTCATATGTTTCAATTAACCGAGTTTAATTAACATGCAAATCCGGTTTAAACGATTCTATTAAAGCGGAAACATAGAATCGAAAAACGACTTACAAATCAAACGACGGGTGGAGGACAAGATTAAAGGTCTAATCTTGTTGTTTTGTATTATGATGATCGGCGCCCACTGTGATATTCCACTCCTTGATCTTTTGTCGTATTCCCGGACTGAATCAAGTTTCAGGGTGGGCTGAAATCTACTAGATCGGTATGAAATCTGTGGAGATAAAGAGAACACAAGAGGAGCTGATCTATATGCTTAAAATTTCGTCCCCCACCCTCTTATATATAAGGGGATGAGTGAAATTTCAGTGTACCAACCCTACTGGGTTTGGGCCTCTATCTCTTTTTCTATCTCCAGTCCATTAAAGTCATATTGGGCTACAACAGGGATCTAGAAGAATATTAAATTGGCCTGCTAATTTATTTAATTTCCAATATCCAACAAACTTAGGATATTATTAAATAAATTAAGTATTATTTTTATTCCACCAAAGAAATAATACTGACCTACCAATTTAATACATATTTCTGAATATGCTTTCTCCTTTAGTCCAGCCATTCCCCATGTTTAAGATATAATGCCCATTAATTAATTATGTAAGCTTCTGACAGTTATAATTAATTAATATCATATCATTGAGTAGTACCACACAAGCTTTACTCATGCATGGAATAACAGATATTGGCACAATACTAACAGACCATATTAACCATGGTCACTTTATACTCTCTATACATACATCACTGACCAAGACTGTATAGAGAGTCTTCTCACAACGGAGAAGTTTAGAGAACACAAAGACCCAAGGAGGATCTTAGTGTTTCAAACCTTTCTTCTATCAAGTGCCTTTGAAAAGATGTCCGCAAGCTGGGCATCTGTTCCGACATATTTGATCACAAGGGATCCGTCTTCAACAAGCTCCCGAATGAAATGGTGACGAATGTCTATGTGCTTTGTACGAGAGTTCTGAACTGGATTTTTCGAAATGTTTATCGCACTCATATTGTCACAATATATGGTAAGGACAGACTGTGGGACACCATAGTCATGCAACATTTGTTTCATCCACAAAAGTTGAGCGCAGCAACTTCCAGCAGCGATATATTCTGCTTCGGCAGTAGACAGCAAGATAGAATTATGTTTCTTGCTAAACCATGACACAATGTTATTTCCAAGGAAGAAACATCCTCCAGAGGTACTCTTCCTATTTTCAGTACATCCTGCCCAATCTACATCGCGAAACCCCACCAAACTAGGGTTCGTATCATAGGAAAACCAAAGTCCCAACTCAGAAGTACCCTTTATGTACTTGATTATGTGCTTGACAAATTTCAAGTGACTTTTTTTCAGTTCAGATTGGTAGCGAGCACAAACTCCCACACTGTAACATATGTCTGGCCTACTTGCTGTAAGGTAGACTAGACTCCCAATCATACTCCGGTACAAAGTTTTCTCAATGGCAACACTAGCTTCATCTTTTGACATCTTTGAAGATGTTACCATCGGTGTTCTTTTCGGGCTGCAACTATTCATGCCAAAATTGATGATCATGTTCCTTACATACTTTGTTTGAGACACAAAGATTCCATCATCGTTTTGCTTCACTTTAAGCTCCAGAAGGTAGGTTAGTTCACCTACAAGACTCATCTCGAATTCTGAAGTCACGTTCTCCACAAATTCTTCTACCATTCTGTTTAGGACAGATCCGATGACAATATCATTGACATAAATTTGAACGATGATTACATCAGATTTTTCTTTCTTGCTGAAGAGAGTTTGATCAGCTCTACCATGAACATATCCTTTCTCCAGAAGGAACTTGGTTATCTGTTCATACCAAGCTCGAGGAGCTTGTTTGAGACCGTAGATGGCCTTCTTCAGTTTGTACACATACTCCGGATGGTGGGGGTCTTCAAAACCTTTGATTTGGCTAACAAAAACATCTCCAGATAAGTACCCATTCAAGAAGGTACTCTTCACGTCCATTTGGAATAATTTTAACTTCATCCAAACAGCCATGGCAAGGAGCAAACGCACCGATTCAAGATGAGTAACTGCAGCTAAAGTCTCGTCGAAATCCACACCTTCAATTCTCTCAAATTTCAAGAGTTCTTCTTGCATGGCCTGAATCCATCGGTCATCTTGCAATGCCTCCTTAACATTCTTGGGCTCCATAATTGAGGTGTAAAACACATTGGCTATCAATTCATGATAGTTCTTTCGAACATCTCTTGTTCGAACTCCTTCACTCATATCACCGATGATGTCTAATGTAGAGTGGTTCTTCTGAACACCTTTTGAAGGATTGTAGACATCCAGTTTCTCACTTCTTACTTCTGCAAGAACACTATGTTCCGAACTATCTGGAACAGATGCTGGAACATGGATAGTAGCAGCAATGATTTCTTCATCAATCCGGGCAGCAGATTCTTCCAGATCATCAACAACAATATTAATGGACTCCAACACAGTCTTAGTCCTTTTGTTGAAAACATGATAGGCCCAACTATTCCTCGAGTACCCAAGAAACACACATTCATCTCCTTTGGCATCAAACTTGCCAAGCTGTTCTTGGTTTTGCAACATGTAACAAGTACTCCCAAAGATATGAAAGTACTTTAAGTTGGCCTTTTTCCCTTTCCACAACTCGTAAGGAGTAACTCTCATCTTGGGTCTGAAGTACACCCGATTAATAACATGGCAAGTTGTATTCATCGCTTCAGCCCAGAGGATGTCAGAGACAGATTTTGCCTTCATCATGACTCAGCTCATTTCTTGAAGCGTCCGATTTTTCTTCTCAACAATACGTAACTTTGGAACACCAATCACAGCTTCAGTTTTCATGAGTCTTTGAACATTTCGAAAAATGTTATGGCCAAGCTTTACATGCCATAAACTTACTTCACCAATCTGATTTCTGAAGCAAGTCCCCTTCACATTAAGGAGATAATAGTTGTCCCTCGATCTGTCCCCATCCATCAGAAGAACACTTTCTTTGTTCTTCACAAGGCATTTGTCTCGAGTGAAATGCACCAAGAGACCTTGGTCACACAACTGACTAATGCTAATTAAATTAGCTTCCAGGCCTTCTACAAGCAGCACGTCCTCTAGGTTGGGCATCCCATGCACATTTAGGCATCCATGGCCAAGCACTCTACCTTTAACACCATCTCCAAAGCTAACAGATTGATATGAGCAATCTTTTTGAATATTGTTCAACATGCTAGCATCTCCGGTCATATGCCGAGAGCATCCGCTGTCAAAGTACTAGCTACTTTTTGCATGAATATTGAGTGCAGTGCGTACCACATAATTTTTGTGATTATTCCTGGATCTGTTTCGGACATTTCTTTTAGGAAACTGATCAGATTCTGCAAAACCCCTTCTTTTCATCCTTTGGAGGTCATTGATCAAATTTCTGCAATGTGGTCGAATGTGACTAGGTTTCTCACAGTAATGACACACAACACGTGTCTTTTGAGGAGACTTCCTTCGCTGCTGCTTGTTCTTTGGCTCAGCTCTCAACTCTGGAACTGTTGAATCTTTTGTTCCAGATGACTATCCTTGACAGAATACGTCAAAAGTGTGAGCGCCATTATATCCTAGCCCAGAATGATCTTGAGGACTCTTTCTTTTCGAGAGAATTTCATCCAGTTAAGACGATTCGGAGTTCATCATTTTGACAAGCTTCTTAAGGTGTTGGAGTTCACCATTCTGTCCTTGAGTACTATTTCTGGACTGCAACAATTCATTTTGCACCTCATTAAGGCGAGTAGAGAGATTATCTCTTTTTTTCAAGAGATTGGAATTCTCTTTTAACAGGTCTTCATTGACCTTAACCATCATGATCCAACTGGAATGCAACTTCTTATACGCCTCCATAGTTGATTCCACAGAGAATTCTTCATCTTCTTCATCATCGCTGCATTCTGAAATTTTCTCGACCTCACTGTTAGGAACAGACACAGGCACAGACTCTTTAACAGAGTGTGTCATGAAAGCAATATGATTGCTTACACCTCGACTTGATAGTGACCATAACCACCACATTCACGACATTTCGCTTCCTTATATCTGTCATCATTTGACTCATCATCCTTGGTTTTTCGAGGTTTAGAGAACCTGTTCTTGGCAGAATAATTTTGAGATGATTTCTCAAATTGTCTTGTAAACCCGGAAAAATTCTTTGAAAGTAATGCAACTGATTCTGCAAGGTCCGAACTGTCAGGAATATTACTTGGCACATCAGTACTGGAACCTGCCTGAAAAGCTATCAGCTCCTGTAACTTCATCATGCTTACGTCTTTGGCCTCTTCAATGGCCGTGACTTTATAAGCGAATCTTGTTGGCAGAGATCGCAAAACCTTTTGCACAACTTTCTCTTCAGAGATCGCATCTCCAAGCGCAAAGCTTTCATTAGCGATGTCGCAAATCTTGGCGTTATAATCAGCAAGTTTTTCACCTTCATCCATGCGAAGGTTCTCAAATCTGGTGGTAAGCAGTTGCATTCGAGAGGCACGAACACTACTAGTTCCTTCAAACGTGGTCTACAAGATATCCCACGCATCCTTAGCTTTGTCATATGTGGATATGAGCTTGAAGACATTCATGTCACAGCAGAGAAGATAGCATTCATGGCTTTAGCATTTAGCCCTATGACATGGAAGTCAGCATCCTCCCATTCTTCTTCCGGCTTCAGCACCACTTTGCCTTTTTCATCCTTCTTGATAGGAGGCTTCCACCCTTCAGTCACCATCTTCCAGGCACGCTCATCAATTGAGCGAATGAAAGCTGTCAAACGAGCTTTCCAATAGGCATAATTATTGGCATTAAGGAGCGGAGGTGGCACCGTCCAGGCTCCTTTTTTCATCGAGTCCATCTCGGAAAAAACAACATGATAACATGGATTAATACCCCAAGATCAACCCTGAATACAGGCAACCCGCTCTGGTGCCAATTGAAAAACAGTAATCCGTGCTTAAACGTTCTTTAGTTGACTGCTTAAAAACTGTTCTGTGATATGTGTGGGACAGATGCAAGAACAAAAAAGAATAAAGCAGTAAAAATGCATGAGATGGTAACCCAGTTCGGTTTAACCTACCTACTCTGAGGGGATTGCTCCCAAACTTGAAGATTCGACTGGTACTCCTTCGAAGAGTGTATTAAGGATCTTACACATACAAGTCTCCCGCCTTATGTCACCCGTTCTTCTCCTGGAACTCTTTCGCTAGTCGAAAGTTGTAAGATCCCCTCACAACCGTGACACTAGACTCCCTGTAGCTACCCACGACTTTAACTTACAATCTCTACCGAGATTGCGTATAAAACTGGAATAAAAATCCTCTCACGTGTTTCACTCGTAAACACTCAAAACTAGTCTATCACGTTGAACGTTTTAATGAACAACTACTAGTTACAAAAACGACCACAAACTGATTCTAACACTAGAATCTAAACAAAATATAAATGGTACCGATTGCTGCACAAATTGGTCTTCATATATAGACTTCTCTTTAGCTTGGCGTCAATCTCTTGCTTTCCGCCAACTAGGTAAGTGGTTTGTGGCCTTCCATACATGTGTAGATATTTTCCAAGTGTAGGAGGGTTAATTCAGCACCGGATCTACACCACAAGGCAGTAAAACGAATCTATCTTGACCTTCCAAACTGGTTTAGCGCAATATCTTTTCAACAAGGAAACTGCCATAAATAGAGTGTCCCTGGTTCTGTCTGAGACATACTCTGGAACAGTTCACCAACTGTTCTTTCTTTTCTTGCATAGCGGAAAAAAAATCTTCGTGGGACATACCCAGGCACACTTTGTCGAACATATCTCGCCAATTCAACAACACAAATACTTAGTGCATGATGGTGGCACTAACATAAATAAATAATTTTAAAAAATTTTGACAACACCTATGTGAAAATTCTAGTCCTAAGTTCTCAACTCTATCTAATTGATCTATGTTCATCTATTTAGTAAGTAATCAATACAAAAATAATCAACAACACCAACAATATAAAGAGGGATCCAGGGGCCCTCATCCCATTCAAATTAAACAAGCTAAAAAGGATCCAGGGGCGCTCACCTCATCAAAATTAATAATATATAAACACAAGAGGCACAACATATATTAAATTAAAAAATATTCATAATTAACACATTTTTAGAAATCTAGCATAATCAACATAATTTTGAACTTCTAATTTAAAAATACTTAGCATAATTTTCATCTTAACATATATTTTCGTAGCATATTTAACATAGTAATTAACCTTCTAATATAAACATATTCGCAAATACTCCTGTACATAATATGTACATCAGACGGTCAACGCGTGTTGACCAAAAAAATTGTGAAAACAGGTGATACTTTTTAGGGATACAACTAATTCTTTTTTTAATTTTGAATCATACTTTTTAGCGTTTCGATTGATACTGATCTTAACAGTTTTTTTCATTATTTTTTTTCTGACCAATACTTTTTATTGATATAAATGATACTTTTGGGCCTTTGAAATGATACTTTTCAGTATTATGAATGATATTAATTTTGACGGATTTTTTGGTCAAAACATTGACCGGGTCAACACGCGTTGACCCTATCAACACTTTGACCATTTGATGCACATCTTATGTTTATACTTAGCATACAATTAACAAATAACATGCTATCAAATTGAGGATCCAAACTTACCTTTAATTTAATAAATTTTCTCTCTATCTAATGATTGAATGATTCGCGTGTATATCCTAGATGCTAGCTGCAAAAAAAAAAATTAAGTCAAACTAAATTTTTATTATTAATATTTATTAATTACTGTCACATTAATAGTTCTTAAATGTGATTTTTTTTAAACCAAAAGAAAGTCTTTTGCATTAATCAAGTAGCTCCATCAACCAGTGAGGATAATTGTTGTTCCAAATACACATAGAATCACACTTTGCTGTGAAGCGTGCAATGCCATGAGCAACACTATTCGCTTCTCTACGCATATGTTTAAACTCACAAACTATTCTGGCTTTAACAACATCAACTAATGGTGGAAGCTCTTTAGCTATAAATTACTCTCCCTTCTCCCTCCTCCTCATTAGCTAGCAATCGGATTACCAACAGTGAATCAGAGTATACCATAATGGGCACCAGATTTTCTTACAAGCAAAGCCCAACCCCATACAAAATCGCAAGTAACTCCGCATCTAGCATCGAATGAGGGCGTTGTATAGGCTTTGCCAAAGCCGCAAACACCCTGCCTTGCCAATTCCTCACCACAGCACTGACCCCAAACGCCTTGTTCTCCTTCTGCACCGCTGCATCAACATCAAGTCGAAAAAACCCCTCATTCGATGGACTCCAGTTTGTACTTCCCACCTTCATCCCCAAATAAAATGATGAAGCATATTCCTCTCTGGCTTTTTTAAACATCTCTAACCATCTACTCGCCACTTCCTATCCCACATAAAGTCATCACTCATCAGGATCCTGCTTCTCTCGACAGATAAATCGCCATCCCAAATATAGGGAGACTGTCCAGATTTCAAATTCATCTCTTGTACAACTTATATGCACCAGCTTCACCATTTCCATCATCGTAATTCCTTTCTTCCTTTTTATCATTCTCCAGAACCTGTTCTCTTTCCAAACTTATTTAATTTTCTCGCAAAATATGAGGCCATGCGTCGTCGTTCTCCATTCTTGTTTGCACAGCTTACATACCCCGATAATAGGTACATGACGAGCACATAGGTTCATGTTCACCGGAATAAGATCGTTCAAAACTCACCACAAGAACACCTTCACTTTTGGCGGAATATCGAGCCTTCATACCAGCTTATTCCATTCACTTTTAACCACGCTCGATGTCTCAGTATGTTGATCATAATATCCCATCTCAAACAAATAACCAGACTTAATAAAAAATACACCTTTGTCCTCATATTCCCAAACACAACGATCATCTCCCTCACTCATAATAGGTGTATGCATGATACTTTCCACCATTTGTGGCTAAAAAAACTCTTTAAGCACCTCTACATTCCACTCTCTATCCTCATTCATAAAATCAGAGACTCTTAGATTAGAATTTGTTAGGAAGTAAGGCACTACCCTTCCGCTTGCAAAATCATTCACAAACCCATCATGAAAAATTCTAGTAGAGGTTCCCGAGCCTATTTTCCACCTCAGCCCCTTTCCCAGTAAATCTCTACTCCAGCACAATGACCTCCATGCAAATGATGCTTTCGGTCTCACTTTAGCTCCCATCACTGATCCTTGTTTGTAATATTTCGATCGATAAACCTGGGCAACTAAAGAGTTAGGGTTTTTAATCAACTTCCAGGCCTGCTTTGCCAAGAGAGCTTTATTGAAGCTCTATAAGTGTCTAAAACCCTACCCTTCTTTATCCTTTAGCGTGCACAACACCCTCCATTTCGTCCAATGCATGCTCTTCTTCTCCTCTCTATCTACCCACCAAAATCTCGTACAAGCTCGGTCAATATCATTACAAATACCACTTGGAATACAGAAGCACATCATCATATATGTTGGAATCACTTTCACCACACATTTAATGAGCATCTCCTTACCTCCCATTGAGAGAATTTTATTATGCCAACTTGAAAGCCTCTTAACAACTTTATCTCATAAAAATCCGAACTGCATTCTTTTATTCCTGTAAGAAAACGTTGGCAGCCCTAAATAACTAGCCTGCTTATCAACCATCGAAACTTCAAAAAATATTTTAGCCTTTTCCATCATTTCACTACTTGTGGATGGGCTAAATGAAATAGCTGACTTCTCAAAGTTAACTTGTTGTCCAGAAGCCCTCTCATATTTCCTCAAACACCCATTTAAAGCTCTACAAGCTTGATCATTCACCTTGAAAAAAAGCATACTATCATCTGCAAAGAATAAATGGGAGATTGAAGGCCCATCTTTATCAAACTTAATCAACTGTATTGCTCCCTTCAAACACATCCTATGTATCATTGATGAAAAGCCTTGAGTACAAATCACAAACAAAAAGGGGAAAAGAGGATCTCCTTGACGAAGTCCTCTTGATGGCTGATGAGTGTCTAATTTACACTCATTTTTTATTGTATTTTGCAATAAATGCAATAAGTTTTATTTATATATGAATATTTTGATGTAAATATTGTTTTTAATCTATAGTTTTAATATAAGTGGCCAATACAGAAATTTTCAGGTTAATACAGTGCAAATTAAAGTTGAATTGGGATTTCGATCATTAAAGGCCGCACGACACTTGAAAAGATGAAAAAAACCAAGTGTTGGCCTCAAACTTGACCAAGAAATGCGAGTTTCCTCAGTCAGGCATCACAACGCAAGCAGACATGGTCTCAGAACTCGATCAAAAGGTCGCCTTTGCAGAGCCCTTCAGGAGCTGAAAAATATAAGGCCCGGGTGCGGCCTAGAGGCAAGACCCAGCAAGGGTCGTAGTGCAAACCCCTCCGGGCGCGGCCTCCGGGCGCGATCACAGGGGGCTCGTGCCCCAGGACCTCTGCAACACAGCCTTTAGGCGTGATCGGCTGGCCCGAGTTTCAGCCACTTCAGAGACGTGTATTTCTTTGTTCCAAACTCGACCTCCAGGCGCAAGTGTGATGGGGTCACGTTCGAGACTGACGAATCCACTTTTTGACTTTTGGCATCTCATTATTGGTCCACTATATCATATATGTAACACTCTAAATCCAATAATAGAGGCCCAATGATTTTTCTAGAGCCCAAATACTTAAGTTGTATCCATTTTTATTAAAAGGCCCAAATTATGGGCTTTCTAGCCCAAATATGTTTTTAATTATTTTCGGCTCAATTATGATCCAATCGAGGCGAACAGATACATTAAACGATAGTGCTCGATCATACAAATCTATAGAACTCGATTTTACTGTTATATGAATTAAATTGACCAAGATATGATTTAATTTCTAAATTAAGTCCTAATTTAGGGTTTATTGAGGAGGGGTATAAATACCACTCACTACTTCATTAAGCCTCATTTGCACCTCTTTCAAATTGGAACAACCCCCACCCCTCTCTCTCTCGATCCCTTTCCCCCTCCCCTCAACCGCCACTGCCGCCGCCACCGGCCACCGCCGCTGCCACTGCTCCTCCATGCCGGAAAATTTTCCGGCAATATTTTTTCACATGCAATACTATTTTTAGATTCCCGTCTTTTCCTTCTTTCCATTTCTTTGATTATTTTTGAAAGATTTGAGGTTTAGGCATCCGATTTTTGGATCTAAGAATGGGTTGAACCCTAGCCTTTTAGAATCTCTTTTCTTCTTTTATTTTCCAATTTATATTTTGATTTTTATGGTTATAATGTAGATCTATGAGCTGTTTTGGTTGCTCAATTTAAATGATGTCTCGGTTTAATGTTCTTATGATTTTTGGTGTTCTTAAAAACATTAGAAGTAAAAAGGGTGAAAGGAGAGGGAAAATATTGAATTTTTGGTTGATGTTTTGAATGCTAAAATAAGATTGGAATAAAAAAAATATTGATTCGTGAATTGTGAATGTATGTGTGTGCGCGCCTCGGCTGGTGTGTGTGTGCGCGTGTGTTTATGTTTTTCTTTTTCATTTTGTTTTTGTTGTTTTTTTTATTTAATTTTTTTTATTATTATATAGATTCTATCACTATTTATTTTAAAAGATTATGTTATTATTTCAATTTAAATCTTAGCCTAATGGAACAAGTTACTGCCTTGGTAATATATATGGTAATTTGTTCAACACTTGGTTGTAACAATTTGATTTTTAATTAAGAAGTTAATTTTTACACTATGTATTTAAAATTATGGTATAATTTTTGTAGTAATTCGTGTAACCTAATGGTTGGGTACTCCTTGATTATTGAAGAAGTCTAAGGTCCATTTCATTTTAATGATAGTTTGTTACTTTAATTGATGGTATTTATGATCTTATTTAATTAAAAGTTTGTTTTAATTTTCGAAAATGAGGTTGGTGTAATGGTTTGTATTCCAATTTAATTGTTGAATGATCTAGGGTTCAAATCTCTTTATAAACAAATTTTATATAATTAATTACACCAATTAAAATCTGAAAATGACATTTAGTTAAATGGGTGGAGTCCAGGTTGTTGTTTGAGAGGTCTAATGATTTTTCTAGAGCCCAAATACTTAAGTTGTATCCATTTTTATTAAAAGGCCCAAATTATGGGCTTTCTAGCCCAAATATGTTTTTAATTATTTTCGGCTCAATTATGATCCGATCGAGGCGAACAGATACATTAAACGATAGTGCTCGATGATACAAATCTATAGAACTCGATTTTACTGTTATATGAATTAAATTGACCAAGATATGATTTAATTTCTAAATTAAGTCCTAATTTAGGGTTTATTGAGGAGGAGTATAAATACCACTGACTACTTCATTAAGCCTCATTTGCACCTCTTTCAAATTGGAACAACCCCCACCCCTCTCTCTCTCGATCCCTTTCCCCCTCCCCTCAACCGCCACTGCCGCCGCCACCGGCCACCGCCGCTGCCACTGCTCCTCCATGCCGGAAAATTTTCCGGCAATATTTTTTCACATGCAATACTATTTTTAGATTCCCGTCTTTTCCTTCTTTCCATTTCTTTGATTATTTTTGAAAGATTTGAGGTTTAGGCATCCGATTTTTGGATCTAAGAATGGGTTGAACCCTAGCCTTTTAGAATCTCTTTTCTTCTTTTATTTTCCAATTTATATTTTGATTTTTATGGTTATAATATAGATTTATGAGCTGTTTTGGTTGCTCAATTTAAATGATGTCTCGGTTTAATGTTCTTATGATTTTTGGTGCTCTTAAAAACATTAGAAGTAAAAAGGGTGAAAGGAGAGGGAAAATATTGAATTTTTGGTTGATGTTTTGAATGCTAAAATAAGATTGGAATAAAAAAAATATTGATTCATGAATTGTGAATGTATGTGTGTGCGCGCCTCGGCTGGTGTGTGTGTGCACGTGTGTTTATGTTTTTCTTTTTCATTTTGTTTTTGTTGTATTTTTTATTTAATTTTTTTATTATTATATAGATTCTATCACTATTTATTTTAAAAGATTATGTTATTATTTCAATTTAAATCTTAGCCTAATGGAACAAGTTACTGCCTTGGTAATATATATGGTAATTGGTTCAACACTTGGTTGTAACAATTTGATTTTTAATTAAGAAGTTAATTTTTACAGTATGTATTTAAAATTATGGTATAATTTTTGTAGTAATTCGTGTAACCTAATGGTTAGGTACTCCTTGATTATTGAAGAAGTCTAAGGTCCATTTCATTTTAATGATAGTTTGTTACTTTAATTGATGGTATTTATGATCTTATTTAATTAAAAGTTTGTTTTAATTTTCGAAAATGAGGTTGGTGTAATGGTTTGTATTCCAATTTAATTGTTGAATGATCTAGGGTTCAAATCTCTTTATAAACAAATTTTATATAATTAATTACACCAATTAAAATTTGAAAATGACATTTAGTTAAATGGGTGGAGTCCAGGTTGTTGTTTGAGAGGTCTAAGGTTCAAAACCTCTTTTGAACATTTTATTTATGGATTTTATTCCATTATGATTCTGTATATATATATATATATATATATATATATATATAAATCTGTATTAATTTTCAAAAATGATCCTTAGCCTAATGGTTAAGGTATAAAATTAATATTTTAGGCCTATGGTTCAAGTCTCCTTGAAAATAGTTTACTTTTATTTTACTTTAATTAATGCATGCATTACTGTCTTTATTTAATTAAAACCATGCTTTGATTTTTGAAAATGGCCTTTGGCCAAATGGTTATATTCTGCATTTTATTATGATAGGTTAAGGGTTCAAAACCTCCAGAATGCATTTCATTTATTTTTATGACAAGATAATTATAAACTATATTTAATTAAAATTGCTAAACAATTTTCGAAAATATTGTTTAGTCTAATGGTGAGAGTTTAGATTTTATGCTAGAGGTCTAAGGTTCAATCCATTTTGACTATTTTATAATCCTCTTTTTACTCATGCATTTATGAGTGTACTTAATTAAAGCAGTTTAATTAATATTACATAAATTCTTTTAGCCTGGTGGTTAAGTGCTTACTATTTCAATTATATTTTGGTCAAGTGTTCATGCCCTCGTGACTACATAATCATATTATATTTTTACCTTATTTTTATTTGGTCTACTTTGCATAATTTAGATTAAATTCAAAATTAAGTGTATGATATAATAAATTAATATTTCCATATTAATATTCCATGATCCTTTAAATCTTAAATTATGTTTTATAATTTCCCCCTATGAATTTAAGCCATCTATTTGTATGATCGAGGACTCCGATATATTTTAAGCTAAGATCTCGTTCAACTTTTAGGTGACGACACGGTATGCTCTTACTTTAGGGACTCGTTCCCTAGATCCTTATTTATGTTAGGGTATATGTTTAGAAGATTAATATGTTATTAAGACATAGTTCTTATGTACAGGTCCTAATCCGAGACTCGTTTAGGATGATGATTAAGGCGATTCATATATTTAAGCATAAGGTCCTAATTCGACAGCTGGCTTCAGATGAGAATTTATGAATAAAGCTACAGCTAATCTAGCTATAAGGTGGGTTTACTTACTAAAATGATTTCAAAAATATATTTAAACTTTCGTCCGCTATGAAAAATGATTTATGCTTATGTTGCTCAATGTGGATTGACACGACTCATATGAGGAATTCTGAATATGGCACTTCGGTGCAATTACTTATGAATATGTTATAGTTTATATGTGATCACATTAGGGTCAGTCTCCACTATGTCTATTGAGCGTATGATTTATGACATGTCAAATATGAATTTATTGATACTATTATTGTAAATTATTGGACGAATGTATGAGTATTCCCACGGAGTGTTTTCTGGCACTCAGCCCCACTATTTAAAAATGTTTTCAGGTAATTGATGACGGCAGGTGGCGGACGTGGACTAATGTGGACATTTTGTATGGTTGACCATATTCTATTTTTGAAATATTTACTCTATTTAGTTTTTGTCAACAAATATGATTATTTATGTTTCCGTTGTATGTTTATGGATTATTTAAATATTTTATAGACTCGTCTGATCGTCGTGGTCTTGCTGGCATAATTTGAATGTTGAATATTAGATTTTTGACTAGTCAAGGTTGAACATGTTTTAATTGGTGGTTCGAAAGGTGTGATTTTAAAATGATAGGTTGGTTGAAAAGTCTCATCTTATGTGATTGGTTGTTGAATGGTAAGCGCCTATGAGCGTGGAATTTATTAATATTTTAAATGAAGAAAATGATTTATGTTAGTTTACGAAAATTTTATTGTGATTTTATATCATCGTGTGTGTTCCTGTTAGCACATTGGGCCTCCGGGTTCAGGGCGCTACATATGGTATCAAAGCCAGGTTTACAAATCTATAGGCCTGCGGAGTGATTTTGAAATGTTTTGAAATATTATTTAGAAAAAAAAACAAAAACAAAAAAAAAATTATTACTTTCCTATGGTCTCATATCCACGCCATGCCTTGCCCAATCAGGTACAAATTTTATGAGAATAAATCTTTATTGAGCAAAGTATATTTTAGGCAAACGTATATTATGTTTGAGAAATTATGATAAAGAAAATGCTTGATTACAATGTATTTCAAGCCTAAGTTATTGCAAATCTATTGGTTTGCCTTATTATGAAAATATTTTATCCAAATACTTATGATATGATTCCACCATAGGATGAACCTAGATGGACTTAAGCATAATTAAATTGCATATAAGTTTTCACTTGCTTAGTGAAGTATGTTGGACTATTTATGTGGTACACGATATATTTTGAGGACTATAGCCAAGACTATTGGACCATCTTTACTATATTTATGCGATTGAGATAATTCGACAAGCGAAAGAACGACTCCGATAAAGATGCTCCTACATGACGAAAAGTTCAACTTGAGCTACAGCTTACAGACGACCTTACTCTATTCTATCGATAGTTAATTACATGGTATGAGTACTTTGATTAGATTCAAGTACATTGTAAACTAGATGAACTATGCAACTCGATCCTAATGATAAGTATTGACAGAGTATGTGACACTTAATGTAAGGATAACTATGATGACACCGCATACGACATATGAACAACTGCATATAAATTATGATGTAATTTCTTATGATTTACGAAATTCCTCATTTATGAGTTACCGATTGAGAACTATGCGTAGCCTCACTATGTTTTATAGACTAATTATATTTTTTCAGGACGTGCGCGTAATGCAATTACCCACCAAGTATCCCGAATCAAGTTTAAAATCAACTAAGATAGGAAATTTCATGGTAGTTAATTCTTATGAAATATGAAATAGTTATTTTCTCCGGGCACAAATAAAGAATTTCAAGTTCAAATCTATATGATGCTGATCAGAATCGATCTTGATGAATTCAATGATGGATGATCTATGTTAGGTGTTAAGAACTACGTTATATGACTATAAACTCAAAGAAATATGTCAGTAGATTGAAACTCAGCCAACGTAATATGAATCAAATCGTAACGAAACGTTATAAGCTAGATCAACAAACAATTTCAACAATATGACCGTTAATCTTCCACAATCATGGTGAACCTGTAAGAAGAAGGAAAAGAAGAAGCAGAAGAAGAAGAAGAAGAAGAAGTGCCATTGAAAAGTATGCAGTATGATATGAGTTGGGATATATTTAATTTTCGATGATAGTTATTTTAAGGCAGATGTGTACATGATAGAATTAAATGAATAATTTAATATTATCCTGAAAATGGATCGACTTGAGGATAATTTTTAAACAGTATGATGCCATGAGGAAGAAGTGATGCTCAATTACCGAAGGAAGAAGATTTCACTTTTTGCGAATCAAAATTAGTGTTATGGTACTCAATATATTATCTATGAAGGCAATAAATGTGATTAAGAAGAAAGAATGTCAGGTTTTGACAGCAAGTTTGACATGTGACATGACGAATGAAAGAGTTAATCATCGAAGTAGTATTGCAATGAAACAATAAGGTTGAAACAATCAATATGATGGAGATTATGGAGAGTTCACATCGATAAATGAATATTTCTCCACGAGCTCACAAACAATTTTGTTCATCGAAAGAAAGAGAATATGGCAATGGCTAATGCGAATGAAAATAGGAAAAGTATTGAAGGTTTTGTATCCGCAAGATAGAAATAAGAAAAAGGATATTTCATTCATAAGGAATAATGATGAGTTGGAATGAAATATGTTATAAATAAGTTCATATTCGAGAAAACTACTAGTGAACGATATAAGTTATGTAATGTTAGATTTTGTCTTTTATAATAAGAAGACCTTACATGTGCTGCAAAAGAAGGATTTTGATATTATTTTAGGAATAACCTAGATAGAGCTTTCCGTCCAATGATTAAGTGATATGGTAAGAATATGAGGTTTCTAAATCCAAGTGAATAAGCGGTACACTTCATGAAGTGAAAGACAAGTACAACAATACGAGTAGGAACAACAAAGAAGACATTGGAGACGACTATGAAGACAGAATGCTAAGTATTCTTAGTGAGCTTAGGAAGAAGGAAGACCAGTAAAGTATGGTAAATGAGGTACCATCGGATGTAATTTTGAAGATTTCTCCAGAATATCCCATAAATGAATGAATGGGTTACACTATAGATCTTATACCGACAATCACGTTCATGTCAAAGGCACTGTAGAGTGTGACGTTAAAGTGATCACAAGAATAGGAGTACGACTATACGAATTCCTAGATCAAGATTTATCAGGTCAAATATATTTCTGAAACTACATCGATATTGTATGCTATGAAAACTGCTAGATTTCTCCGAATGTTATTGACGACCAAGAGTTGAGCATGTTGACAAGTAAATGCAAACAACAACTATCTATGATTGGCGATCTACTCGAGTAAGTGAAAGGGGAGTGTTTTCTCCAAGATTTATCTTGATATCCTGCTGCTAGCATTTATATTCGTGGGGAAGATGCGCACAAGATTTATTTTTCAGACTCGTTATGATCATTAATTAAGAGTTCTTAGTTTATGTATTTTGATTTAAGCAACTTTCCCGTAGTATTCATTGACCAATAGTTTAGCACGTGTAGGATAATTTTGTTCTTGTATTTATGGATGATGTTATAGATTATGTTAGAAATAACCAACAACTTAAGAAACATCTAAGGACGATATTGGAAACTTTATAAAAGAAATAACTATATGATAAGTTGGTAAGTGAGAGATTTACGATGATGAGGATAGATTTCAAGGTTATATAGTAATAACTTAATGAATCAAGATAGATTCTTCTATGGTAGAATAAGATAAGGTGATATGTAGTAAATAACCAACTTGAATGAGAGGATTAATGTTTTAAGGTTATACGTTTTATACTAGGACTCATTGAAGGATTCTCCAAAATTTTAGTAACCATGATTTTGTTGTTAAGGATCAATAGAGGTTTCACTAGATAAAAGGGCGTGAAGAGATGATTTAAGAGCTCAAGAAGAGATTAGTCACCACCTAAATGTGAACTATGTTGGAGGAATATAAAGAAATTATCATCTACAGTAATGTTTCAAAAATATAATTATGATACGTGTTCGTACTGGTGAAATTGTTTAGTGATTGCATCTACATCCCGACAATCGAGATCAAATGAGACCAAAATATGATGTAGAGTTTGATGTCATAGTTTACGCATTAAGAATCGAGATGTTTGACCTCTATGACAATATGCGTAAGATCTACACTGATCGAATAGTTTAAATGTATTTATTCGAAGGAGTTCTACATGATGCATGAGAATGATTGGAGTTAGTGAAGATTACAATCACATCATCATATGCCACATAGCAAAAATGGATATTGTAGCAAACACTTAAAGTTGAAAGACCCAAGAAATGTCTAATTGTATAGTAACCTAATAAGGACAATTGCTCAATGATATTATGGGATTGAAGATCGAAGTAGTGGTAGCACCAAGTACAATGAAAGTACGAACGATAAGGAATATAAGAGCTAGTCTATGAAGCCTAATCATAAAGGCTCAACTATAAGATGTTTAGAAGGTTACATAAATTCTGAAGTTGAAATAAGAACATATTTTGATGAGCTTTATTATGGGATTACCCAAGATGATCTGTGGAAATCACGCAGTACGGATAATTATGGATAAACTGAATGAGTTAACACACATTTACGAGGCACATATTGAAGAGATTGTAAGATTATTATAGATTCATGTTATTGATACCAGTATATCCTGCTACGGGTCCCACGTAGGTTTAAGAAGAAAGTTACGAGATGTTATGGATAAGTAATCGATCTTAGTATGATTTTCCACTCTCGCACGATTAATCAGAAACGATAGCACGCACGCGTGAGTGTATTTTCAAAATTACATTATGGATCAAGGTAAAGACTGGAAGTAATGTTTACTAACGATAGAATTAGCTTTTAGAAATAGCTACTAAGGAGAAATTGAAATGATATCATATAAGACATGTACCGTTTGAATTATAGATATCCTCTTTGCAAGGATTAAACAAGTGAAAGAAAGATCATGTGGTCGAATTAGAACCAACTGCGATAGTAGTCTTCAATTGAGTATGAGAAGAATCAAAGATTCCAAGATAGAAACAAACCTATACTTGCAATCGTTGTACGAGCTTACGATTCTAAGTTGAAGAAAAAGTTCATAAGTTGACTCATACAAAAGATCATTCGAACAAAAGATGTTATGACCATGATCAACTGATCATCATGAAATCCTCAAATCGCATAGAGAGAACCTAAGTTTTACCATCGCCGAGAAAGTTAGATGTTATCACGAATTCACGTTTCAATACTCTTAGATAAGTAGTTTGACAAAATCCATACCATCCATAGAGACGGAGTAAAAGTGGATTCAGATCACTCATCAAAAAGCATCAAAGGGAACCCTTGATGGCAAGATTTTAAAATCTCAAAATGAAGAAGTAATGATAGTAAGGGCTCGTGGAGCCGACACGAAAATCTTGATAATATATGAAAATACGAATATGAGATCATGAGACGATATGCAAACTTATTGATAGAAAATGCGTGAATTTCGGGATGAAATTCTTTTAAGAGGGGTAGATCTGTAACACTCCAAATCCAATAATAGAGGCCCAATGATTTTTCTAGAGCCCAAATACTTAAGTTGTATCCGTTTTTATTAAAAGACCCAAATTATGGGCTTTCTAGCCCAAATATATTTTTAATTATTTTCGGCTCAATTATGATCCGATCGAGGTAAACGAATACATTAAACGATAGTGCTCGATGATATAAATCTATAGAACTCGATTTTACTGTTATATGAATTAAATTGACCAAGATATGATTTAATTTCTAAATTAAGTCCTAATTTAGGGTTTATTGAGGAGGAGTATAAATACCACTCACTACTTCATTAAGCCTCATTTGCACCTCTTTCAAATTGGAACAACCCCCACCCCTCTCTGCCCTCTCTCTCTCGATCCCTTTCCCCCTCCCTTCAACTGCCGCCGCCACTGCTCCTCCTCGCCGGCAAATTTTCCGGCAATATTTTTTTCACATGCAATACCATTTTTAGATTCCTCTCTTTTCCTTCTTTCCATTTCTTTGATTATTTATAAAATATTTTGAGGTTTAGGCATCCGATTTTCGGATCTAAGAATGGGTTGAACCCTAGCCTTTTAGAATCTCTTTTCTTCTTTTATTTTCCAATTTATATTTTGATTTTTATGGTTATAATGTAGATTTATGGTCTTTTTTGGTTGCTCAATTTAAATGATGTCTCGGTTTAATGTTCTTATGATTTTTGGTGTTCTTAAAAACATTAGAAGTAAAATGGGTGAAAGGAGAGGGAAAATATTGAATTTTTGGTTGATGTTTTGAATGCTAAAATAAGATTGGAATAAAAAAATGTTGATTCATGAATTGTGAATGTATGTGTGTGCGCACCTCGGCTGGTTTGTCTGTGTGCGTGTGTTTGTGTTTTTCTTTTTCATTTTGTTTTTGTTGTTTTTTTTATTTATTTATTTTTATTATTATATAGATTCTATCACTATTTATATTAAAAGATTATGTTATTATTTAAAATTAAATCTTAGCCTAATGGAACAAGTTATTGCCTTGGTAATATATATGGTAATTGGTTCAACACCTGGTTGTAACAATTTGATTTTTAATTAAGAAGTCAATTTGTTTTGATTGGCACGAAATGTGCTGATTTGGTCAATCGATCTACAATGACCCAGATTGATGAGTTTCCTTTCACTGATCGCGGTAAGCCTACTACAAAATCCATCGTTATATGCTCCCATTTCCATTCTGGAATTTCCAACGGCTGCAATAATCCCGAAGGTCGTTGATGTACCGCTTTTACTTTTTGGCATGTTAAACATCTCTCCACAAATGTGGCTATCTCCCTTTTCATATTATTCCACCAGAAATATTATTTCAGGTCCTTGTATAGCTTTGTGCTGCCTGGATGAGCCATGTAGGGAGTATTATGAGCCTCTCTCATAATTTCTTGCTTCAATGTGTCATCACTGGGAACGCATAATCTGTCACGGAACATTGAAGCTCCGTCAATATCCTCCCTAAATTCTTTTGGTTCGCCTGCTTTGACTCTTTCTCTTATCTTCACCAATCGTTCATCTTTTTGTTGAGCTTCTATGATTCTCGGTCGTAGTTCTGGCTTGGCTACCACTGCGGCTATCACACTTGTTGTAGAGCTTGGTGCAAACACCAATTCTAATTCCATCTTTTCTATTTCTCTCACAAGCTCCTCCTTATTTGTCAGTAGATATCCCATCACTCCTTGTTTCTTTCTGCTCAATGCGTCGGCTACTACATTTGCTTTCCCGGGATGGTAGTGTATCGTGCAGTCATAATCTTTCACTAACTCTAACCATCTTCTCTGTTCGAAGATATACTTCAAACTCTTATGGTCAGTGTAAATCTCGCATTTTACCCCATAAAGATAATGTCTCCAAATCTTGAGTGCATGTATGACGGCAGCAAGCTCCAAATCATGGGTTGGGTAGTTCAGTTCATGAGGTCTTAATTGTCGTGAAGCATATGCTACTACCTTCCCATTTTGCATCAGCACGCATCCTAAACCCAATTTAGACGCGTCAGTGTATATCACGAATCCTTCTACTCCTTCTGGCAAGGTTAAGACTGGTGCAGTTGTTAATCTTGTCTTTAGTTCCTGAAAACTTTGTTCACACGCATCAGTCCACTCAAACTTGACCTTCTTCCTCAAAAGTTGTGTTATTGGCCTTGCTATCCTTGAAAAATCTTTAATGAACTTCCGATAATATCCTGCTAAACCGAGGAAACTTCTTATCTCATAAATGTTGGTTGGTGATTTCCACTTTTTCACTGCCTCAACCTTTGCAGGATCCACTTTAATGCCTTCTGCTGACACAATGTGCCCGAGAAACATTACTTCATTTAGCCAAAATTCACAGCTCTGTAGCGCCCCGGTCCCGAAAGACCGTGGAAATGGACGCCACGGGGGTTGGAATTAAGAAGCGGGAAAGAAAGGGGGTAACCTGATTAATGAAAATCTCAACAGAAGATCCAGAATAACAAAACATGCTTTATTATAATATATATCTATTTACAACACCAAGATCAGAATTCTTAGTGTTTAACAAAAGGATATTACAAGCGCGGAGACTTAATTATCAACATAATACTTAACAAAAAGAGACAATGGAAAATAAGTAAATAACAAAAGCCCATCTCTCAGCATCGTCACCTCCACGCGCCAGCCTACTGACCTGAAAAATATTTGAAAATATTTGGGCTGAGTACTAGTGCACTCAGTGGGCAAGTTTTTACAATTCGAGTTATGCAAATCATTTTATTAAAGTAATCTATCTGTGTTCATGCAGGTAGTGAAGCTTAGGAGGTTTTAAAATTTAAAGCAACCTAAGTTCACCAAAATATTTTATCGTGAAGCGCTTAAGAGGGGAACCAGTCACTGCCCGCAACCCGTACTACATCACCACGCGTAAAGTTGAGTATGGCCAAGTATACCTAATGAGTATAACCCATAAGTGTTTCATTTTTGTCTCACCGACAAGGAGTAGGGCAGGACAAATAATGCATGCATACTGTAGCTACTCACATTGACACAGCGCTGGTATATGAGACTCCGACAACATACAGTAGCACGTAAATATTTAACACAGATAGTCACATATGCAATTTTAACAAAGCAGAGCTTAATAACTCGAAAGATACAATTTGTAAAAAATATAATAGCCCACCTGAATAATAGACAATCTTTCACTTTCTGGGTTGATTTTTCTTGGGTTCTGATACTTCTTTTGGCCCTACAATAACAAGTCTTTGCTTAGTTTAACTAAAGGCCTATCAAAATTTAATTCCTAAACTACTGAGTCAAAATTACTTAATTAACTCATTATAAATTATGAGAGATTTCAAGAATACCAACATTGGTAATTACTTAAATTTTACCATTTAAATTCTAATTCAAATTTAAACCATCTACTAAACAAATATATTATAATAGTTCATTCCTACAGGACATATAATAGTTAAGTCTATTATTTTCCTTTTATGCTTTAAACATATTTCCTACTTCGTAATTATATTGCTCTAAGGCAGGTAAGCCATTTTTTTATAAATATTCAATTTATTAACATATAGTAAAATCGAATAATGATTATAATTATTGTTATGATTATATAACTAGCCTGAATCACATGTTACAAACAAAAACGAAATTTCAATCATGTAATTTAGAAATTAATCAAACAAACCATTTTTTTAACTCTAAACCTATTATATATACCCACATATATATAGAAAATCAATAAGCTTCACCCAAATTAATATAAGATTAACTTAGACATTTCTTAATTAAAGAAGTCGAAGATTAATATATCAAGATGAATAAAATATTTTTAGATATGATCCTAAACAATTCATATTATTCTGATCTATATATATGTTTATAAATACAAATTATTAAATTTTCAATTATAATTTGCAAAGCATAAAATTTACCTTCCTCTCGGTATGAGAAAAAAAAACTTCTAATTGATCTTCTTAGAATTTTCTTTGATTTTCTTTCTGCACTAACTTGTATATATATATATATATGTATGTATATAAAAATAAATATAAGTATATATGTATATAGCTATATTATACTCGGTTTTAACCTTAGTATACCTCACCATTCCCAAGTAATGTAGATTACGTGGAGTTGTAATATATTTTAGTTTATTGATCTCATTTGTTAGCATTGTTATTTTTATTATTATTTTTCTATTAATTAGCATTCTCATCTGTACACATTGTAATATATCTAATTCCTATTGCTACCACCAAGAGCCAAGTGTCACCTTACTCACTTACGTGGAAATACTTGGTGACTATCCTTAGTGTCTGCTAGGAATAGGATAACTTATATGCTAACATTTCATTTCAATAACCATTTAATTAAATATATTATAACTTGACAACATTTAAATATAATAATACCTAATAGAATACACAATCATGAAATAAATTAATATTTATTTGGTTATATTAGGGCTTGGATATGGTTATATCCTATACACATCACCCAAAAATGTGATCTAAAAAGGTCCGTTTTCTTTCCTAGATTATCCTTATGGTTAGCATATGCTATTTATATATTTGTTTTTTTTTTTTTTAATACCAAGAAGATTGGATATTAAACTTATTCTAACTATCAGATATATATATATACATATTCCTAACTAAATTTAGATAATAAAATTTTCAGGGTATTACAAATTAAAAGCTTGTTTTAATTTTCGAAAATGAGGTTGGTGTAATGGTTTGTATTCCAATTTAATTGTTGAATGATCTAGGGTTCAAATCTCTTTATAAACAAATTTTATATAATTAATTACACCTATTAAAATTTGAAAATGGCATTTAGTTAAATTGGTGGAGTCCTAGTTGTTGTTTGAGAGGTCTAAGGTCCAAAACCTCTTTTGAACATTTTATTTATGGATTTTATTCCATTATCATTTTGTATATATATATATATATATAGGATATGGATCATATGAGAACACATGGTTGGTGTGAGAAATGAGAACACATCTCACACCATCCAATTTAATGATCCAATGGTTGAGATTTAAGGTGACAATTTCGTAAATAATAGGGCAAAAAATAAGGAAGGAGGGCTATTTTCATCCAAATCCATTAAAATTGATGATGTCAGCAATTAAAAAAAAATTCTTAAAAACTTTAATCGACCATAACTTCCTCGTTTTTAATCCAATGCACACAAAAAATATATAAAATTAAAGCTCTCTTCATGCTCTTTCATTTAAGATGTCGAAAGGCTATGTTTGGATGAAAAAATACGAACGAAAAATAAAAAAGAAATTTTTTTACGCGTGCCCAGGTTGTAAATGCTTTCGTTAGCATATAATAATTCTTCGTCAGCATTATGATAACATATGAACGTATGCTAATGAAGCATTTGTTATATGCTAACATAATATATTCGATGTGCTAATAAAGAATTATCATAATGCTAACTTAGCATAAATTTATTAGGGTTTATTAAATCTCAATTATGGTTTATTTAATCTCGATTATGGTTTATTCCATCTAATTATCATTATTCTTTTGAAATTTAATTTTTTGTTTATAGTTCTTAATTGATTATTATGGTTTATCCTATCCAATTATAATTTATAACGTATGTTGATAGAGTATTGACATATGCTAACATAGTGTATTCGCAATGCTGACGAACCAAAACTATAATGCTAATGTAGTACAAATATATTATTATTATTATGATTTCTTTCAACTCATTTAGGATTTACCACATCCAATCAATGTTTATTTCATCAATCTAATTAGGTTTATTTCATCCAATTATGATTTTTTGCATTTAATTAGGGTTTATTAAATTGAATTAGGTTTATAATTAATTTTTAGAATATTTTTTTCGCCAACAATATTTGAAAACTTTAATTAGCATAACTATAATGCTTCGTTAGCATTATGATAATACTTCGTTAGCATAATGATCTGTTATCAAATCCTCCGCGATTTTTATAAGAATTACCAAATTACAGTAATAGCCCCGCGCGAAAAACTTTTCAGATATTACAAAATTGCCACCGCCTTTTTCATCAAACTTGGACCTTTGATTTTTGATGGATATGTGGTGTGAGATGTGTTCTCATTTCTCACACAAGGGGTTATTTTTATATAACCCCACCCCTATATATATATATATATATATATCTATATTAATTTTCGAAAATGATCCTTAGCCTAATGGTTAAGGTTTAAAATTAATATTTTAGGCCTATGGTTCAAATCTCCTTGAAAATAGTTTACTTTTATTTTACTTTAATTAATGCATGCATTACTGTCTTTATTTAATTAAAACCATGCTTTGATTTTCGAAAATGGCCTTTGGCTAAATGGTTATATTCTGCATTTTATTATGATAGGTTAAGGCTTCAAAACCTCCAGAATGCATTTCATTTATTTTTATTACAAGATAATTATAAACTATATTTAATTAAAATTGCTAAACAATTTTTGAAAATATTGTTAAGTCTAATGGTGAGAGTTTAGATTTTATGCTAGAGGTCTAAAGTTCAATCCATTTTGATGTATTTTATAATCCTTTTTTTACTCAAACATTTATGAGTGTACTTAATTAAAGCAGTTTAATTAATATTACATAAATTCTTTTAGCCTAGTGGTTAAGTGCTTACTATTTCACTTATATTTTGGTCAAGTGTTCATGCCCTCGTGACTATATAATCATATTATATTTTTACCTTCTTTTTATTTGGTCTAGTTTGCTTAATTTAGATTAAATTCAAAATTAAGTGTATGATATAATAAATCAATATTTCCATATTAATATTCTATGATCCTTTAAATCTTAAATTAAGTTTTATAATTTCCCCCCTATGAATTTAAGCCATCTATTTGTATGATCGAGGACTCCGATATATTTTAAGCTAGGATCTCGTTCAACTTTTAGGCGACGACAAGGTACGCTCTTACTTTACGGACTCGTTCCCTAGATCCTTATTTACATTATGGCATATGTTTAGAAGATTAATATGTTATTAAGACATAGTTCTTATGTATAGGTCCTAATCCGAGACTCGTTTAGGACGACGATTAAGGCGATTCATATATTTAAGCATAAGGTGCTAATCCGACAGCTGGCTTCGGATGAGAATTTATGAATAAAGCTACAGCTAATCTAGCTATAAGTTGGGTTTACTTACTAAAATGATTTCGAAACTATATTTAAACTTTCGTCCGCTATGAAAAATGATTTATGCTTATGTTGCTCAATGTGGATTGACACGACTCATATAAGGAATTCCGAATATGGCACTTTGGTACAATTACTTATGAATATGTTATAGTTTATATGTGATCACATTAGGGTCGGTCTCCACTATGTCTATTGAGCGTATGATTTATGACATGTCAAATATGAATTTATTGATACTATTATTGCAAATTATTGGACGAATGTATGAGTATTCCCACGGAGTATTTTCTGGCACTCAGCCCCACTATTTAAAAATGTGTTCAGGTAATTGATGATGGTAGGTGGCGGACGTGGACTAATGTGGACATTTTGTATGGTTGACCATATTCTATTTTTGAAATATTTACTCTATTTAGTTTTGGTCAACAAATATGATTATTTATGCTTGCGTTGTATGTTTATGGATTATTTAAATATTTTATAGATACGTGTCCTCGTCGTGGTCTTGCTGGCATAATTTGAATGTTGAATATTAGATTTTTGACTATTCAAGGTTGAACATGTTTTAATTGGTGATTCGAAAGGTGTGATTTTAAAATGATAGGTTGGTTGAAAAGTCTCATCTTATGTGATTGGTTGTTGAATGGTAAACGCCTATGAGCGTGGAATTATTAATATTTTAAACGAAGTGCTGTCCGAATTTTTATAATTCGAGAAAATGATTTATGTTAATTTGGGAAAATTTTATTGTGATTTTATTTCATCATGTGTGTTCCCGTTAGCGCACTGGGCCTCCGGGTTCGGGGTGCTACAATATAACTTGGGTAGAGTTCAAACCAAGGATATCACACTCGAAATACACCATAGAACACAAGAACTTGGGGATTTTGGAAGCACAAGAAGATCAAGAAGAGGAGGAAGAATCATCCATCCACCTTGAGGATTCAAGCCAATGGATTGAAGAAGAGGGTTTTATATTGGGTTTTATCTTCTCTTTCATTCTCTACTCTTGTTTTTAGAATGGGTTTTGGTTCTTTTCTCTTTGTTCTTTATGTTATTGTAAATATGGTAGGCTAGAGCCCTTAGGGCTCTAGGATGTGGATAAACAATGTGAATCTTATTCTTGATAAGGGTTTATCTATGGTTATACTTTGTCAAGATTTTAATCCATGCTAGTTCTTGAATGGTGTTGTTTGAGTGACCTTCATTTAACATCAAATGTGTGATTCACATGCATCTTGCCCATCCTGTGATCATAAACATGTATGGATTGAATCTATATATTTGTACTCTTCATTAAATGTTGAATATGTGGAAGGAAATGTGACCTCTTTGAGCCTTTGGTAGGTGTGACCTTGGAATGTATTAATGATAGTCATCCTTGTGACATTCACAATTTAAGAGATATTCGAGAGATGTTCTTACTATATTCGTGGTCTTCCTATCGTTGAACGAAGCATGATTGTTGAGACTATCCTTGTTTTATGTTCAAGAGTAGCATTGTGTATCCATGTCCTAGAGTCTTGTTTTTAACTTGTTATCTTAAACCATTTCCTATTTGATCTTGATTTCTCATTTTAGATTTGATTTTGTTGTTCAAAGTTGTTGTTCTTTGGTATTTGATCTTTTAAGTTTATGTTTTGCTATTGTGGATGAAAATCAACCTTTACTTACTCTTCATCTAGATAATCCTTGCATCTAATATTGTGGTACTTGCATTGTCTTATTTGGTTTCTCATTTCCTGTGGATTAACTTCATTTCATCCTGTCTATAATTATATGCTTGTATACTTGTAAGTACGACACGAGTCTAAATATTAAAATGAGAAGTAAAAAATGAGAGAGTAAATCTCACACCAATGGCACTACATTCTCATATACGTTACTGTTGGGAAAAATTATCAAGATGACCCAACTGATGGTTTTGATGAAATGTCAAAACATATCGAAAAGTTATTTCAAAAACTGCAGGTTATTTAGACTAGAAGTTGCAGCAATGACTAAATAAGACTTCAAATCTCGGCTCAGCTGAAGTGAAAATACAATTGCCTTGAAGCATGGTCAACCAACTTAAAAGGATGTCACATCCAGACCAGTCAAGATCCACTATTCAAATCTCAAGAGAAGTTGTAATAGAAAGAGACTAGAAGGCGTCAACAGATGAGTAAGCCATCAGTCCAATTGAAAGCCAAGAGATACTAATGGGGAAAGAGCCAGCTTGAAAGCTCAAGACCAAACTGAACTGACCAAGATCAGTCAGTTGAGAGAAGAAAGCTCAATTGAAAGTCGACTGGAAACTAGAGCTGAAAGCTCTAAAGTACAACTGCCAAAAGTCTCAAGCTAAAAGCTAAGGCAGTTGATCCAAGGCACTCCAGGATAAAGCATAAGGCAGCTGAGGAACTGCCAACTAGACAATCTCAGAACTGCAAGCTGAGACAGCTGAGACCCCATCAGCTGAAGTCCAGAACTGATAGCCGTAATAATTGCTCTTTGACGAGCAGTTATTAGAGAATCCTGATAGAAAATCGCAGACAGATCCTAACAATACTGGAGCAGAAGCTATTAAATTCAACGGTTAAGTCCGTTAAAGCTTCAATGGCTACAAGCATTAAAGCATTGCTAGTGGAATCAACTAATCTACTAATCCCAACGGTCACTAAGAGTACTCATCTATGTAAAAGAACGAATCTCATTCAAACACAAGACTTTTCACGCATAAGACTTTCACAAAACTAACTCTTGCTATTTTGCAGAACAAGCTATTCTTTCTCCCTCCCCACAGCTCAAAGCTTAAACCTCTTAAGTGCGAAAATTCTCAACAGAGAAGGTGTGCTTCAAGTTCCAAGCAAGCAGCTAGCTGATGCAAAATTCCAGCTAGATTAAAAATTCTTAGTTTAGTTCTTCAAAGATCAACCATCCAGCTCAAGTTGAAGGAGCATTCTAGGTTGATAACGGATTCAAGACTGCTTTCTTGAAGATCAAAAGAGTTCTAAAATCTTGTAAAGATGGGCAATACTACCTAAAGTTTCAGTGAGCAGTTGGGAATGGTAAGTGTGAGCTGTCGACCTAGAAACCGGCTGAGGAGGGACGTGTACCAACAGGTCCGTTCTTCCGGGATAGCAACAGTTGAAATGGAGACCGTGTCCGGTTTGAAGGGTGCTGTTTTCAGGTCTAACAGGATCCTTCACTATGTAACTGTAGTAAAGAAACTTTATACTTGTATAGTGGATTGCCCTTCTGTGGAAGGAAGAGAGGACGTAGAAGCAGGAAGCTTCGAACCTCTATAAATCTTGTGTGATGTACTTTATGCTCTAAAGCCTTTGCATGTTTCTAAATTGCACACTATAGCACACAAGCTGCACTGACAAGCTAAGTCTTCAAGCTATCAATCTTAGCTGATCAGCTCATAAGCTAAACTCTCGTCAAGCTCTTTTACTCAACTGATCTGTGCACAGATAAATTGTTTAAAGACGATGGCTCCATACTTATAAAGACTGAAAGTGTGTTTTAACTCACAGTTTAGTCCAACCAGGAGGTGAATCAGAGTCAGTCAGGGCTCTATATATTCCGCAATCAGTTTAGAGTTTTTAAGTCAGTTTATTCACCCCCCCCTCTAAACTAACATACACTCGCACCGGGACCAACAAGTGGTATCGGAGCGGTTGATTCTAAGTATCAGCCATTTCTGCAGATCTTTTAAATAAGATATATTTATCTATGTTGACGTTTCAAGCTATGGGAAACCATAAGCTACCTTTTTTCAGTTGAAAACTATGATAATTGGAGAAGAATGATAAAAGCTCATCCATGCTCAATCCACAAGAACATGTGGGAAGTAATTGAAGACGGTCCAATGAATATAATGATGGACAATGAAGCGCATGTCATGGATGTCAACCAACCAGCCAGGATTCCAAAACCAACTCATCTTCTCACGGGTGAAGAGAAGAAGTTGAAGAATCTAGAGTTTGTTGCTCAGTCAGCACTATTTCAAACTATAGATGAGGATCGTATGAAAGACACGAAGAACTGCAAAACAGCAAAGGAGATTTGGTACTTGCTAGCCGATTTGTACAAGGAGTCCGAAGCCATCAAAGGAAACAAGCTCCAGCTAGCAGTGGACAAGTATGAGTCTTTCAAAATGCAGCTGGAAGAAAACATCTCGAGCCTAGAAACAAAATTTCTTAGCATAATAAGCGAGATGAAAAATCTGGGATGAAACTTTCCCAACAGTGAGATGAACTCAAAAGTTCTTAACAATCTCACAGATAAGTGGGATATGAAAGTAATTGCTATTAAAGAGTCAATGGAATTAAATAGAATTACACCTAGAGAGTTGTTTGGATCTCTTAAGGCTCATGAATATAGCCTGAACCGAAAGAGAAAAGCATCCACTTCTTCATCTCATGATGTTTCTTTCTACACTGAAAGAAATTAGTTCAGAGAAGCCCGTGGAAGAAATAACTTCCGACCAAGACGCTCACCTGCCAGAGAGAATCTAGAGGGATCGGTGACTGACCGAAGAAGAGAGTCAACTGATAAGAAAGAGATTCTGACTGAGGATATAAATGAGGCCTTACTCTGCCTTATGGCCGATGAAGAAGAAGAGGTTAGTACTACAGACTCCATAACCTCTTTCTATCACATACATGAAGCTTCAATCCCTAGGAATGAACTAGATAAAAAGTTAAAAATCCTAACAGATCAGCTAGCTTATGTTCGAGCATGCATATTGAACTGAAAGGTGAAAATGATGAGCTCAAAGGCAAAGTTGAAGAGCTAATGGTTGAGAATGAAACACTGAAAGGTCTTGAAACTCAATAAACTGAAATTGATCAGCTGAGGCTGAGAAATGCTGAACTGGAAGCTGAGAATGAACAGCTCAAGCTTGAAAACCTTGAAAAGGAGGAATTAACCTTCAAATTCAAGAAAGGATCCCAGACTCTAGATGAAATTCTAAGTCATTAGAGAGTTGAAGTTGGGAGTATATGGCTAGGGTATAGCAAGTTCACTACCGCCGAAAATGAAAAGGTAATTGCTCAGAGCTGTGAGATAGGAATCCTGAAAGGGTTCACAAGACCAGCTCGATCACCCCTAGTTGAGAAATCAAAAGATAAAGGTATCTTGGAGACTCCACAAACTCAGCCCAGAGATCAGACTGATCAGTCGAGAAAGTCGACTTAAAGACAATCAGTCTTTTAAAGGCTAGCTACTCAGCCAAAGCCGTCAGTTCAACATAGACCAGCCTATCAGCCCAGATCCTCAGCTTGATCAAAATCGAAAGCTCATTCAAGGCCAACCTTTCAACAAAGGCCTTCATTCCACCCCAGGTCATCAGCTCAACCGAGACCTGAAGTTCACCCAAGGTCAACCTTTTAGAAAAGGCCATTAGTTTAAAATAGATCTTTAGCTCAATAGAGAGCTGCAACTTCCTCAAGTCAAGCCTACCATCAAAGGTCAACTGTGCATCAACCTAGGAGTTCCACTAATCCCAAGAGAAATGTGCACACAAGATTGTATTATGCATGACAACATAATCCAATCTCTCTTGAATAATTCACTCCAAGTGACCTTGTAACCCAGTATGATGAGTATTTAAACTCAAGGGATGAACAAAAAATCAATCCCAATTATAACTGGCTTGGAAAATGGCCATTTCACAAAGCCCAAAAAGCTCAAAGTCACTGGCCTATCAAAAATTGGCCAAGATAAGGAGCAACAAGCTCACAAGATGAGAGGATATTAGTTGAAGTCTTTTATCCTGACACTCATCGGAGGTATAGATCAATGGACCAAACTTTGATTAACCTAAAAGTATGGCGTATGTGGATTCTCAAGTATGGCGTATGTGGATTCTCAAGTATTTGATTAACCTCTCAAGACCCGATATTATGCGGGTACCTAAAAACTAATTTTTATTTTGCAGAGAAAGATCATCTTATCCAAGAAAAATAGCAAAGATACTTGGTATCTGGGTAGCGGGTGCTCCAAGCATATGACCAGAGATAAGAATGATCTCGATGGTTATAAAGAGGTTAAGGGACCACTAGTCACTTTTGGAGACAACTCAAATAGCCGAACCATTGGAGAAGGGTTCGTAGTCAAAGGAAAAGTTATCGTCAATGGAGTGTCACATGTTGAAGGACTGAAGCACAAGCTATTAAGTATCAGTCATCTTTGTGACAATGGTTACTCAGTCGACTTCAGCAACAGCTCATGTGACATCAGAAACAAGTTAACTGGAGCCATAGTCCTAACTGGAGTGAGAAAGGGCCACATGTATGTTGTTGACTAGTTAACCGGCTATGGAGAAACTTGCTTTCTCTCAAAAGGCTAAACTGAAGCAAGCTGGCTATGGCATCGATGACTAAATCATCTCAACTTCAAAATAATCAACTACTTGGCCAAGAAAGAGTTAGTTGATGGGCTTTCCAAGGAGATCTACAAGAAGGCTGGAGTCTGCGGACCATGCCAAAAGGAAATAAGGCAAAGTCATCATTCAAGAACAAAAGTCATCCTCAAGGAGTAACTGACATTCTCTACTTGCTACACATGGACCTATTCGGACCAGTGAAGCCACCAACCCCCAGAGGTAAGAAATTTACTCTTGTAGTAGTAGATGACTACTCAAGATATACCTGGGTGGAGTTCCTGAGAAGTAAGGATGAGACTTTTGAAAAGCTATCAATGTTGATCATGTAACAACCCGGTCCCGAGGATAGGGACGGGGTTGTTGTGCGTAAAAGAGCACGAAAAATCGGAAATCCAGGGGGTGTTCTTAGAATTAAACTAAGTTAGCGTCCCAAAAACTTAGGCAACTTAACTTTATAACTTGGAAGAACTAACCGTTTTCAACGAATCAAAGGGGTCAAAGGGTTCAAACAAGTTGAAGGGAAGCTAAATCATAGGTCAATCGAAATTTAAACAGAATCCAATGACAAACAGATAGGAACTGACCATTTAAGATAAATAAGACCTCTTTATAGGCCACAACAGCTAAGACCCATTAATAGGTCGGAATCAAATAAATCATAATGTTTCATTCATATGACAAAACAAAGGACAACTCAAGATTAACTGGAAATGAGTAGAATCATGCTTGAAAGAAAAACCTCTTCATAGGCGAACAATAACAACAAGCATGCAAGACCCATTCATAGCTCGACTGAAACTGAATAGACACCAAAAGGAATAACTCAGAATTCATAAAGGAATAATTGGGATATCAAAAGAATATGCTTCTAATTCTCAAAACTTTATTGATTATTTAGGAATCGTAGCATTTAAGACATGCTAATATCAAGAATCAAGTTACATATATCAAGACTAAATAGTAACATCAGAGTACTTAGCAGAAACCTAGCAGAAGAAAATTATATAACTATATAGAGCAACAAACTTGGAAACTAAAACAACTAAGACAACCCTACGAGAAGCACATCACCGGCCTTAGCATCTCAACCTGAAAATATTTGAAAAAGAGGGTGTGAGCACTAGTGTACTTAGTGGGGTTTTATGAGAAAACTCTTGATAAACATTAGAAATATCGAATTAATAACTGGCGGTATATGTAGAGCAAAATGCAAAAGCCCTCTCCATATCCGCAAAAACCTTTTACTTCCTTTTCTGGTGACTTCCTTGGCTCAAACCTGTTGTCAACTGCACCCTTAGGCATACCTTAGGATAAGAGAGGGGTTACCTCAAGTATCCTTCTGAGTATGTGAGGGGATTACCAAGCAGTGACTCTCTTTACTTTCCAATGTTCAACTCGGTGACTCGAAGGTCACGGCATGATAATGCAAATAAACTGTTCTTTGAGCTCGATAACCTGCTTACAACAGAAGCTATATCCTTACTTAACTTCCTTCCTTACTTAACCTTAACCTTCATTACTTACTTGACTTAGCTAGCAATACCAAGCCTAGAGCAATCGTCTAAGGTTAATTCTTTAATTGAGCATGATCTCGGCCAAAAAGGGATTTATAACTTACCCTAAAAGGTAATACTTAGCTAAATAATCTTTCGCGAGATCCAACATTCAAATTTGAAGAAGTGAACGTGCACAAACATAGAATGTAACTAAAAGCAATTCTAAGATCTCATGCTAGCATAAATTGTACTTAAACAATTCTAGCATATCTAAACATGCTTGAGAGCTCACTTAACTTATAATAACTTGCTTTACTTTATCAAACTCAAATAACAATTTAACAATATCATGCATATAACTTCCTTTACTTTCTTTTCTTAACTTTGTACAGAGACGAACCAGGTAGAGCATAAAATACTTTTATTAGTTATTTCCCTTGCCTTAACATGCTTCGAGATCTTACTAGCTCAAACCATATATTTGGTTTAGAATTACCGACATCGATGATGAGTATCACGATAACGAGCACGTCGACGAAGCAACGAGCCGAAAAATCCTTCCTCGGGCCTCCTCGGGATTTATCTCCTCTTAGGAAAGTAGCTCAATAATTTGAAACCTTATTCAAGATCCTAATAAGACATCGAAATGATATCTAAACCCTCGACCCTTAACTATAACTTTAAAACACGAGAATTTAAACGATTTAAACTCTCGAAATTACTGAAAATGGAGACGGAATTTACGACTGGAACAATCGAAAATTCGGAAGATTGGCCACTTCAGAGATGTATATCTTCTAAAGATCTTCGATTTGAGTACTCATAGGCCTCATAGTTCAAATCGAGTCGAAAGTTATGACCTCTGGATGAAAACCTACCGAAGCTGCATTGGCCCTGCGCGCGCCCGCGCCTTTACTTGGCCGAGGGGCACCCCGCGCCGATGCCCTTTGTGCGCCCGCGCACTCTGCTTGGCTGAGGGGGCCTCTGCACGGCCGCGGGGACCTCCGCGCCCGCGCCACTCGCGGCGGTGGCGCTTCTGCTGCTCTACGGCGACGACTGCTTCTCCTCCACCCTCTCTCTGCTTTCGACTCTACTCTCTCACTCTAAAATATATCTGAAATGAAATGAGGGGATGAAAAATAATGAAGGGGAGGGCTGCTAATTATAGCCAAAAATTATGGCTTCCCCGAGAAGCTTCTGCAGTGCAACAATACTACTTTAAAAATATCGGATTCGGTTAAAAGACGCTTTATTCGATGGCGAGGTCCAAATGACCTCATTCACAAAATTCAAAAATACCGGGAGGTGCGTTGGATCGAGTACTATTGAACAAACTCGACTCGGGGTAAAGAACGAGTCATTTTGAAGAAAAATGAGAAAATATTCTCTTTTCAGAAATAAAGTTACTACTCCACACAAAGGGCAAATAAAATTCCCGAACGTTCTATTGACCTCATAATAAAAATTCGGCATGCCAACGAATTCTTTGAGAAATTTCCTATAGGGTAGGCTTGAAGAAACAAGGCTCGGGTCAACACATGAGATTTCACAAATTTCTAACGATCGCGCTCCTACGGAAAAACACTATTCACGCTCTTACTTAATACGCTTTTCATCACCGGGACCTTAAACGACCTCAGATTGAAAATCCGAAAGTACCGGCATGCTCCTTAGGTCAACACCTTCCAAACATTACCAAAATCAGTTATGACTGAGCTGGAATCAAAATTCTTGAAAAGACGATTTCACGAAAAATAACTCCTAAAATCACGGCCTAGAACTGAAATATCTTTATCTAGGCTCCAATTAATTTCTTTAATTTTCTAAATAAACTCTGAAAATCTGGGATGTTACAGATCAGAAGGTTGCAAACTAACAAAGGAAAATCAGTTCAAAGGATAAGATCCGACAATGGAACTGAGTTTGTCAACAAGCAGATGATCAATTTTCTGAGTGAACTCGGAATCACTCATGAGCACTCAGCTGCAAGGACTCCTCAACAAAATGGCGTAGCAGAAAGGAAAAATCACATGCACATGGAGGTAGCACGAACAATGATAGCAGATGCCAACATAGCTAAAAGTTACTGGGCCGAAGCAGTCAACACAACTTGCCACACTTAGAATAGAAGTGCCATCATCACAACCCATGATAAAACACCTTACGAGCTGTACAAGGGTCGAACAAAAAGAAAACTCATGCATCAGCACAAGCACTGCCTAGTGAATCTGAGAACTCACAGGACTATGTAGATCACATTGTTCCAGAGCGGTTTGAAGCTTCACTAGAAGATGGCATTGAATCTGATCCCAGACCATTTGAAGACAACTTGGTCAATGAGGACACAGATTGTGCTGAGACCTCAAATCGTATAACTGAAATAGGGGGAAGAATCAGTGAAGTTGACGAGCAAATCGGAGCCAAGGCAGCAGCTGATGGAGCAGCTGAAAGACCAGTTGAAGGAGCAACGGAAGAACCAGCTGAAGGCACAACAGAAGCCACCATACCCAAATGGCTCCGAAGTTATCCAGTCGACAAAATTGTTGGAAACCTAAGAAGCAGAGTCCAAACTAGAGGATCAACTGAGCATGCTCTGTTCACATGCTTTATCTCGCAAATAGAACCAGCCAACATCAAGAAAGCTCTTGAAGATTCAGACTGGATCATTGCGATGCAAGAGGAGCTGAACTAGTTCATAAAAAATGGCGTATGGTTTCTTACCGATAGACCGAAAACCTAAAAAGTCATCGGGACTAAATGGGTCTTTTGCAACAAACTAGATGAACAAGACATGATCATAAGGAACAAGGTCAGACTGGTAGCCAAGGAGTACTCTCAAAGTTAAGGGATCGACTTTGATGAGACACTTGCACCAGTTGCAAGATTGGAGGCCATCAGATTGTTCCTCACCTATGCAACTCACAACAATTTCACAGTCTATCAAATGGACGTGAAAAGCACATTCTTGCAAGGGATGCTCAAAGAAGATGTTTATGTCGAGCAACCTTCAGGCTTTGAAATTGAAGATCAAGTCTACAAGCTGAGAAAAGCTTTATATGGCTTGAAGCATGCACCAAGAGCTTGGTATGAAACCCTTACAACATTCTTGCTAAAGAATAGATTTCAGAAAGGACTCATCGATCGTACTCTATTTAGAATAGAATGATCAGCTGACCAGCCGACCAGGCATCTCCTATTCAGTCGGACTGTGTTCAAGGTTCCAGGCTAATTCGAAGAAAAGTCATCTCGAAGCAGCAAAGAGGATCATGAAGTGCCTCAAAGGAACCATAAACCTTGGATTATGGTATCCCAGAGATGATATCTTGATTCTAACCGGATATTTAGACTCAGACTTCGGAGAATACAATATCGACAGAAAAAGCACCAGTGGAACATGTCAGTTTCTTGGAAACAAACTGATATCCTAGTTTAGTAAGAAGTAGCATTCAGTTACCACGTCAACAATTGAAGCCGAGTATGTAGCTGCTAGAAGCTGTTGTGCGCAGATCCTTTGGATAAAGCAACAGCTGAAGGATTATAAGGTGGAGATTGAAGAAGTGCCAATCTTCTGTGATAACAATAGTGCTATTATAATATCATAAAATCCAGTATTGCATTCAAGGACGAAGCACATTGATATCATGCACCACTTCATTAGAGATCATATCGAAAAGAAAGACATCTGCATCAAATATATCAACACGGAGAAGCAGATAGCCGACATCTTCACCAAGCCATTGCCAGAAGCTAGATTTGTGGAGTTATGCATCCAGCTGGGATTGCTAGAACTAGCTTCAAAGGAGAATGATGATCAGCCAAGAGAAGGAGTGAAGAGGAACACTCCAGTTGAGGATGAGAATTGAATCAAAATAGCATCAGTTCACTAAGCTATGAGGTTTAAACTAATAAGTCCAAATCAGTTCTGAAGAAATCGTAAAAGCCAAATGGAAGCTGAAGAAAGAAAATGAGTAAATTGATCGCAGAAGGCATCAGTTCTCAACCAGTCATGTTCAACTGATGGGAGCAGTTGAATCCAAAACTGACTGAAGAGAAAAAGCTTTAGCTGAAGAAAGCAGTTGAATAGTTTATACGGAGCAAAGCTAAGAGGACAGCTCAAGCTGACGAAAAGATAGGAGTCAAAGCTGAAGGGACTCCAGCTGGAAGTGATCAATCCAAGCAAAGAAGATCATCAGTCGTCAACAGTCAAGGCCAACTGATAATGTCAGCAGCTCAACGCCACACGGAGACTGAAGGAAAGCTACAATCAGATAAGTTCAACTTGAATTAATTACTGAAATGGTAAAATGACATGTTATATAAATACTACCATTTGACCTATTTTCTCTCTCCTCATTAATTGAGAACAGATAGATTTTGAACGACCTTTCAGCCTACTCTTCAGCTCCAGCTTATCAAAATCGTTCAAACCAATAGGGATTAAACTTCTCTAACTATTGGATTGAAATCATCTCATATCATAAATAGCCTGACTGAGTTCTTAAGCTAATTCCTCACTATCTCTCATTGACCCTCGGCCTTCGAAGTTTCTCTTTTCTACAAAAATCAAACCCTTCAACGCTCTTAAGCTCTCTCTCTCTCTCAAAAGGCTTCCAACAAGAACACATGGCCCAAAACCTAGGTCATCGTGTTCGCAGAGAATTCAACTTCCGTTCAACAGGAGAAGACTCATCTATCTTCTTTGATAAGCTGATCAAAGATAGGTTTTTCGAGCCAACTGTATTCTCCGAAAATTTCCAGAACTCAGAGCTTAGTGGAGAAATTATTGTTGGCCTATATGATGCTCAACTGCAGATATACCTCGAAGTTGCCCTCTCTCGCATCTACCCAAAAGCCGTAGCTGAGTTCTATCTCAACTCAGATGGCTACGATAGAGTGGACTCATTCACCACCAAAGTGAGAGGACAAAAGTTCACTGTGACGGCTGAGACACTCGGACAAATGTTCAAGCTTCCAACCAGTGGGCCAAATCTTGAAGATATTCACTCTGATTCTGAGAGTGACTAAAAACTATGGAAACGAGAGGATGTAACTACCCAGTTCAAAAAGAATCACTACATCTCTCAGTTCAAAGAAGAATACCAAGTATTGGGATCAATAGCTTCCAAAATGGTAGTTGGAACTGCTGGAAGCTGGTCAGAAATTTCAGAGCCCAAGTATGAAATTTGTGCTGCGATTATGTACCAAATAAAAATCAACTGGGCAAAGTTCTTCTTTGGGAAACTAAAGAGATTTGCTAACTCCTGGGAAAAGAACGGAATCAGCATCATCCTAGAGAAGCAACTCCCATAACTGATGAAGGAAGAGACAACTTTCACAACTGTTACAAAGCTTGATTACATTCCAAAACTGCGAGCCAAGTCAATCTCAATCAAAGAGTCTGCATCTCAGCACACTGCCCAATCCAAAAGGAAAGCTGCTCCTAAAGGAAAAGAAAAGAAAGCAGTAACTGAAAATTCAAAAGAAACGTCTACAGATTCTAAGGACGACATTCCTATAGTGCAGAAATTCAGACACCACTGAATCTTCAGCCTCTCAGAACAGTTGATGCCAGATCTATATTTCGATCAACTGAAGCCGAATCATTAGCTCAGCCATCAATCAGAAGAATAAGAAAACTCATCACAGAAACTAGCTCATCAGCTCACGCTGAATCATCAGCAAATAAAGTCAAAGAAAACACAGTCGCAGAAGAAACATCAAAGCAAGAGACATCAGCAAGAAGACCTGTCACTAGATCAGTTCAAAAGTCAACTGATCAACTCAGGAAGAAAAAGGCTAAAGTATCACTGCGAAGGAGTGAAAGAGCTCAGAGTCCAGTCCCAGATCCCTCAATCCCGACAAAAGCCACTATTGAGGATCTCGGACACATATCTCTTGCAGACCTTGGATTATGTGTAAATCCAAGAGACATCATCTCTGCTCATGGAATATCGCACAACGGAGCAGCTTCAGACTACTTTTGGTTTACATGCTCTCCCATGCCTCGAACTGAAGAGAACATCAATGCTTACTCAAAAGGAGAAAGCATCCAAAAGTGGGCAGAGGAACAAATCAGCAAATACACAGCATCAACATTTTGCTGAAGAACTGATTGGATATGAAGAGCTTTACAATACTTTACTAAGGTACATCTACTGGTTCCTCTGGAGGCATGTTTACTTAGCTGACTCATTTCTTATGCTCATGGCATTTCATGGGATGAGCTTCTGGAAGTGAGAAGAAGAATAGAGCTCACAGCGGACGAGTAATAAGCATGTCTGGGTAACAAAAAGGAACGAACTTAAAGAGCAGCTTCATCTTCGTAGGGTATGCTCAGATCTGTCAGAAGGATCAATGTTCAATGTTGTCGAAGAAATAAGCAAGCTGAAAGGAATTCAGCTTCCTAATTATCCTAATGAGGATTAAGAGAAGAAGTGGAAGAACATCAGGACAAAGCAAAAATTGCTTTTCAATGAACTGATGAAAAATCAGTCAAGAGATCAAGCTGGAAGCTCATTTCACAGAAAAGAAGAAACTCCAATGGATGAAATCATCGAAGAAACAGCAAGAGAGTTGCAGTCTGAAAACTTCCACAAACTGAAGAACATGTAATCAATATCATACTCGATGCTCCAGACAAGCAAGAAGAAGCAAGAACTGCTGAAGCCAGAACTGCAAGTGATAAGGAGTTTTATGAGTCACTCAAGTCACCAGTTCAACCAGTCATGGAACCTGTTGAACAAACAGATGTTGATCAACTAGCTGAGGAATCAGTTGAACCCTCAGCTCTCCTTGAAGAAACTATTTCTGCCGCAGTTGAGCCCACCTCTCCACCAGCTGATGATGAGATCACTGCTAAAGATCCAACTGATCAAGGATTTCAGCTGGAAGCTCAACCAGGAGTATGGGACATAGTGATCTTTGCTGATCCTGTCCAAATAGCACTCCAAGCTCAAGCTCAAGCTGATCCTAAGACTCTCCGTAAATCAAGCCACAACGATACTATTGATCTGAGAGATGCAGATCAACTGGTGGCTAAAATAGCAGAGCAAGCAGCAGAGTAGTCCAAGACAGTTCCATGTGAGGAACTAGAGACTGCTGAAGGAGGTGATAAAGTATCATCTAGAGGAGAAGACCTGGAACTTACCATTGCAACTGATCAGTCAAGTCCAGCAGGAAGAATTCTAGCCGATGATTAGTTAAGAAGTTCAGAAGGCCAAATCATAGCTCAACATGAAGAGCTAATCCAGAGCCTGCAACAGCAAGTGAGGAGACACGAGAAGCTGGTCAGAAAGCTTCAAACTCATGCGGGACTTTAATCAACAGATGGTGAGTCTTCTAACTCTCATGAAGAGGGCAGTAGCCCCACTATGCCTGCTGCCAAGAGGAGAAGGACTGAATACAAGAAAGACTAAGAGCCAGATCAAGCTAAACTGATTCAAAACTCTTTAGTTATTATCTTGTGATTCAATGTATTCAAAATTTCTCTTTAAGAAATAAGATTTTATTTTAAAAATAAATGACAAATCGGCATTTATTTTGAATTTTTGACCGTTAGTCCAAAGCATAAAACCAACAACCAAAAACAACAGGGGGCATTAAATTCTTTCAACCAACAAATTTATGAGCCTCTCTTCTTACTCATAAAAACCCCCTTGCTCCAACATTTCAAAAATACTCTACTCACTCATCTTCTAAAAGAGTATTTTCTCTCTCTCTCTCTCAAACTACAATTCCAATTCTGCCAAGAATTTTTAAAAGAATGGCTGAATTATCAAAAGCTCTACCTTCTTTCAAAGAGCAAATATTGAGAGACAAATTCCTGGAGAGAAAGAAATTCCAGGTGATTCTTAAGGAATCAACATCCCATTTCTTCTGGTCAATCTTCACAAGACCGGAATTCTACATTATCTTGAAACTCTACCAAGATTCTTTAGACAAGACTTGGTGAGTGAATTTTTGCTTCAAGCAAAGATATCTGCAGATGGGAAGGTCATATCCTCAGTGGTTCAAGGCACAAACTTCAAGTCATTGAAAGAAAGATTGCAGAAATCTTTCAGCTTCCCAAAAAAGGGTCCAAGGTTCAAGATCTGAAGGATTCAGCTGAACCATACAGGAAAGAATGGCGAGCTTCAACCTGGAGCAAGCAATTCAACTTACCACAACTAAAACTGACATGAAGCTCGAGTATGAAGTAATACTCGATCTTTTGAACAAAATGATGCTCGACGCCATTGAAAGCTTGAGTCAATTAACTCAAGAAAGATACAAGGTAATGATACACCTTGTTGAAGGATTGGAAGCAAATTGGGCAGAATTTGTGTTTTTCCAATTCAAGCATCAAGTCATCAAAGCTGCTGACTCAGAGAAGACTAGGAAATTTGAGTCCAAAATAGGACTTGTTCTAAGAATGAGCAAGCTCCTGGAAGATACGCTAAATCTTCCAAATGATCACGCACTACCAGTCCTCATATCTGACTGGATTCCTAAGAAAGGGATAGTCCATCTTCAGTCACTCAAAAAGAAGAAGAGATCTATAGCCAAAGTTGGCAATACAACTTCGAACAGCTCAACTGCCAATGAAGTTCCTTCTCCACAATCCAAGAATGGATCATCAGTTGACTTTATGCCCCGCTCTGATCCAGATGAGCTTATTCCATTTATTGGAATCCCACATCCAAACTTTGGTACTGACTACTTCAGAAGAACTTGCCCTCCTCTCCAGCTGACTGAAGATAACATGCGCACTTTCTACAGTGGTGAATATGCAGTCAAGAATGCTCAAAAGGATGTGACAAATATCCTTCTCACTCACTTCTGCTATGTTGCCAAGCAAGATAATCAGTTGTTTAAACAACTGCACTGGTACTTCTACTGGTACAACTAGAGACATTCAATGTCAATCCAGTCCCATTTCTTGTTAATTGCCTTTCATGGCATGAGCTTTTGGCAAAGAGAAAAACTTGGAGTATTAAATGGATAGGAGCCTCAAAACCATTTCCTCCAACCATTGTGCAAGTCCAGCGCATTATGAAGCATCGACTTGATAATCAAATTCTAGCTAAGGCCATGCGAGCTGACATTCAAGCCAGCTTGAGATCGCTAGGACCTACAACTGCTAAATAGCTCAACAATCAACAAGCCGATCTATGATGCCGCAAACTGAATTTTGATAATGAATCAATTCAGTCAGATGAGGCATCCTTACAAGCTGAAGCTGCCACTGAGAGGATAGATGAGGATCTATCACATACTCAACTTATTGTAACCCCGATGAATCAAAAGCTTGGACAAAGAAAAGATGAAGACGTTGAAGATACTGCCACGTCACCAGCTCTCTTGTCCCAAAGCTATGTCACTCCTCTTATCAAGTCAAGCTCAAGAGCTGCAACACTGATTCTCAATAAATCCAGCTCACCCAGCAGAGGAATTCCAGAGCTGACCATTTTGAAGCTGACTCACTCAACAGTTGCTTTTAAGCAACTTCAGCAAGCTAAGAATGCAGCCAGACCTGATCCTTCAACGGACATTTCCAGTCCAGCTTCAAAAAGAAAAAGGTCAACCAGCTCTAGAGAAAATGGAGAAGCTAGCCCAGTGCGACCGCTTAAGAAGAGGAAAGTGATGATAGAATCAATCAGCAACTAATCAACAAAACTGATCACTCAATTTAATGGCGACATCATCAGTTCTACAGAAAACTGACGCCCAGAGCTCAATCTCTCAACAGCTGCTTGCCACTTCTCCTCGATAAGCCTCTCTTCTCTCTATTTCTCAAAGTTTATGTTTAAATAGTTACCATAGACATTTCAAAATAAGTCCACTATTCATCTGAGTTTTCATTAAAGTCTCTATGTCTTGCATTAAAATAGAAAGAGATGACTTTTTTAGGGATATAAATAGCAAATCTTCTACCAAATATTTTGCTATTTATGCCAACTACCCAGATTTCAAAAACCCTCAAATCTCAGCCTCTAGATCAAAAGTGAAAATCCAAGTGGACGGCTAATTTATTCAGCTGATTTTCTATCAAATCACATAGTTGATCAGCCAGAGGCACTCGATTGCCATGGTTAAATGCATGTAAAAAAACTATTTTATAAGCAGTGGAGAAGATGGAGTGAAGTACTCATTCTCCAAACCATCTTTCTCCTTATTTTCTCTTATACTTATCCACGCTCCTTTCTTAACCATCATTGTTCATCTTTACAGAAATGGCTCATCCATTCCACATGATGAACTTACAGCTTCTTCTAAAGAAGCTCAGAAAGGATAAATATCTTGACCAAGAGCTTCTTGAAGCTCTCATAGGTAGGAAACAAGCATGATCTTCCAGTCCCTGGAGACATGTGGGCTGCTATCGTTTGCACAAATGAAGCCCCACAGAAGATATCTCTCGCATGTAGCAAAATTCTACTACAATGCAGAGATATAAGGAGACAACATCATGTCTGTTGTCCACCATTAGTGCATCCTCATCAACAAAGCTATGTTGATGACACTGTTTTGGCTCCCTAGCGAAGGCCTACAAGTGGATTCACTAGTGCTCCCCAATAAGATGGTACTTTGGAACAGCTGGAAGCAGCTAAAGATAAATCATCGAGACATGTCAAACAATCTAAAAGACAGTCTCTATCCCGCCATCATCCAAATCTTGGACATTGTGGTACATATCCTTCGAAGAAGTATCACCAACGCACAGTTCACTGAGGACAATGCCCATCTATCAGCAGCCTTATACTTTGGATGCAAGGCTGACTGGGCATCCTTCATATTGGTGTAGCTTCGACATCATGTGAAGCTTGCTAAGATCAACCCACACATTGGCTCTTTAAATGCTAAAGTAGGGTTCATCAATCACCTCAGCCACATTATCCAGGAGCAAATTGAAGCAGTCCTTCCTGGCGGAACATTCTTAGCCAGAAGAGATCTCCTTCCAACTGTTTATGTGAATAGGAAGCAGTACGGAAAATCTGGTCACCCAAGGAAGTCGAGCCCTCAACTTATGGAGGACCACATCTCAGCTAAAGGAAAAGAGCTGCTCCTTGTAGTTGATCCTCCAGCAGAAGCAAATCAATTTACAACTGATAGCGACTCCTTCACTTACATAAGTGATGAGTCGACTGCACCTGCAAACAGTGAGCCTCCTTACATTGCGGACCCAGACATTCTAGAAGGAGGCTTCTCCGCAAGCCTTGACCATCAGTTGAAAAGCTACTTTGGTCTTATTGGAGAACTTAACCTTGACCTTTTTAAGCAGCTCAGCCGATATCTCCAATATCATTTCTGGAGATTCCAGATGGATGATGCCACCATGCTGCAAATGGCCAGGAAGAAAAGAGACTCATTTTGGATTGTGGAAGGTAACTGGAGTAGAAGTTGGATGAATCATCCACTCAACATCCCTCCAACAGTTTCAAAAATCATGGATTTCATGATTAAGCGGTGTCAAAGCTCGGTGCCTTATGATGCACCCTTTCCAAATAATGAGCCCTCCAATTCCTCCAATACTCATTTCCATGAGGATGCACTCTTCACCAGTGCGGCGAGCCACTCCTCAACCCTGCATCAGCTTCTCCTTACAGGCAAGATCCCTTCTTTCTCCCTGACCTTGCCCAACTGATGCCATTAGAGGAGACCTTCTCATGGTTATCCACTCCTATCTTTATACCCAAGCTCCCCAAATCAATGAAAATTTGCTAGCAACTTCTTTTTCTCTTTTGCTAAAATTGTCCCTACCATCTCATGAATTCCTTCAGATTGCCCTTTTGGATGATGCCAAAAAGGGGAAAGAGAAAGTTGATGATGGAAAGCATGGAAAGGGTGATATGACTCTTTAAGATGAGATCCAAAGAGAGGTACAACTTCAGAGGGAAGATACCTGTTAGGGGGAAGTTGCGAATGAGGGGGAAGTCCAAGTTGAGCCGCAAGCATGGCAAGCTCAAACTCTGTTTTGGACTTGAAAGAATACTCAGCTACAGCAGCAGCAACAATGGGGTATCCACAGCATACCTGGCATCTCTCCCTGCAAATATGAAAAGAGAGAATCGAACAAAAGAAGATGGACTTGACTGGTGAACAGTTCCTGCTGAAGAAGGAAGTCTAAAATTATCAATTCTTGATATTCATTTCTCTATTGCTTCCATTTAATTCTTCATATTCTTTACTCATCAGTTCTTAACATGCTCTTTGTTAATAATATGTACATGTTTTGATTATGTGATTATGCTTTGATCATGCAAATATGCTTTAATATCCATGTTATGCGCACTCTGAAAATAAACTAAAGCTGCATGAAAATCAGAACTGAGCTATGTTAGAACTGAAGAAACTAAAGCTTTATCAAGCTGTGCAAAATGAGTTTTATTATCTTAAAGGCTTCAATATTCTTGATAACAAAAGCCTTGTTTTCTGAAAGATAAGCTCGTTAAGCTCTAAATACTCATCTGAATTCAAATACTCATGAACATCAAAAAATAGCTCTTAACTGCTCTAGATTTGTACACATGCTCTGATATCAAAGATTGATAAATACAGATGATAGCTCTAATACCAAAGATTGGTACAAACTCTGATGTTTATGAAAGATAACTTTATGCAGTTTTTCCATCATCAAACTAACTGGTTTTGACATCATGAAAAAGGCGAAAATTGTTGGGAAAAATTATCAAGATGACCTAACTGATGGTTTTGATGAAATGTCAAAGCATATGGAAAAGTTATTTGAAAAACTACAGGTTTTTCAGACTAGAAGTTGGAGCAATGACTAAATAGGACTTCAAATCTCAGCTCAGCAGAAACGAAAATACAATAGCCTTGAAGCATGGTCAACCAGCTTAAAAGGATGTCGCATCCAGACCAGTCAAGATCCACTCTTCAAAGCTCAAGAGAAACTGTAATAGGAAGAGACTAGAAGGCGTCAACAGATGCGTAAGCCATCAGTCTAGCTGAAAGCCAGGAGAGACTGATGAGGAAAGAGTTAGCTTGAAAGCTGAAGACCAAACTGAACTGACCAAGATCAGTCAGTTTGGAGAAGAAAACTCAATTGAAAGCCGACTGGAAACTAGAGCTGAAAGCTCTAAAGTCCAGCTACCAAAAGTCTCAAGCTAAAAGCTAAGGCGGCAGATCCAAGGGACTCCAGGATAGAAGCATAAGGCAGCTGAGGAACTGCCAACTGGATAATCTCAGTGCTGAAAGCCGAGATAGCTAAGACCCCATCAGCTGAACTCCAGAACTGATAGCCGTAATAACTGCTCTCCGATAAGCAGTTATTAGAGAATCCTGTTAAGAATCGCAGGAAGATCCTGACGATCCTGGAGCAGAAGCCATTAAATTCAAAGGCTAAGTCCATTCAAGCTTCAACGGCTATAAGCATTAAACCATCGCTGATGGAATCAACTAATCCACAAATCCAAATGGTCACTAAGATCACTCATCTATATAAGAGAGTGAATCTCATTCAAACACAAGACTTTTCACGCACAAGACTTTCGCAAAACTAACTCTTGCTATTTTGCCAAGCGAGCTCTTCTTTCTCCCTTCCCACAGCTCAAAGCTTAAACCTCTTAAGTGCGAAAAGTTCCAACTGAGAAGGCGTGCTTCAAATTCCAAGCAAGCAGCTAGCTGAAGCAGAATTCCAGCCAGAGCAAAACTTCTCAGTTCAGTTCTTTAAAGATCCACCATCCAGCTCAAGTTGAAAGAGCACTTCAGGTTGATAACATATTCAAGACTACCTTCTTGAAGATCGAAAGAGATCTAAAATCTTGTAAAGATGGGCAATAGCACATAAAGTCTCAGCGAGCAGTTAGGACCGGTAAGTGTGAGCTGTCGACCCAAAAACCGACTGAGAAGGGGCATGTACCGATGGGTCCATTCTTCTGGTACAACAACAGTTGGAAATAAGACTGCGCTCAGTTTGAAGAGTGTCATTTTCATGTCCAACAGGATTCATCACTATGTAACTGCAATAAAGAAACTTTATACTTGCATAGTGGATTGCCGTTCTGCGGAAGAAAGAGAGGACGTAGAAGCAGGAAGCTTCGAACCTCTATAAATCTTGTGTGTGTTGTACTTTATGCTCTAAGCCTTTGCATGTTTCTAAACTGCACACTATAAGCACACAAGCTGCACTGACAAGCTAAGTCTTCAAGCTATCAGTCTTAACTGATCAGCTCATAAGCTAAGCTCTCATCAAGCTCTCTTACTCAACTGATCTTTGCACAGATAAATTGTCTAAAGCGAGTCAGGGCCCTATATATTCCACAATCAGTTTAAATTTTTTGAGTTTGTTTATTCACCCCCCTCTAAACTAACATATACTCGCACTGGGACCAATAGTTACAATTAAGAACAAAAGAGTATATAGGTATTGTGATACGTTGCATGATTAATCGCACAAACTCACTAGGAAATCTCCACTTTTCCAACATAGCTTCAATGAATTTCCATTCGACACGGTCATAAGCTTTGCTCATATCAAGCTTTAGAGCAGCATAGGTAGCTTTGCACTCTTTATTTTGCATCCAATGCATGCACTCATAACCATTCAGAATAGTGTCTGTAATTTACAATCCTGCAATGAAAGCGCTTTGGTTTTCATCAATAATCTCATGTAACACCTTCTTTAAACGACTCACAATAGCCTTTAAGATTATTTTATAGACTGTATTGCACAAACTTATTGGTCTGAATTCTTTAACAGCCGTAGCCTGCTCGACTTTTGGAATAAGAACCACCAATGTTTTATTCAGCTGGGCAAAATCTTCCCCTCCATTCAAATATTTCAGAATCCCCTTCGTGACTTCATCACCACTAGCTAGCCAAAATTTCTGAAAAAACCGGCCTGAGAGACCATCAGGCCCCAGCGCTTTTGTCGGGTGAATTTGGAATAAAGCCCTCCTAACTTCCTCCTTCTTGAATGGCCATTTGAGAAGCTCACGGCTATCCTCATTAATCTTCTTCTCCACAAACTCTAATACATCTTTCAACTCTGTATCTGATGGATTAGAAGTGGTGAATAATTTATCAAAATATCCCAACACAACACCCGCCATTTTCTCTTCTTCGTGATCCATCCTCCATCCTCTGATCTTAATTTAGAAATCATATTTCTCATTTTCCTTGCTGAAGCAATCACATGAAATGCCAGGGTGTTTCGATCTCCTTGGGCTAGCCAATTCGTTCGAGCCTGACTTTTCCAGTGACTCTCCTCAAGGGCCATTGTGAGTTCAATCTCCTTATCCAGCTATTCTAGTTTCTTATCCCAATCCTTTCCTACCACCATGTTAAGAAATCCATTATGCTTCCTTCTCAGCTTATCGAGCTTTTTATTAAGACCATCAAACTTCTGACCAGCCCATCCTTAGAAAAAAGATCTCCATTTTTGTAGGCGTCCAGGAAAAGACTGGTCTTCCATCAACATATCACACTCTCATAAAAAATCAGGAGCAAACGAATTATCCAAAAACCATTTTTCTTTAAAATGGAATATCTTGTTCCCTCTTCTATTGCGTCGAACAGTATTTCCCTCCAGTTTTAACCACACTGGCCTATGGTCTGAGTTGTAGAAATCCAGTACTTTAAGTTGTGGTTTAGGGAACCTCTTCATCTAGGCTTCATTTCCAACAAACCTGTCCAGTTTTTCCTTGATTGCGTCTTCGCCCTTCCGTTGATTGAGCCAAGTGAATCTCATATCATTTTTGATAATATCTCTTAGATCACAATCGTCTAAAGCCTCCTGAAAATCATTCATTTGTCCTCTTGCCCGCACAAAACCCCCCTCCTTCTCTAAATCAGAGAGAATTTCATTAAAATCCCCTCCAACAAGCCATGCCTCCTCATGCATTTGTTCATCCTTGGCTAATTTTCTTAGTAGTTCCTAAGAGAATTTCCGAAGATGAGTTTTAGGATTACCATAAAACCCCGTAAACCTCAACTTAACATTTTTGTTTCTCAACAAACAATCCACATGCCCTTGAGAATATGAGCATATCCCCACATCTAATGGCCATTTCCAGAAGAGAATTAGCCTCCCTCTGCTTCCAACAACATCAACTATAAATAAGTGATGGGTGTCGAAACCAACAAAAATAAACCTGCTTTTTAAAACCAAATGGATTGCGATAATAGCGAGCAGGGTCAATCTACAGAGACTGGTAAATTAAATATTAATCTTTTTATCCAATTACCTAAAACTAAATGGGGGGTTTTTGAAGATTAGAATAAAAATAATTAAACGAACTCAAAGAGTAAACAGGAAAATAAATAAATAAATAACGAAGATCAAATATAGAGAAATCTAGCTCAAGAATAATCTGGACAATGGACTACACAATTTGATCACAGATACACAAATATAATTCAACTCTCTTTCTCTCTCTCTAAATTGGCTATGGCTATTGGTACGACCTAAGAACCTCGTTTCTGCTTAATTAATCGGCAATTAAGGTACAACCATTGACTACTTCTCTGATCAATAGACAACCCTAGGTTTGACCTTAGGATTTAATCTACAAACAGCTTTAAGTTCTAGAGAAACACCAATTCTAATCCACAGAGATCATACGATGACCCGTTCAAATTAGATTATAAATCTTCAAAGTGTCAAAAGCAGGATTGTTTACCCCCAATCTATCCAATTGCACTACTTAGGTAAATAATCTAAATAATTATGGATCTAGATTATTCAACTAGCAAGATATCATTCCAATTATCATACAACGCACGCAAATTGCACAATTATCAAAACAATAACAGAAATTACAAATGGAAGATATATAAATAAAGAGAGAATTAAAATTATGATAAAACCAATTCGATCTCACAAATGAGTAGCACCAGAGTCTCGATTATCCTCTTGCTAGAAAGTAAATTAGAACATCATACTGGACTAAGAAAACAAAGTCTGGAAAAATAGTTTTTTTCTTCTCTGATTGATCGCTGCCTCCGAGACGTAAAAATCTCGATATATATTTCCTTGGCAATGCCTTCTCTCTCCATTCTCCCAATGGTAAGTCTCCTACTCCCTTTTGAACTCTGATCCTCTTTTCTTATTGAAAATCGCGCATTTGGATGCAAAGAAAATGCCACTCCTTATTGAAACTGGGACTCACTTTAGCTTTAAGAGATAATTCCTGTCACCACACTAGGGCATGGCCATGCCTTATTTGCCATTCACTCCTGGATTGCTACTCGTCATCATTCTTCAACAACTTTGATACCAAAATGATTATTTTGGCCTTCTTTCCTACAAAACCTCTTTATTCCCTTGCAAAACTCAAAAGAGCATTAATTCCAAATAAACCAACAACAAAGCTTAGTAAATAAGGAAAAATCACCCAATAAGAGGTGCAAATATGAAACTTATCAATAAGCCATCTAAATTAAACATTGTCTTCCATCTTTCACATCTCTGCATTTGAATCCTTGTTTCACTAATAAACATCAAGTCAGGAGCCTGATCATCTATCAACCTCCTTAGTTTATGGAATGCTCGTCTACTCCCAAAACCGCGAGCATTCCAAATCAAAGCATTCATTAAGCTCGGCGGAGCTGAGAAACAGCCTCCGCCGTTGATGCCATCTGTATATATTAATGACTTTTTCCTCTCTCAATTTTTTAACCCCCTCTCCCTCCAACTTCTCAGCTTTACACCTACCTAACCTCTTCCTCGAACCTCCATCAGTAACTATCAGATTATCCACTCCTCCCTCCCCACCCTTCTCCCTAGCCCTCCGGATCAACGTATGACCTTTTTCCTAATCATTTCTCTTCTTCAAAGGTGACATTACTTCCTTTTGACCACCGAGCATATCTATATCATCTTCCATATCTGATACCTCCTCTGTAGACATCGACATCCCCTCTTTCGACCCTGTCCAACCCCTTACTCTTCAAAAAATCCAATGAAAGATCCTGAACCATGATCATCCCATTATCATCATCTAGCATCTGAGACGAGCTCCCTCCCCTCTCATGTTGGCCCATCTCACTATCGACTCCCCTTCCAATCCCCATCTCTCTATCTTCCCCCGAGCCTCCCTCTCTAGACTCCTCAAAATCCCCCCTCCCTTCTCTAGCTAGCTTTTGGATTTGATTGCCCGGTCTTGGGTCTGTCACCCCCCTTCTGCCTTCTTGACTCTGCAACCTTCCCTGCTTTCAGCCACGGACCAAAAGCCAACTGTTCATTATTTGAACTCTTGTCCTCACAGTATCTGAGAACATGTCCCACACGCCCACATGCATGGCAGAAATTAGACAGCTTCTCATATAAGATGTTGACAAGAGCGCTTTCCCCCATCTCTCCCTTGTCAATCTGGACACAGCGCTGCAAAGGTTTAGAAATCCTTCTACGAACCCTCACTCTCGCAAATTGTCCTAGACATCTCCCTCCATCCCCAACATCAACCTCCTCAACATCTCCCACTTGCTCACCAATCTTCCGAACTGTAGCCTGGTTCATGCATAAGATTGGTAAATTATGAATTTGGATCCATATAGAGAACTCTTCAAACCTTATATCACTCGGTTTCTGCAATCCCGTAGGTGCTTTAAACACCATTAAGCTATCAAAAAAATTCCTAGGGCCATCGACTAGTGCATGTCGTTTATCCTCATTGGATGCAAAGATGACCACAAAGATATTATCCCCAACTATTTCAATATCCACTGCCCTCTGCAGTTGAAGAATCCACGACACTTGTAATCTTAAGGCTTCGCGATTTACCACACGCATCACGAATACCTTACCCACCAACACTCGGCACAGATCAGAGGGAAGTGAGAACTTCCCTCCTGTCGAAATCTCCACTTTTGTTGATAAGGCTTCATTAGAAATCTTTAACTCCTCTACCAATCTTGCTACTTCATCGGGATCCATCCTTCCTCTACTACAAGCTACACTTAAGCCCGTGCCAAGGATTACTACGTTTTCAGTAAAAGATTTCTTCTCTCATCCAAAAACCCTAACCCTAGCCAACTAGGGTTCTTTTTTCTGGAGAGGATTTATCATATGTGGAATATAAAGATAATATATCCGAGTGACTTGTTTTCTTAATATTCTTAAATGTGATTGTTATATATAGACCCACATACCACTTTAATCAAAATAATTGGTGCCGCAAAAAAAGAGTTAAAGTCAAACTCAATATTCATCATTAATATTAATTAATTAATATCACATCAATAGATATGATTGTTATATATAGACTAGCGACGGATTATTCTGTCTCAATGTTATGATGGACAGTAATCCATCGTTAGATTTAAAAATTAAATAATAATAATAAATAATTTAAATACTAATGACAAACATAGTCCGTCGTTAGTATTAAAAATTAATCAAAAATTATAAAATATATATAGTCCGTCGTTAAATAATAAAAATAATTTAAAATTTAAAAATGAAATGTTAACAACGGAATACGTCCTTCATTACCTTTATGGCACATATGTTCCGTCGTAAATTCATCATTATGTTTGAGCACAAACAAGTCACGCAAAATTTTATGTCTAAACATGTTAGCGATGGATGTGTCGTCGTTAGGAGCGACGGATCTGTATCTGTTGCTATAGTCCATCGCTAAATTCCGATTTTTTTGTACTGCGTTGACCAAAAAATCTGTCAATATCAGTATCATTCGTAACACTAAAGTATCACTTAAAAACCCAAAAATAACATTGTATCATTAAAAAAAATCGACCAAAAAAATAAAATAAAATAAATTGTTAAAATCAATATCAATCGTAACACTGAACAATATATCTTAAAATTAAAAAAAAAATTCACTTATACCCCTAAAAAGTATCACATGTTTTGATGATTTTTTTAGTGGCGTTGACTATATCATATATAATATATCTTATGTAAATGAGAATTTGCGCAAAAATTATATAATTTCCTTTTAGAAAGATTGGGGCCCCTATAAATATTTGTTTTAAATAATGAGACACGCTCAATCCTTGATATTGTTTAGCTAGAAAGTAATATATTTCATATTTTATATTTATGTTGAGAGCGTATAAGCTCACCAAAGTCACTGTCGGGATGACTACTTCAAGTCCCAAATTGGTGTCCGACTCTATGTTTTAATAAGATTTGTTTGCAATTTGCATCTCGGTAGTGATTGCGGGTTACCTTTGATGGAGAAAAAAAAAAAGATTTGTTTGCACTATATTTCAAAAATTATCAAACACGGAATTAATGATGCAAGGAGTAAGGCATTATATATTAATTGTGGACCATATTATTTCATCTCATTTTTTTGAGTTAGTTAATTAAATTAATCAAGAGATCGCATGTACATGTTTGACTAAACTTGTCATAAGTTCCTATTTTAAAGATATGTTTGTTAAATCGTTTTTAAAAATAAGTTATTGAAGTATATACGTATTTGGATGGCAGAGCTTATAAAAAATGTTATTAAAGTCAAAATTGTAAAATAAAGACCTTTTTTATTTGGAAAATGTCGAATCCTATTAATTTCTTAAAAAGAAACTCATAAAGCTTATAATTAATGTACATCTTACTGTATTTTGAAAGAAAATGACTTTTTTTTACAATATATATATATTTGAAATAAATTATCAACGCACTACCCTATTGGCCAATCATGAAAAGGATAAAGTAGTGGGATGTTCCGGTAAATTCTAAGGTGGATTGCCTATAATGCATCCACCATTTCTGGAGTTGCCAAGTGTCCCGGTCCCACCGAAATGGGGCTATATGCAGTCCTATTTTTTTTTTTTTTGTTCAAAAACAGAAGTTTCGGTCAAAAGTTTCGGCCGACCGAAAAAATATATCGTAACACTTCAACTATCATATTGTGACACTTCAATTATCTATTGTGACACTTAATTACCTATTGTAACAGTACGAAATCGAAATTATTTTATCGATCAACCGATAAAAATTGAAAATAACAATAAATAGTTGTAAATAACAAAGGGGGTGCAACATTCCCTTTCCCATGGTACTTTACTGCTTTTGCTTTTGCTTTTGCCTGTTCTTTAAAAGAAAAACCCTCTTTCTCATTAGATATTTTAAATAAGTAGGCCTAGATGCGTTTGTGCTATGGATCTATAGATTAATATAGTTGCTATAATCCAAATTCAGCTGAATTACCTAATCCCATATATATCATCTAAATGAGAGTATACAGTAAGCAAACAAATAATATCATAATACATCCAATTGTAGCCATAAAATATTAAAAGGTCTTTTTTTCTCATTTATGCTCTCCATTAGGATATATAATTATTTTTAGTATTTAATTTTTAAATTTTAATTAATAATTGATTATTTTCTAAAAAATAATTATAAATTTTAATTGGATAAAATAAATTATCCTATTAATTAGTATAAAATTAAACTAAAACACAAAAAGAAAAATAAAAAATATTAATGGTGTTTCTGAGAATATAGTAGAGGATTTCATCCTATATAAAATATTACAATTCTTTTTATGTCAAAAGGTTAATTTAACATCACATGTAACCGCAACAAAAAATGATATCCCAGTATATATCTAATCAAATTATATTTTGTTGAAATAGATTCGAGATATTGCAGGCTGCTTACCAACCCTAAAAATTAATTATTAATTAATTAAAAATATAAAAATTAAATTCTCAAAATTAATTATAAATTCTAATGGGATGGAATAATCTCAATTAATAATTTTAAATAATTTATTATTTTTAATATTTAATTTTTAACTTTTAGTTAAAAATTAATTAGCAAAGGTAAAATTAAACTACATGGCATTGGAAGTGTAGTGTTGGTTGAGGATTTCATCCCATATAAAACAATACGCCTTTTTTTTCTGTCAAAAGATTAATTCAACATCCTATGTAACCAAACAAAAATGACAAAAACTTATATGAGACCGTTTAACGGGTCTCTTACGTTAGACGGATCTCCCCGACCTGACCCGGTGATATATATATTAAAAAAAAAAAACAAAGCTTAGAAACAGCTCGCTCCTCCCCTCTCTCCCGCGATTCTCTCGATCGTCTCTTCTGCACAACCGCCGGCGAATCGCCCCCCACAACCGCAACTTCTCTTCAAAACCGCACCATCCTCCATCTTCTCTGTCAGTATATATCTTTTTGATTTTTTCCCCACAACCGAATCGAAATAATTATCAAAAGATCAGTCACCGAAATTTTTTGCGAGGACCACCACCACTATCACCAATTTTCAGACCTCCGGCGTGGCATTGGATATCTGAAACGGCTTCTGGGCACAGAGTTCAAATTTCAATTGTAAGTTTATCTATGATTTTTAAATTAGGGTAGTGTAATTTAGGATTTTTGATTTTAGAGTTTTAGGGCATTTTAATCTCATGAATCTTATTATGTTATATTCGAATTTCGAATAAACAATCGTATTTGCGGGTCTAATATTTTGGACGAAAACATGAAAACATGGCTTCTGCCCTCTGCTATTAATGCTGTAACTTGAATGAGCTTATTAAAATGAAACATGAAATAGGTACACAGTACTATTTGTATAAAATCCATAAACTGCAGAAATAATTTTGTATGTGTAGGGAGAATTTTGTTTGTGATATTGTTTAGAAGTAGTAATTATAATGTAGTGTTTAATTATCTGCATATGTAGGCATGTTTTGTACATATACATGAGAAATTAGACTTATAGCTAAAGTTTTGTTTTCTTTATTTTTTGCTTATTGATTTGTTTGTGCATTTGTTGATGATGAATTGATTAGTCTAAAAAAGAAGATTAATTATAAGTAGTGATACTTTATTTTTTAAATAGTGATACTTGATAGTTTTTTAGTGATACTTTTATGTTACTTAGTGATACTTACATTAGTTGGTGATACTTATTTTTACCTAGTGATACTTTATGTTTATTTAGTGATACTTTTACAATCATTAGTTTTATCTTTACTTATGACTTAGTGATTCTTGGCTTTTATAAGTAGGGATGTTTTATTTTTTAAATAATGATACTTTTATGTTAATTAGTAATTCTTTTCTGTTACTTAGTGATACTTTTTTTACTTATTTTTACTTAGTGGGTTTTTTTTTTAATTATGTGATACTTTATCTTTTAATTAGTGATCCTTTGTTCGTGATTAATGATACTTACTGTAGAGGTAATGATGCTCACATGGATTATTAGTGATACTTCAATGTTTTAATTTAATTTTTAAATTGCAGTGAACATGATGATGAGGAATCTGATGAGAGTAACGATAAGGATGCTAAATTATATAAAATGAACAGTTTATTCACAATTTATAATTTCTTTTTAATTTTCTTAATGTTTTTAAAATGATATACGCAGTTAGTAGCTGCTGGTGCTGAGTGCGTGCAGATGTAGCTGATGGTGGAGGTGTGAGGTGTTTGTTTGTTTGGAGATACATTGTGGGATAGTCAGTCTATGTTTGTTTCAAGATACAATGTTGGTTGTGTTCGTTATTCTCATTAATGTATATTTCTGGGTATTTTTGGGAGGAAAATGTAATGAATGTTGGTTGTGTTGGTTAGTATTAGTAATGAATATTTGTGGATATTTTGGGTGCAGAATGTAGTGAATGTTGGCTGTGTTGGGTAGTCTTTGTATGCTTGTGTAGTGATGTTTTCGAGATACATATTTTCTAGCTCATGAAATATGTTTTGAATATATATATTTTGTTCATATTCTAGATAATATGTATCACTATTTATAAAGGAAGTACTATTACGTTTGCAGGGAAATAACAGTATTATATTTCATGAATTATTTAATACAACATTTGTTATTCCTGTTTTTCCATATTTTATATCAATAATAATGTAACAAGTACCAATAACATAAGAAGGAAATCATAGTTATGCGTTACTGTATCAATACTTACGAGGAAAGTATCACTATTTATGCTGTGGAGTAACACTATTTGTTGCATGGATAATTTAATGCAAAGCATGTTGTTAAAATAATGTATCAAGTATTTTTTTTCATATTTTAATATAAATAATAATGTAACAAGTATCAAAAGTAAGAAATTGATAAATTATATGTACGGTATCATTAATGATGAAGAAAGTATCATTACACATACCATTAAGTAACATTATATGTTGCACGAATAAATTAACACATAGCATTTTGTTTCTTTCTTTTTAAGTAACATGTTATGTGATTTAACAATAAAATAATAAGAAAATCACAAGTTTTATGATGAAGGAAATTACAGTATCAATACTGATGAATAAAGTATCACTAAGCAGACCGTGAAGTAACAGTATTTGATATCAATTATAATGAAACAAGAAACTTAGTACATGAGTATACAGTGTCTCAAATAATATTATAAGATTCTGAATACAGTCTCAAAACAATCTGGGATTAAGGGTTTTCGAACCAAACTCCTTTGAAATTGAAGTGACACTTGTATTCTTCTTCTTGGTTTTTTGAAGGTGCCCTTTGATTCTTTTTCCCCTACCCTTTGTGGTTGAACGTGCAGAATCCAATATTTGAACAAAACAACTTGAAACATCCGTATCCCCCACAGAAGAATCACTGCAATATAAGACATATATATCATTGATGTTCTTCCTTTTCAAACCAAGAATGTAACCTCTTACATCAAAAGAATCACCTACAACATATCAGTAACAAATAAAATAGTGTCAATAAGTACTAGTGGAATATCAAAAAATACTGTTGATGTATCATTACTATTGAGTGAATCATAATTATTTTTTAAGCGAAACAGTTGCAACATATCAATAATACCTAACGAATGATTACTATCATGAGAGCAAGTATCACTAAATACCATAGAAGTATCACTACTGTATATAATATAATATAACGTGTGATATGCACTTTTCTTGATTTATTGAGGCAGAAAAAAAATATTATAAATAAATGTGTGAAACGTATCATTAAATACCATAGAAGTATTATTAGTGTTCAAAAGTCAATATATGCTTGTGATACACACTTTTCTTGATTTATTTAGGCAGAAATAACTACTGTTCAAGTATCATTACTATGCAGCGAATCGTAATTACGTTTTAAGCAAAGGATTACTATCACGAGATAAAGTATCACTAAATACTGTAGAAGCATCACTAATTTACAAAATACATTTTGCAGTTGATGGGTTACAAAATCAAAGAATAGAAGCAAAGTAGTGCTTACTCTCAATTTGCAACATAACAAATTCGTCCTCGTTGATATATGTTGTTTCTACATCTTCAACATTGTCTTCGTTATCAAGTATAACAATATCTAAAATTTACAAAATTTAAATCACTTTTAGAACTACTATAACACTAATAGATTACTAAATCAACAGTTAATTGAATCAATTCTTAGTAGCATATTATCGAACAGTTTGAATGCAAAATTTGATATACCTAATAATTGGTGAAAATTGAAACAAAATTACAAATCTTTCAAAATAACAACACATACCTGTCGTTGCTATGGTTTCTTTGCCGGAATTAGCCGAAATTCCACCGGAAGGAACATTACTTAATTTTCCCAAATTATTCATTGAATCCTTCACAAATCGTCGGAGCATGAACCGCCGGTGGTTTTAATCTCGATTAGCTAGGGCCAGATGGTATTCGCGGCGTTGAATGGTTGGATATCGCGAGGTGGGAGAGAATCACGTGGCGAACTCGAGCGGAGAAACCCTAGGCGTGTGAGTTGGGGGAGAAATCGCGATCTGATGGAGAAATCTTTTTTTTTTTAATATATATATGAACGGGTCGGATGAAATCCGGGTCGGGTCAAGGGATCCGTCTAACATAAGGGGATCCGTTAGACCGTCTCACAGGAGTGTGCCCCAACAAAAATTGATATACCATCTATACATATATTAAAGTAAAATCGTAGGGTAAAATTATCATTAAAAAAGTTAGTTAAAAGTTTATTTAAATTAATATTTTGATAATACTTTTGCTAAATAAAAGTTGACTAGTCCTCCAGTGGTTTAGTTGTAAGTCCAAAATTCTATTGGGCTTGGGATCGAATCCTGCTCTTATTTCTCGCATTTAATTTACATGGTCATGCAACATTTATCCTTTTTATGTTTTTTTACTAATTATTTTTAGGTACATATTAAAAACACCATTTATTTTGATAATTAGCATGACATCTTTTTTTTCAATTTTTTTGCTTTTGAAATTTTCTTTATTTTTTCTTTTATTTTTACCCCTTTTTAATTTTTTATTTTATTATTTAATATTTGTTAGGTATGTGATCAAGTCACCATTTATTTTGATAATTGACATTAATTATTTTTCTATTTTTTTTCTTTTAAATTTTTTCTTTTTTTTTCATTTTCGATCTTTTCTGTTATTTCTACCATTTTCTAAGTTTTTTATTACTTAATATTTTTTAGGTATATGATCAAATCTACCATTTATTTTGATGATTAACATGAATTCTTTTTCTTTTTCTTTTTCCTTTAAAATTTTTATTTTTTATTGATTTTCTTTTTTTTTGTCCTTTTTTATATATTCTTTTATTTCAACATATTTTCAATTTTTTCTTTTATTACTTAATATTTTTTAGGTATATGATCAAGACGAACATTTATGTTGATAAGTAACATTAATTCTATTCATTCAATATTGTAACTATTTTATTTCTTAATTTAATTTCTTTTTAATACTTATATATAGTCAAGTACTCAAGTCTACCATTTATTTTATTGAGTAACATTAATTATGCCTATTTAATATTGTAATTATTGGTCATTTAATATGTATGCTTTGGTAATCTATCAATTCTATATTAAAATATTAAAAATATTATTCACTCCAAGTGATTATATATACATATATATATTTATATATATATTTAAATTATGACCATTCGAAGCATAATTGTTGCACATCTATAAATAAAATTTTCCTAAAATTTTATCTAATTACTTATAATATTCCTCAAATTAGTCATTTTTCATGGCTAGTAGAGCCTTTTAGTGCTTTAAAGCTTGATTATTATTGAGATATTTGAAGGTCTCTAATCAATCATATAATATTTGTGCAATCACATATAAATATTTTGAATACATTTGAGACCCATATTTTCTCATTAAATTATAGTGAGATAACGTCAAAATTTAAAATATTAATTTATAAATATTTAAATCCGTACAGCGTACGAGAGAAATACTAGTCTTATTATCAAATCTAAAGTATTTCATTGAAAGGGTTAATTGTCTTAAAATACACAATTTTTGGGGTGTTTTTAATTTGATAATAAGACTAGTATTTCTCCCGTACGTTGTACGAAGGAGAAATACTAGTCTTATTATCAAATCAAAAGTATTTCATTGAAAGGGTTAATTGTCTTAAAATACACAAATTTTGGGGGGTTTTTGATTTATCACACATTTAAAAAAATATAATTTTAATAAAATAAATTTAACTTTTGTTTGGTTTTTCATATATTTTTAAATTCTGGCCAATTGAAAAAATAAAATCAGTCCAAATTTTGTGTATTTTAAGGCAATTTGGTGTCCACATAGATGTACACATTGCAATTTTCGACTGCCAAGTAAAATTCAATTGGTTGGAATTTGAAAATATGTGAAAAATCATACAAGGGTTAAGTTGATGTTATTAAAACTACATTTTTTAAAATATGTGAAAAATCAAAAACACCCCAAAATTTGTGCATTTTAAGGCAATTAACCCTTCCTTGAAATAGATACGAGATATATATAATTCGGCGATGCTTTTTCGAAAACATCAAGATTTAAAAGAACAAACAATTTAAATTTTTTGAAATTTGTTTTGTACCTTCGCATATTGATCAGTGGTGTTTTTGCACAATATTTTAAAGTTTAAATGAGGTGAATTGAAGGGTTTTACATGTGCTTTAACCCAAATTGCACTTTTAAACTCCCGACTTCGGAGTTTTATTTCTTGTCTGAATTTTATAGGAAATTGTGGACGAATAAATGAATTTTTGAGTGATTCAATATCATGGCAAGATAAAGGATTGAATTAGGAGCACACTGCAAGTTGAATCACCTCAATCAGATAAGAAATGAGAGAGAACGAAGTAAAACTGTGAAAAGTGTCGGAGTAGGGGCGGAGGTATGACCCGTAGGCGCGAGCTGCTCACTCGCGCCATAGATGCGACCCCTACGGTGAGAGTGACCCGATTGCGCCGACAGGCCAGACCCGTGCGACTATACAGAGTCCGTTTTTGCCTGTTTTGAGGCTCAAACACTCATCGCGGCCACCCCGATCGCATCGATGGGCACGAGTGAGGGCGCGATCGACCCCGTCTGACGCCCCATGCACTATTTTCCCGATTTTGTTGTTCTTTTTCCTCATTTTTGATTTTCTTTGAATCTATTTATTCATCCACTATATAAACCCACCCAAATTCAAAAATTAGAGCATTCTATTCCACCTTTAGCCACTTTTAATAAGAGAAATACTCAGAGAAGAGGAGAGGAGAAATAGAATTGAAGATTGGGCAAGAAGGACAAAGTTGAAACAAGATTTGAAGGCCAAAACATCCATCCGGGTTCATTTATTCTTTAATTTTGTTAAAATCATGTTTTTTCTTGTAGAGAATTTGGTTACCTATGTAATTATGCCCACTTGTGGAAGTCTTGGAAAGAATGCCAAATTATGCCAAGTTTTTCAAAGAAATGCTAGCAAATAAGAAGATGTTAAAGGATCATGAGATTGTGAGCATCACAGAGAAATGTAGTGTAATTATTCAAAGCAAGTTGCCACCAAAGCTCAAGGATCTAGGGAGTTTTATAATCCCTTGTGGTATTGGAAAGAAGTTCTTTGGGAATGCCTTGTGTGACTTGTGAGCAAGCGTAAATCTCATGTCCCTTTCTTTCTTCAAGGAACTCAATATTGGGAAGCTCAAGTCAACGACTATTTACTTGTAAATGGCGAATCACAATTTTACCTATCCGAAAGGGATCTTAGAAGATGTGCTACTAGAGGCGGATAAATTTATCTTCCCAATTAATTTCTTGGTGCTTGATATTGAAAAGGATAGAAATGTGCCTCTTATTTTGGGGAGACCATTTTTGAACACCGAGAGAGCTTTGATCTACATGGAGAAGGGGTGAACTAATCCTCCAAGTGCATGAGTCAAGAAGTGTGTTCCCCATTTTTGTGAGGAGAGAAACCACAAAAGATGATGAGCTTAAGAGCATTGGAGAATGCAAGGTGGTCCAGGAGATAAAGTCACGAATTGAGAACATGAAAGTGAAGAAAGAGGTGGAGATACCCAAGGAACACTATATGATCTTTGATCCAGATTTGACTTCTAAGCCTCAAAGAAAGAAAAAATGAGTTCTAAGGTCGTGTCAAGTGCCACCAAACCCGCCTTGACGGTTATAAGTCCGTCCAAAATAAACCACTTCTTCTCCTTCAAACTTATTCATACTTTGTTCCGAATAAGTTTGAGGGAGGGGGAAGTGTGGTTATTTTGTGATGAGGTCGTGCAAGGCAATGAACAAGATGATTCAGAGCTGTAGTTTAAAGGTCCTATGACGCGTTTGCGAGCTAAGAAGTTGCAAGCTTATCTACAAGCTTCAATAAGGCGCAAATTCGAATTGCATAAAGATAAAGTGAAGAGCAGCTCAAGATTGATCACCATGCTATTAATTGATGATGAAGAAGGAAGCATGAAGACGTGAGAAGAAGAAGGAAGCCATTTGGACGTGTGCATGAAGAGATCTACGCGTTTGCATGGGAATCCGAGAGATGCTGTTTTTCATGCAAAGGTGGTGGATATTTTGAACACATTATGGACAAAATTATGCAGCCCATATCGTGTTAATTAAAGTCCAAATTGGTGAGATTTTGAAGGCCCAAGTTGTGGGATTTTATCTAGATGAGTTTAGATTTTATTATCTTATTTTTGGTCTTTATGATTTTTACCTTAAATAGAATTCTAATTAAGGTAGGAATCCTAATTAGATTAGGATATCTTTATTTTTTTTATTTCTCTTAGGATTTTATCTTTAATTTTCGTCCATCCCTTATATCTATATAAAGGGATCAGTTGTGATCTTTGTTTTTCAGACGTTGCATGAAATAAAAGATTAATTTCTTAATTGTCTCACGATCCTTTGGTTGATCACCCATTTATCAAACATACTATTGTTCTAGCAAACCAATAGTCTTATTCAAGTTCTTCAGGGTACAACGAGTACTTGGGAGAATTGCTATCCGGAGAAGTTAGATGTGTGTGTTCGGGTTTACAACACGGGTTCGCCGATCCTAGCCAATCCTTCTACTCTACATCACCGCCGCGAACTACACCAACTTCGATGTCAACCATCCTTCCACCAACGTCCATAACACTATAATACATCAATATTGGATCGAGTTCTACAAGTATCCAAACTGATTCCGCCAATTTCAAGCATACGTGCTATTCGCGCCGAGTTAAGCACCTATATTGTAAGTTCCCTAATTTCTTATCATAACCTATCTACACCAGCCTTTCTTCACCCCCTATCATCATACTATACGTCCATACCCTTTTTCTTTCATATTCGAGTCTTAAATATCGAGTTTAGTCATTAGTTTAGTTTATTCATAGTGTCGGATTGAATCCTTCATTCGCCTGACATGTTTCAATCTAAAAGTCTTCCGCATGCGTAGATCTCTTTTGTCTTGGATTAATTTTCCGGGTCACATCATTTTGGACTCCTTTTTATTTATTTTTGTTTTGCATTGCATGTAGTTTGCATTAAAATTTTGGTGAAATTTTAAGTTTTCTAGTTTGTTTGCACGTTAACTTGCTTTCAATAACCGGTGATTTTTTATTTGGTATTTGATCTTGTGGAGATTTGTGGTTGAAAATGGTTGAAGTGTGGATTGGGTTGTTATATATGGTGCTTACGATGAGATGGTTTTATTTGGAAAAATGACATGAACGCATGTATGATTTGTTGATATTTCTCTTGATAGATTCTTAAATGCATTGCCTCTTGATCTTGGTTGAGCCCATGTGAGTTTTTGAGCCAAAGATTATTTTATTTTTACAATCTTTTCCTTGCTTGTGTGATGATCAATTATACTTGAATTATCTCTAGAACTTGAATTATGTCTAACTCAAGATTGCAATAGTGTGCTTGATGACTTGAAAAGAATTTAAGGTCATCTTTGTCTAGCTTACTCTATCCAAATCTTACCATTTTCACACTATAATCCCTTGTTAGCCCCTTTGAGTCATGAGACCGCATTTATTGTTTTGCTTTGTTGGGAATGAGCAGTAATGAGTATTGATGCTTGTGTAAGTTTGGAGTGCTTGAAATCAAAATTGCATTTTAGAGTATTTGGAGCCGAAAATTCCAAATAATCCTTCTTAGCTCTCACAATAAAAAAAAAAAAGAAATGAAATGAACACCTTGAAAAAGAAAGAGAAAAAAAGTTGAAAAAAAAGAGAAAAAAATGATGTGTTCACATTTTTTACCATTGAAAGGAAAGAGCAAGAAATGGGAGTAATATAGTTTATCATGATAAATTTCTAGACTTTGAGATTTTGTGAAGCTTGAAAGGTGGAAGAGTACTTGTATAGTTCTACTTGATTAGTATGAAAATTTGTGTTATTGAGGATTAATTCTTAATCGAGTCACTTAGCCAAACAATTTCTACCTTGCCAAAGAGCCTTCATTGCAACCCAGAACAAACCCTCACTACAAAAAAAGCGGACTTTAGCGACGGATTTTTTCATTGCTATATCATGAAATTCCGTCGCTAAACAAGGCTAATGACGGACTAATGACAGACACCGACCATCGCCGATAATCTCGTCGTTAATTCGGACTAACAACGGATTCTGTGTCCGTTGTTAGTCTAACGACGGACTATCGACGGTTCATCCGTCGCCGTTATGAGTCATCGTCGGCTGGTCGGCTGGCGGGGGGCGATGCTTTACCGATGGACTGGCGACGAGTAGGGTCGTCGTTACTAGCGATGGAAATGAATCCGTCGTTAAGTTGCCGACTGACGGTCCGTTGTAAGTCCGTCGCTACTAGCGACAAACTACAATCCATCGTTATCTTCCCCAGCTAACGATCCGTCATAAGTCCGTCGCTAATAGCGACAGACTACGATCCGTCGTTAGTTCTTTTTTTAATTTTTTAATTTTATTTTTTATTTTATTTTTAATTCCTCAAATTAATAAAAATGCAATATTATAAATGAAATGATAATAATATTAAAAATATAATATATTAAATATTCAAATTCAAATATATTAAATTACATCAAAATTAAAATTTAATTATTCTAAAAAATAATAGTACTGTCACTGGTAATCAGAGGGGGTGGGGCGGGGGGAACTGCGGAGGTTGGCTAAATCTGGAAAATATCTGGGCCCAATCAGCCTCCATCTGGGCCTGCATCCTGGCCTGCATCTGCTGCATCTTGGTCCTGACCTCCTCCCGCAGCTCGGTCCTGACCTCGTCCCGAATCTGGGCCCTCATCTCATCTACACGCTGAGTGAAGGCCTCCTCTGTAAATGCGGGTTGTGAGGTGGCTCCTGAAAGGACACTGGTGCTGCTGCTGTCGTCACCACTGTAGAAGTACGACCGAGATCCAGTGTCGAAGACGCGCTTCTTCTTGCTCATCCCTCCGAGCGCCTCTAGATAGAGGGCGGTCATATCTACCTGAGGGACCTCGTAAGAGCCTGGAACTGGCTGGCTCAACATGACTTGATAGTATACACTTATAGACACTTTACAAGCCTATGGTAGACTTCTCTCATGACTTGATTTTGAGTGTATACACTTATAGCCTAAACACTTGAGTGATGAGTGATCTTATATCAGAGAGAGTTTACAAGTTCTTCTGGCCATGTTTTGTATAATTTGTCGAGGCTTGTTGATCTTTAATTATCATGCTTGAATGTTCAAAATGTGTTTTGAATCTCTAAAGCAATTTCCATAATTTTATTCGTATTTCATCATTTAAACCTTATTTCTCTCTTCTTCATTGTTTGATGACAAACAATCTTTTAAGTTTGGGGGAGTTGATGAGTGGTATTTTTGCACAATATTTTGAGGTTTAAATGAAGTGAATTTAAGAGTTTTGCACATATCCCATTTTAAAAACTAATTTGATGGGATGAATCATAATTGGGCAGGTCATATGCGCACATCAAATGGTCAATGCGTTGATCGGATCAACACGTGTTGATCTGGTTGATGCGTTGATAAAAAGAAAACTCGTCAAAATCAGTATCAATCGTAACACTAAAAAGTATCACTTGTATCATTAAAAAGTATCGGCCAGAAAAAAAATAAAGAAAAAAAGCTGTCAAAATCAGTATTAATCGTAACACTAAAAATTATCACTCAAAATTCAAAAAAATATCACTTGTATCTCTAAAAAGTATCCCTTGTTTTGGCGATATTTTGTACTGGAGAATTTGCGATCATAACTAGTAAACTAAAACGTATATGAGATCATCTTACAGGTTAAAATTCGAATCCAAAACTATACTTAATTAGTGGCACATTTAGAATTTTGTTGGTATTTTGAATCTATCTATTTGAGTCCGATTTCCTGTCTTACCAAACTAACAAGACTCCCCCGATTATTAACTCCAAATTTAAATTAAACCACAATAACTGTTAAAAAAAAAAAAAAAAAAAAGCCACCAACAATCAAGAAATGAATTGGCCGAACCTAAATTAAATCTCATCAATATTCTACCCGTTTGATAAATTGGCTTGGCACAAGCTAGAACTACATAAAACATGGTTGAAAACTGGTATAAATATAAGACAAGCTGAAACAATAAATATAAAGAACATGAAAGAACACAAAGATTTACATGGAACCTGAGATGAGAAAAAACCATGGATAGAGGAGAATTTAATTGTATATGATCAGTTAAAAATATGAACATAGATATAGTTCAAAACAACAACACAAACTATAGATAAAACTAGATATTTATAAAGATACATATCCAATCTCAATAGCCACAACTATACGTTGCGAAAAAAATCTAAATTTATGGCGTGATGAGTCATTGCCCAAACTCAACCTAAACAAATCAGACCACCAACACAAGGAAACCTAACATATAAAAAAAAAAAACGAATATTGTAAATTTGACGAAATTATTGAACGGGTCATAATTAATTAATGTTAAGAAAACTATGAAGCTTCCTGTACAGCTTTCTGCACCCAAATTATGGTCCAAGAATACTGAATTATTTAATTGACCTTGACTTAGACATGCATACGCAAAGCAATTAATGCATTGGCTAGCGTAAACGCGCGTCAGTATATATTTGTGTGAAAAGTAACTCACTGTTTAATCAATACCTATATAAAAAGTGTTGATGTTTTTTATAAAATATTATTTACCTATTATGTCCACAATTTACACTTAATTTAAGGGTAAAAAAGTAATATAATCTATTATAATTTTTTTGTAAATATAATATATTATATTTATTTCAATAGTTTTGTTATAATTGAACTCTACTACATAAAATTATCCATAATATAAAATATTATAAATAATATATTTTTTGTAATATAATATATTAAATTTATTTCAATAGTTTTGTTATAATTGAACTCTACTATATAAAATTATCCCTAATATAAAATATTAAAAATAATTAGTTGTAAATATAATATATTATATTTATTTAATTTCTTACAAAATATGATTTATCTATTATATCCATAATGTGCACTTAATTTAAGGGTAAAATAGTAATATACTATATTATATAATTAATTGTTCAATATAATATATTATATTTATTTCAATAGTATTGTACTCTTTCAATTCTTTATATATCCACATCATATTAATTTTCCACCAATTATTTCTCTATCATATCAATCACAACAAACAAGAAAGAAAATAAAAAGTATAATCCCACAACAATATAATATATTAGATAATTAATTCAATAGATTTGTAGTATTATAATTTTTCATTCACACACATGAATTAATTCTCCATCAACTACATTGTCTACATAAATTACATCCGAATGAAGAGATTGAAAAATAAAAACTTGAATTTATAGAAAGATTATAAATTAAGTCAATAATACTTGAGAAGTTATCTATCAAAAATCATGAATTTTTCTTTTCCATCAATCATTCTATATTTAATTATTCACCTATAATATATTATATTTATTTCAATAGTATTGTACTATTACAATTCTTCATCCATATCAATTAATTCCCCACCAATTATATCTGCATATGACATTCAATCAGTGATTTGATTCATTCAGTATAAGCTATTTAAGTAGTTTTTAATATAAAACGTGTAATTTTAGTAGTGGCAACTATATTTTGTGTGTGTGTGTGTGTGTGTGTTCTGAATCATGTTATATGGTATGAAAGAAAATTAAAAAAAAAAAATGGTTCCATAATATATACTACCAAAATGCTAAGTTTTAATTTATTCCTTGAAATTTATGTGTTCATTCTCATTCATATGATTAAAAGTAGTTTCAATTAAATTTTATTGAAACTAAAGTTTAACTTCTTTATTTGTTGTCAGTCTCGGATAATGTTGACTGCGCCAACAAGACGTGTAGATGATATATGTTGAACTATTAGAAAATATATCTATTAATGTGAAGAACACCTAAAAAAAGTCAATGATGAAGATAAATATAAGAATTGATTAATGTAGAAAAATTTGGGATCTCTATTTTGAAAGTTGCTAGACAAAGTTTTAAAAATATGGTTAGTTGTAAAAATAAAAATCACCAACTTTAAACGAATTTAAAATTTATACATTGCTTTTAAAATATTACAACAATAAATGATTGATTGGAAAAATAAATTTTAAATTTTGGTTCAAATGTTATGTTCTAGCTTATTAATTTATAATTTGAGAAATTTAGAATATTGGTTGGTTTGATAATTATATATAACATATTTTATATTAGATTATTCAATTAATTAAGAATGGCTAATTAAATATATGGGGGGAATGTGTTGGGTTTTTTCGAATCAAACCACCGCAGGATCATTTGGTTGTTCATTGATCCATGTTCATGCAAATCATATTTTTATGTTACATGCATGTTTATCACGTCAAGCACAAAATCATGCAAAACGAATCTAATAAAGCGGAAGACATAGATTCGAATTACTTACAATTGTCAGACGGTCTGTGGACAAGATTAAAAATCTAATCTTGTTGTTGAATGAACACAGGAACAGACGCCACCTATCTCTCAAAATCGGTCACACTGTATTCTACCCCAAGATCTTCTGTTGTATTCCCGGACTGTATCTAGATTCAGAGTGGGCTGAAATCTACTAGATAGGTTTGTGAAATCTGTGGATAACTTTGAGAGACAAAGAGGGGCTGATCTTAACACACTGATTTTCGAACCCCCCTCCTATATTTATATAGGAGGTGATCGAAAATCATCATCCCAACCCTACTGGCTTGGGCCTCTATCTCAAGTTCTATATCCAGTCCACTATCAGTCAATTGGGCTACAACAGGGATCTAGAAGAATATTAAATTGGCCCACTAATTTATTTAACACCCAATTGTTGGGGTTTTCTCGAATTGTACCCTACAGGATCTATTTGGATGCCATTAATTCTAACTCATGTAAATCATAATTTTATGTGTGACATTAATTATCCTATGTTGAATTAACATGCAAGTTTCAATTTCGAATCTATTGCAGCGGAATAAAAAAGAATCTATCGAAACCGGTACTTACAAACTTTGTCGGGTTGCTCACGGGATTAAATATCTAATCTCGTTGTTGATGGAGAACACATGATCATGGTGAATCTTCATGGTGTTCGAAACACACAGCTCCAATATTCTAGTTCTTGATCTTCTGCTGTATTCCCGGACCTTGTTTAGATACAGGGCGGGCTGCAGACTACTAAACCGTTGTGGAAACTCTAGGAATCAAGAGAGTACTTAGAGGGGTTGTATTAGAGTGTATTTTTTCTTATAATTTTCGTGCCCCCCCTCCCTTATTATAGGGGAGGGGATGAAAATTAACTCTCCAAACCCTATTGGGCTTGGGTCTCCAACTCTTGTTCCATTCCCAGTCCACTTAGGTCATATTAGGCTATAACAGGGATCTAGAAGAATATTAAATTGGCCTTCTAATTTATTTAATTTCTAATATCCAATAAACTTAGGATATAATTAAATAAATTAAGTATTATTTTTATTCCACTAAAGAAATAATACTGACCTACCAATTTAATACATATTTGCGAATATGCTTTCTTCTTTAGTTCAGCCATTCCCCATGTTTAAGATATAATGTCTATTAATTAATTATGTAAGCTTCTGACATCTATAATTAATTGATATCTTGTTCCTTGAGTAGTACCGCACGATTTTCGTATCATGTAAAGAATAAATTAATATTCTGCCTGCAGGGCTTCCCATGATCTACGTGCTTCCTCAAGAGGGCATCATCAACCTGGCGCACCAGGACATGGTGCTCATACATATTTCACGACACATCATGTGTACACTGTTATTACCCAAGATATCCAGTTTATTGACCCATGAAAGGATCTCACCCATTGATAAGTCAAAGTAATAAACAATGCACACATATGCTCATCAATAAAACATAAGTTCAGAACCCGAACTCTGTGGATCTTTATTCTCTCACTTAAGGTCAGAATAGAGAACAGTATGTTATCGTGATCCTCCTCAATACACAAGTCAGTGTACTAGAATAATCAGTTAGTCAAGATAAACTAACTATCAGATTATTCTACGGTGTACCGATGGTGGGTTCAGGACCATCTAAGCCGTGAGCCTTTTAATACATTGTAAGGAATCCGATGATATGATCTCTACCATGTGTTGACCTATACCATATCATCTACAATGCAAGTATATGGAACCATGCATATAAATATATAACAATAAATATATACACAAACAGTGAATGCAATTATTATTCAATCTATATTATCTTAATATTGTTTATTGTATACAAAGACAAGCTTTCCAGTATACAAAACCAACAATCTCCCACTTATACTCGAAGCATGTCTTTCAAGTATAAACAACACACTGGCTAACTCTCCAACATAACATAAACTCAAAAAGGCCCCGGGTCTGCATCAACTCCCATTGTCTCCACTTGACCATTGAAGGTCTGAGCTTGGAAGGCTCGTGAATGGGACAGCTATTTTTGTCTTCTAATGCAATCTTGACCACTGCCACACCTTCCTCCCTTATATTTTGTATAAGGTGGTACTATAATCCTATGTGTTAATTGCCCCATGGACTCTGGATTCCTTTTCAAATTTGCTACTGCACTGGAGTTATCACAATGTGTCATGATACTCCTAAGGCAAATCAGGAACCACGCCCGAGTCCAACAAGAAGCTATGGAGTCGCACAATCTTTCATAGCCTCAGACCAGCCACATACTTGACTTTCATGGTGGAGTTAGCATGCATTTCTGCCTTACTCCTCCATGCCACGACTCCTCTTCCCAATTTAAACACATATGCCGAGGAAGATTTACTCTGATCCTTTTTATCGGTTCCGGAAAAACTAAACCCGTATAACCCAAGGCAATTAGACTGTCCGAGTGGTAAACAAGCATACTATCTCAAGTTCTCTTGAGAATGATTTTTGCCACAGTCCAATGTCCTTAACTAGGGTTAAAATGACATCTTCCCACTATGCTACTGCATAGCAGATATAGGCCTGGTGCATAGCATAACATACATGAGTCGTCCTTTTGCAGAAGCATAAGGAATCTCATTTTTCACATATATCTCATTATGTGTTTGGGTAGCACATTTCCTTGAGTAGATGTATTCCATGCTCGAAAGGTATAAAACCTTTCTTGGAATTTGTATGTTGAATCTAGCTAGCACATTTTCGATATAGACAACCTGGAATGAATACATCAACCCAAATCCTTCATATCGAAATGCCTGGACAACCACACCCCTATGTTTAATAACTTCTTCTCGTTGTTACCCAATAAGCAAGTTGTTATTTAACATATGGTACTAGGATAACCACCACGTTTCTGTCACACCTCTTGTACACACAGCCTTTATCTGATTTCTCCACGAATCCATGCGACTGGATAACTTCGTTAGATCGGATATTCCAAGATCTTAATGCTTACTTAAATCCACGAATGGACCTCTGAGCTAGCACACTAAGTGCTATTGGCCTTTAGCAATGAATCCCTTTGTTTGTCGCATATAGATATTATCCTCAAGAATTCCGTTTAGAAAAAACTGTCTTGACATCTATTTGCCAAACAAATAAGTTAAAATGAGTAGCAACAGACAAGAGATTCCAGATCTAACAATCCGTTGGATCATCTCTTTCTTTTTGTAGATCCACTTTCACCAAATGAGTTTTACCCCAATTTAGTAGTTCTACAAGCTCCCACTATCATGGTGATCTATAGATCCCATTTCAGATTTCATTGCAGTTTTCCAAGGAACCGCATCCTTATCTTGAACCACTCCATCATAGTTTCTGGGATCCAATTCATTTAGTCTTTCCAGAAAATCAGAAGATTCTTCTAGACTAAGGAATCTATTAGGTTGGCGTACAACCCTCCTACTGCGATGAAGAATTTTATGTACCTTCATGACACGTTGTGCAGTATTAGGTGGTACCTCTTCTTGTACACTCTGGTGTAGGATTCGAATGTCCCTTCCTCAAACCATTAAGAACGATCTTGTCCTTAACCTTGTGACTTATTATATAGTCTTCTTCTAAGAATCGGGCATTAATGCTTACAATGTCCTTCTGATTCTTAGGACTATAAAATAAACCACTTTTCATTCATCTGGGATATCCAACAGACAATCGTCGTTTCTAGGACATATCCGCAAAATGAAATAAACAACTTTGAATAGCTCATCATCGATCTAACCATTTCCAATAACATTCAATTTATTCGCACCACTGTGTCATTCTACTGTTTGAATAGCAGACGTAGTTAACCGGGATGCAATCCCATTCTCCACCAAGTGATCCCTAAAGTCACCTAAGAGGTACTTGTCACTAGGGCCACATAAGCAGAGTGAATTAAACCTAATAACTTCTTTAAATCTATTCCTTTAGCCTTAAAGGACACTTCATCATCTTACCTTCTTAGGAGGATTTGCACAAAGAAATGATTCTAGGACCAGTGAGACCAATGGATTATCGTTTATCAAACTTTGAATCCTCTTAAGAATAATATATCCAAGTCTTAGATGTCAAAGATAGGTTTGATTCCTTTGCGAAGATTCTTTCCTTTTATTGAGGTTGATCAATGTATTCAATAGTTGTTTTGTAGTGTTAAGCATAGATTTTAGTGTATTTAAAGATGTCCATCCAATGTGCCAGAATAGATCAAGTGTTTCCCAACCATGATAACAATCTAGTTATCAAAAGTAACAAAATATCAATCCAAAACCAACTTAGAAACAGAAACCAAGTTTCTAAATTCTTAGCACATACAGACAATCCTTTTAAAGACTAAAATCTATCACTACTAAAGGTATGTCTATGTCTCCCACTGCAATAGCCGTCACTTTACCATAGCATTGCACATGTACATAGTGATCTCATCTTCACTCAAATGAGTGAGAGAAACCTTTCCTTTTTGAGAGGACACTTAGACTTACAATGTCTCAGCTGATTGTACTTCAAGCACATATCCTTTGGACTTAAAATCCTTTTTAAGGTAGCTATGTCATTTTCTTCATTGCCCTACATGCTTCCTTTGGTTGAGATGCATTTCTCTTCTTACCCGAAGATGCATTTCTCTCAGCTATTTGCGCTTCTAGATACTTTTCACTAGCATCTCAGCTAACTGAAGATCAACAAGCATTTCTGATAAAGTGACATAATTCTTTATCATGCTAAAGTTCAAAAGAACTATTTAAGCTTCAGGGACAGACTATTAAACACCAAGTCGATTAAGACTCGGTATCTTGTTCACCATCCAGGGTTTCGATCTTTGATAAGTAGCTTATCATCCGGAGAATGTGATCCCTTACAGGAATGGAATCGACTATCTTGGTGCTTATTAGATTTTTCATGGCAATGCATTTTATTATGTAATTCTGATGTCCGAAGAGTTTCTTGAGATTACACCATAAGAGGTTCACACTACTTCATCAGAATTCGCAACTGGTTTCTTATGACATTCCTCATCAAGTACAATTAAACTTTCAGCCGTTTAAGACAATGTTTTAAGTTCTGAATCCAGTCTTTAGTAATTCACCGATATTAAACTTTTGAGAATAGAAGACAAGTTGGAGAGTGCCATGATAATATAGAATAGCAGAAAAGTAACATGCAGTACAATCACACCATTTAAGATACTAAACATATAATTGAAATCCTCAAAGAATTATATGCATATCCACCAACATTTTAAAAATGTTTCTTATAAGCCACGTTAGTGTGGACATTTATAAAATTCATTTTTAAACAGGTTATTAACCTTTAATTTACCTCCAGTCAAGTTTCCTTATGACAAGTAAATTAATAGTCGGAAAACATTCCCGGTCATGTAATCTTCTAATTAATAAGCCACGTTAGTGTGGACGTTTATTAATAAATTACACTCAAGTATGAACACCATCATCTTCACCCCAAGGGCACTGGTTCGAACTCATTGCTCCAGTTGGAGGAGTCAATTTATTCTAACAGTGTCCCACAATTATCTATTAAGAGGTTTAATTTCTAGAGAGTCCAGTGATATGACACATCCGTTAGGGAGGATGACCTATTGTCAACGCGCATGCCCATCACTTCTCAACTAAACCAGATTAATGGAGACCGATTGAGATTTCTACATACTTTGGTATGAATCTCTCCCACTTAGTTATTTATACTTGAGGTTTTTCATTTTTATCCCATTAGCATGCAAGATCATGACATAAAATGATAAACATCCACGACATGCATCCACACAACATTATAAGCATAATAATTTAAACCAACTATCATGACATATTTCTCATGTTGTATTCATGAGATAATCTTGGAAAATCAGCTCCGGAAATCTGGACGTCATCCGCGCCACCACCAAGCGTCTCGCCAAAACCCTAACGCCGATTTAGGGTTTCAGGACATGTCCGGGATGTCGTCCTTCCTTGATTGGGGCTGCTCCACTTTCCTTTCTTGAGAAGAATTCCTTTCCTTATCTAATTCTATAAGGATTTCTATTCCTAATTTAAATCTTATCCTATCATATTTGAATAAATTCAAAGATATCAATTACCTTATCCAAATTCACTAGGATAAAGTAATCATTATCTTAAATATTCAATTTCGATATGATAAAGATTTTAATTATGGAAAATCCTAATATATCTAGAATAATAAAGGAATAAAAAGATACAACTCAAGACACATGGAATTTCAAAAATTCCATCTAAATACTCTAACATTTATTTTTCCTATTACATTAAACCAACGTAATAAAATAAATGCTAGTCTAATTCATGGATTTTCTCATGGATAAAAATCTCGTAGCCAAACCGGCATACGACCATCAACAACCATACATTCAACATAAATTAAATCATCACATCACATAAATTAAAAAGCTATGATAGTCGGTATCACCTGCAAACAAAAACCGTCTACATACAACAACTATCAAATTTTAAGTGATAAACATAAAATTGCATATGATATCCATACATGATCATTTTTGAAAATTATCTTCAATTTAAAATTGAAATTTTTGAAAATACCATAAGATTAAATTTGTAAATTTTAAAATTAATTAAAATATTCCACCAAATTAAATCTTATACATTCGAAATTATCACAAAGATAAAATATGGAAATTTTCAAAATAAATCGAAAATTCCTCCAAATTAAATCTTATAATTTCGAATAATACACTAAGATAAAATTTGGAAATTAATTATAATTTTCCACCAAATTCAATCTTAATTCTTCGAAAATAACATAAGGAATAAATTTGAAAATTTTGATATTTATCAAAAACCTTTTCCAAATAAAATTCCTTACTTTTTCGAAAATCCCTAAATAATTAAATCTGGAAATTTTGATATTAATCAAAAATCTATTCCAAATTAAATCTTTATAATTTTCGAAATTACCAATAAGATAAAATTTAGAAATTAATTATAATTTCTACCAAATTAAATCTTATAATTTCGAAAAATTACCTTAGGATTAAATTTTGAAATTTTAAAATTAATCAAAAAATTTCTCCAAATTAAAACCTAATATTTTCGCCCATCCCTAATAAAAAAATAATAATTTGGAATTTTGATATTAGTCAAAATCGTTTCCAAATTATATACTAGGTATCAAAATTACTAGAATAAAAATATGGAAGTTTTGATCCTCTTCAAACACTTACCAAATTTAAAATTCTATTTTGAAACATACTTGGATTAAAATTTGGTAACTTTTGATATACATCAAAGTTTACCTTTTCCAATTCTAATCCCCATAATTTTCGATCCCTATCATTATTAAATTTGGAAATTTTGATATTAATCAAAATTCTATTCCAAATTAAATCATAAATTTCGAAAATCACAGAAAAGAATAAAATTAGGAATTTATCCACAAACTTTCGTTCATGGTGTGAACTGACCTTTGGAAAATTCATCTTTGATGAAATATCATTCCAAACTTATCCCATGGACGAAATAAATCCAAGATTGAAATTAGGAAATCCTCAATAAGCAATTCTCGATCACATGGGAATTAAAGTTAGAATTTTTATCATAGATAAAATACCATTCCAAGTATAATGCCCCAGGATCAAAAATAAACATGGAACAAAAATTGAACTTTCGATTCTCATCAAAAATCTCATCCAATTTTTAATTCCATAATATCAAAACCAACATGGATAAATTCTGAATTTTTTTATATACATCAAAAATCCTTTCCAATATCAATCCATATTTTTCGAAATTCTCATGAATTAAAATCTATAACTTTCGAATTGCATCAAAAATTCTAAACTGATTTTAATCCAAAAATTAAAATATCATGAACAATTAAATTTGAAAATTTTAAAACCTAAAATTCATCTACATATTTAAACATACAATTCGAATTTACCATAGAATTAATTCTCTAGCAGAGCCAAAACCTGCTCTGATACCAATTGTTGGGGTTTTCTCGAATTGTATCCCACAGGATCTATTTGGATGCCATTAATTCTAACTCATGTAAATCATAATTTTATGTGTGACATTAATTATCCTATGTTGAATTAACATGCAAGTTTCAATTTCGAATCTATTGCAGCGGAATAAAAAAAAATCTATCGAAACCGGTACTTACAAACTTTGTCGGGTTGCTCACGGGTTTAAATATCTAATCCCGTTGTTGATGGAGAACACATGATCATGGTGAATCTTCATGGTGTTCGAAACACACAGCTCCAATATTCTACTTCTTGATCTTCTGCTGTATTCCCGGACCTTGTTTAGATGCAGGGTGGGCTGCAGACTACTAAACCGTTGTGGAAACTCTAGGAATCAAGAGAGCACTTAGAGGGGCTGTATTAGAGTGTATTTTTTCTCATAATTTTCATGCCCCCCTATTATAGGGGAGGGGACGAAAATTAACTCTCCAAACCCTATTGGGCTTGGGCCTCCAACTCTTGTTCCATTCCCAGTCCACTTAGGTCATATTGTGCTACAACAGAGATCTAGAAGAATATTAAATTGGCCTACTAATTTATTTAATTTCTAATATCCAATATACTTAGGATATAATTAAATAAATTAAGTATTATTTTTATTCCACTAAAGAAATAATACTGACCTACCAATTTAATACATATTTGCAAATATGTTTTCTTCTTTAGTTCAGTCATTCCCCATGTTTAAGATATAACGCCCATTAATTAATTATGTAAGCTTCTGACATCTATAATTAATTAATATCTTGTTCCTTGAGTAGTACCGCACGATTTCCGTATCATGTAAAGAATAAATTAATATTCTCCCTGCAGGGCTTCCCATGATCTACGTGCTTCCTCAAGAGGACATCATCAACCTGGCGCACCAGGACACGGTGCTCATGCATATTGCACAACACATCATGTATACACTGTTATTACCCAAGATATCGAGTTTATTGACCCACGAAAGGATCTCACCCATTGATAAGTCAATGTAACGAACAATGCACACATATGCTCATCAATAAAACATGAGTTCAGAACCCGAACTCTGTGGATCTTTATTCTCTCACTTAAGGTCAGAATAGAGAACATTATCTTATCGTGATCCTCCTCAATACACAAGCCAGTGTACTAGAATAATCAGTTAATCAAGATAAACTAACTATCAGATTATTCTACGGTGTACCGATGGTGGGTTCAGGACCATCTAAGCCGTGAGCCTTTTAATACATTGCAAGGAATCCGATGATATGATCTCTACCATGTGTTGACCTACACCGTATCATCTACAATGCAAGTATATGGAACCATGCATATAAATATATAACAATAAATATATACACAAAAAGTGAATGCAATTATTATTCAATCTATATTATGTTAATATTGTTTATTGTATACAAAGACAAGCTTTCCAGTATTCAAAACCAACACCAATATCCAATAAACCTAGGATATAATTAAATAAATTAAGTTTTACTTTTATTCCACTAAAGAAGTAAAACTGACCTACCAATTTAATACATATTTGCGACCCTGTGTTTAAGATATAACGAGTGTACTAGAATAATCAGTTAGTCAAGATAAATTAACTTATCAGATTATTCGCGTAGTGTTTTCAATTGGTTTAAGAAAGTATAAGTGTCCATCCAATGTGCCAGAACAGATAAAATGTTTACCACTAAAGATAACTACTTGTTATCAAAAGAAACAGAATATCCATCCATGATCAATTTAGAAACTGAAATCAAGTTTCGCCTAAAACCAGGGACATAAAGACAATCTTTCAACACAAAAGTTCTATCACTACTGAAAGGTAAAACACCGTCTCCCACTGCAACAACCACCACTCTCGTAGCATTGCCCATGTAGACGGTGATCTCATCCTCACTCAGCTGTCTTTTTACCAAGAACCCCTGTAAAGACATGCGTACATGATCAGTAGCTTCAGTATCTACTACCCAGTCATGGGTAGTGAGATGTACCTCTCTTCTTCTTCTTATTAGGGCACGCCGCCTTCCAGTGACCTGGTTGGCCGCACTTGAAGCATTTAGTCTTAGACTTGAATTCCTCAGGAGGAATCTTTGCCTTTGGCTTCTTTGCCTTAGGCGCCTCATCTGCAGCATTTTTAGGTGCATTTCTCTTCTTCCTTTTACCACCAGAAAAAGACGCGCCTTTTTCAGCTATGTGGGCCTGAGGATCGCTCTTTTGGAGCAATTCAGCTGCCTGAAGATCCATGAGCAGTTCAGTCAGGCTAACTTCCCTTTTGATCATATTAAAGTTCAGCCTGAACTGCTCAAACCTCGAGGACAAGCTATGAAGAACAATGTCGATTTGAGAATCGCCATCCAGCTCTCTATCCAAGGTCTCGATCTCAGATAAATACCCCATCATCATGAGAACGGGATCCCTAACAAGTGTGGAGTCAGACATTCTCGTATCCATTAACTTCTTCATTGCCAAATGACATGCCGAGCGGTTCTGATGACCGAATAGCTGCCTAAGGTTGTACATGATATCATAAGCGGTTTTCATAGGCTCATGCTGATGTTGCAACACACTTGACATAGATTCCAAAATGTAACAGCGCGCTATCTCATTAGACCTAACCCACTTATCATATGCAACCTTTTGGGTTTCGTCAGAACCCTTATCTGGCTGTGGAGGATAAACCTCTTCAAGCACAAACTTGTGTCCCTCAGCAATAAGATCTAGGTTAAGGTTACGAAGACAGTCATTGTAGTTTTCACCGACAAGTTTGTTTTATTTGAGGATTGGGGACAGATTGGAGAGTGCCATTGATGATATGAAATAACTGAAAATATAACATACAGTAGAGTCACAAAAACTTTTAGGATAAACAGTATATAATCGAAAACCTCACAAAAATCATATACTTTTCCACCGACACTTTAAAAACGTCTTCTATAAGCCACGATAGTGTGGACGATTATAAAATTCAATTTTAAATAGGTTAAACCTTTAATTTGCCTCCAGTTGAGTTTCCTTACAAGAGGCAAATTAATAGCTTGATAATAAACACGGTCATGTAATTGTCTAACTGATAAGCCACGATCGTGTGGACGTTTATCAATAAATTACATCTAAGTGTGTACACTATTATCTTCGCACCAAGATCACTATTCAAATTTAACCGCTCCAGATGGAGGAGTCAGTTAGTTCTAATAGTTTTCTACAACTATCCATTTAGGAGATTTAATTTCTAGAGAAATCTGTGATATGACACATCCGATATGGAGGAAGACCGATGTCAACGCGCATGCCCATCACTTCTCAATTAAACCAGATTTTAATAGAGACCGTATGAGATTTTTACATACTTTGGTATGAATCTCTCCCACTTAGTTATTTATGCTTGAGGTTTCATTTTATCCCATTAATGAACATGCAAACATCACATAAAATGATAAATAACCATTGCATGCTTCAACATAATAAGTAACAGTAATATTTCAACTATCATGGCTTATATCTTATGTTGATTGATGAGATAAAATAGGAAAGTCAGCTCCGGAACAGGGCTATGGTTGATGCCCCCTTCACCGCACCTCGCAGAAAACCCTAGCTCCATTTTAGGGTTTCGGGACGTGAACCAGTGAACCTTCCTTTTTGGTGCTGAACCACTTTTCCTTCTTTGAGTTGATCTCCAATCTTTATTCAATACAGACTATCTATTCCAAAAGGAAAAATCTAATATTGCTAGAATAAAAATTACAACTCAAAAACTTGGTCTAACAACTTTATATCTATTACATTAAAACAACGTAAAATAAAACCTAGACCTAATCCATGGATTTTCTCATGGATTAAACTCACGTAGCCAAACCAGCATACGGCCAACATTCATTCAATATAAACATGCATCACATAAAATAAAGGAGCCATGATAGTTGGTAAATCTGCAAACAAACACAGTCTGCAAATCCAACAATCATGTATTACAAGATCCACATAAAATAACATATGATATCTATGCATGAATATTAAATATCGAATTTTACAATTAATTAAATTAATTAATTCGATAATATTCATAAGATAAAAATTGAAAATTAAAATAATTATCCACCAATTTTAAACCTTGTGATTTTCGAAAATATCTCTTAAAATAAATCTGGAAATTAATTATAATTATCCACCAAATTTATTTAATATTTTCAAACCTCCCTGATTAAATAATACTTGGATATATTGATATAAATCAAAAATCTAATCCAAATATTATCCATAAGAATCTAAATCTTCAAGGATAAAGTTTGGAGATTTGATCCCATTCAAAATCTTCCAAAACTTATCCAAATTTAAAATCTTATCACAATTGGATTTTGATAATTATTTCTATACATCCAAAATCACCCTATCCAATTTTAATACATAGATTTTCAAAAATTACTAGAATAATAAATCTAGAAATTTAATCCACTTCAAATTCTTCCAAATTTAAAATTCTATTTTCAAATCTACTTAGATTAAAATTAGGTAAATTAACATATATATATATATATATCAAATAATATCAAATTTTAATCCAACACACATGATTTTCGATCCTCATTAATAAACAAATCTGAAAATTTGATTTTCATCAAAATCTTCTCAAATTTCATTTATTAAAATTGAAAATCAACATAAAATAACATATTTGGAAATTTTGACATTAATCAAAAAAATATTCCAAATAAAATGCATAAGTTTCGAAAATAACAAGAAGAATAAATCTGGAAATTTTTATCCACTTCAAAAATTACCAAATTTAAAATTCTATTTTCAAACTTATCTAGATTAAAAATAGGTAACTTAAGATATACATCAAAGATTACCTAATGATTTTCTAATCAACCAAAAATTCGATCCAAATTTTCAATTATAGTGGCCAAAAATTCGATCCAAATTTTCAATTCGATCCAAATATACCAAATTTTGATGTTGATAAAAATCTATCCAAATTCAATTATAGTGGCCGAAAATTTTAGAAACAAATTAGGGAATTTTTTAACACATCAAATTCATCCAAATTTTCAAAAATAATGAGACACAAATCTGGAAATTTGAAGATCTCAAATATCATCCCAAATCTATATCTCATGAAGATCGAAAATTCCAACAACTCAAAACTAGAATTTTCGAATTCAATCCAAAAATTCTTCCAAGTTTTGAATACCATAAAAATCGAAATACATAGCCAATTAAATCTGAAAATTTAAACACCATAAATTCATCATCATATTTAATTATGTATATCGAAATTATGCCCAAATTAATCCTAGAACAGTGTCAAAACCCGCTCTGATACCAGTTGTTGGGTTTTTTTTGAATTAAACCACCGCAGGATAATTTAGTTGTTCATTAATCCATGTTCATGCAAATCATATTTTTATGTTACATGCATGTTTATCACGTCAAGCACAAAACCATGCAAAATGAATCTAATAAAGCGGAAAACATATAGTCAAATTACTTAAAATTATTAGACGGTGTGTGGACAAGATTAAAGATCTAATCTTGCTGTTGAATGAACACAGGAATATGCGCCACCTATCTCTCAAAATCGGTCACACTGTATTCTACTCCAAGATCTTCTGTTGTATTTCTGGACTGTATCTAGATTCAGATTGGTTGAAATCTACTAGATAGGTTTGTGAAATCTGTGGATAACTTTGAGAGACAAAGAGGGGCTGATCTTAACACACTGATTTTCAAACCCCCCCTCCTCCTATATTTATATATAGGAGGTGATCGAAAATCATCATCTCAACCCTACTGGGCTTGGGCCTCTATCTCAAGTTCTATATCCAGTCAACTATCAGTCAATTGGACTACAACAGGGATCTAGAAGAATATTAAATTGGCCCACTAATTTATTTAATATCCAATATCCAATAAACCTAGTATATAATTAAATAAATTAAGTTTTACTTTTTTTCCACTAAAGAAGTAAAACTGACCTACCTATTTAATACATATTTGCGAATATGCTTTCTCCTTTAGTCCAGCCATTCCCCGTGTTTAAGATATAATGTTCATTAATTAATTATGTCAGCATCTTACAACTATAATTAATTAACATCTAAAATCTTGAGTAGTACCACACAAGCTTTACCATGTAAGGAATAAATTTCACCTGCAGGGTTTCAACATGAACTTGTGTTTCCTCAAGAGAACATCATCAACCTGGCGCACCAGGACACAGTGCTCATGCATACTGCTTGAGACATTATGTGTAAATTGTTATTACCCGAGATATCGAGTTTGATCTACGAAAAGATCTCACCTATTGATAAATCAAAGTAACAAACAACGCACACATATGTTCGCCAATATCACATGAGTTCAGAACCCGAACTGTGTGGATCTTTATTCTCTCAGTAACTGGGTCAGAGACAGAGAATAGTATCTTATCGTGATCCTCCTCAATACACTAATGAGTGTACTAGAATAATCCGTTAGTCAAGATAAACTAACTTATCAGATTATTCTACGGTGTACCGATGGTATGTTCAGGACCATCTAAGCCGTGAGCTCTTTAATACAATACAAGATTCCAATGATATGATCTTACCGTGTGACTCCCTACACCATATCATCTACAATGTAAGTATATGGAGCATTGCATAGAACAATTATAGAACATAATCTAAATGTAAACAGTGACTGCAATAACTTTCATTTCATATCATCAAATCATCAGAAAAGTATACAAAGACAAGTCTTTCAGTATACAAAACTAACAGAATGAATATTGCATAATTTTTTGGAATATGGATTTTGTTGACTACACAAAATCATGTGACTGGGAATGAACATATATAGTACAATTACTGATAAAACGGTTGAAATAGAAGAATTGAATATTTCCCACTTAGATTGAACTACTAATTATTTAACATAAATTCCCAAACTATTTAGCTAAATATAATATAGAACAATAATGTAATATGTAGTTATATGTACAAGTGTTATAAATTAGGATATTTTTTATAGAATGATATATATTATGTGTTATGGTTGAATGAGATGATTAAACTCCTCGGGTGGAAGGAATGATATATATTATGCTACTAATTAAATTAGTTAGTCATTGAATCAAGAATTACAACTGTCAATCAAATTATATTTTTCTTAAAAAAATTGTAAACAATGTATAACATTTTGAAAAATATATTGAATATGAAACCTTGAACACAATATATCACAATAAACTATTAACCAAACTTTTATTATTTCTTTATCATTGAGCAACACATGTTGCTATAATAATAAAGTTTGTTATATATTTATCTTTAAACACATGGTATTTATATTTCAAAATCATATTAATATAGTTAAGTTATTTTTAGTTTTATTTGTTCAATGTAGTCATTTATATTTCAATAAAAAATATAGTATTAAATGTATGTTTGGATAAAATACACACACAAAAAGTTAATATTTTGCGACATGTGTAATAATTAAAATAGTTCAATTGATTCAGTGTATCGTGATATCATACTTAAATTAATTGATAACATAGAGGGGTTAAAAATATAATTTACTTTTGAGATAAACTATATTAGTTGATGTGCGATAAGGTGTTTTATCATGATAGTAAAAAATCAGATAATTAATAGTATTTTGAACTCATTAACTATTTAAATTATTTTAGTAAGTTTAATTAACTTTATACCGAAGCTTTCTGAAATGGATGATGCAAAATTTTGTGAATTTATATTAATTAAAAATTTGTATTTTTATTAGACAACATTTTCAAAATAAAAATTGTTGAATAGAAAATTTGAATTATATTAGTACATATATACGTCAACAATCAAATGTTGAGAATTGTTGTAAAAAAAAGATATTGAGAAATGATACATGCATCTCTCTCTCCCTATGTGTATGTGTATGTTAAAACAACAAAAATATAAATAAATTAAAAGACTATAAATTCTGAGTTCGTATTCAAATAGTTACAATTTAATTATACTTTGTCTCTTATGCTTATATTATTTTTTTGATTATTGATTAATCTAGAATTTTTAGATTTTATTATATTTATGAAATGATATACATATATATATATATATTAAAATGTATTTTTTTTAATTGACTACTCAAATTTAGTACAGTAAAATTATTCAAACTTTAATAATTAATTTAAATAAATTAGTTGAATTGTGGGCACGCATTCTCTGCTAGTTAAATTAAATGAATCTAATTAAAATCTCACTGTTTAATTAAATTAAATGCACTCGTTACAAGTCAACTCATAATTCTTTTTTTCTTTTTTTCTTTTTTTTTTTTTTACATATCATAATTTTTGCGTTCAGGATTGAGTTATCGTTGCTGACTTTAATTTGAGCTTAGCGGCACAGCGAATACACGTACATGAAGTGTGACGACAAATTATATAAAACAGTATAAATAAAAAAGAATCAATACAAATCCCTCGCATTGACCAACTACTTCCTAATTAATTAGGAGAATTAATAATTTGAGTAATTTCTTGGAAACTTTCAATAAGAAAATCAACTCAGAAGCAGACTCGTGGAGTTATTACGTAGCTAGCTTGGCTTATGTGTTTAAAATTAATGGCTAACCAAACATACATGTTCCTCTTCAATCTATCTGAATTGTTTAATGTTTTCAAATACATAAATAGAGCTATATATGTATACATAGTCATTGTTTCGATAGTTTCTCTCTCTATTCCGACAATGGAAACCACATTCCTTTCCGAAGACAGGAGGAAGTACTTCAATTCTGAAAATGTACGTTATTTAAGAGATGATGATGTTTCCAGTGAATGCACATAAATTTTTTGATGCATGTATTTTTGTGATTGTTTTTCAGTTGATTTAATGATTATATTTATTAATGTCTATAAATTGCATACGTGTATAAATATATGTATGTATGTATGTATATCGATAGGCAGATGAGATATCCGCACAAGAGAGCGCGATAGATAATTGGATTCAGATCCCTCCGGAAAGAAGTGCAAGATGGTGGTTCTCTGCAGTCCATAATGTTACTGCTATGGTCGGTGCTGGAGTCCTTGCTTTTCCTTATGCCATGTCTGAATTAGGATGGTAACAATTAATTCATTTCAGTACCCTTTTAAAAAAATTAGTTAATCACGATTTCTATCCCAAACTTTGAGCGAAATAACAAAAATAATCTAATATTTAACTAACTGATCGCTTCGAACATTGCAACAAATCTAAGACGAGTCAAAATTCGGCATATATTACAATGTTTAAAGTTCAGCTACACTAGATTGAAATTACTTGAAATTATAGCACAAGTTTTTTATTTCGCTCAAAGTTTGGAATAGAAAGTGTAATTAACTAAAAAAAAAACAAAAAAAAAAAACTCAATACAAAAGCTTGCTTGTTGAACAACAGGGGTCCTGGATTGACAGTACTCATCCTGTCATGGACCATAACTCTCTACACATTGTGGCAAATGGTGGAGATGCACGAATTGGTTCCAGGAAATCGTTTCGACAGATATCATGAGCTCGGACAGCATGCATTCGGCCATAAGCTCGGGTTGTGGATCGTAGTGCCACAGCAGCTCGTAGTCGAAGTTGGAGTCGACATAGTGTACATGATTACAGGAGGGCGATCTCTTTGTAAATTCCATGATTTGGTTTGCAAAGATTGCAAGAAAATCAATCCTACTTATTTCATCATGATTTTCGCCTCTGTCCATTTTGCACTCTCCCAACTTCCCGACTTCAATTCAATCTCCGGTGTCTCCCTCGCTGCAGCAGTCATGTCCTTGAGGTATCTTTCTAATTAACAATTTTGTCACCCAATTGTTCTAAAAAGTAAAAAAAGCAAATAATCAGCTATTTAATCACTTAATTGTTTGACGGATCTAGACCAATCAGATGGTGAAACACAAGTATATATACATTAGTAATAGTTGTAACTTTTTTGTGTTCAATATTCTATGGATGAAGCTACTCTACAATAGCATGGGGAGCTTCTGCAGCCCAGAAAGGCGAGCAACACGACGTAAAATATGGATACAAAGCCACGACACCGAGTAGTACTGTCTTTTCATTCTTCAACGCTTTGGGGAGCCTTGCTTTCGCGTATGCAGGCCACAATGTGGTGTTGGAAATTCAAGCAACGATGCCTTCAACACCACAGAGGCCTTCGAAGAAACCTATGTGGAAGGGAGTCATCGTTGCTTACATCATTGTCGCCATATGTTACTTTCCCGTTGCTATTATTGGATATTGGACATTCGGGAACGAAGTGGATGAAAACATTCTCATCACGCTAAAGAAACCTGTTTGGCTCATCGCCATGGCTAACATGTTTGTGGTGGTTCATCTCATTGGAAGCTATCAGGTCAAATTAACTTAATTCAACTTTATCTAGCTAATTTAATTATCTATTCGTTTGGTCAATGAAACTATATATACTTGATTAATCTGATTTTGATTTGGTTTGTTTATAATGTGGTGCTGCAGATCTATGCGATGCCGGTTTTTAACCTAATTGAAATGGCCCTTGTGAAGAAACTGAGGCTCAAGCCGAGTTGGTATCTACGCTTTCTCGCAAGGAATACTTATGTGGGTGTGTAGAATGTCATCTTCATCCAATTAATTAATTTCATACTAACTAAAAAAAAAAAAAAAAGTTATTAATTACGTACGTGATACGAAATTCAATTAATATATTCTTACAATTTCGATAAACAAATTTCTTGACTTCAGCTTTTACGATGTTTATGGCCATGACGTTCCCTTTCTTTAACGGGCTTCTTGGATTTTTTGGTGGATTCGCATTTGCCCCAACCACATATTTTGTAAGCAACTATAAATTTAATTCTTGATTAAGTTCATTAACCTGTCAATAATAATTTAATCCTTAATTTCTTCAGCTTCCGTGTATCATTTGGCTCATAATCAAGAAACCTAGAAAGTTCAGCCTGTCTTGGTTCATTTTCCTAGTTTTTACCCCTTTTTTGCTTGTATGTGAGTGATGATTATTTTTTCTATGAATCAGATTTGCATAGTAGTCGGTTTTCTTTTAATGGTCGTTGCTGGCATTGGAGGGCTAAGTGAGATCATACGCCAAGCACATGGCTACAAGCTTTACTCTGGAAGTTGTGCAAATGATGTTAGAAGGAAAGAATCTAGAATATAATAAACCAAAATTAGCACCACATATTTAGGGATTTAGTTTTATCTTTGATATGTTTTTCTTATCATTGTACAATAGTTCTCTTTAAAAGAGAAGAACCGTGTAAATATTATTCAATATAGTGAATACAGATAATCTTCAATTGCCATCTAATTCTCTCTTCCTTCTCTAACATGGAGCCTGAACCATTTAATATGGTATTAGAGCAGGCCATTAACCAGGAGACTCAGAAGAATCTTCATCATTGTCCCTAACCTTTCTTCAAGCCAAATAGCATCGATCAATATCTCTGCATCAAAAACAAACATCAAACATGTCAGGAACACCACCAAACACCACAGAAAACCAAGCCACAGGGAATGTCCCTGATGAATTAACCCTCCAACTCACCACTTTACTCAGAAATAGCCTCGGGTTACAACAACCCCAAACTACCCAAAACACAGAGTCATTGAACATCGGATTTAAGCTCAACAGGGAGAATTATCCCCTATGGGCTATTTTGATGAAAAAGGCCATCGGAGGAAGGGGTAAATCCCAGTACATCACCGGAGACCCCAGCCCCCCTACCGCAAGCGATCCAGAATTCAAACGATGGGAACAAGACGACCAATGCGTGTTCACGTGGTTGGTACAAAACATAGAACCCCATCTCATCAATGCAGTGTCTAAACACCCAACCTCCAAATCTATCTGGGATAGCCTAGCACTCACGTATGGCAGTGGCACAGACTCACTACAAGTCTATGACCTACACAGGAAAGCAAACACCATCAGACAAGGGGAGCACACGTTGGAAGAGCTATGGGACAAATTGCAGGAAATCTGGATCACAATAGACAGAAAAGAGCCAAACCCTATGGAGTGTTCTAAAGACATAGAGGCATACAATCAAATTGTCCAGACACAGAGGTTGTACCAATTCCTCATAGCCCTAGACAATCAATTCGAACCTGTCAAGAAGGAAATCTTAAAAAAGGAACCGCTACTCTCAGTTGAGACGGCGTACGGCATGGTACGCCGAGAGACCGCCAGGGACCGAATTCTTCGGCCGGCAGTCAACGGAGATCGTGGAGATACATCATTGGGCATCGGTCTTGGCTTGGCGGCTCGGGACAGATCGTTCAAAGGACATAAAGGCAAAGGGGCTACTCGTCCAACCGAAGAGGACAAGTCGAAATTGGTGTGCACACACTATGGAATGAAGAAACACACGAGATAATCGTGTTTTCAACTGGTTGGGTACCCCGATTAGTGGAACGAGATGAAGAGAACCAAACAGGGACCTCACGGTCGGAATCGAGGAGGAAGTCTCGCCGCCACGATCGTTGCCGACCGGGCTACCACCGCCGGAACGAGCAACGCTAGGGCAGCGACCGGCGGTACTCAATCGAAAGTGGCAGAAGTAAATATCGCGGCAGAGGAGGGTGCGGCTAGGGCACAATTTGGGGAAGGTAGTAATAAGGGTGATTTTTTGCAGACAGGCCCTTCAATTGGGCATAATCAATATAGACACCCCATACCTAAAACTGATTTTGACAAAGAGGACCCTATATTATGCACTAATTCTTTTCAGGTTCTCGAAAACTATCCGGAGGCGTGTGCTGTACCCAAACCAAGTTCGAACAAAAATCCACAGTGGATTTTTGACTGTGGTGCCACAGACACCATGACGTTTGATAGTTTGGATATTATTCATTCCACAACACCAAAAAAATCTTTTGTCCAAACTGCAAATGGAGCACTTGCACCGGTTAAAGGAGCCGGAACCATCAATTTATCTCCCCAAATCCAACTGTCAAATTATTTACTTGTCCCGAGTTTATCTCACAAGCTTCTTTCAATCAGTCATGTTACCAGAGAATTAAATTGTACCCTGCTAATGCAACTTAATTTTTGCCTTTTGCAGGATATTCAGACGGGGGAGATTATTGGGCGTGGCACTGAGAGACATGGGTTGTATTATGTGGACGAGATCGCTCCAAAAGGTGTTGCAATGCTGACTCACGGGCCTGGTAACCGGGAAGCTTGGCTTTGGCATCGCCGGTTAGGGCATCCTTCTATTAGCTATCTAAAACTATTATTTCCAAATCTTGTTACGTCTAGAGACATGAAATGTGACACTTGTTTTTTGGCCAAAAGCCACAGACAGTCATTTAAGTTCAATAACACTCGAGTTAATTCTATATTTTCTCTTGTTCATTCTGATATTTGGGGTCCTGCACCAATTACCGGGGGTCCCGAGTATCAATATTTTTTATTGTTTATTGATGACTGCTCTCGGATGACATGGATCTATTTTTTAAAAACCAACTCTGAGGTCTTTACTAAATTTACCCATTTTCATGCTCTAGTTCAAACTCAGTACCGGAAATCTATTCTGATTCTCCGTTCTGATAATGGGGGAGAATATGTTAATTCTAGGAAGTCCCAGTTCTTTAGTACTCATGGCATAATTCATCAGACTATCTGCCCTCACACTCCTGAACAAAATGGCGTCGCAGAACGCAAAAACAGAATCCTTCTTGAGATGGCCCGAGCTATGTTGCTTGAATCCAGCACCCCGACCAATTTTTGGCCGGAAGTGCTTGCGACATCAATATATCTCCTCAACCGGCTTCCCACTAAAGCCTTGAAACTCCAAACTCCACTCCAAGCCTTGTCCACTCAAGCTGCGATTCTCACTCCTCTTACCCTCAAACCTAGGGTTTTCGGGTGTTCGGTTTTTGTTCACCTTTCTAAGCATACTCGTGACAAACTTTCCCCATGTGCTGTTAAGTGTGTCTTTGTTGGCTATGGTGTCCATCAGAAAGGGTACCGTTGCTATGATCCTAAGTCCCGTCGCATGTTTACCACCATGAACTGTGATTTTTTGGAAAATGAATATTTTTTTCACCATCTGCGGAGTCAGGGGGAGAGTGTAGAATCTAGTGACTCCTTGAGTTGGCTGTCAATACCAAGCTTCTCGGCTCCGATACCGGAAACTGGCCCAACAGAGGAAGTTAACAGCACTGCGGAGCCATCCCCAAACGTTGTGCAGCTTGCAGTCCTGAGTGATCATGATTCTGAGATATCTCCTCCTGCCCAAATATCCGAGGTACAAATCCCCACTGATAATAATGATGATTCTCATTCCTCTCATTTCATTTTTGATACTGATACTAATGAAATGAAAGAGATACACAATGAAGAGACAGGTAATGAAGATGAGAGTACGGGAGAAGGGACGGAGAGGGGAAGATATATCCTACCGCCCAGAAGAAACAGAGGAGTCCCACCTAAATGGTATTCTCCGGAGCAAACTAAACTAAGGTCTCGGTATCCAGTTGTAGACTTTGTTCTCAGTCGCCTTACAGCTTCAGCTCACGCTTTTGAGGTAGCACTTCTGAAGGAAGAAAACATTCCATCCTCAGCTGACGAGGCAATGGAACATGAATGTTGGAAAGAAGCAATGAAAAAAGAAATCGATGCATTGCCTCGAAACAACACTTGGGAGAAGTGTCAGTTGCCAAAAGGGAAGAAACCAATTGGTTGTCGATGGGTATTCACCATCAAACGGAAGCCAGATGGGACCATTGAGAGATATAAAGCGAGATTGGTGGCAAAAGGATACACCCAGACATATGGAATTCATTATTCAGAAACCTTTTCTCCAGTTGCAAAAATGAACACCATACGAGTACTTCTCTCTATTGCAGCTAATCGAGATTAGCCTTTATATCAGTTTGATGTGACAAATGCTTTTCTTCACGGAGAATTGAAGAAAGAAGTGTATATGGAAGCACCTCCAGGTTTTTCAGGAGAGTTTAAGGTTGGAGAGGGATGCCGGCTGAGGAAGACCTTGTATGGACTAAAGCAGTCACCAAAAGCCTGGTTTGGGAGGTTTACAGATGCCATGGTCAAGTATGGGTACAAACAAAGCAATTCTGACCATACCTTGTTTCTGAAGCGGCAAAATAATCGGGTGACATGCTTAATCATCTATGTGGATGATATGATCATCACAGGGGATGACATTGAAGAAATCATAAGGCTGTGACAAAATCTGTTCCAAGAGTTTGAGATGAAGGATTTGGGGATACTTAAGTACTTTCTTGGAGTCGAAGTCTTGAGATCAAAGAAGGGCATTTTTCTGTGATAGAAGAAGTACATCCTGGATCTATTAGCTGAGACTGGATTGTTGGACTGTAAACCAGCAGAGACACCGATTGTGACCAACCATGGGCTTCAGATTCTCGAAGGAGCTACCCCAAAAAATCGAGAACGGTATCAATGTCTAGTCGGGAAGCTCATCTATCTAAATCATACCCGACCGGATATAGCTTATGCCGTAGGAGTTGTGAGTCAGTTTATGCACAATCCTCAGATAGAGCATATGGAGGCCGCCCTATGGATTGTCCGGTATCTGAAGGGTACTGTTGGTCATGGCGTACTGCTTGAGAAAAACGGACACCTTGATATCCATAGATACACTGACGCAGACTGGGCTGGAAATCATGTGGATAGAAGATCTACAGGGGGCTATTTCACGTTTGTTGGAGGAAATTTGGTCACATGGAGAAGCGAGAAACAAAAGGTTGTGGCTCTATCAAGTGCCGAAGCGGAATTCAGAGGAATCAAAAGTGGGCTCATGGAAATCTTGTAGTTGAGAAAGCTATTAACTGAGATTGGTTTTTCTCCCTCTAAAAGGAGTCAATTGTTCTGTGACAACAAGGCGGCGATCAGCATCTCAGAAAATCCAGTCCAGCATGACAGGACTAAACATGTCGAAGTAGATCGACATTTTATCAAAGAAAAACTCAAAAATGGAATTGTTGAGCTACCGTTTGTGCGCTCTGAAGATCAGTTGGCAGACATTCTAACTAAGGCTGTGAATTCCAAGAGCTTTACAGAAGTCCTTCGCAAGTTAAGTGTTGTTGACATCACCACTCAACTTGAGGGGGAGTGTTAGAAGGAAAGAATCTAGAATATAATAAACTAAAATTAGCACCAGATATTTAGGGATTTAGTTTTATCTTTGATATGTTTTCCTTATCATTGTACAATAGTTCTCTTTAAAAGAGAAGAACCGTGTAAACATTATTCAATATAGTGAATACAGATAATCTTCAATTGCCATCTAATTCTCTCTTCCTTCTCTAACATGGAGCCTGAACCATTTAACAAATGATACCAGCGATAACGTGTGTTGCACGCTTTCTTAATTTTTTATTCCTATATTGGCAAAAACTTACATGCACTAGATATATATAAGCTTATATGAGACGGTCAACGTATTTGACCGGGTCAAACACCGGTCAACGTGCATTGATCCGGTCAACCCCCCAGAAAAGAAAAATGGTAAAGTAGGTGATACTTTTTAAGAATAAGGATGATACTTTTTAGTATTACGGTTGATACTAATTTTAAGGGTTTTTATTTATTTATTTATTTTGGCATGTACTTTTTAAGAATATAGGTAATACTTTTGGACTTTTGAGTAATACTTTTAAATATTGCAGTTGATACTGATTTTGAGTTTACCGGGTCAATGCGTATTTTTCGGCATTGACCGGTCAATGCGTTGACCCGATCAATGCGCCTAATGGTGCACCTAGTGCACACAAGTGCTTCTCCCCCATGTTTGAATCATGAGAGAGTTAGATATTGGTTAGCACGTATAGTAATTATAACTAATAAATTGAGTTTAAAAACTAATTACGAACTTTTCAAGCATATAAAATTTCTAATTAACATTTTGAGCATTATTGAAAGAAAAACTAAGAAGCCAGTATTACTAAAAAAATACAAAACTTTTGCTAATCAACTATCTGGTTAGCCAACTTTTGCTAATCAACTATCTGGTTAGCCTATTCAGATCTGTTTATGTACGTTGTTTTGCTTGTACTTTATATGTATAGTGTTTTATTTGTCAAAATAGATCTTGTTCATGAACACTTATGAATGTTGAAATTCTTCTATATATTAGTATCAGGTGATAGGAATTCACTAAATTAAAAAAAAAATAACGAAGATTAGTTTGTGTTGAACTTCAAATCATGGCAAGTTCGATGCTTTAAAAAAAATAGTATGAGTTGCGGATTTGTAAGCAGTAGAAAATAATTACAATTAAAAAAAATAGTGTACAAATATTTATCACGATATATACCATGACAAAAATTTGTATGGGACCGTCTAACGGGTCTCTTACGTTAGACGGGTCAAAACCCACCCCCACGCGCAGGCGCGTGAGCTGCACGTGCGGCGCGTGTAGCTCACGCGCTTGTGATAATTTTTTTTTTTGCTTTTATTCTTTTTCGGCGGCTAGGCTGGGCCATTTTTGCCTTCTTTTCTTCTCCTTCTTTGTTTATTTCTTCTCCCTTTTTCTCTCGCTGCTAGGCTGTTTGCTTCCTTTTTTTTTACCTTTTTTCTTCTTTCTTTCTCGGCCCAATTTTTTATATACTCTTAATTTTTAGTTCTATATCTTTATATATCTACATGACTCTGCCTGCATTATTTTATGTTTATTTAGCACCAATTTTGAAATAAAATGCTGCTCTAAGATATCATGAAACTTATGCAAATTGTGATTAAGTGAAATTAGAGGCAATGGATAATTGAATATTTATTCACGTATGACTGACATCGAGTTACATTAAAAGGAGTCAAGTATGTACAACGAAATATATTTTCTCCAATTGCTCGTTTGTTCCATAAACTTGGACATGATATGCAAATTGAATATGCACAAAATAATTTATGAGAGAATAATTCATTAAGTATCACTAATTAGAAGAAAAGTATCATTAATTGCAGAAGAAAGTATCACTAATTAGAAGAAAAGTATCACTAATTGCAGAAGAAAGTATCACTAATTAGATAGAAAAGTATCACTAATTGCAGAAGAAAATATCACTAATTAGAAGAAAAGTATCACTAATTGCAGAAGAAAGTATCACTAATTAGAAAGAAAAGTATCACTAATTAGAAGTAAAGTATCACTAATTGCAGAAGAAAGTATCACTAATTAGAAGAAAAGTATCACTAATTGTAGAGGAAAGTATCACTAATTAGAAGAAAAGTATGACTAATTACAAAAGAAAGTATTACTAATTAGAAAGAAAAGTGTCACTAATTGTAGAAGAAAGTATCACTAATTAGAAGAAAAGTGTCACTAATTGCAGAAGAAGGTATCACTAATTAGAAAGAAAAGTATCACTAATTGCAGAAGAAAGTATCACTAATTAGAAAAAAAGTATCACTAGTTGCAGAAGAAAGTATCACTGATTAGAAAGAAAAATATCAGTACAAACATATTGCAATTCAAAAATTGAATATGATAGTGAGTAGTAGCTAGTCATTATATTAGTAATGCTTTATTTTTTTATTATGAGTGATACTTACTTCATAATTAATGATATTTCTCTGTTGTTAATTTAATAATTAATGCTTAATCATTGGTAATTTTCATTTTAATGAAAATATAACTTTTATGTTGTGGAGTATCACTAACATTGATGTGAAGTATCATTAATTATGGATGAAATAACATTAATAAAATCATTACAAAAAAACACACAACTTCTAACTCTTCGTAGTGAAGCGTAAATTGGAGGCGAAAAAAAAAACTGCCAAAAAAAAGAAAAAAAAAGTGTATAGATGTGCTGCCAAAAAAAGAAAAAAAAAGAAAAAAAGGGTCCAAACTTTGCGTGTTAGAGAGAGGGAGTGGGGGGTGGGAGTGGGGGTGAGGTGGGATGGGGTGGGGCTGCCGAAAAGAAAAAAAAAAGAAAAGAAAAGAAGGTACATCTTGCGTACGTGCTAGAGAGAGGGAGTGGGGTGGGTTGGGGTTGTAAAAAAAAAGGAAAAATTAGATCCGGGTTGGGTTAGTATCCGTCTAACATAAGGGGATCCGTTAGACGGTCTAACAGGAGTGTGTCCCATATCTCATAATATTCAAACTATTTTAAAACCCGAACAATTGATAATCTAATATCAAAAACTAATATATCCATTAAAAAAATCAAAACTAATATAAGAGTTATATTTTGACACTTGAAAAAGTTTATCTAAGAGATATCAAAATAGTTGGTTCAGTTTATAAATTTAATTTAATAAAATTTCCTCTCCAAGTAGTTAATATATATATATATATATATATATATATATATGTATATAGGGATGAGATCTGGTGAGAATCAGTCACCAGGTGGGAACTAGGAACCAATCTCATCCCTCCATTCCACAATCTGGACGGTCCAGATCAATCCAGATTTTTCGGTAAGAATTGTGTAATTAAAACGAAAGTCTTCAATTCGCGCGTCTCATTAAGAGGAAAATCGAAAACTGAACTCAGAAATTACCCAGATTCAATTTTAGCTTCCGACTTCACTCATTTTAGCCTCATGCATTTCTCATTTTAGCATGTGTTGATAAACAAAAATGGAACGATGATTTCATTAGAATGAAATGTAATACACCCTATTTGGGGATAGTGAACCCTAATGATAATCTCATAATTACTAGTTCGGATCAGAGCCCTAATCGGAACGTAATAAACCCTAATTAAGAACGGTGAACCCTAGTGAATAATGTCACATCAATTTTAGCCTCCTACTTCGATCATTTTAGTATCATGCGATTCTCATTTTAGCCTCATGCGATTCTCATTTTAGCCTCAGAACAAAAGGGAAGAATTATTGAATTATTAAATTACTATATTACCCCTCCGTCCACAAAGTTGCTGATAAGTCAATTTATTTGGGGTTTTTATGGGCATTTTATTCGTTATAAATGTCCCTTTTCGTGTGTTTTGAGTAAAAAAGAACCAGGATGAGGTCAGGGGGCATTGCGGAGGGCAAGTCTGGCGAAAGGGGCATCTTATGCCTGGTTATTCAAACAAAATCCAAACTTACTATTCAATCAAAGGAACTGGGTACTACTTTCAACACTCATCTTATATTTGGGTGGCGGAATGGGCATATCAGAGATGGATGAGGCTGACTGCAAGATACCGTGCCCACTTTGCTCGCGCAGACTTGACAACAATGGGGCTGGGCTAGGTCGAATGCGAGAAACCCGGGGTCAGTTGAAGAGAGAGAGACGAGAAGGATATATATATTTTCCGAAGAAGAGTTAGAGGTGGACTGGACTCTTGGAGGCGTTGCAAAGAAGAGATAAGCCCAATCCCTAAAAAATAGGGATTTGGTCAACTTAGCTTATCCAGTCAGATCAGCGAGGGCACGCCAGTTCCGGAAATCCAGTGAAGACCCCAACTTGTTGGGGAGTCTCTGATTCGGAAATGTATCTATTTAATCTCCTTTTAATTCTGGAAACTTAAGCTCGGATAGTCAGAAACATTGCTACACTTTTACTTTCGTGCATTTTCATTTACGCACGCTGCTTAGGCAGCAACAAACAATCCATTGGCCTTAAGCCATTGGGACGTAAGATTATGTTTATGCTTCTCAACGTTGGAGTTGAGTTTTTACTTTATTAATTTCAGTAAGTTTCTTTTACAATTATGTCTTTTACTCCTACAATTTTAATTATGTCTAACATGCTTGGCTAGACTTTTAATTCTGGTATTTAAACAACGAAAATGGTGCGAATATAAATCCGGACTCGTGAGGCTAACATGGGCATAGTAATGCATGATAGGTTTCTGTTGATTCTTGTGCCTTGTTCCACGTGAGTGTGTGTCTGAAATGCCCAATGTGGCTGATCACTCATTAGGTAAAGAGGGCACACCACTATTAATTGAATTGGTGAATCGTGACTGTGTGTTGGTTCATATAGTAATAAGGGAATCAATAGGTTATTGTGGGAACACGAAGAATCGATAAACACAATAGATCTGGGTTCGTCTAGGGCACACTGCTATTTGTTCGCTTACATCTCTTTGGGGAACTGGGAGGTGGGTGACTGATTAGGGATTTAATTGATGAGGAATTGCTTTTAAGTCTATACTGAAAGGATGAATGAGGAGACGCAGAGAAAAATCCGGTTTCCATAACTAGATGACTTATCATGTATGAAAATCAGTGTGCCCATGATCGAGTTGATATATATTTAAAACAAATTCAAGTTCTAATGCTAGAAGCTTTTGTTATTTGATATTGTCTTTTAATTTTCTTTTACAAATTTAATTCAGTTTAGTGATAACACCAAACCCCCTTTGTGATTGGTTACTTGAAGGTGAAATCACGACAGCTCTCTGTGGGATTGACTCGTACTCATTGGCTAGCTACGCTCGCTGTGGGCACAAGAGTTACAAATTTATTTTGAGCGCAAAATGACCGCGCGTCAAAATTGGCGCCATTGTCGGGGTGCTGGTTTCTAGTGATTTTAACTTCCACAATTGGTGAGCTTGGAAGTTGATGCCCAGGGGCTCTTCAGAGGAGACTCTATTGTACGATTCGGAGATAGAGAAGACTTCGAGGAAAAATAGGGTAGCAGCGAAGAGGACATGCCAAGCCGCAAGTAGACCTCGTGAGACCACACCACCACCAGAAGATCAAGAAGATTAAGGAGACGAAGGGCACGAGGAAGAAAGACAGTGTGAGAACGGCCACAACTCAACCATCCGACCATAGACGAGAAGAGTATGTGCGGTTGGTCTCGTTCCCTTTCACCCTTCAGGATGGGGCACGAGACTGGCTGTACACATTACCTACGGGCGCTGTGACCACATGGAGATAACTTCAACAGAAGTTTTTGGATAAATATTTCCCAGCATCCAGAGTGCAAGAAATGAGAAGAAGGATAGGGATCCTGAAGATGGGAACCAACGAGAGTTTCTATGACTATTGGGGAAGATTCTAGGCGATGCTGGCGAAATGCCCACATCACCAAATTACTGAACATGATTTGATTCAGTATTTTGTCAGAGGATTGAGACCACATGAGAGGACGATCGTGAATGCGTCATGTGGAGGATCTATTTTGAACAAGAAGCCTGTCGAAGCATTCAAAATTTTTACTGAAATGGCTGAAGATAACCGAGACTTCGGGAGAGAGGGCATTCGAGTTGTAGGCGAATCAGAAAGGGCACCGGACCAGGACAACAGGATTGATAGATTGTGCGACAAGATCGAAAAAATCTTGTCCAGTGTAAACATGGTGAAGAAGCCCAGACCTTGTGGAGTATGCAAGAGCGTATCCTATTTTACTGATGAATGCCCTACTCTACAAGATGAAGTGGAAGAAGTAAATGCTGTAGGTGGCCAGAATGGGCATTCCAGAAGATATGATCCCCATTCCCAGACTTATAATCCTGGCTCGAGAGACCATGAAAATTTCAGGTGGAGAAGGCCAGAAGATGGGCATCCTGCACGCCTAGTTCAGCCACCAGAAGAGAAGAGAAAGTACAGATTTGAGGATCTTGTGTACACCATGGCTGAGGAAAATGAGAAATTTAAGCAAGAGACCCGAGCTGGTCTCTCGCACATGAGCAAGCAAATTAATCAGCTAGCTCAAGCCATGCACAAGATGGAAGAAAAGAATAGAAAGCTGCCTTCTCAGGTGGAGAACCCTCGAGAACAAGTGAATGCAGTGATTTTAAGGAGCGAAAAAGAACTTCCGGAGATGGACAAGCCAGTAGAAGAGAAGGATGATGTGCCCTCTGAAGAAGAAGTGAAAAACATTCCCATGAAGGATGAGGCACAAGAAGCTGAACAGAAGATTACTGTGCCCATTCCAGAAGTGAAGCAGCCTGATAAAGTGCCCACTCCAGTAAAACGGAATCCTCCCTTTCCAGGGAGGTTGGCACAAAATAGAAAAGAGGAAGAAACCAAGGAAATGCTAAAGTTATTTAGCAAAGTGGAAATCAATATTCCACTAATTGAGGTAATCAAACAAGTACCGCGGTATGCCCGGTTTCTGAAGGAGCTTTACACCAGAAAGGTGTGATTCAATGATGATGCAAGGTTCTTAGTTGGGGAGAATGTATCGGCTGTGATACAAAGGAAGCTACCCAAGAAATGTGATGATCCAGGGATGTTCATGATTCCTTGCATCATAGGGAATAAGAAAGTAGAGAAGGCCATGCTGGATTTGGGGGCATCAATCAACGTAATGCCCCTGTCAGTGTTCAAAGAATTAAAGATTGGACCTCTGAAGGAAACCCGTGTCGTCATTCAGCTCACTGACAGGTCTAATGTATATCCAGAAGGCCTCATTGAAGATGTATTGGTCAAGGTGGACGAGCTTATTTTCCCAGCAGATTTTTATGTGCTTGATATGGGCACAGCGACTTCAAATTCTTCAGTTTTATTGCTGTGAAGGCCTTTCATAAAGATAGCTCGAACTAAGATTGATGTGGACAAGGGCACACTAACGTGTGAGTTTGATGGGGAAATAGTGACGTTCAACATATTTGAAGCATTAAAGCACCCCCCAGATACAGAGAATTACAGTTTTGTGAATACATTCCGTCACCTGAATCGATCTACCCTATCCATGGTGAGCAATAGAGATCCATTGGAATGGGCATTGTGGGATGGACTGACTGACCAAGATGCCCTGGATGAAAATGATGGCATCGAGGAAGAAATTATAATGTTGTATTCATTGGAAGAAATGCCATACGGCTGTGTAGATTATGGTGTGCCCATTCGGAAAAATGATGATAAGTTGATGCCTTCTATTGTCAAAGTGCCCACGCTGGAACTAAAGGCATTACCAAGACATTTGAAGTATGCCTATTTGGGGGATAGTGAAACTCTTCCTGTAATCATAAGTGCGGGATTAAATCAAGCTGATAAGGACCGCCTGTTAAGCTTGTTGAGACTGTACAAGGAGGCACTTGGATAGACTTTGGCAGATATAAAGGGCATTAGCCCAGCGGTTAGCACGCACAAGATTCTATTGGAAGATGATGCAAAGCCCATTCGTGATCCACAAAGAAGGCTCAATCCAGTGATCAAGGATGTTGTACTAAAGGAGATAATTAAGCTACTGGACCAGGGCATTATATACCCTATTTCAGATAGTAAGTGGGTCAGACCAATCCATGTTGTGCCTAAGAAGTCGGACATTCAAGTTGTAAAAAATGAAAAAGGAGAGCTTGTGCCCACACGACTGCAAACTGGCTGGAGAGTCTGCATCGATTACCGGAAGCTGAACACAGTCACACAGAAGGATCATTTCCCACTTCCATTCATTGACCAGATGCTGGAGAGACTCGCGGGAAACAAGTTTTTTTTATTTCTTGGATGGATACTCAGGATACATGTAGATTGCAGTAAGTCAAGAGGACCAGGAGAAAACAACATTCACATGCCCATTCGGCACATTTGCCTATCGTAGAATGCCCTTTGGCCTCTGCAACGCTCCTGGAACATTTTAGCGATATATGATGAGCATATTCTCTGATTTACTTGAAAACTGCATTGAGGTGTTCATGGATGACTTCACGGTGTATGAGAGCTGTTTTGATCGATGCTTAGATAATCTGGAGAAAGTATTGCAGCGTTGTGTTGACAAATTCCTAGTGCTAAACTATGAAAAATGTCATTTTATGGTCAGAGAGGTCATTGTACTGGGCCATGTAATTTCTGAGAGAGGCATTGAGGTCGATAAAGCCAAGGTGGATATAATAGAAAAATTGTCATATCCCACTTCAGTGAAACAAGTGAGAGGATTCCTAGGGCACGCTGGATTTTATAGGAGGTTTATCAAAGATTTTGCAAAAATTGCCCGGCCTATCACTCACTTATTGCAGCAAGATGTTCCTTTTGAATTCAATGAGGAATGCAAAAAGGCCTTCAATTTTCTGAAGAAGTAATTGGTCACAGCACCAGTCATTCAACCACCAGATTGGAGAATGCCCTTTGAGATTATGTGTGACGCCAGTGGATACGCTGTGGGTGACGTACTAGGTCAGAAGAGAGGAAGAGAAAGCCATGTAATTTACTATGCCTCCAAGACTCTGAATGGGGCACAATGTAATTATACTACTACTGAAAAGGAGCTATTGCCAGTAGTTTTTGCATTCGAGAAATTTCGGTCTTATCTCTTGGGAGCAAAAAGCATTGTTTACACAAATCATGGTGCCCTGAGACACTTGATGGCCAAGAAGGAGACGAAGCCAAGACTAATCGGGTAGATCCTGCTCTTGCAGGAGTTTGATGTCAAGATAAAGGATAAGAGTGGGGCACAGAACTTGGTAGCCAACCATCTGAGTCGAGTGCTGAATGAAAAAGACGATGAGATGCCCATTACGGATCATTTTTCTGATGAGCATTTGTATTCAGCACGAGGCACACCAGCACCTTGGTATGCGGATATAGTGAACTACCTAAAGTCTGGGGAAATACCAATTGGGTACTCATGGTACCAAAAGAATAAATTGAGGCATGAAAGCAAGTTCTATGCCTGGGATAACCCTATTCTTTGGAGAAGGTGTGCTGATCAAATCATAAGAAGGTGTGTCCCAGATCATGAAATTAAGGAGATTTTGAAGCATTATCACAATTATGCTTGCTGGGGGCACTTCGGACCAAACCGAACAACAAGAAGAGTTCTGGATTGTGGGTTCTTTTGGCCCACAATTTTGAAGGATGCCCACGACGTTTGCAAAAGGTGTGACCAGTGCCAGAGGGTTGGGAACATCACAAGAAGAAATGAAATGCCCATGACGCCCATTATGCCAGTGGAAATTTTCAATGTTTGGGGAATGGATTTCATGGGACCCCTTGCAAATTCCAAGGGGAAACATTACATTATCCTAGCAGTTGATTATGTATCGAAATGTGTAGAGGCAAAGGCTACTACTACCAATGATGCAAGAGTAGTAGCTGCATTTCTGAAATCCCACATTTTTAGCCGGTTTGGTGTGCCTAAATCCATCATCAGTGATCAAGGGACCCATTTTTGCAGCCAAACAATGGAGATGATATTAAAAAAATATAGGGTAAACCATAGAGTCACAATAGCCTATCATCCACAAAGAAATGGCCAAGCTGATCGAGAAATTAAAGCCATTCTTGGGAAGGTAGTGAATCCAAGTAGGAAGGACTGGAGTGTCCATCTGGATGATGCTCTGTGGGCATATCGGACTGCATTCAAGACTCCAATTGGGATGTCCCCATACAGGATGCTATTTGGGAAGTGTTGTCATCTGCCAGTCGAGCTTGAACACAAGGCACGATGGGCACTTCAGAAGCTAAACATGGATAAGGATACAGCTGGGCATTTCAGAAAATTTCAGATTCAGGAGCTTGAAGAAATGAGAATGAAAGCCTATGATAATGCTGTGCTTTACAAGGAAAAGATAAAGAGGCTTCATGACCAACTGATTAGAAGAAAGAGATTCTTCCCAGGACAGCAACTACTTTTGTACCATTCAAGGTTCAAATTGATGGGAGGAAGTCTGAGGACCAAGTGGGTTGGTCCATTTGAAGTCTATGCAGAATGCCCCAATGGGGCAGTTGAGCTAAAAACTCCCGACACTGAAGGACATTTCAAAGTAAATGGTCATCGTCTCAAACCATACGTAGGGCATTCTGATCGAGATACTAGAGTGGTCTGGCTTGGGGAGCCCATTTACACCTGAGCAGGGATTTTGTCGTGCCCACGATAATAAATGGGGCGCTACTGGGAGGCAGCCTAGGTTTTTAATTGCTTTATTTTGTTTTTATTTTAATTAAAAAAAGTTTCCAGTTAATTAAACTAGATTAGGGGTAATTTTACGCTTGTTTTTGGATAAGTATGTGATCTGCAGGTCAGGATAAGGAGAGAGAGACTAGGGGATAAATCCCGGGATGAATAGGGATTCTGAAGCGGGGCATTTTGAAGAGATAAAGTTCGTTCCTATTTTTCAGGGGATAAGGCTTATCCGTTGATGTGGGCATATTGATTTAAATAAATTTGTGGAAATTCGAAGAGTCACGGTCACATCAAGAACAATAACCCACTTTAATAAAAAGCCAACCCAAAAAATCTAAACTCTCACTTTCAATCCTTTTATAAAATATTTGAAATTTCTCTCCTCTCCCTCTCAAAACCCTACAGCATTTCTCTGCAAACTCTCAAGCCTCAACAATGGTGAACACACGCGGTAAGAAGATGATGCAAAAGGCTGGAGCCAAGGGCAAGCTTGAGTTTGACACTCTAGTCACTTCTGCAGAGCCCACCCCAGCTAAGGTGGTGAAGAAAAAGGCTGTAAAGCCTAAGGAGAGAGTTGCACCGGTAACAGCTACCTCGAGCAAACCGGTAAAAGAGACTCTACCGGAGAAAGAGCTTGTAGCTGAAGCAAGCTCTGCTACACCATCGCAAGAAGAACATGATGAGGATGACACTACTGTGGGTGGAACATAAGAAGAAGAAGTGGCCACGGAGCCCAAACCAGAGCCTACAAAAACAGCCTCTAAAAAGGTAAAAAAACCGGCTGGGGTTTCAATGCCTCCGCCGTCTGAAGAGGTTGTTGAAGAGGAAGAGAATGAGGACGAAGAGGGCGACGACAAAGCCTTAGATGACTGTGTTAACGAGTTGGATGAAGCGGAAACACAGCCCGCAAAGGAGAAAATCCAAGAAGAAGGACCTGCTGAGATCAAGAAACGAGCACTAGAGAAGGCAAAGGGAAAAAAGAAGGTCGGAGGCTAACATGGGCATAGTAATGCATGATAGGTTTCTGTTGATTCTTGTGCCTTGTTCCATGTGAGTGTGTGTCTGAAATGCCCAATGTGGCTGATTACTCGTTAGGTAAAGAGGGCACACCACTATTAATTGAATTGGCGAATCGTGACTGTGTGTTGGTTCATATAGTAATAAGAGAATCAATAGGTTGTTGTGGGCACACGAGGAATCGGTAAACACAACAGATCTGGGTTCTTCTAGGGCACACTGCTGTTTGTTCGCTTACATCTCTTTGGGGAACCGGAGGGTGGGTAACTGATTAGGGGATTTAATTGATGAGGAATTGCTTTTAAGTCTATACTGAAATGATGAATGAGGAGACGCAGAGAGGAATCCGGTTTTCATAACTAGATGACTTATCATGTATGAAAATCAGTGTGCCCATGATCGAGTTGATATATATTTAAACCAAATTCAAGTTCAAATGCCAGAACCTTTTGTTATTTGATATTGTCTTTTAATTTTCTTTTGCAGATTTGATTCAGTTTAGTGACAACACCAAACCCTCTTTTTGATTGGTTACTTGAAGATGAAATCGCGACAGCTCTCTATGGGATCGACCCGTACTCATTGGCTAGTTACGCTCGCTGTGGGCACAGGAGTTATAAATTTATTTTGAGCGCAAAACGACCGCGCGTCAGTTGCCGAAAATTATAGGAATGCCACCGCTCATCCACTTAAATTTGATTTAATCTGGACCGTCCAGATTGAGTCAAACAAGGCCTAGGATTGGTTCCGAGTTCCCACCTGGGGGAAGAGTTCTCATTTGATCCTTTCCCTATATATATATATAGGGTTGGGTTCCAGAAGGAACCATACCCCATGTGAGAACCGAGAACCATTCTCAACCATATATCTCGCCTATTTGGACGGTTAAGATCTGTTCAAAAATTAAAAAAATGCGGTGGCATAATTGTAATAACTCTGAACTTCGCTGCCCCTGAAACTCGGCGAGTGTAAAATCAGAAAATTTCAATATATATGTGATTCACGCGTATATTTTTCTATTTAGGATTTTAGCATTGTCATTTCCTATTTTAGCACTGTCATGACTTATTTTAGCACTAACATGACCTTGTTTAGCATGACAAAAAACTCCCAAACCAGCTTTCTTTTTGCGAAGAACAATTTCGCCGTTAACTCCCCTTCATGTCTAGCCACCCTCTGTCGTCGTTATACATATATCATCATCATGAAGACATTGGGATCTGCAAAAAAAAAGAAAAAGATTGGACATTGCCACATTGGGTTTCGGTTTGAGTTTTGTAACTTTTTGCGATTGGATTTTGATTTTTTTTCCAATTCTACGATCTTCAAAAAAAAAAGATTGGGTTTAGATTTGAGTTATGAAATATTTTGCGAGTAATTGTTAAACAGAAACTTTAATTTGTATATGTAATTTATTGCTCTTTCATTTCCTTGTCTTTTATTTATTTCAATATAGTATTTACGCCATTTATTTTTCTCAAGCGTGATGAATGCAATAAAAAAAGGTAATTGTACTTGAAACAATGCAAAAAAAAAGTTGCTACACTTGATAATTTTGAATGAGATACAATAATATAGATCAAATCACGACAGCTTAGCGATCGTGATAAGTTGATTTGTAAACACAATATTTTAGCACTGTCATGACTTATTTTAGCACTATTATGACTTATTTTAGCACTAACATGACCCTTGTTTAGTGCTTTTTTTAGCACTGTCATGGCCTTTTAACATTGTCATCAAACAAATTAATTATATTTGGATTCCTATTTTAGCACTGTCATGACCTTTTTTAGCACTGTCATGACTAATTATAGCACTAACATTGTCATGACTTATTTTAGCATTGTTATGGTCTTTTTTTAGCACTAACATGACCCTTGTTTAGCATGACAATTGTTTAGAATCCTATACTAATCAATAAACCAATCTTACTAACATATTCAGAAAAATGAAATTCCACCATTTTTTCTCACTTCATTTGCTATCTTCTGCTTCCACAATTTAAAGTCAACATCATCTCTTAACAATGCTTTTTTTTTCCTTCTTTCTTTTGCGAAAAGTCACAACAAACTCAATGAAGCTGCCGACTTAATGTATAAACGGGGATCATCATCATGTAAACTTATAAGGTTGAATTCTTGAGGGCCATGAGACATGAAAAATGTATAAATTGATAATCATATTATGTGTGTGCAGGCAGTGTCACACACATATATGTAAGTGATTAAGATTTACCCTGCAATCTAAATTTTAATGAAGTAAACTTTTAGTATATACGAGTTCATTGTGTTTTGGTTATTTTAATATATTTATATATATTACTTGCCTCTTGTTCCATTTTCAATTGGTCACTTCCACTAATAATAGCCACAATTATATAAATTCTTAATCAATGCGTGCTCCTTCTCTTGTATAATTTCCTCTTCAATCCATTTGATTTCTGTTCAAGTCCAGCAGTGCTAAAAAATTCACAGTAGTGCTAAACTAGATTACAACAGTGCTAAAATAGTTCATAGTAGTGCTAAAGTACTGATAATGAAAAATTCAAAATAACAGCTTAATCAGCCTTGTCAACCTAAGTGCTAAAATAGTTCACAGTAGTGCTAAAATAGATTACAATAGTGCTAAAATAGATCACAGTAGTGCTAAAGTACATGGCAATGCTAAAATAGTTCACAGTAGTGCTAAAATAGGTTACAACAGTGCTAAAATAGATCACAGTAGTGCTAAAATACAACATCGCATTTTCTATGCTTGCTTTGGCAGGCCACAGAACCCAACCATCTTCCAAATAACTTCACTGATTGATGAATATTCTTATCAATATATACATATAAAGTCATTGCTATTAATATTAATGCCATGGTGCATATGTAGAGATAGAGAGAGAAAGAGAAAGATCAAAAAATTAATTGTCGAACAGTCTGTACAGACCAGATGATCATTCATCACATCTATCTCCATTGGTGGAGATAGATGATCGAACATCTCCGCCTCAATCTTCTTCCTCCCTTCCGCCAGCTTCTCCTCCACCTCCATCTGCGTCTCCTTCTTCATCTTGTTCAACGCTGTCGATATCTCCGTCTCTACCGCCTTCATCACGGCGGCGGCCTGCTCCTCCAACTGCTTCACCTCACTCGAGGTATCCTTCACGCTGTTCAGCTTCTCTCTGATGGCGGCGTCTCTCTCATCCATGAAGTTCCCCAGCGGTGAACCTAGTAGCGTCGGCTTTACGATCAACACGAATTATGAGGGAAAGATATTTCATTCCAAAAATAACAGAATTGCTAAATTACAGAAATAACCTCGGTTCATTAAAAAGTTGATAATATTACAATATTGCCATCGTGTTTTTTTAAGTATGTAGCATATCTTGGCTGTCCAAATATACCAGATCTATGGCTCATATTGGTTCTCTGTTCTCACATGGGGGTCTAGTTCTCACTTGATCCCATCTATATATATATATATATATATATATCTATATATCACTATCAAGTCCCACAAAAGCAAAGGTCATGTCATTTTTCAGGTGCCGTAAAAATAGTTCCGATATTAGTTTTGATTAGTTTTTCAATAGTTTGATTATTAAAATTTTCATTCAATAATGTTAGATACATAGAATTGCAATTTCGAAAATAGTATAAGATAATAAAATTTATTTACGCTTATCAATAAAAAAAACTTATTTACGCTTAATTAAATATCGTTTATCGTATGTGTGTGTATATCAGTGTATCTTGAACAATATTGAATAACTTATCGCCCAAATCACATGAATTTTATCATTTAAATTAGAAAGTTTCATTTTCATTTGTAGAAGTCTTATTTGTTGATATATTTCTCTAGTTGTAATTACATAAATGCTGATTAATTTAAAAAAATATTGTCAAATCAACAAATTTTGTAATTACAACATTATTCACATTGTTAACTAATTGAAATCATGTGTATTTTCACATGATTGAAACCAAAGCTGTCGTTGTTGTTCCCGACCGATTTAAAATTATGTGATTACAAGATTATTCACGTTAGATTGAATTGATTGAAAATTCAAATAAAGTTGTAATTGAAAAAAAAGTTAGATGTATGTTATTAGAAGTATATTTTTTCAATCGTGTAAAAATCAAAATTGGTTCAAAGTTGGTATAATTTAAAACAATTATCTCTAAAAAAAAAATCCATCCAATATGAATTATTGAACTTTGACATATAAACTATTTTTTTGTGACATAAAGTCATCAAAATTCTATAGTGTGGATTGTAAATAATATTTTACTTTTCAAGTCAATTAGTAAGTAGTGGAGTGAGATTGTTTGGAGACTAAAGATCACTGATTTGAATCTCCTCAATACCACAGGTCAGGTGTCTGAGTAAAATTTTTTTTACAAATTGCTAAGTCTTTCCCGATAAAAAATATATTTTTATATCCTAATAAAATATGTTCCATCAAATTTTTTAATTATCATTATCACAAAAAATCATCAAAATTGTTAATGTTAACTTTGATTTCAAAGTGACAATAAGAGAGAGCGCGCACACATCTCAAATGAACTATATATTATAAGAATCGAAAAAAAAGGTAAAAGTTCAAAGGGCAACCCTAGAAAATACAAAAAAAAAAAAACCCGTGAGAAACGGGGAAGAAAACAAACTACAACCTAACTAAATATAATAAATAAATAAAAACAAAGGTGAAAACTCATCCTAGTGTGAAAATTAGGACTATATCTCACACCCAGGGCCGACCCTGAGATTTGAAGTGCCCTGTTCGAACTTAAAAATGGTGTCTCTATTTATTAAAATATAAAATTGCTACATAATAAATAGTACAATCATTTTGGCTATAAAACTCTAATATATATGATAGATAAAAAAATGCTTGAAATATGTTTAATATGCTCAATTTTTGAAAACTTCAAAATCATCCCTGAGTCATTCTGATCTTCGAACAACCCTAAAACAAAGTAAACAAAGTTATTTAAATAATATTATTTAAAAATACTTCTTCTAGCATTTTTTGAAAAAATTCACTTATAAATTTTTCATAATTAATATTTTCTAACAATTCGTACTCAATGGATATTAAAGCAAGTCCATTTAATCTTTCTTGTGATATGGTGGACTGTAAATAAGATTTCAATATTTTCAATTTTGAAAAACTTCTTTCAGCACATGCAACTATAATATGTATGATTAATAAAATTCTATAAGAAATATATGCATTATGACAACTATTTAACCTCTTCAAATAGGTTAATATATCTAGAGCTGTATTTTTTTTTTAAAAAAAAGATATCGCAATGCGTTTAGCTCTTGAAACAACTCTTGGCCATCAATATCATTATGATCTTCGTACGTGCTTTAGAATATTCTCAAAGTTTTCACAACTTGCTTTTAAAGTAGCATGCATTGAATTCAATTTATCAGAAGAAAATAAAAATCCAAAATTCTTCAAGTGTTTGCTTATTCTCCATCATTTCTTTTTCACCAAAATCAGTTAATACCCTAAAAGTATTAAATAATGGGCTTATCATTAATAGGACTAGCTTTTTTTCTTTACAAAACTAATGGGTTAAAGTTTTTAATTTATGCTAGACTTAATATACATAAATTTTTTTTATTAAAAATTAAAACTATATTAATAATACTATATATATAAATGTATATAAAAATTTTGGTGCCCCTATAGTTCGTGAGGCCCTCAATTTTTTTTATTAAAAATTAAAATTATATTAATAATACTCTATATATATGTATATAAAAATTTTAGTGCCCCTATATTTCGTGAGGCCTTGTGCGGCGCACCTCAAGCACGCCCTCAGGGCGGCCCCTGCTAACACCACACAATCCTCGAAAACTAAAGGATCAGGTCTGATTAAATCAAAAGCCCAAATTTGATTAAGGGCGGTGGTAATTCTGTAATATTTAAAAAGTTTTTCGGGTGGGAGCATTAAGGTAATTCGGTAATTCTTATAAAAATCACGAAATATTTGATAACAAGATCATCATGCTAACGAAGCGTTATCGTGATGCTACTTAAAGTTTTCTAATATTGTTAGCTAAAAATATATTCTAAAAATAATTATAAACCTAATTTGATTTAATAAACCCTAATGGAATGGAAAAACCATAATTGGATGAAATAAATATTGATTGGATGTAATAAACTCTAAATAAGTCAGAACAAATCATCACAATAATATACACGCACTATGTTAGCATTATGATTTTTCTTCGTCAGCAGTGTGAATACACTATATTTAACCACAGATTATCCGTCGTTACATTTTTCAGCTATTAAAGTGGGCGGGAGTGTTTTCCGCTACCACTTAACGACGGATTATCCGTCGTTAAATTAATTATGTTTATTTTTATTTAATAATTGACGGAGGTGTCCGTTGTTACTATTTTTTGATTTATTAATTATTTAAAAATATAAAACTAATGACGGACGTGTCCGTCGTTACTATTTTCCAATTTATTAATTATTTAAAAATATAACACTAACAACAGATCAGTTCGTCGTTAATATTTCTGATTTATTAATTATTTAAAAATATAAAACTAATGATGGATCAGTCCGTCGTTAATATGCTTCGATTAATTAATTATTTAAAAATATAAAACTAACGACAGATTAGTCCGTTATTAATATTTTTTAATTTATTAATTATTTAAAAATACAAGACTAACGACGGATCAGTCTGTCGTTAATATTTTTGATTTATTAATTATTTAAAAATATAAAACTAAAGACGGATCAATCCGTTGTTAATATTTTCTGATTTATTAATTATTTAAAAATTTTAAACTAACGGCGAAAATATCCGTCGTAAACGCCGTCGGTAAAAAATGAATTATTATACTACTGCGGGCTTTCTTCCTCATTTTTCCCCAATCGAAACCAGAGCGAGAAAACCCTAGCCCCTACCCCCACCCCGCCGTTCTGCCACCGAGCAAGCCCCCATCCCGCCCCACCCCGTTGTTCTGTCTCTCTCTCTCTCTCTCTCCCTCTCTCGTCTGCCTCACCGCCACCAGCCCTGTCACCGGCGTCCTGCACCGTGCCACCCTGCCTCTACGTCGTCGCATCTTCACAGGTAAGTCTATATTGCGCTCTCTCTCTCTCTCGCCACAACACGCGCAACCTCTCCAAATCTGCCAAAATGCACAGGTTATCGAGGCGTTCCATCCCCGCCATCATCCGCAATGCCGCCGCCCTCTACCGCCTAATTTCTTCCTCCATTCTCCCTGACCATCACCTTGTATGCCTCTGTTTCTCATTTTAATTATTGCCATTTGTGTGCCAATTTGGTTGTCTGCCAATAAAAAAATAAAATGAAAACATAACAACAGACATGTCCATCGTTAAAAAAAAAAAAAAAAAAAAAAACAACGAAGGACATGTCCGTCATTAAAAAAACTAAAACAAATAAAAAACCCACGACATAAATGGGGACCGATTTAATGACGGACCAGTCCATCGTTATCTCCGTCGTTAATACCTACCGACCGAAAAAATCCATCATTAAACCTATTCCCGACTAAGGGTCTAACGATGGACGGAATCTGTCGTTAGTCTGTTGTTATACCATTCTAACAACGAAAATCCGAAGTTTAACCACGGCCTAATCCGTCGCTATATCGCAATTTTTTCGTAGTGTATGTTAGCACATGACAATGCTATGTTATAAACCATAGTTGGATGTAATAAACCCTAATGATCAATCAAGAACTTAAAAAATTAAATTCAAAACACATAATTATTAATCATAATTAGATGGAATAAATCATAATTGAGGTGGAATAAATCATAATTAAGATAATCATAATTGAGATTAAATAAACCCTAATAAATATGTTCTATACTAGCATTATGATAATTATTTGTAAGCACAGTGCATACATTATGTTAGCATAAATAAATGTTTTGTTAACATACATTAGCATATAACAAATGTGTCATCAATATTAGTTAGCATACATTATCATAATGCTGGCGAAGTATTATTATAAGCTAACGAACGTATTTACAACTTGGGTATGTGTAAAAATTTATCTTTTATATTTTCATCCATATATGGTCTTCCGACATCTTAAATGAAAGAGCATGAAGAGAGCTTTAATTTTTTATATATTTTATGCGTGCATTGGATTAAAAACGAACAAGTTATGGCTATTTAAAATTTTAAGATTTTTTTTAAAATTGCTGACATCATCAATTTTAAAAGTTAAAATAAAAATAACCCTCTTCTTTTATTTTTTGCCTTATTATTTACAAAACTACCACCACCATTTCTACGAAATTTCAACCATTAGATCATTAAATGTCTGGATGGTGGAGACGTGATCATAGTTCCTATACTAGGATAAAATATCTTATTTGATCCATTCCTTATATATATATATATATTGTTGGTCCCGGTGCGAGCCTTTGTCACTTTAGAAGGGGGGTGAATAAACTGACTTCAAAAACATTAAAGCAGATGCGGAATAGATAGGGCCCTGAATCGCTTTTGAGATTTATCTGTGCTGACTGATTAGTTGAGAGAAGCTGACAGAGGCTTAGCTGGTGACCTGATCAGTTTTCAACTGATAGCTAGAAGACGTGGCTAAAGCTTGTGAGTTCAGTCTTTGTGTGTGAATGTGTGCAGTTAAAGAACAGACCCGTCGGTACACCCTTCTCCTTCAACCCGAGCGCGGTCTCCTTTCCAACTGTTGCTGTCCCGGAAAAACAGACCTGTCGGTACACGCTCCTCCTCAGCCGGTTTCTGGGTTGACAGCTCACACTTACCAGTCCCAACTGCTCGCTGAGACTTTAGGTGCTATTGCCCATCTTTACACGATTTTAGATCTTGCTCCATCTTCAAGAAGACAGTCTTGAATCTGTTATCAACCTGGAATGCTCCTTTCTCCTGAGCTGGGTGGTTGATCTTTGAGGGACTGTACTGAGAAGCTTTGCTCTTGCTAGAATTCTGCGTCAGCTTAGAAGCTTGCTTGACTTGAAGCATGCCTTCTAGTATGAGACTTTTCGCACTTTGAGAGTATTGAGCTTTGAGCTGAAGGGAGAGAAAGAAATAGCTCATTCTGCAAAATAGCACAGTTAGATTGGCAAAAGTCTTGGCCAAAATTGATTTCACCCTCTTTAAAAAGATGAGTGAATTTTGATCGTTATGAATGGTGACGTTTAGAAATCACCGGTATCATTTTAATGCTTGTAGCTATTTGAAGCTCTTTTAATGAACTAGCCATTTTGACTGTAATATTCTCTGATCTAAGATCATCGGGATCTTCTAAAGATTTCATGTAAGATTTTCATTAACTGCTTGTCAGTAGGAGCAGGTGATTCGGCTATCATTTTTTTGGACATTCAGCTGACGGGCTCTCAGCTATCTCAGCTTTCAGCTCTGAGATTGTCCAGTTGGCAGATCTTCATCTGTCTTGAGCTTCTATCATGATATAGTCTAGTTCAGCTGACTCATCAGCTAAGCTTTAAAGCTTCAATTTCTAGACTTATCAATTGGCTACTGATTGAGATTTTACCTTTTCTCTCTGAACTTATCTATGGTCAGTTAAGTGAAGGCTCAAAGCATTTAGAGCTATTTTACCAGTAAACTGATCTTTGATCAGTTTAGGGTCAGCTCTAACTGATCTCTAATCAGGTCAGTTTCAGCTTTCAAGCTGACTCTATTCATCAGTCTATCTTAGCTTTTTGCTGAGACTGATGATTAACTCATCTATGGATGCCTACCAGTCTCCAAAGTTCACTTTCCCCTTTTACAGCTTATCTCAAGCTTTGAAGAGTTTACTCTAACTGGTCTGGTCAAGGTAACATGTAAGCTAGTTGACCATGCTTCTGAATAGTTGTCTCTCGTCTTAGCTTGAAGTCTTACTTGGTCACTATCCCTGATTTCCAGCTTATCATAACCTGCAGTTTTTCATTAAATCATTACACATATTTTGACATTTCATCAAAACCATCATTTGGGATTTTCCCAACAACTTTCCTAACAATTTCCCCCTTTTTGATGATGTCAAAACCAGCTAATTTGATTATCAAAAAACTGTACAAGGTCATCATTCATGAATGAGCATCTGAGCCTATACCAGTTCAGGTGACAAAGCTGAAAATAGACCATGTTTATAAGAACAGTCTTAGATGCTTGTAGCTTTTGAAAGCTAACATTTTATACATTCATGAGTATTAATGCTTTGATATAAACATCAGAGCTTTGATAAAAAAAATGAGTATCAGAGTGATGAAGCATACATTAATATGTGAGCTCAATGAGTTTTATCTGTAAGGTATCAGAGTTTTGCTGATGAGAAATACAGCTAAAATGACCTTCAGATATCTGAGTACTCATAGGCACAGCTTGAAAAGCTTCATATGTTTCAGTTCTAAACATAGCTCAATTCTGATTATCATGCAGATTTTTCCATTTTGTTTTTTAGTGCATGGAAAGCATTAAGGTATTCAAAGGGACAAATCAGCACGATCAGAATATTTGTATTATAAACAAAAGAGCATATTTTAGAAACTGATTGAGCATAGAAGATGAAGAAGTATAGGAAATAAAAGAGAGAGAAAATATGAAGACTTGATATTTTAACTTACTCCTTCAGTTGGAACTGTTCACCACTCAGTTCCGTCTTCTTTTGCTCGATTCTCCTTTTTCAAACTTGCAGGGAGAGATACTGGGTATGCTGTGAATACCCCATTCTTGATATTGTTTCAGCTGAGCATTCTCCCAAGTCCAACAGTAATCTTAAGTTGGGCAATACTCAAGTTAGACTTTCCCTTCATGAATAGCTTCCTCTTGATGGGTAGCTTCCCCCTCGTGAGTAACTTCCCCCTGAAAGGCAGCTTGCCTTTGAAGCTATACCTCTTTTTGGACTTCTCTTTGGATCTCATCCCAAAGAGTTATATCACCTTACCAGAAATCATATGTTGGAACATATGATTTTCCATCATCAATATATCATTCTCCCTTTTTGGCATCATCCAAAAGGGCGAGTTGATGGAATTCATAATGAGGCAATGACAAGTGTGGCAGAGGGGAGAAAGAAGTAGCTAGCAAGTTGTTGGTGATGAGGAGAGCTTAGGGTGCAGGCATAAGAGCAGACAACCATAGATAAGACTCCTCTGTTGCCATCAGCTGCTCAAGATTTGAGAAAGATGGTTGATCTTGCCAAGGAGAAGAGGCTGATGCGATTTCGAGAAGTGGCTTGTTTGGAATGGTGATGATGGCATCCTCTTGAAGAGGAGTTGTGGACGAGTTGGAGGGCTCATGTTTAGGAAGGGGTGCATCATGAGGCACCAAGGTTTGAATCCTCTTAATCATGGAATCCATGATTTCTGGGACTTATGGAGGCGTATTAAGTGGATAGTTCATCCAGCTTTGGCTTCATTCACCTTTTTCAATCCAATATGAGTAGCCTCGCTTGCCGGCCATCATTAGCATGGTGGCATCATCCACTTGGTATCTCCGAAAGTGATACTGGAGATATCTTCAAAGGTGTTCGAAGAGAAAGGGACTGTGCTCCCTTATCTGGGGAGAGTGTATCCATCAGGAACTGTTCCGAGTTGCTCCACGATGATATGACTGAGTCAATTTGCAAATCCTAACTTGGCTTTGAATGTGCCAGAGGTTAGATTGAGCTCAGTATGCCTCACATGACAGCAAAGCTGTGCCAATATATAGGATGCCCAATCAGCCTTGCATCCATAATATATTGCGGCCATAAGATGAGAGGTGTTGTCATTGAACTGTGCGTTGGTGATGCCACTCAGAAAAATGTGCACCACAATGTCCAAAATCTGGGCCATGGTTGGAGAGAGACTATCTTTCAAGTTGTTTGAAAAGTCTCTATGATCAACGTCTGGACGTTTTTAGTCGTTCCACAGCTCCAACTTTGATGGAAACACTAGTTCAAACACTTTTGGGCCATTATCGGGGAGTTGGAACAGGTTAGTTAGCACATCTTTCTTCATGATGATAACCAGATCTCGGACAACAGAAATTATGTTGTGTCCTGAGATTTCCGCGTGATAGTAGAACTCAGCTACAAGTGGAAGATGTTTTCTTTTAGGCTGTGTTATCATAAATGACAAGAGCCCGCATGACTCCAACAAGTGGAATATCATGTTGGTCTTCTCATGACCGATTTGAGCTTGAAGAAAAGCTCGATCAATGAACTTATCCATTGTGAGCTTCTTTATCAGAAGTTCTATATTCATCGATTGGAATGATGAAGCCATTCTTCGATGATATAAGAGGAGAAGGAAGGGGCTATAAATAAGTGAGAAGACAAGGAGAGGAAATGAAGAAGTTAGAGAGAGAATTTTATCTCTGTTGTATATATTTTCCTTCTTCAACTTCTCCGCTGCTTTAAAAAGCAGTAATTTTGCATGAATTAAAACCAGAGCAATCGAGTGCTTATTGGCTGATCAGCTATCTGAATAAATGATGCATGCATCTCAGCCGTCCACTTGGATTAATGCTTTATGATCGAGTATCTAAGATCTAAGGATTTGAAAATCTGAATAGTTGCCTTAAATAGCACAATATTTTGCCAGAAGATTTGCTATTTATTTACCTCAGAAAAAATCATCTCGTTATACTTTAATGCTAAGTATAGAGACTTAAATGGCAACTCAGATGAACAGTAAGCTTATTTTGAAATGTTAGTGATAGCTTTTTCAAAAAAAAAAAGCTGTGAAAAATAGAGAGATGAGAAGCTTATCGAGGAGGATTGATCAGACAGCTGATGAGAAGATTGACTTGGAACTCGAGGCATCAGTTTTCTGCTGAACTGGTGATATCACCTTTAACTGATAGAATCAGTTTTGTTGAGCAGCTACTGATTGACTCTTTGTCAATTTCCTCTTCTTGAGTGGCCGAATGGGGCTAGCTTCACTGCTTTCTTTAGAGCTATTAGACTGTTTCCTTTTGAAAGTTGAACTGGAGATGTTCTGGGGGGAATCATTTCCGACTTGAGTCTCAGCATGCTGAAGTTACTGAAGAGCAACTGCTGAGGTAGTCAGCTTCAAAGAGGTTAGCTCTTTGATTCCTCTGCAGGATGAGCTGGGCTGATTTATTGTCAACTTTGCAGCTTTTGAGCAAGACTTGATAAGTGGAGTAACATAACTTCTGGACAAGAGATCTGGAGATGTAGCAATATTTTCATCATCTTTGACTCTACTTTGTCCAAGATGTTGACTCCTTGGGATTTCCACTACTTGAGTATGAGAGAGATCTTTGTCTATCTCTTCAGTGGTACCCATAGCTTATAGATATGCCTTTTCTGACTGGATTAGATCAAGATTCAGTTGCAGGCAACATAGATTGACTGGACTGTTGGCACACTGTTTTTCAGTTGCAACTCCTTACGATCTCAAACTGGCTTGAACATCAACTAGTAAGGCCTTAGCTGGAATGTTGTTATCAAGTCGATGCTTCATAATCCGCTGGACTTGCACAATATTTGGTGGAAATGGATTTGAGGCTCCAATCCGTTTGATGCTCCAAGTCCCTTCACGTTGCCAAAAGCTCATGCCATGAAATACTGTAAGCAAAAAAATGTGACTGGATTGACATTGAGAGTCTCCAGTTGTACCAGTAAAAGTACCGGTGCAGTTGTTTGAATAGCTTATTGTCTTCCTTGGCAACATACGTGAAGTGAGTGAGAAGGAGATTCGTTACATCCTTCTGAGCACTCTTGACTTCATATTCACCACTGTAGAAAGTGTGAATATTATCTTCAGTCAGTTGGAGAGGAGGACAAGCTCTCTCCTGAAGTACTCAGCTCCATAATTTAGATGAGGAATTACAATGAAGGGAATAAGCTCATTTGGATCAGTGCAGCGTTTAAAATCAACTGATGATCTATTTTTGGAGTGAGGAGAGGGAACTTCATTGGCATCTGAACTACTTGAAATTGTATTACCAGATTTGGCTTTAGATTCCCTCTTCTTTTTGAGTGACTGAAGATGTGCTTTCCCTTTCTTGGGAATCCAGTCAGATATGAGGATTTGCAGTGCGTCATCATTTGGAAGATTCAGCATATCTTCCAGGAGCTTGCTCATTCTTAGAACAAGTCCTACTCTGGACTCAAATTTCCTAGTTCTTTTTGAGTCTGCGGCTTTGATGACTTGATGCTTAAATTGGGAGAAGATGAATTCTGCCTAATTAGCTTCCAATCCTTCAACAAGGTATATCATGACCTTGTATCTTTCTTGAGTCAACTGACTCAAGCTTCCAATGGTGCTGAATATTATCTTGTTCATAATATCGAGCATGACCCCATACTCGGGTTTCAAGTCAGTTTTGGTTGTGGCAAAACTGAATTGCTTGGAGCAATTTGAAGAAAGCCATTCTTTCCATTATGGTTCAGCTGAATCTTTCAGATCTTGAACCCTGGAGCCTTTTCTGGGAAGTTGAAAGATTTTTGCAATCTTTCTTTCAGTGATTTGGAATTTCTTTCCTTGAATCACTGATTGTATGACCTTCCCATCTGCAGTGACCTTTGCTTGAAGCAAGAAATCACTTACCAAGTTTTGTCTGAAGAATCTTGGAGGAGTTTCTAGGTAATGCAGAATTTCGGTCTTGTGAAGATTGACCAGAAGAAAAGGATTGTTTGATTCTTGAAGAATCAATTGAAATTTTTGTCTTTTCAAAAATTTATCTCTCATCGTTTGCTCTTTGAAGGAGGTAAGAGCTTTTAAAGCTTCATCCATTTTTGAAAAAAATTGGCTAAGTTTGAATTGAAGCTTTTTTTAAGAGAGAGAGAGAGAGAGAGAGAGAGAGAGAGAATACTCATTAAGAACAAGAAGAGAATTCTCTTGATATACTGCCTTTTTTTTTAAAAAACAATGTTGTGATGTTTAATGTGTTGGTGTATTGTGTTCTCTCAAAGTTTTGGCAAAGGGGTTTTTATGAGTGAGGAAGGAGACTTATAAATGTGTTGGTTGAAAGAATTAAATTCCCTTTGTCGTTTTCTTTTGGCCTTTAATTTTGAGCTTCGGACCAGCAATCAAAATAATAAATTTTGACACAAGCATTTAATTGAGCTAAAAGAATTTTATTGAAAAAAATTATTTAGAAAAATAGACTGATTTACAAGAAGTTTCCTAAGGCGTCTAGTCAGCTGACTTCTGAAGTCTTCAGTTCTTCTTGCAATCAGTTTTTCTTTTTCTTTGCAGTTTGGAAGTTGTCTGGAATATTCTTACTTGAAGAGTCTTTTGAATCATGACTTTTAGAGCAAGCTTCCAGTTTTATGATGGAGTCAAAGAGTTGTCTTACCTGCTCCTTCATGCACTTTATCAGTGCTTTGATTGAGACTTTCCCCGACCGCTGCCTTTTTGGTTTTTGAATTCTGGGAAGAGTCTCTTCCGCAGTCGGTAGATGCTTTCTAGTTGAGCGATCAATACTTAGCTGATGTTTGACATTTTGGTGTCCTTCAGTTGGCTTGTCAACTATTTCAGACTGTGCTGGAGAGGTAATCTTCCATTCAAATGGACTTCTTGTGGAGTTCTTTTCCTCTTTATCTTCCTCTCCTGAGGATTGATATCTAACAATAGCATTTAGGACGTCATAAGAGTCATGAGATGACTGAACTATTGATCTGATGACCTTTGTCTTTCCTTTTTCTTTGTCTGCTTGAATGGAGGGTATGAATTTCTACCTCAATCATGACTGTGGCTCTCTGAATGTCAGTGGAGGTAGTGCCCCTTCTGCTACTTTTGGAACAAAATCATCAGGATCCACCGAATGATAATTTGTTTCCTCTGCCATTGAGTCAGGAAGTAGATTTCCTAGAATGAAACTGATTCGGTTGAGGTAGTACATCTTTTGTGGAAAGCACAAACTGCTTCTTGTTTCCTTTTCCACTATGTCTACAAACCTCTTTAGCTGCTTGAAGAGGAATGATGCCCAATCTATTCCTCTTACTTCCCAGATGGCATTGCAGATTTTGTACTTTAATTCTGATATTTCATCGTGTCCTTCACACGATCCTACCATCATTTGTGTGGCTACTGCTGCTAGAACTTGAAATTCCTTTTGGAATCTAGATGTTGAATGGGTACTCTGAAAATCTTCTGTGGCTGGAGTAGTAGCCCATCTATTGTAGCAGTATCTTGCATTCACAGTTGTTTCTTCCACCCTTTCCCTTTCTTCTGGTAGCCCAAAGATGTTTCTTAGAACGGAAGGAGTGATTAGAACATGTATCCCCCTTACTTCACTTGTAATTAACCAAGAATCTTCCTCGCTGAAGGAATTGAGGAAGAATTCTGCTACCGCCTCTGGATATACTCTTATGGGAGAACTTTCAGTGTACTTCTTCAGATATGCATTTCCAATTAGAGTAAGAATCACTTTCCCTAACTGAGAGAAGTTAGTGAATCGTCTGGTGTTAGTTGGGCTTAGTATTTTGTCATGACCTAGGTCTTCACAAAAGACACTTGACTCATCGCTAGAGATTTTGAAGTTGCGAGGTCTTCTAATAGAGTTGGAAGAGTATTGGGCCATTTCAGAGTGGTAACTCGAGGTTGTTTGTAGAGTTTGAGATGAAGAAGGGATTTTGTATGATTTTGAGAGACTGAGTGCTTAATTTTTGTGGTCAGCTGTGTGAAGAGTTGAGGAAACTGCTGACCTATTTATAGATTCAAGCAATTGGTGAATCCAACTATATAAAGGAATTAAAATCGAACGGTTCCAATTAATTCACCGATTTTTATTTCAGATTTATCTGATGAGATTAATGAGAGGAGAGAAAGTGGGTCCAACGGTAATATTTGAGAGACACGTTATTTTACCGTTCAGTAATAATTTAATTTGAACTTATCTGATTTTTGCTCCCCTCCAGTCTCCACATGGCATCTGAGCTGCTGACGTCATCACTTGTCTTCTTGACTGATGATCCTCTTGGTCTAGAGTGATCAGTTCCAGCTGGACTCTTTTCAGCTTTGACTCCTTGTCAGCTTAAGCTGTCCTCTTTAGCTTTGCTCAGCCTAAACTTGTCTGCCACTTTCCTCAGCTGAAGCTTCATTTTCATCAGTGAGTTTTGAATTCAACTCCTCTCATTTGTTGAATCTGACTGGTTGAGAACTGATGCTTTCTACGATCAGTTTACTCATTTTTAACAGCTTTCTTGTAGCCTTTTGCCACACTTTTTAGAACTGATATGGGCTATATCAGTTTAAGCTCCAAAACTTGGAATACATCCCTCTTGAGTCAGTTCTCATCATCAGTGGGAGTGCTCCTCTTCACTCATTCTATTGGATGATCGTCATCCTCCTTTGAAGCTAGTTTGAGCAATCCTAATTAGATGCATAACTCAATAAATCTAGCTTCTGGCAATGGCTTGGTGAAGATATCGACTATCTATTTCTCTGTGTTGACATATCTAATACATATGTCTTTCTTCTCAATATGATCTCTGATGAAGTGGTGCGTGATATCAATGTGCTTCATCCTTGAATGCAGTACTGGATTTTGAGATATTGCAATAACACTATTGTTATCATAGTAGATTGGCACTTCTTCAGTCTCCACCTTGTAATCCTTGAGTTGTTGTTTCATCCATAAGATTTGAGCACAACAGCTTCCAGCAGCTACGTATTCAGCTTCAGTTGTTGATGTGGCAACTGAGTGCTGTTTCTTACTAAACCAGGATATCAGTTTGTTTCTAAGAAATTGACATGTTCCACTGGTGCTATTTTGATCGATTTCGCATCCTCCGAAGTCTGAGTCTGAATAGCTGGTTAGACTCAAGCTGTCATCTCTGGGATACCATAATCCAAGATTTGTAGTTCCCTTGAGATACTTCATAATCCTCTTTGCTGCTTCACGATGACTTTTCTTTAGATTGGCTTGAAACCTTGCACACAGTCCGATTGAGTAGGAGATATCTGGTCGGCTGGTGGTCAGATAGAGAAGGGACTGGTTGACTGAGATACTTCATAATTCCTCTATAGTGCATTTGACTAACTAATTCTTCTTCTTCATCGAGAGTCAGCTGCACTGACATATTCATTGGAATTTTGAGAGCTTTTCCCTTGTCGGTTCCAAACTTCTTGACAAGCTCCTTGGTATATTTGGCTTGGCTGATGAAGATTCTATCCTTAAGCTGCATTACTTGGAGTCCTAGGAAGAATGTCATTTCTTCTATCATGCTCATCTCAAATTCACTTTGAATTAGTTGTACTAATCGATTACAGAGATCTTTGCTCTTGGATCCAAATACTATGTCATCCACATAAATTTGAACCATCAAGATCTTAGCTGATTGTTCTATTCTGAATAGAATACAATCGATGACTCCTTTCTGAAACCCATTCTTTAGCAAGAATGTTGTGAGGGTTTCATACCAAACTCTTGGTACCTGCTTCAGACCATATAGAGCTTTCTTCAGCTTGTAGACTTGGTCTCCGATTTCAAAGCCTGGAGGTTGTTCTACATACACATCCTCCTTGAGCATTCCTTACAAGAATGCACTTTTCACGTCCATTTGATAGACCGTGAAATTGTTATGAGCTGCATAGGCGAGGAACAGTCTGATGGCCTCCAATCTTGCAACTAGTGCGAATATCTCATCAAAGTCGATCCCTTCACTTTGTGAGTAACCCTTAGCTACCAGTCTAGCCTTGTTCCTTATGATCACACCTTGTTCATCCAGTTTATTGCGAAGGACCTATTTAGTCCCAATGACTTTTTGAGTTTTCGACCTATCAACCAGAAACCATACGTCATTTCTTGTAAACTGGTTCAGCTCTTCTTGCATAGCTATAATCCAATCTGAATCTTCAAGTGCTTCTTTGATGTTGGCTGGTTCCATCTGTGAGATAAAGCATGTGATGAGTGCATGCTCTGTTGACCCTCTGGTCTAGACTTTGCTTCTTAGATCCCCAATAATTTTGTCGACTGGATGGCTTCGGAGCCATTTGGGAATGATTGTTTCCTCTGCGCCTCCAGCTGCTTCATCAGTTTTTCTAAAAACTTATCCTTCGGCTTCATTATCAGTTGATTCTGCGGCTGCTCCTTTGGCTGCTGCCTTGGCTCCTGCTTGTTCTTCATTTTCACTGATTCTTCCCCCTCTTCCAGTTATGGGGTTTGAGGTTTCATGACAATTTGTATCTTCAGTGACCAAGTTTTCTTCAACTGGTCTAGAATCAGTTTCTATGCCATCTTCTAGTGAAACTTCAAACTGCTCTGGGACAATGTGATCAACATAGTCCAACAGACTTTCACTAGGCAATGCTTGCTCTGATGTACAATTCTCCTTTTTATTTCTGTACTCATTAGCAAGTTCATCAAATACCACATGGCATGTTACTTCCACAACTAGTATCCTTTTGTTGAACACTCTGTAAGCTTGAGAATGAGGGGCATTATAGCTGAGAAAGATTCCCTCATCAGCTTTGGCACTGAAAGCTTTCAGCTGGGATTTGCCATTGTTCTGGATATAACATTTACAGCCCAATATCTTAAAGTAAGAGATAGAAGGCTTATGATCCTTGAATAGCTCGTAGGGTGTTTTATCATGGTTGATGATGATGGCACTTTTGTTCTGTGTGTGGCAGGATGTGTTAACTACTTCTGCCCAATAGCATTCGGCTATGTTGGTATCTGCTACCATTGCTCTGGCTGCCTCTTTTGGCTGCCTCTTTTAGCGTGCGATTCCTCCTTTCTGCTACGCCATTTTGTTGAGATGTTCTTGCAGCAGAGTGTTCATGAGTGATTCCCAGTTCACTCAGAAACTTGATCATTTGCTGATTAACAAATTCAGTTCCATTGTCGGATCTTATCCTTTGAACTAATTTTCCTTTGTCAGTCTGCAATCTCCTGATCAATTTGATAGGTTCTCAAAAGTCTCATCCTTACTTCTCAGGAACTCCACCCAGGTATACCTTGAGTAGTCATCTACTACTACAAGTGTAAACTTTTTACCTCTGGGGGTTGGTGGTTTCACAGGCCCAAATAGGTCCATGTGAAGTAACTGAAGAATGTCAGTTATTCCTTGAGGATGACTTTTGTTTTTGAATAACGACTTCACCTACTTCCCTTTCTGGCATAGTCCGCAGACACTAGTTTTGTTGTAGATATCCTTGGGAAGCCCATCAACTAGCTCCTTCTTGGCCAGATAGTTGATAGTTTTGAAGTTGAGATGATTCAGTCATCGATGTCACAACCAGCTTGCTTTAGTTGATCCTTTGGAGAGAAAGCAAGCTTCTGAATAGCCGGTTGACCAGTCAACTATATACATGTTGCCTTTTCTTACTCCAATCAGGAGTATAGCTCCAGTTGACTTGTCTTTGATGTCACATGAGCTATTGCTGAAGTCGACTGAGTACCCATTGTCACAAAGCTGACTGATGCTCAGCAGTTTGTGCCTCAGTCCTTCAACATGTGACACGCCATTCACGTCAAGTTTTCGTTTAACCACGAACCCTTCTCCAATGGTTCGGCTCTTTGAGTTGTCTCCAAAAGTGACTAATGGTCCCTTAACCTCTTTATAACCGTCAAGATCATTCTTATCTCCGGTCATGTGTTTTGAGCACCAGCTATCTAGATACCAAGTATCTTTGACCTTTTTTCTTAGATAGGATGCTCTTTTGCTACAAAATAAAAATTAGGTTTTAGGTATCCGCGTAATATCAGGTCTTGAGAGGTTAAACAGATATTTGAGAATCCATATTCGCCACACTTTTCGCTTTTGTTGATTGAGAGATCCTTCAGAATTTGATCTCCTGATCAATTCTGGACTTCTTGTAACTCTTCGATTGAGAGTTGAGTCCATTGATCTGTATCTCCGATGAGTCTCAGGATAAAACATTTCAATTAATATCCTCTCATCTTGTGACTTTGTTGCTCTTTATCTTGGCCAGTTTTTAATGGACCTTTATCTCTGAGCTGTTTGGCCTTTGTGGGATGGCCTTTTCCAAGCCAGTTATGAGTGGGATTAACTGTTAGTTGATCTTTTGAGTTCAAGTACTCATCATACTGGGTTGCAAAGTCACTTAGAGTGAATTCTTCCAGAGAGATTGATTTATGCTATTTTACATAGTACAATCTTGTGTGTATATTTCTCTTAGGATTTGAGGTATTCCCAGATTGATACACAAGTGGCCTTTGAGGATAGGCTCATCTGGAAGAGGTTGTAGCTCTTGGTTGAGCTGTTGATGGCATGTTTTGAACTGATGGTCTTTTCTGATAGAATGACCTTAAGTGATCTTCAAATCTTGATTGATTTGAATATCTTGAGTGAGATAAAGGCTTTTGTTGAGAGTTTGGCCTTGGATGAGATTTTGATCGAGTAGTAGATCTGGACTGCTGAGTTGATCTGTGTTGAACTGGTGGCTTTAACTAAGAACCAAGCCTTTGAAGGACCGACTGTCTTCGAGTTGCCTTTCTCGATTGATCAGTCTGATCTCTGGGCTAAGTTTGAGGAGTTTCTAAGATGCCCTTATCTTTTGACTCCTTAACTAGGGGGAACTGAGCTGGTCTTGTGAATCCTCTTAGAATTCCAGATTTACAGCTCTGTACAACTGTCTTGCCCTTCTCTGCGGCAGTGTACATACTATATCCCAACCCTGGACTCCCAGATTCAGTTATCTGATGACTCAAGATTTCATCAAGAGTCTGGGATCCCTTCTTAAATTTGAGAGATAATTCCTCTCTTTTAAGAATTTCTTGCTTGAGCTGCTCATTCTCAGCTTCCAGTTCTGCATTTCTCAACTTCAGATGATCTATTTCTGTTGTCTGAGCATCAAGACTTTTTAGTCTTTCATTTTCAGCACTTAGCTCATCAGCTCTGCTTCTTAGCTCATCATTTTCACTCTTCCGTTCAATATGCATACTTGATACATAAGCTAATTGATCTTCTAGGATTCTTAACTGTCCATCCAGTTCGTTCCTAGAGATCGATGCTTCATGTATATGATAGAATGAGGTTATTGAGTCAGCTTGACTAACCTCTTTATCATTGTTGACCATGAGGCATAGTAGAGCTTCATTATCAGAGCTGTAGCCGTCTGAGTCGATTCCAGATGGGTAGTCTGAATCATCAAGTACAACATTCTTAGAGTTTGCGATCATTGTTTTTCTTTTGAAGAAGCTTCTCCTCACTTTGGCCTTTTTTATCTTCAAGAAGCTCTGGACACTCGTATCTGTAGTGTCCTTGCTTGTGGTAGTGGAAACATTCCTCTAAGTTCCTATTTGTCATCCTGAATTGTTCAGCTGGACGATCAGCTAGCTGCTGGTTCCTCTTATCTTTAGCAGCTTCATCAGCTTGGGGTTGAGCTGATTGTTGATCTTTGACTTTTCTTAGTTTTTCCAGCAATCTTATCATTGATTAGATTTGCTCATTCAAATCCTCAGTCAGGATCTCCTTTTTATCGGATGACTCTCTTCTTTGATCAACCACCGATCCCTCAGGATTTTCTCTGATAGGCGAGCCTCTTAGTCGGAAGTTATTTCTTCCGCGGGCTTCTCTGAATTGATTTCTTTCAGCATAGAAAGTAGCATCATGAGAAGAGGACGTGGATGCTTCTCTCTTTCGATTCAGGTTGTACTCATGAGCTTTGAGAGATCCAAATAACTCTCTGGGAGCAATGCTATTCAAGTCTCTTGACTCTTTAGTAGCAATTACTTCATATCCCATTCATCAGTGAGATTGTCAAGAATTTTCGAGTTCATCTCACTGTTGGGATAGTTTCTTCCCAGATTGTTCATCTTGCTTATGATGCCAAGAAATCTTGTTTCTAGGCTCGAGAAGCTTTCTTTCGGCAGCATTTTGAAGGGCTCATATTTATCAACTGCCAGCTGGAGCTTGTTTCTTTTGATGGCTTCGGACTCTTTGCACAAATCTGCAAGAAGGTCCCAAATCTCCTGTGCTGTTCTACAGTTTTTTGTGTCTTTCATGCGATTCTCATCTAGAGTGTGGAACAGTGTTGCTTGAGCAACAAACTCTAGATTTTTCAACTTCTTCTCTTTACCCATGTGAAGATAAGTTAGTTTTAGGATCCTGGCCGATTGGTTGACATCCATGATGTGGGCTTCATTGTCCATCATTATGATGATTGGACCGTCTTTGATCACCTCCCACATATTTTCATGGATGGAGCATAGATGAGCTTTCATTCTCCTGCTCCAATTGTCATAGTTCTCAAGTAAAAAGAGAGGTAGCTTATGGTTTCCCATAGCTTAAAAGGTTAGCACAGATAAACAGATATGATTCAAATGATCTGCAGAAACGGCTAAGCTAATCCTTAGAATCAACCTCTCTGATACCACTTGTTGGTGAGCTGACAGAGGCTTAGCTGGTGAGCTGATCAGTTTTCAACTGATAGCTAGAAGACGTGGCTGAAGCTTGTCAGCTCAGTCTGTGTGTGTGAATGTGTGCAGTTAAAGAACTTGCAAGTGCAAGACTAAAAAACAGTAAGAACAGCACACAGAGCTTTACAGAGGTTCGAAGCTTCCTGCTTCTACGTCCTCTCTTCCTTCTGCAGAAGGGCAATCCACTATGCAATAGAAAAGTTTCTTTATTATAATTACACAGTGAAGAATTCCTGTTGGACCTAAAAACAGCACCCTTTAACCCGAGCGCGGCCTCCTTTCCAACTGTTGTTGTCCCAAAAGAACGGACCAATCAGTACACACTCCTCCTCAGCCGATTTTTAGGTCGACAACTCACACTTACTAGTCCCAACTGCTCGCTGAGACTTTAGATGCTATTGCCCATCTTTACACGATTTTAGATCTCACTCTATCTTCAAGAAGACAGTCTTGAATCTGTTATCAACCTGGAATGCTCATTTCTCTTGAGCTGGGTGGTTGATGGAATTTTGCGTCAGCTTAGCACCTTGCTTGACTTGAAGCACGCCTTCTCAGTATGAGACTTTTCACACTTTGAGAGTATTGATCTTTGAGCTGAACGGAGAAAAAGAAATAGCTCGTTCAGCAAAATAGCAAAGTTAGATTGGCGAAAGTCTTGGCCAAAATTGATTTCATCCTCTTTAAAAAGATGAGTGAATTTTGACCATTATGAATGGTGATGTTTAGAAATCATCGGTAGGAGCAGGTGATTCGGCTATCATTTTTTTGGACATTCAGCTGACGGGCTCTCAGCTATCTCAGCTTTGAGCTCTGAGATTGTCCAGTTGTCAGATCTTCAGCTGTCTTTAGCTTCTATCATGATATAGTCTACTTCAGCTGACTCATCAGTTAAGCTTAAAAGCTTCCATTTCTAGACTTATCAATTGGCTACTGATTGAGCTTTTACCTTTTCTCTCTGTACTGATTTATGGTCAGTTAAGAGAAGGCTTAAAGCATTTAGAGCTATTTTACCAGTAAACTGATCTTTGATCAGTTTAGGGTCAGCTCTGACTGATCTCTGATCAGGTTAGTTTCAGCTTTCAAGCTGACTCTGTTCATCAGTCTATCCTAGCTTTTTGCTAAGACTGATGATTAACTCATCTGTGGATGCCTACCAGTCTCTAAGTTTTCACCCCCTTTTACAGCTTATCTCAAGCTTTGAAGAGTTTACTCTAACTGGTCTGGTCAAGGCAACCTATAAGCTGGTTGACCATGCTTCTGAATAGCTGTCTCTCATCTCAGCTTGAAGTCTTACTTGGTCATTTTCCCTGATTTTCAGCTTATCATAACCTGCAGTTTTTCATTAAATCATCACACATGTTTTGAGATTTCATCAAAACCATCATTTGAGATTTTCTCAACAATTTTCCTAACATATATATTATATATATATATGGAAGAGATCAAATGTAAATACTTCCCTAGTGTATAATTTAGGGATTGATCATGCCCCTTAGATCTGTGGCAAACACTTCCATGCAACGGATGTAAATAACACTATTTCAGACGGGTCAGGTCAAACCCGTGCTTTAACCCGGTCAACGCGGGTCAACCCGCAAAAAAGTAGAAAAAAACGGTTAAATGAGTATCAACCATCTCACTAAAAAGTATCACCAAAAATTCGAAAAGTATCATCTGTATCATTAAAAAGTAAGGGGTCTGCTAGTTATTTTATACTTGTTTATGTAGTTCAAATTGTGATTTTTGGGGGTGTTTTTAGGGGTTTATTTTTTATTTTTTAGGATTTTTGGGGGGGTGTTTTTAGGGGTTTATTTTGTTTTTTAGGGTTTTTTGGGGGAGAGGGGGGTTTAGGGGTTTATTTTGTTTTTTTAGGGTTTTTGGGGGGTGTTTTGGGGGGTGTTTTTAGGGGTTTATTTTGTTTTTTAGGGTTTTTTTGGGGGGGTGTTTTTAGGGGTTTATTTTGTTTTTTTAGGGTTTTTTGGGGGGTGTTTTTAGGGGTTTATTTTGTGTTTTTTAGGGGTTTTTTTGGGTGAAATCGGATAAAAAAAATGAAAAAAAAAAATCAAAAAACTCCCCAGAAAAAAAAAAAAAAAAAAAAAAAAAAAAAAAAAAAATAGACGGGCGCGTGGGCCCCACGCGCCGTCTGAAATACTGCTATTTGCAGCACTGCTGCACCCAATACCTTCTCTAGATCTATAAACTTGTATGGTTATGATTGCTTTTTGAGTAATTTAATATTTAATTTTATTTTGTGTAAAAGATCATTTTTGTCATACTAGATTAATTAATATCCTAACAAATTCTAATTCATGTGAATCATGAATTTTACCATGTTTGGAACCCTTTTTTTTTCTTTAATTAGGAAAATCTACTTACGATTTGAATTATGACTAGTATAGGTTTTTTATTTTTATTTTGTTTAATTAAACTAGAAAATAAAGTTATAGTTTGATTTTCATTTTCTATTGTGAATGTTATTGTTACTTTCATAATTAACTTTTTAAATTTACAAATAACTTTATAATTGGTATATGTTACATCAGTTTAACCATTACAATATTATATGATGAGTAATTAATTGATCGACATTCACAAATCTCCAATGAGATGTATTTACATATTGAAATTATTAGCACTCACAAATATATGTAAATATATGTATAAAGAAACGATACTCTATAAATTTATTTTTATTAATAGATTAAAATTCATATTAAATATTACGTTAATTATATAGAATTGACACTAGTCCTATTAGTGTGTAATGCATTTTTAAAATAAAACATGTTCATATTTTATAAAAGCATTCACACAAGCAAAAAATTAAAACTCCTGCTACTATGAATTCCTAAACATGAACAAATATAGTATATGATGATATGGTAGCTTTGGTATAATGCAATAAAAGCATTCACAAATTCAATAGAAACATCTCCATTGAATACAATGTATTATAATATAAAAACATTATTTAATAACATATAAGCACACACACTACAAGAAAAAATAGCATACACCACGGGTAATAACCGTGGTGTATGAGAAATCACAACCGTGGTCTAGGTGGGCGTCGTCTTTGCACACGCTCATACACCACGGTTATTCACCGTGGTAATTTTACAACAGTTTTCAAAAAAACGTGGTAAATTTATGAAAAACCGTGGTAAATTTACAACAGTTACAAAAAACCGTGGTAATTTTACCACGATTTAAGTATAACCGTGGTAAATTTACCACGGATTTATTAAAACCGTGGTAAAATTACCACGATTTTCTTAAAAAATCGTGGTAAAATTACCACAGTTTTAATAAAACCGTCGTAAATTTACCATAGTTAGATTTTAACTGTGGTAAGTTAACCACGATTTTTTTAAAACCGTGGTAAATTTACCATGATTTTTTTAAAAGACCGTGGTCATTATTTTTTTTCCCTGTTTTTTATATTATTTTTATCCTGTATTAATCCCAAATTAAAAAATAGTATAATTGACAATCGTCAAAAAATATAAAATATCATTCAAAATACAAATTAAAATATCATTCAAAATGCAAATTTAAATATCATTCAAAATATCATACATCATCAAAAATTCAAAATACATTCAAAATATAATATTCAATCTGTCAAAGCTAGCTCTCGATCATTTGATAAAAACTACTACAATATCCATCAATCCAAAACTCTATTACAATTTGATTTTACTGTGAAAGGCTTGAATCATACGTGTAGATCGAAGTCTTCTCGTGCTAATATCTAAAAAAGTCAATCGATCATATATATAATATGTGATTAACTTAGTCTCTTCGAGCTAAAATATAAAAACTGATCTAATGATTAATAAACTGAAAATTACCTTGCACGATCTTATATATGCTCAAGCACGCAATTCTCCCACTCCACACGAACTTCATCGACATCCTCTTGCAAATATTTCTCCCTTTTGAACTATTATCATTAAAAAAAATAGAGTAAAGGTTATATATTATAAATAGGCATAAATATATCTTGAAATAAAAAGAAGTAAGATCAAATTTAATTAATGGAATGAAATTAAACAAAATACAAGTTTTATTGAAACTGTAGAGTAAATAGTGGGATGCTACAAACACAGAGAAGAACCTAAACACAACAAAGCTAAAAGAAAATTAAAGTGAAAGACAATGCAAGAATATACAAAGAGAAAGTAGGTAAATCCAGTTATAAACACAAACAAAGCATGCTTTCACTCATCTTGCTGCAGAGATATTTTGTGGCATGATTAGAGCTACTGATAGGACTTCAAACTAACGGGTGAAAATTTATAATGTAGGCATCTACACTGAAGTATGGTATCACCAACCAATAGGTGAAAATTAATATTTATTATACACGTATCTCAAAAATTAACAATAATTATGAGGCATTTTAGATGACTTTATAGCTGAAGAAAAGATTACTTCTTTCACTTTTCAGGAAAATATTACTAGTATAGATAAATAAAATTAAAATACATACATGACTATGATGCCGCAAATGAACTTTTAGACCATTCCTCCAGTTGCTCTCATCTTGCGGTTCAGTGACCTGCACAAAGAGCCATTATCAGCTGTTAAAAAACAAGTTAGACAAGATTTTATATATTTAGTCAGATTTGGATCATACTGCTTTCTCTGTAACTTCAATAGATTTATACTCCACAAAATCATGAAACTAAAACAAGTCTGATTTATGTGTCTAATTAAACATATAACTAGCTAATAATATCGACGAGCAGCAAAGAATAGAAACAAATAGAAACAATCAAAACCAAGATGACTTATATAGGTTGCTAATTGACCCATATATAACCTTGTCTTGATATATAGTCCACGATATTTTGCATGATAATAACTAACATATATATGTGGATCTAATCTTTTCTTGAGTGGTAAGTCCAAACGCTAGGGGGAATGGAACTGAAATATAGTTTTAAGGCATAGTGATCATCTACAAACAAAAACAAGGTAGAGGCAGAAAAATAGTTATTGTCAAGAATTAATTAAAGTACTTGTACAAAGGAAAAAAAAAAGGGAGAAGTAATGTCTATTGGTCATGATGAGAGGTGCAATTCTCCTCATGTACATGTATGAGCAGCCTCAGAGTACAAGTTCTTCTTGCCGCAAAGAGTCCTTCCTTAGCCTTCCATTTTCCGGACTCAATATCATAGTGTAGTATATGTACAGACTATTTTTTTATTGATTGATTTAGAAAGAAAAAAAAAAGAGTTTGAGTGACTTTAGAAACACTAACCCTGAATTGTGACAAAATCTCCTTTCCAACCAAATAATTTCTCCAATAAGATTGTCGTGTCCAACACGAACTAGTTCATACATAGCAGCTCCCGCCATTCCAGCAGCAACAACCACTGGTCCAGATACCTAACCAAAAAATATAGAGATATATGCATGTAAGACAGAAAAAAAGATGTAATCATAAAAGTCCGCATATCTTTTCACCATTGCACTCTATGGTGGATAATCATCATTAATTATAAATCAAGGGGGCAACAAATATAAACAAAATGGATAAATTAAGCTCAAGTAAATGCACAGATGGCGCCATGGCGGAGTAATTGTTGAATCAGAATCTGATCCAAACTACCAAAATATTAAATAAAGACCGGGAGACAACATAATCCCAGAAGGTCTATACTCAGCTCATTATGAATTTTTACAAGTACTGGGAGACAACATAATGCCGAAAAGTTGAGCAAATGAAGTGCTTCTAGAACTGTATCAATGAATTAAAAAAATATCAATCAAGAAAAAAATGAAATCAATATCTAATTATAGAAAGCATAGACATTGTTTAATAGTTAAATCTCAATACAAAAACTAAGTATTCCAGATGAAAAACTAGGATACTTTCTATGGTAAATGTAATCTTAATTAAATAACAGCTAGTGCTCATAAAAAAAGAGCTTGTAAAATCTGCACATTATACAAATCTATGACCAAGCAGAATTATGCTATAATTAACATTTATCTAAACAAAGATTTATTCCTCGTGACTAAGTAATGAGCTAAAGAAGTGCCAATCCACCATAACTACCAGAGAAGATTAACCAGCACGAGGGAAATCGGAAATTATAAAACGATATAGAAAATACAACTTTACCTGTCAAATGCTTGTCCCTTAATTCAAGATTGCTCTGTATACAAAAATAAAGAAGATTGGGGAATTTAGTTCTAACCGTGACAAATTGATAATGAGACGGACGAATCATAAGGCCTGCTACATTGATCTAATCTCTGGCTTTCATCTCTATACTCCAATATTCTCCCCTATATCCACATAAAACTCAATTCTTAATCAAAAGTAAAAGCAAAAAATGGGAAACCCACTAAAGCCCCAACCGAAAAGCTCAAGAAAAAAATGAAATTTACTCAATTATATAACTGCCATTACATCTTACATTGCAATTTCTCAATTCACCTTCATTTCATCGCATTTATCCACACAAGACCAAACTCATAATTTAAAGAACAGACAACATAGAAAGTTTAAACATGCATTCCCGAAGTGATTCAACGAGAGATGTTGATGCTGAAATATAAAAAGCAAACAACAGAAGCATAAACCTCCGACCAAAATTACAGATGTTTACACAAATAAAAGATAGTATATAAATCAATGAAAATAAGGAACATTTATGAAGTGCCAAAAGCCAACCATATAATAGTGTTCACAAGCTCTTTAAAATGTTTATAAGAAACCAGGTAGCAGTTTGAACTAGCTAATATTTAGGACCTTGAACCTAAGCAATTAAAGATTGAAGCTGAACTAGTTTCGATCCAGTACTGGCCAAGCATTGTTGTCATACAACATCTTAATTAATTGTTCAGTATAAAAAATGTGAAAGCATGCACCTTCAAGGGGAAAAACACATTTCTTTTCATTATTCTCTTATATTCCTTAAGATACTTTCCTCTGCAACATCACCTCCCTATAATTAATAGGTTAAGGCACGTTATATAATATGTAACTTTATCCATCTTTACTTTTTATAACTCTCAACCTTATAGCATGGCATTGCTTGGATTAAAGGACTCAACAGAACTTATTTTTATAATCACATAAGGGCTCCATGCATATTTATTGCAAGAAAAATGTTCCTTAAAGACCTTAATAACCGACCACAAGTTAATATGACCTCATAGAATATAGGGTTAGCAGAAAGTATGTGTAACTATGTAAATAAAAATGTGTTCTCTATCTCTAAGGAGATCTTTTCTTTATTCGGACTACTTACAACTGATCTTCCTAATATGAAACCAATATATATAGTAGATATATATTGATAGTGTGTTTTTTAAAAATAAGTTCTCTAACACCTAGGAGGTCTTTTCTTCATTTCAATACCAAGAACATATCTTCTCGATATGAAACCAATATTTACAGCAGATAAACATTGATAAGAAGCATGAACTCACCAGAGAAATTGTTCCCGAATTGATGTTCCACACCCTCAACTGCTGCTGCAATAGCTATCAAAAGCAAAAAGGGCAATAAAAATCCATCTAAGATTTTCCCCATTATTACCTCTTTCCACATCTCAATTTTATCTCTGAATTTCATAGCGCGCTTTCATCAAACAGCGAAAGTGCGGGGAATAGCTTGCAATGTATTAAATAACCAGTACAAAAACAAGAAAACCCGTTTAATAAAGAATCTGAACTGTATAGAAATATCACGAACTTGAGTCCAACACTAAAATATCACGTTCAAGAAAAAAAAATTAAGCTCAATACAGAAACTTTTGTCAACAAATAGTAACTGCAATTGAGTCCAATCGATCAAGATTTCTTCTCAATTATCAAAGCCTGAAAACCTAGTGCTTATAGAGTTGCCAAATTGGTTATAGTTAAGAATTCAAAGCTTACAGTTGCGTTTTCTATGTCAGCAGTGCTTGTTTTCCTGTCGAATCCATAGGCTTCTCAGTTGAGCAGTTGAAGAGCAGAGGTTCATGGTACAAATTTTTAGAAAAGGAAGGATTTATTTCAGAGGACGAAGGTCACGAGTGGAGATCATCAAAAAGTGGAGATGAGGCGGCAAGCGGGAGACGGCGGGTAGAGATGGTGAGTTTAAAGACGAGGCGGCGGCGGGTAGGGCTTCAGTGTGTTCGTTCATTTGGGGAGGAAAGAGTAGAGCAGACGACAGCAGGGGAGAGATGGTAGGAAAGAGGAGAATCTGAGATTGAGGGAAAAGATAGAGGCGCGCAAGTTGAATTTCAGGGATTTGAGTATTTTTCAATTGATCCCCATCGTTATCTTTCGTTTTAAATTTTTCTAAAATATTGAATAATTGTATTTAATAAAAAAATGCACATACACCACTGTTAATTAATAACAGTGGTGTATGCATGAATACAGACCACATACTCTTTAAAACTGTGGTATTTTTTTCTGGAAAATGCGCTCATACACCACCGTTTTTGGGAAAACCGTGGTTATTGGTTCCGTAACCACAGTTTTACATCAAAACCGTGGTTAATCAAGGGTGGTGTATCAGCGATTTTCTTGTAATGACATAAGATCATTAAAATCATATTCATATAAATTAAATAAAAATAATAGTGAATACATTATTTTATCAAATAGAAGCATCATGTACTAAAATAAAAAAAGCATATTCGGTATTCCACCTTCTTTTTCCTCTATATATTGTGTATAGCTACATCATGGACAACGATCAAATATTCAAAAGTTATCTTTTGATGATAAATCAAGTCACATTAATTAGCATGTGATATTAAAATTATTGTTGGGGTGACAAAAAAATTATTCAATATTATGAATTATTAACGAATTCACATTTACATTTAACTAGCATTATCAAATATCAAATAAAGAATCACATAATGTCAACTTAGCATCCACAAAAAAATAATTTTGTATAAAATATAAATAATAGCGAATACATTATTTTTATCAAATAGAAGCATCATTTTATAAAAATAAAAGCATTTACAAAATCAATAAAAACATACTTGTCTACTATTCACGAAAAAAAAAATCCACTATCACCATCTTCATTTTACCATATCATACATCATTCACAAAATTATTATGACAAAAATAAATAAATTATATCATTATTATATTCAATATCATGAATTAGAGAAGCACTTGTGTACACTAGGTGCACCATCAGACGCATTGACCGGTTAACGTGTTGACTCGGTCAACTCTAAAAAAGAAAAACTTTCAAAATTAATATCAACAGTAATACTAAAAAGTATCACTCAAAAGCCCAAAAATATCACATGTAAACTTAAAAAGTATTGGTCAAAATAAATAATTAAATAAAAACTGTCAAAATCAGTATCAAACATAACACTAAAAAGTATCACTCAAAATTCAAAAAGTATCATCTGTATTCTTAAAATGTATCACCTATTTTACCATTTTTTTTTGCGGGTTGACCCGTGGTTTGACCCTACCCGTATTAAATAAGTTTATTTACAACTGGTGCATGAAAATTTTTGCCCATGAATTATTAGCGAATTCTAATTTACATTTAACTATCTATCATTATCGAATATCAATTAAAGCATCACATAATCCCAAATTAACATCCACAAAAAAGACCAGATTCCTATAAAATACAAATAATAGTCAATACATTATTTTTATCAAATAGAAGCATCATTTTACAAAAATAAAAGCATTTACAAAATCAATAAAAGCATACTTGCCTACTATTCACAACATATTTTCCACACGAAGATTATAACATAATCATGATTAGCATCATCCACACAAGATTATAACATTGCCAACAATATTAATTGCATCACTACAAACTCTAATAAATATTAAAATTATCAAATTCATAATTACACTAAACTAACATTATCAAACATCAATTAAAGCATCATGTAATGTATATTTAGCATTGTTTGATACTTTATAAGATTAAAATAAACCACAATAAATTCTAATGGACAAAAACCTAAAATATGTTATATATAGAAGCACCTTAAAATGAATTTGATGCTTACAAAATAAAAGAATCCTCACAAAAGAAATTTAAGGAATTTTCATCATATCTACATTTAATATAAGATTTCGTAGGAGGTTGTATTATTTGGGTGATTTAATTTCTCAAATATCTAGCCGCAATCTAAGATTGATTGTTAATCATAAAAAAATACATTGACAATTAAGCCATTCGGCGTGTTATGCAATTAAAATTCTTTAGAATTTCCTAAATAATCATGACCCTTGAGATCAATAATTTAATATGTAGGATTAATCCCTAAATTATACACTAGGGATATGTATACATGCTAACCCTACCCATGCACACACACACACACACGTTAGGAATGGTGGTACATCATTGTTGATAACATTGTCCTCAATGTTATACATAATCTGTACCAGCATTCCGACAAAATTGTGGGACACATTGAGTATATTAATCTTATAATTTTCTAGTTTTTAGGATTAATTCTCTTTGAAATAATCTGATTAATTTGTCTATCTTAATTAAATATATCCACAAAATTTGAATTTAAAATAGTGGATATAGGTGGTTAAGATAGTGGATAAACTTAACTTTGAAGTGGTCAAAGTTAGTTCGTGCATTTAAGGAACCACTATTTTCCCTTCCCCACTTTGTCTAACCATCTTACAAGTTCTGAATGTGGGAAGGTTGTCGCAGCTTCCTTAATTCTATAGATCGTGTGAAAGTGGTTAGCTGGTAATGGTTGCAAGAGATGTGACAATGAAGTTAATGTTGCATCTAATGTTGTTCCGTCTTTTCGTAACATTAGTCTGTTCCAGTTCTGATAATCTTTTCTTTTCCTAGATTTTCTGATTAATTAGTTATAATTGATCTGATGTATTATTGGATCTTATTTCTTTATTATTCTCATGTTTCTAGTTGATTTAATCTAAAGGGATAAAGAGATAAGCTTCAATCTTTTAGGGTTCTGACTTTGTCAAAATAGTTCCTAATTTTATGGAACATTTCTCCACTACCTTTGTGTTCTAATGTGTGTCTGCATGTTGAAGACTTAGTAGGCAGTTATAAGAGTAGTGGTGAGTGAATTACATGATGTGGAGACATGTTACAGTGAGTGTTGCACGTAACATCGACATTAACATCAATCGGTGGATCTAAAGTTTAATCTTATTATTTCATAGTTTTTAGGATTAATTTATTTTAAATTAATCTGATTATTTTGTGATTTTTATCACATTTTATTTTCCACGTATTTAGGAATTTATTGGTTAATTAAATCAGATTTAAATCGTGGATTTTATATGACTTTGAACTAGTCAAAGTCTGTTCCAAATTTATAGGTGACGTGATGTTCTCACTCTGTCTTGAACACTAACTATTGCAGATAAACGTGGATGACTAGAGTAACTATCACTATTGCACAATGTTGAAGAACGTATGACACACAAAGCATAAAACATTATCTCAAGACCACTACAACAATGAGGAGTTGAAAGCGGTTGATTCAAGGCCACATCACATGTGTTCATGGAGCTACTGCTGGAGCAAGATAGAGGAGTATTGAAGGTCTCCTTAGACCTTGAGATCATTAACCAACCTGAGACATACTGCTACGAAAAATTCAAAGAGATCGAAGATTGAGTATAGTGTGTACTGAAACTCGTCAACTTTCACATCGACATCTCCCTAATTGTCTGGACTGACAAAGGTCTGTATCCTTGTTGTGTTTGTAGGGTATAGATTAGATTGAATGTTGTGAGTTCTTCAAGTAGATGTTGTTTATCTACCTAAGTACTAGGTAGTAATTTTTACTAGGGTTGTCCGAGTGAGTGAAGCGAGGACAATTTCTATTATTTTCATAGAATTTATTCGAGGGAGTAAATCGAGAATTATCTTGTTGAGTGCTGTATGACATTGACATTCAATGTTGCACTTGATGTCAGACAGACTCCCTGCGACATTGTCTGTGACATAGTCGTAACTAACCTTATCCTTTCCTAGTTTTATTTATTATTTCAATTAATTAATTAGTTTTATATATCTTAGAATATATGTGCATATCCACGAAATAAACATTTCAAATAAATGGATATATACATATTAGATATATTATTTAAAATAGAGTTTGACGAAGTCAAAACTCTATCTCCTATTTTTTAGGTTTAGCGGTTTCTCTATTTAATTCTTTTTCTTTTCAGAAATTATATTTGCTGGAAATTCAGAAAAATAGGATGAACGTGGGTGAAGTTTTCAACCATGCCTTGGAGACGGTTTCTCCCAAACACATTGAAGTCATGGCGAGAAGCGGTTATCGTCAACCCATGTTCGAGAAAGAGAAAACGTGAGCCTTGTAGGATTCAAGTGAAGAAGCATATAAGGGATATGATCGACACTTGAAGAACTATTCAAGCACAAACTATGTTTCCCCTGTGTGTGAAGATTGAAGAGCTTGAGTCACAAACTTAGTATAGATTTTGTTCTTCATTCCTTCTTCTTTTTTAATGTTTATTGTTGTACAATCAATTCACGAGAGTAGGTTGTACAAGTTAGGATAGATAGCAAGGTTGTGAAATCATTGCTAGTTTGTCTACAAATTAACGGTAGGTTAATTTGTATTTTTGAATTCGTTTTGGTTGTAAACTAGAATATGATTCATGTATTTTATTTGATGTGTCAAGAGCCTCAGTGTCTGACATCATCAAATTAACAATTGTTTTGGCTCGTGGAAGCTTAATTTCGCCCTGTGGTAATCACATACATGTTGTGTGTGATTTAAAATTATTTCATGTGTTATTGCATTTTTATTTCCTGCATATTTGTGTTAAAATAGTTATGTTAACTATCTTTGACACTGAGTTTGACATTACAATTCTATGTCTAATTTCAGTGTTTTTTGCAACAAATTCTAACATATCTCTATGTATTTTTAGCTATCTAGATGTTAGGTAGTTTATGTGTTAGGAATTATTCGAGTGAGTAAAGCTAGAATAGTTTCTTTTTAATTTTCATAGAGAGAGTTAGAGAGAGTGAATCGAGGACGATATCTATGTATATTTTGTCTTCACTTTAATTTAGTGAAATTTCGCCATGAAGCAATCACACACCGAAGGTGTGTGATTTAAAATTATTTTCATGCATGTTGTTCTTTAAATTTCCGCTGCATGTTGAAGGCATAATGGTTACACTAACTATATTATCTGTACGTTGACATTTTTCACAAGTTGTTTTCTGCTTGTGTTTTAAAGTTATTTCCGCGCAAACTGTTCTATAAATTCTCGTCACAATGTTGTCGGTAAAGGGAGTAACACTGACTACAACATTATTTATAACTTTGCACGTGATTTATTTTTTCATAGTATTTGAGGCAACAAATACTAACAAGTGGCATCAAGAGCCTATACTTGACATACTAAGTATTCGATCATTTGTGTTGCTGATTATTTTTATGCTTTATGGAAGGCTTGAATGCGTACATATACATCAAATCTATTGATAAATGTAAATGGATGACGGTTTTGAATGAATGGTCTATTCCAAAAGAGATAAATGAAGCTGGAGAAGTCATCGAAAAGGTTAAAAGTCGATGGAGTGTAAAAGAACAAACCATTTCAAACTTGCACTCTACAGCTCGTAATGTTATTTTTGTTTGTGTTGACGTTTCTTATTTCAAAATGATCTCAAAGTGTACTACAACCAAGCATGCATGGGATACTCTTCAAGAACATGTTGAAGGATATATAGGTGTACGACAGAAAGAAGTTGCAGTTCAGGGAGCAACATCATCATCAACGTTTGAACCTCCACCACCTCCATCAACTGAAGGTGTTATGTTTCCTAGTCCGCTCAAAACTACAATCCCCAGTGAAGATTTTTGTCCAATCGATACTAGTGTTAACATTAGTTTGAAGAAAGATGTGAACATGAAGAAAAGAACTGATAAAGCCCATGTTCAACCAACTAGAAAGTCAAAGAGAATCCTCAATCAAGCCGTATTGAAAAGATAAAAGATGAAGTTGAATAATCAATTGAGTGATGATGAATCGGGAGATCCGGAATCAAAAGAAAATGATGAACAAGTTATCTTACTTGTAGCTAAAGTCAATGAGTATGATTCGGATGTTGATGTTGGCTTGAATTATGTTTCAACATCCAGAACAACATTTGACAGGTATGAAAGCTCTGCAAAGTATAATACAAACTCTTTTAATTATTCTATTTTATGTGACACAGATTCACTACAACATGACAACTTTAGAGCTAAAAAAGATGTAGAAGAAGTAAAAGTGTTATATGATGGGCTTTTTTCAAAGTGGATAAAATAAAACCAAGTTGTGGAGTCACTCAATAAGAAAAATGAAGAGATGAAGGAGCAAGTGACGAATTTGGAAGTGATCCTCACAAGAAAAAATGTGGATTTAATTTCTGTCAAGGAACAACTAAAAAATGCTTCTCAATCTCTCGAGAAGTTGAAAAGAGGATCTTTCTCACCCAACAAGGTATTGTCCATTGATAAGATGGATAGATCCGGACTTGGGCAGGTTTGATCTTCTACCACAATATTTTCTAATGATTTGAATGATGATTTTAAGTGTACTTCTTTTGTTAAAGGAAATATTAGTGGTACATGTCACACAAATTCTCATAAATCTGATAAACCTAAGATTATAAAGAGAAATTTTGTGTGTCATTATTATTTTTCTCCTGGTAACATTAAGCCTTTTTGTTATAAATTACATGATGTTGGTAAAATGTCGACCGGAATATTTCCAAATATTAGATCCAACATCCATAGAAAATATAAAAGTTTAAATCTGAAATGGGTGAATAAATCTGATTTGGAATGTATATCCACAGAAAAATATTTAGTTGGCATTTTGAATAAAGCTCTTGATTTTGAGAGATTTTCAAGCTTTCAAAAATCTCTCAATGCATGTGTGTTGTACTACTTGGTTTATCGATGTTGGGGCAAATGTTACAAATCATGAACCCAATATTTTTTTATTTCTTTTATTTTTTATTATTTTTGACATTCTCATGCATTCTATTTTTCTTATATGTTGTCTCTGGTTGTTTGGCATTCATAAAATATTTGAAGTATGATTTGTTTAAATTTGATCTGAATTATGAGCATATATGTTTGATTTTTGTTGCACATGGTTGTCATAAGTCTATTGGTCACTAAAACCATGAATGGCAAAAGATTTTTCCATGTTGTAGTTGATGATTTTTCCTGATTTTCTAAGGTTGATTTCCTGCATGAAAATTTTGAAGTGTTTAAAGCTTTCAAGAAACTCTACTTGGCTATGAGTTCTCGATTTTGTGCTAGTGTTTCTTGTATGTTAACTAACCATGACAGAAAGTTTGAGAATGCTGATTGTGATGTTGTCTATGCAAAGAAAGGAAAAATTTGACACTACAGGAGATGTTGAAATCCAAAAGGTTTATGAAAAAAGTTATGTTGTGTACTGAAGTTGTCACACCATATATCACATTGGAAATAGGGTTTCTCTTTCCAGTTAAGGAATGAGAGTTTGAAACAGAGAAAGCAAAACTTCAAATATTTTCATGTAGTTGGATATGTTTGATATGCTATGAATGACTATGAGATGTCAATAGTGTTGACCTTGTTTTGTGTCTAACACTTACACACCAAATACATTGACATAAGTCTCCACTTCATCCGAATTTGGTGAACAAAGGTATAATTCGCATTGAATATATACCATTTGAAAAATTGAATGAGAATATCTTTACAACGGCTCTTGATTTTGAGAGATTCTCATTTTTATGGAAATCTCTTAGTTTCTGCGTTATATAATCTCTACATAGTCGATGTTGGGCACTGTGTTGTGTCTGTTATGTCCAACATCTGTATTCATTTATGTCGTTTTATTTTGTTTGTACCATATGCATGTTAAATTTTGTTTAATCTTAGATATTTATTTCAGTTTTACTTTGATCGTGTTTAATGTCTAAATGATCAGTTTTTATTCAGAGAAATGCCCATGGTATAAATATATGATGATGAATAATTTACCTTGATAGAAAACTACGAGCACAAGAGTAAGGCTTGGATGTTACAGATCATGTGCATACTCTAAAAATGTATGATTATCACTTAGTAAATCGGGGCACGACATTCGCGGCGATGATGCACTCAAGTGGAATGGTGGTAAGGTAATACATTCTAGGTCAATTTCTATCTCTGAGTAACTAGACACATGGTGCTGACTACGATAATGTGTTCTCTTCAAAAGGGGGTAAGAAATTGATCTATCTATTCATTAGCCAAATTCAATAAAATTTGTGAACTATGCTACAACTGATATTCATTGAGATGTTATTCTCGAAATTAGTTCTCTGAAATTTATATCGATATTAAACTGCATGTTTGTCTTTTTAGTTTATAGTCATGCATTTGTTTATTTTTCTTGTGTGTGTGTCTGACCTTAAAAAGAATAGGTGCGTTTTGGATTACAAAAGATATATATATTCTAAAAAGGTGATACTTCAGTTCTACCTCTTATTAGATAAAGGAGGAGTCAGTTGATGTAAATGGTGATTTGATGGGCCGATTTGTAAGAGAATTCTTCCCATAAATACTGTAGTGTGGCTTTTAATTTCTATCATTTCCAGATTAGCCCTTATGTTTTCTCACCATTTCTCTAATATTTCTTCTCTAAAAGCTTCACAGGGTTAGAATGGCTGAGCGAAAGGAGTTATTTACCATGTTCAATGAAATGTATGAGAAGTCAGTTAGAACTCCATCATCTGCTACAACACCGACTGTGAGTTCAAATCCTATCATAACTAAACATGTTAGTGCTGAAATGGATGAACATTGTATGTCTCATGTTCCAGATCTGTCTACAGAGAAGCAAAATGATGAAATGTCTGACTCAGTGATGTCTCAAACAACAAGATTTTTAAATCTGAAGCCACTAAATGTTATCCATTTAGGAGATGCTAGTAACCTCATAGATCCAGATCTGAAACAAAATGTTACATGTCCTGCTAGAGGAGTAATGATGATGAGTATCACACATCCTATCCAAAATAAAAGAGGCTTCATGAAATCAATGTTGTTGTCGATTTGTAAGAAAGTGAAGCAAGTCAAAAGAAGTTTAAAGAAGCTGATGTCATGACTACCACTAAAGAGAAGAAATTGAAAGAGAAAAAAAGAGTTTGTGAAGAAGATATATAATGAAAGGCAAAAGTTGATAACATAGTCCAAAATCTGAATGTTGTTGCTAAAGTTGTCTCTTTCCAGGACATAACGGTTCACACATTAGTAGCTAATCAGTCTACTTTTCAGCTCATTCTGACCATGGCGGTGCAATGGATGGCCAATTATTCAATACAGGCAATACCTATTCCTCAGGTTCTCTCTATTATTTTAGAAAGGCGTTTAACAAATCTTTTTATTCTCATGCAATTCATGTGTTGTCTGCAATTGTGTCTCCATGACCAATTAATTATGAGAGATCAATTAAAGTACTAAGCCTTAAGAAATATGGTACGAATGTTCATTTATGAAGAGACCTCTTTGGAAGATGGTAATTAAGTTTTGTCCCTTTAATGCTAATATTATATTGGATATTTTTTTAAAAAAAAACTTAGTGTCTGATGTTGGATTCTCGTGCAAGAATGTGTATGGTGCAGTGTTTGTACATGATAAGGGAGATTGCACTGTGGATCTACCATATACTTACTACTGCATTTCAAACATTTATCCCACGAGAGGTTAATGTTCATGTTGATATTGACGATGATGTTGTTGAGGGGACCAATACCCAATTTATTCATCTGTCTACCTCTACTCCTTATGTTACTAATGTTCTTATTAATGATAGAACATATATTAAAGTCAATACCACCCAGATATTCCAATTGTCGGTCTCTAATTTCAAATCCTACATTGAGTAGTTGGAATCCCTGATTCACTTCAAACATCGATGAACAATGCTATGGTAGACATGTGGGGAGACTTCAAAGTATTTCTTTCTACACAAAAAGGGGGAGTAGATTGTGGTTGGCTTGTTGATGTTTTAAAGAGTTGAACTCTTTATGGTTTGTGAGTGTTCAACGCTTTATTTTGCTGATATGCTGAACATCATTTTTGGGATGTGTGTGTCAATATACATCTTTGCTTTTGATATTGACGTGATATCAATTTTTTAATCATGGCATATGATTATTGATTTTTGATGATTTATGATTCATCTGACTTTGTTCTTAAGATGTGTGATTCATCTTAAAATGTATTTGATATATGCTCGCATACGTCTGTTAAATTTTTGGCATGTTGCTCTAACATGTCTGTCCAGATGTGTAAACATCTCAGTGTTTACATTCGTTCTATATAGGTGATTATACCCACTAGTTGTATACAGGTAATAACTTAAGGGGGAACAAACCTTAAGGGGGAGATTTTAATCTCCAAAGTTTTCTGCTGCGGCTCTAACTGTAAATACAAAGCGTTTTTATGTTTTGATGTTTTGTGCAGAAAGGTTACGATTAAGGGATAGATTATTAGGAATGGTGCTACATTAGATGTTATCAACAAAGTTGATAACATTGTCCTCAATATTATACATAATGTGTAATAGCTTTCTGATAACATTGACCAACACATTGAGTATATTAATTTTATCATTTCCTAGTTTTTAGGATTAATTCTCTTTGAATTAATCTGATTAATTTGTCTATCTTAATTAAATATATCCACAAAATTTGAATTTAAAATAGTGGATATAGGTGGTTAAGATAGTGGATAAACTTAACTTTGAAATGGTCAAAATTAGTTCTTACTTTAAAGGAACCACTGTTTTTCCTTTCCCACTTTGTCTAACGATCTTGTAAGTTCTGAACGTAGGAAGATTGTTGCAGCTTCTTTAATTCTACAGATCGTGTGAAAGTGGTTAGCTGGTAACAGTTGCAAAAGATGTGACATCGAAGTTAATGTTGCATCTAATATTGTTCCGTCTTTCTATAACATCAGTCTGTTCCAGTTCTAATAATCTTTTCCTTTCCTAGATTTTCAAATTAATTAGTTATAATTGATCTAATGTATTATTATATCTTATCTCTTTATTATTCTCATGTTTCTAGTTGATTTTATCTAAAGGGATAAAGAGATAAACTTCAAACTTTTAGGGTTTTGACTTTGTCAAAACAATTCCTAATTTAAAGGAACATTTCTCCACTACCTTTATGTTCTAACGTGTGTCTGTAGGTTGAAGACTTGGTGTCAGTTATAAGAGCAATGGTTAGTGAATTCCATGATGTGGAGACATGTTACAGTGAGCGTTGCACGTAACATCGACTTTAACATCAATCGGTGGATCTAAAGTTTAATCTTATTATTTCATAGTTTTTATGATTAATTTATTTTAAAGTAATCTGATTTTTTTGTGATTTTTATCATATTTTATTTTCCATGCATTTAGGAATTCATTGGTTAATTAAATTAGATTTAAATCGTGGATTTTATATAACTTTAAACTAGTCAAAGACTGTTCCGAATGTGTAGGAGACGTGATGTTCCCACTCTATCTTGAACACTAACTGTTGCAGGTAAACGTGGGTGATTGGAATAACTACCACTATTGTACGATGTTGAAAGAACGTGTGGCACACAAAGCAGAAAGCGGTTATCTCAAGATCACTACAATAATGAGGAGTTGAAAGCGGTTGATTCAAGGCCACATCACATGTGTTGGTGGAGCAACTGCTGGAGCAAGATAGAGGAGTATTTAAGGTCTTCTTAGACTTTGAAATCATTTACCCAACCCGAGACGTGCTGCTACGATAAATTCAGAGATATTAAAGGCTGAGTCCAGTATCTACTGCAACTTGTCAACATTTACATCGACATCTCCCTTATTATCTGAATCAACAAATGTCTGTATCCTTGTTGTGTTTGTAGGGTGTAGATTAGATTGAATGTTGTGAGTTCTTCAAGTAGATGTTGTTTATCTATCTAAGTGCTAGATAATAATTTTTACAAAAGTTATCAGAGTGAGTGAAGCAAGGACAATTTCTATTGTTTTCATAGAGATTATTCAAGGGAGTGAACCGAGAATTATCTCTATGTACTTTTAGCTATCTAGATGTTAGGTAGTTTATATATTAGGAATTATTTGAGTGAGTGAAGCTAGAATAGTTTCTTTGTAATTTTGCACAGAGAGAGTTCGAGAGAGTGAATCGAGGACGATCTCTAAACATGCTTGAGAGCTCATATTGCAACTAAAGACAATTCTAAATATCTCATGCTAAGCGTAAACAACACTTAAAACATTTCTACCATATCTAAACATGCTTAAGAGCTCAGTTAACATATGATATCTTTCTTTGCTTCATTCCTTCGTACAGAGATCAATCAGGCAGAGCAAAACATTTTATTAGATATCTCATTTTCCCTAACATGATTCTAGAGCTTATTAGCTCAAACTTTAGATGAGTACAGTTTTACCCACCTCGATTACTGAATGGAGGACGTAGCAACGAGCTGGTGATTCTTTCCTGGGTCTGCACGGGGTTCACTTCCTCCTACAAAAGTCGATCATCGACTTAGTGGTCTACTTCGAGATTTCTAACATCTAACACGAATTTAAACAATATCTAACTCATCTACTCTTAACTAGGATTTAACCACAGATTGCACAACTTAGTAAAATATGAAGATTAAAGCTTGGAAAAACCCTTTGAAAACATCCGAAACTATAAATGGAGCTATTATTTAATTTTATTCCTTTCAAAAATAGATTGCGCGACTCTAGAGACCTCGAATAAATTCGATACAGAAGGAAATAAATTCCAAAATGTTATTCTTGATTTAATAGCACCAACTGATTTGACATATGCCACTTTCCATAACTAGACATTTTATTCAGCGGACCTCGAATGCACTTTTTACTTGTCCGAAATTACGAAAATAATATGGGATACTCTTATATATACGAGGACTCAATACTCAGGCTTTGAGAATTTTTCGATAACTCAAGCTTCCGGCACAAAAATAACGGCTCTATTAAATAATCGAAATAATTCAAAACTCAATATGAGATCATGAAATTTGGCAGACTTATAACTCATAATTTTTTAAACAACTTTCCAGAAGAAAATTTTTCGATTTGACGACTCAAAATTGGCGAAAACAGCTAAAAACCAAAACTGATCAGCGCCGGTAGTAGTTTCTATTTTCCGGTGATCTGATCGATTTTCGATCACCGGATGATGACGGACTCAACACACGAAATGTAGAGAACTTCAAGATGCACAACATACTAAAATTTTAGCTTAAACAGAGAAGAAACGAACTTGAAAAATAACGATAAGAATCGAAATACTAAACTTGGACGGAATTAATGAAATAACAACGGAATTTAAATACGAAACTTAAGCGGAACTTCAACGAAATAAATCGAGAATATCAACGAGAAATAATAACAAAAATACTATAACGGAAATACGATAACGAAAGACGGAAAGAAATGCAAAATTAAAGACAAGAAAGAAATAAGGTTCGAGGCCGACGAACAAGAATGGACGGAGTCGAGTGCATCGAAGAAAGGTGGCTAGCTCGATGTCTCGTCGAGTCGCAATGACGGTAAAGCCGCCTGCTACAACCCGACGACACCCCTAGCAACTTCTCCCACTGCATCCCTTCCACGCCACTCCGCTCGTCATCTCGGAGGAACACTCACGAAGAATGTCCCTCGCTCGACAAAAACTTCTCTCTCAACTCTCTCTAACTTTCCAACTCTCTAACTTTGGAGAAATGAAGAAAATGGTGTGAAAAAGTGAAAGGGGTGGTGGGGTATTTATAGTGTGAGCTTGGCTTCCCTTGGATGCCATTGCAGTGCAAGGATACTGCAAAAGTTACTCCGAGTTCGGTTAAAAGTTGCTTTATTCGATCTTTAGGTCCAAATAACCTCAGACACGAAATCCGAAAATACCAGGAGACTCGTTGGCTCGAGTACTAGTGAATCAAACTAACTCGGGATGAAGAAGTGGTCGTAAAAAGAAAGACGAGCCAAGATTCCTTTTTACAGAATTACTTTTTACTATTCTATCAGACAGACAGATTTTGCTCCCGAGCGTTCGCTTGACCTCAGAATGGGAATCCGTGAATGTGAATGAATTCCTTGAGTCATTTCCCACAAGAAGGCTTGACAAAACAAGACTTGGATTAACGAGGAGGATTTCATAAATTTTCCAACTCATGAACGCACGCAAAAGTTACTATTCATTAATCCTTTAAATACGTTTTTCATGACCGGGACCTCAAATGACTTCAGAATGAAATTTTGGAAAAACCGGCACACGCCTTGAGTTAAAACCTTTCTAACAACACCAAAATCAGCCATAACAGAGTTGAGATCAAAATTTCAAACATATGATTTCACGAAAAATGACGCCTAAAGTCGTGACTGACATCTGACTTAACTTAAACCTCATTTAAATTTCTTCCTAAATTACTTAATTACTCTTTAAAAATTCTCTAAATATTATCTGAAAATCTGGGGTGTTACATCCTACCCCCATTAAAGAAATTTCATCTTGAAATTTACCAACCTTGATAAGGGACATCAGGATACTTCTTGAGCAGCTCGGATTCAAGCTCCCAGGTTGCTTCCTCCGAACCATGATGGTTCCAGATTACTTTTACAAGACTGATCTCCTTGTTCCTCAACTTCTGGATTTTTCAATCCATAATGGCCTGGGACTTTTCTTTATATGCTAAGTTCTCATTAGGGACTATCTCTTGCTTGTTAATCATGTGTTTTGGATAAAACACGTACTTTCTCAATATTGAGACATGAAAGACGTCATGAACGTCACTCAGGTTGGGTTGTAAGGCCAACCAATATGCTACCTCATTAACTTTCTCTAGGATTTCGAAAGGTCGATTAAATCTAGGCCTTAGCTTGTTTCGTTTGCCAAAACGAATCACTCCTCTAGATGGAGATACTTTCAGGAACACTTTATCTCCAACGCTGAAACTCAGCTATGTTCTTCTTTGATCTGCGTAAGCCTTCTATCTATCTTGAGCCTCCTTGATTTGTTGACGAATTAGCTCAATCTTCTGGACCGCTTCCTAGACCATTTCAGGTCCAAGTATCCTTCTTTCTCCAACTTTGTCCGAATACAATGGCGACCTACACTTTCTTCCATACAGGGCTTCATAAGGGGTCATGTTGATTGATGATTGGTAGTTGTTGTTGTACGCAAACTCTACTAATAGTAGTAGCTCCTCTCAGCTGCTTCCTTGATTGATGACTACTCCTCTAAACATGTCTTCTAAAATTTAGATAGTCCTTTCGGACTGGCCGTCCGTTTGGGGATGAAAAACCGTGCTGAAAATTGAGCTTTAATCCCATGAGTTCTTGTTGGCTTTTCTAAAATTTCGACGTGAATCCCGTGTCACGATCTGACGTGATCAAGACCGGCACGCCGTGCAGACACAAAACTTCCTTAACACATATCTAGGCTAGTTATCTAGCCCATCCGTCATCTAAATAGCAATAAAATGCGCGGCTTTCGATAATCTATCCACGATTACCTAAATAGCGGTATTCCCCCGCTTAGACTTTCGCGAACCTACCATAAAGTCCATATTAATATGATCCCACTTCCGTTCGGGAATTTCTAAGGATTGGGGCAAACCAGAAGGTTTCTGATGAAGAGCCTTCATTTGCTAACAGTTCAAAAACCTTTCTACGAAGGTGGCTACTTCTCTCTTCATGTTATTCCACCAGAAGTTCCTCTTGAGGTCTTGATACATCTTGGTGCTTCCGGGATGTACTGTATATGGCGTATCATGTGCTTTGTATATGATTTCCTCCTTCAGCTCTTCCTTGCTTGGCACACATAGCCTTCCTTTGAGTAAGAGCATGTTGTTGACGGTCTCCATGAAGTCTTGCGAGTTATCAGACCATGCTTCCATTCTTTTCTTCTCGAGAAACTCGTCTCCTCTCTGGGTTTCAACTATCCTTTACCATAGGTCGGACTGAGCGACTATCGTGGCGATTTTGGCTTGAATGGTCTCATGTGGTGTTAGCACTTGAATTCTCAACTTCTCGAACTCCTTGCGAAACTCCTCCTTAACTTGAACGAGTCCTATCTCTGCCTTCTCCTTCCTACTTAGGGCATCATCTACCATATTCACCTTGCCTGGGTGGTAGTGAATTGAGCAGTCATAATCCTTTACAAGTTCTAACCATCTTCTTTGCCTCATATTAAGATCCTTTTGCTTGAAGAAATACTTCAGGCTCTTGTGATCTGAGAAAATCTCACACTTAACTCCGTAGAGATAGTGCCTCTAGATCTTCAGTGCATGAACAACTGCTGCCAACTCTAAGTCATGTGTGGGATAGTTCTGCTCATGATTATTAAGCTACCTCGAAGTATAATCAATCAAATTTCCTCTCTGCATCAGCACACATCCTAATCCTTTCTTCGACGCATCTGCGTAAACCACAAAATCTTCATTCCCTTTCAGAATGGCAAACACTGGGGCTGTGGTTAGCATCTCCTTCAAGGTTTGGTAATTTTCCTCGCACTTAGGCGTCCACTTAAACTTGGAGTCCTTCTTTAGCAGTCGCGTCATCGGCTTAGATATCGTCGAGAATCCTTCGATGAATCTGCGATAATATCCAGTGAGTCCTAGCAAGCTTCTTATCTCGTTCACACTCCTTGGAGACTTCCAATTGCTTACCACTTCGATCCTAGCTGGATCTACCTTGATTCCTTCTGCTGACACTATATGTCCTAAAAACATCACCTCCTTGAGCCAAAACTCATACTTATTAAACTTAGCATAAAGCTTTTCTTTTCTCAATGTCTCCAGCACCACTCTTAGGTGCTCTTGATGTTCCTCTTCATCTTTTGAATAAATGAGGATATCATCAATGAAAACTAGCACAAACTTATCTAAATACAGGTGAAATACTCGGTTTATTAAATCCACGAACACTGCTGGAGCGTTAGTCAATCTGAATGGCATTACAACAAACTCGTAATGTCCATAGCGAGTCCTAAAAGCAGTTTTAGGAATATCTTCTTTTTGGATTTTTAGCTGATGACACCCAAATCTTAAATCTATCTTAGAGAAGGCAGTTGCTCTCTTAAGCTGATCAACAAGATCATCTATTCTTGGGAGAGGGTATTGGTTCTTGATGGTCGTGATGCACCTTAATCTTAACTTCTTCATCGCAGTCGTCTCTTCTCCTCAAGGCGGTATTTTAACTTTATGGCTTCTGCTGGAGATCACCATCACTTGCAGTCGTAAAGATCGCATATCTGGACTTTGACCGACATTCCTTAGATCGCCTCCTAAGCATAACGACCTGAAAAAAATCACTTTAGAATGTGCATCCTACTTAGAGAGCACTAATTGGCACTACTTGAATACTACTTCCTATTGGGAACTACCATTTCTTATTTTCCCAACGATGACAAAAAGCAATACTGCTGTATACTCTCTGTTCTATTCAAGGGTCCACACTCGAGCTCTATGAGTGGGAGCAAAACGAATGCCTCAGAGTGAGGGCTTCATATTGATCAATAATTCTTTAACAAGTTCAGAAGCTGGAAGAGATATAACACTGGGTTATCTATGCCAAAATATTGCCTTTTCAAAGGACATATAAACTCAAAAGGGTTCTTGCACATAACAAAGATGTGGAAGAAAATCAATGGATAGCAACTGAGAACCGTGCTGAATATTTTCACAAAGGTGTCAGCATAGCCTAACAAAGAAGTTCTATTACTGATTCTTCATTATCAAAAGATTACAAATTGTCCAAGAGAATATAATTGAATAATTTCAAATGATATAAATGAAGAATTTCAATTGATATTAAGCTATTGAAGGCCGATTGATTCAATTGAGACGAGAATGAATAAATAGACTCATCATAATTTCCTATCATACTGAAACTTCTCAACATACCAAACACTAAGTCTATCTGCTTATCAATCTTCTTCGGGTTCGCTCTTTCTTTCTTTGAGCATCACGCATTTTCTTCTTTAAGAAGTTGCTACGAAATAGCACGAGTCGGCTGAACTCCAATTAGTTACACTTGGCTAGAAAAGTGACATCTGGGGATCACTACCTACCTATCGAAAGGGATACGATAAAGCAACTTGATCTATATGCACTTTCTTCCCGTTCGAATTAACAAAATGTGGTGCACGCCTTGATAATTGGTTGAACCCTCAATCGTACTCCGACACCGTCTTCTTTTCTTATCTCAAGTTCCAGAATTCCATCTCCTTTGCCTCTTGATAGCAATCCATGATATACTATAGATTGTGCCTAAAATCTTCCCAACTGTAATCCATCCATTACTCCGGGGTTAACGACCTTTGAACAGACTCCCGCCAGTAGTCCACATCATCCGTAAGCATAAAAAGAGCGCAACTTAATTTCTCTTCTTCCGAACAAGCTATAAAATTGAAGATTCGTTCTAAGGAGTAAACTTATTTCTCGGCATCCATCGGATCTCCTAACCCATTAAAAGACAGAGGGTTATGTTTGAGAAACACATTCTCAGCTCTCGAGCCGAGATTCGGGGCTTGCTCATTTGCGGCCTCATTCTCTCCTTCGTTCTTGAGTTGACGTCTTCTCGGTGATATTCTAAAGAATCCTAAAGATTAGCGATGCTCGATTGAATTCACACAGAGCAAAAAAATGCCTTTCGATAAGGTCTTCGAATAACACAAGATAGATTAAGCAAAATGAGAATTTAAATGATATCAATAACACGGGAAAATTGCCTCATTATGAGGACTTTTGGCATCAATATCAAAGAGATTCTTGGTTATATACGGAATAGGACAGTCTTTAGAGAAAATTCCGCAACTGCTGAAATCTAAAGGGTTACAATTTACAAGATAAGATCCAGATTAAAGCGGACAGACAGATCAGCAAGGTGTTCTAACAACAACACCTCCTTAACCTACTTCTAAAGCATAACTATACACCGGGCCCTTCCCTTTCCTTATTGCACAGTGATCTCACCTCTTCCTCGCCTTCCTCCTCCAGGTCCTCTTCTTCCTCATCTTCATCTATCTCTGGCACCTCGAACTTCAATTTCCTCAAACTTCCTTCAGGGAACTGATGGGGCATACACTGTTCCAGACCCTAAGGGGCAAACGTTTGATATGAAGGGGCCCGCTGGTGCATTTAAGCAGTGCTGGAAAATAAGGACTCGGTATGATTCACGGTCTAGACATTCGAGGGCCCCGCTCCTGAGGTTCCTTCAGTAAGGGGTGTGGTGCTTGATATCTAGGGGAACTGTTGAGAGTCGCCCCTTGCAGTTCTAGTTCCACCACTAGGGAGGGATTTTGCTCGGTGGCTTGCTGCTCCGCTAGAGCATTTACGTGGCCATACTATGACACCCAACGAGCCATCAAGGCTGAGGAGAACTCCGTCAGATTCCCAATCTGAGTGTACGTCTCGGGATCACGAGTAGTAGTGCTCTGCAGGATGTAATACATTGTGGGCCTCCAAGCAGGCGGCGCGTGCTTGTACATGCGGATGCATGTTTCCACATCAGACACACTTCCAGGCTCTCCTCCGTAGCCATCTGTTCATGCCCACATTTCAAGATACCTCGCCATGAAAGACAGTAACTGTTTGTTACCATTCCAAGTCTCCTTCCTGAACCTTTCAACCCTCTTCTGCACGGAACAAAAATGAGGTAAACTCTTCCTAGTGGTCAAAGGACGCTTACCCATCTAATAACAGATAGCTTAATCAGTCTAAATCATGAAAGGGAGACCTAAGGTCCTCCTGAGGTCATACTATCGTCTAGATTCAAACTACTTTATCTTGCATGCATAGCTCTTTTAAAGCAGTAGAATTTTATAAAAATTTCGGTGCCCAAGTCTTTAAACAGACATATTTACCTTTTCTTTAAGACAAAAATTTGAGAATGAATTTAAACCTTTTTCTTTGTGATCGAGAACTCTTTTTCACAAACTTTTCATCTCAGAAAATCATCTTACCCGAACACCTTTTACTCAGAATTTCATTCTCATGGTTTTTTTCCCATATCCATAAAAGAGGTATGCTTGCTCAAATATTTCCTTCCCTGTATTCCAAATATCATGAATCCAAAATCCAAAATCTCTATACTATTATACCTTGATATTTGGTTGAATACACGAGGGTGATGGTTAGCTGTGGGTTGCTGCTTTAACTATCATAGAACAATTTATATGGACAAAAGCACTTAACTTATCTAACAATGAGACAGGTCTGTAAAGTTGCAAACCTACTCTGATACCATCCGTAATAGCCCGGTCCCGAGAAGAGGATTAACGAATGGGGATGGGGTGTTAATTAAGGGATTAATACAAATAGCGGAAGATTATAAAGAAGGTTTACGAATAGGGATACGCTTTCGAAAGATAGGCGATGATGCTCGAGATTACTTGATTAAGAAGGAGTCATACTTTTGCAAAATATGACGAAGCGAAAAAGGTTAATCAATCAGATACAAACAAGCATAAACCCATTCATGGGTCAAAGTGGATAAACAAATACCAACATGCACAAGCCCCTTCATAGGCGAAAGGAAAATATACTCAAGAAGCAGGAATAGAACTTAATATGCATCATTATATATGTGTATATGATCACGTTTTGACATTGTTTATGGAACTCGAATAAAATAGCAAATCTAGAAATTGTGGATAGAGTGAATCAGAGTAGCAGAATTATAGTGGGTTCAAATACTTTATACTATAGCAAAAACATCTTGGCAGCCTACCCACATCCACATCCACAGCCACCAACATCCTCAACATCTCAACCTGAAAACATTTGAAAAATAGAGGGCGTGAGCACTAATGTACTCAGTGGGTTTTAACAAAAACACTTTAATAAACTTCATAAATATCCAATAATTAACTGGCGGTATATGGAGATCAAAACGCAAAAGCCCTCTCCATATCCGCAAAACCTTTTCTTTACTTTTGGGCCCATCCTGGCTCAAACCTGATGTGAACTGCACCTTTAGGCATGCCTTAGGACACAAGAGGGGTTACCTGAAATATCCTTACGAGTTTGCGAGGGATAAACCCATCAGTGACTCACTTAAACGATCAAAGATCACAAGTCCTCTGATCTCAAATCCTGCTTAAGCAAAATGCTATATTCGTTTCTCCCTTAACCTAGCTAGCAAAATCAAACCTAGAGCAACGTCTAGGACTAATCCTTTAATTGAGCATGATCTCGGCCTATAAAGGATTTATCACTACCCTAGAAGGCAATCCTTAGCTATACAAGCCTTAGCAAAATATCAACATTCAATTACGAGGAAATGAACGTACATAAACACATATTGCAACTAAAGGCAATTCTAAATATCTCATGCTAAGCGTAAACAACACTTAAATATTTCTAGCATATCTAAACATGCTTGAGAGCTTAATTAACATATAATATCCTCCTTTCCTTCCTTTCTTTCTTTATACAAAGATCAATCAGACAGCAAAATATTTTATTGGATATCTCATTTGCCCTAACATTCTTCTAGAGCTTATTAGCTCAAACTTTAGATGAATATAGTTTTACCCACCTCGAATACTGAACGGAGGACGTAGCAACGAGTTGATGATCCTTTCCCAGGTCTCCGTGGGGTTTACTTCCTCCTACAAAAGTCGATCATCGACTTAGCGGTCTACTTCGAGATTTCTAACATCTAACACGAATTTAAACAATATCTAACTCATCTACTCTTAACTAGGATTTAACCACAGATTGCACGACTTAGTAAAACACGAAGATTAAAGCTTGGAAAAACCTTTTGAAAACATCTGAAACGAACCACTAAATTTTCAGGATTTAATCCACTATAAATGGAGCTATTATTTAATTTTATTCCTTTCAAAAATAGATAGCGCGACTCTGGAGACCTCGAATAAATTCAACATAGAAGGAAATAAATTCCAAAATGCTATTCTTGATTTAATAGCACCAATGATTTGATATAAGCCTATTTCCATAACTTGACATTTTATTCAGCGGACCTCGAATGCACTTTTTACTTGCCCGAAAATTATGAAAATAATATGGGATACTCTTATATATACGAGGACTCAATACTGAGGCTTTGAAAATTTTTTGATAATGCAAGCTTCCAGCACAAAAATAATGACACAATTAAATAATTGAAATAATTCAAAACTCGATAAGAGATCATGAAACTTGGCAGGATTATAGGAAATAATTTTTGGAACAACTTTCCAGATGAAACTTTTTCGATTTGACGATTCGACTTAGGTGTAAACAGCACAAAACCGAAACTAATCGGCGCCGGTAGCCATTTCTGTTTTCCGGTGATCTGACCGGTTTTCGGTCATCGGATGATGACGGACACAACATACAAAATGTAGAGAACTTCAAGATGCACAACATACTAAAATTTCAACTTAAACAAAGAAGAAACGAACTTGAAAAATAACAATAAGAATTGAAATACTAGACTTAGATGGAATTAACGAAATAACGACGAAATTTAAATACGAAACTTAAGCGGAACTTAAACGAAATAAATCGAGAATATCAACGAGAAATAATAACGGAAATACTATAATGGAAATATGATAACGAAATACGAAAAGAAATGCGGAATTAAAGACAAGAAGGAAATAAGGTTCGAGGCCGACGAACAAGAATGGACGGAGTCGAGTGCGTCAAAGAAAGGTGGCTAGCTCGACGTCTCGTCGAGTCACAAAGATGGCAGAGCCGCCTGCTACAACCCGACGGCACCCCTAGCACCTTCCCCCATCGCATCCCTTCCACGCCACTCCGCTCATCGTCTCGGAGGAACACTCACGAAGAATGTCCCTCGCTCGACAAGAACTTCTCTCTCGACTCTCTCTAACTTTCCCACTCTCTAACTTTGGAAAAATAGAAAATGGTGTGAAAAGGTGAAAGGGGTGGTGGGGTATTTATAGTGTGAGCTTGGCTTCCCTTGGAAGCCATTGCAGTACAAGGATACTGCAAAAGTTACTCCGGATTTGGTTAAATGCTGCTTTATTCGATGTTTAGGTCCAAATGACCTCATACATGAAATCTGAAAATACCGAAAGACTCACTGGCTCGAGTACTAGTGAACCAACCTGACTCGGGATAAAGAAGAGGTCGTCAGAAGAAAGACGAGCTAAGATTCTTTTTTTAGAATTACTTTTTCCTATTCAATCAGACCGACAGATTTTGCTCTCGAGCATTCGATTGATCTCAGAATGGGAATCCGTGAACGTGAACGGATTCCTTAAGTCATTTCCCATAAATGGGCTTGATAGAATAAGACTCGGATTAACGAGGAGGATTACATAAATTTTTCAAATGACAAATGCACACAAAAGTTACTATTCATTAATCCTTTAAATACTCTTTTCATCACCGGGACCTTAAATGACTTCAGAATCAAATTCAGGGAACACTGGCACACTCCTTGAGTTAAAACCATTCTAACAAGACCAAAATCAGCCATAATAAAGTTAAGATCAAAATTTCAACAATACGATTTCACGAAAAATGACTCCTAAAGTCGTGACTGACATCTGACTTCACTTAAACCTTATTTAAATTTCTTCCTAAATTACATAATTACTTTTTAAGAATTCGCTAAACATTATCCAAAAATCAGGGGTCTTACAACGTATGGGTAAAACTGACTTGAATGGCCTCGAACACGTTTGAAACTTGATCTCGACATTGGTGAGTGTTGTAGGAGGCGTACGAATGATGGAAGATGGATGTTGGTGAAGGTGGATTGGCGTAGATGTTGTAGTCGAATGAGTTGACACAGGAAAGCAAACCCCGTGGACACTTGATCCAAGAAACGTACTTCACTTGGAATCTCCTCGATTGCAATCCAACCCTAATCCCACAAGTTGTTGCTGGCTTCTAAGAGTATTAATTTTCGACTAAAAATTAACAAAAGAGCTTCAGGGTTGAGACACAATTGGATGCAAAGGCAAAAATCTTCAATAATGTCTAAAATATTAATGTTACATGGTTCCCCTATTTATAAGGCTAAGGGAGGACGAAAAGTAAAGAAATAAAAGAATAAAATCTGATCTAGGAAACTACTTAGGAAACTACCTAAACTAGAATTCTATTCAAGGTAGGAAATTACCTTAAATAAAACCTAGTCAACTATGACTATGCTATGCACGAAAATTACTTAATAAAAATAATAAAATCTGATTTATAATAAATAAATACTATAGTCTAATTAAATACTGTAGTCTAAATAAATCAATCCCTTAATTAAATAACTAAGGGGAACAAAAATTCCCATGCAAGTCATGCACGTCAAAAACACCTCCAACGTGTATGCTTGTAACTTCAACCCTCCTGATCATCATGTATTGTTCTTCAAATCTTGATCTCCAATCTTTGATTGTTAACAAAGTAACAATTTTGGAACCATTTAATGATAGCTCTTCATTTGATTCTTTGATGCTTATCGTGCCTTTATCATTCCCCTCATCTTGAAAAAAAATTATCCTCGAATTCGAATCTCCGGGATAAAAGACTAACACGAACTGATCATCAAAGTCTTTTTGCACAAGTTGCATAAAACACATTTTCGTGAACATGCACATCCACTTGGTGTGAAATGGCTGAAACCCTAGCTCCATAGATTGCCTTGATATGCCATTCACGATCAAATCTGGTGGTACATCAACATCTAATGGGACATCTTTAACAACTTGTAGAATAAAGACATCACAATAAAATGGTTGGAAAATAACATTAGAACTCGGCAGTTTCTCTAAGCTCGCTTGTTCGAGTTCCTTAGGATCCACACTCGTTGTCTAACTGATATCATCATCTTCTTTAGAACATGGCTGTACTTCCATCACATCTCCTTAATCTTCAGTTTCAAACTGCTCTTCATCCTTGGCGTCTTCAACTGTATCATGGATCTCCAAGTTCACAATTTGTAGTTTGTCCACCATATAATCTTTATGACTTGTCATTTCTATGGACAAAACTTCCAGATTGCAATCTTCTAGAGCTATCTCCTCTAAAACTGGCATATCCTCATTGGTAGTGTCTATCATGTCCATTTTTGGCTTAGATTCTTCAACGACCTCAACTTCTCCAACGTCTAAGCACATGGGAACAAATGGTAATGAAATAATAGGTGCTTCAGTGAAGTTTAGAATAGGTAGCTTGAAAGTAGAATCGTCATTAGTGGATGGTAACTCAACGTTCGACTCTACTTAAATCTCCTTCTTTGACTTCATCTCTAGCTCTTCCAGCCACTTTTCTATCCAAATGGCGTATTTCACCATGTCCTCCAACTCTTCGAAGTGGTACAATGCTACTCTTTCACGGATTGCCCTTCGTAGACCAACTAAAAATCTATCCATTGTATCTTCTAGATATTCTTCCACATTAGCTCATCTCATGGCTTCTATCATTTTGATGTAGTAGTCATGTACACTTTGACCTCCTTGCCTAAGCTTTTATAGCTTTTTCTCTAGCTCTCTTTGGTAGTGGACTGGAATGAAGCATTTCCGCATCTCATCTTTCATCTCTTGCCATGAATTAATAGGTGGGATGTGGTCTTGGCGGTGCCAATTCTGCTGGAATCCCCACCATGTTGCTGCGTAGCCTTTAAACTTCAATGAAGCTAATTGCATTTTCTTTGGCTCGAGAAAATCATAGCACTTAAAGATCTTGTCTACTTTACGTTCCCAATTCAAGTAGGCATCAGGATTGTGTAGACCTTCAAACTCGGGGATGGTTGTCTTGTTAGATGACTTAAGGGTATGGTCTTGCCTCATAGTACCTGCATAAGTAAAAAACCTGAAGAAATAAAGGACCTCACAATCCTCACTTTTCTCTCATTTGTTTCCACTATTTTCTTTTTCCACTCGTGTATCACTCAATATGTGGTGCAAAGTGTGTGAATGTGATGTATATGAGGTGGCTGCAATGTATCTATGTCATGTATATGGTGTACACAACAAGTAAGAATCGAATAGGGTGGTAGGATGGTGGTGGTCAAGTATTATGGAAGAAAATGAAAGATATAGATGTATTTTTGAAGTCCCAAACAGTGTAGGAGATCCAAAAATAAATCTAGAGGATAGAAGGAAGGAAATAGAAAAGAAAAATGAACAAAGAATTAAAAGGGAAAGAAGGTGATTTGGATACGTGTACCACTAATGTGACACAATCTAAATACCTTAATTAGACTAGACTCTAGAAGGAAAGACTCTAAAATTAAATTACAACTCAAAAGGAAACTACCAAAAAATAAAACACTACTAAAAGGAAAGAACCAAAAATAAAAATAGAACCTAAAAGGAAACAAAAATTTCGAATTTTTTTTTAACTGTTCTGTTTTATTTTTTTTAACAGTTTTTTTTTTCACATTTTTTTTCGCAATTCGATTCTTCTCAACCTAAATAAGAACACTAGCAAAACTGAATAGATGAATCGAAATCAGATCATTTTTTTTTCGAATTTCTTTTTTTTTTTCAGAACTTTTTTTTTCAATGAACAACTAAACTATTACAAATCGATTGACACGTACGAATGACACGTAAGAAAATAAAAGACACGTAGGATTGAACCATGACTAGCTGTGATGACGTGGCTCTGATGCCAAATTTATGATGTGATCTTGACAGAAGATCGACACCGGACAGAAATGCATGAAAGACTTAGGAATGCACGAAAGACATAGTCAACTATGACTATGTTATGCACGAAAAGTACTTAATAAAAATAATAAAATCTGATCTATAATAAATAAATACTATAGTCTAATTAAATAATATAGTCTAAATAAATCAATCCCTTAATTAAATAACTAAGGGGGATGAAAATAACCATGCAAGCCATGCACGTCCAAAACACCTCCAACGTGCATGGTTGTGACTTCAACTCTCTTGATCATCATGTATTGTTCTTCAAATCTTGATCTCCAATCTTTGATTGTTAACAAAGTAAAGATTTTGAAACCATTTAATGGCAGCTCTTCATTTGATTCTTTGATGCTTATCGTGCCTTCATCAATATATATATATAGCGAATGGATTAAATGTAAACCATTCTCTAGTATGTAAACTATAAATCAATCTCTTACCATCCATTCAAAAAAATGCACAGTCAAGTTTTAGAGCAAAATACGGTGGCAATTTTGTAATTTTCATGAGTTATTTCAGGCTATGGTGGTATTTCCGTCATATTTTTGAAAAAAAACTGATGTCATGCTGACACGGTGTCTCAAGAAATTCCTAAAAACTTCAAACGATCATAACTCGTTCATTTTTTTGGATTAATACAAACAATATATCAAATTAATGGTCTTTTATTCCTGTTTCATTTAAGATGAGTGAAGAATATGTTCATCTGAGAAAATATGGACGAAAAATATAAAAGTTTCATTTTTCACGCGTATTCTTTTGAAAAATGTTTTGTTAGCATCAATTATATTGTTGTAAATGTTTATGCTATCACAATAGGTATGCTTCTTTAGCATATGACAAATATTTCGTTAGCATCAATTATATTTCTATAATGATTTATTTCATCCCAATTAGGATATGTACGTTAGTATCAATTATATTGCTATAAGAGTTTATTTCATCCCAATTAGGATGTGCTTTGTTAACATATAGTAAATGCTTCATTAGTATCAGTTATATTGACATCGAAAATGCATTATTAATTAAGAATTTTTAGTATGAGAATGATAATGCATTGCTAATATTAACATTACCATATGTTAACGTAAACATTATAATATGCTAATTAACTAATCATATGTGTTTAATATTACTTGTGCACGACACGAAAATTGCAAATACACTCAGCTGTTGTCTATCTCCATGTTTTTTTATTATTTTTTTACTTGCAACGGGCAAAATAACCGTTGTCTTTATATTAAAAGACAACGGTTATATCCTGACCGTTGTCTACCTCCATTTTTTTCATAGACAACGTCATAGAGACAACTCGCCTCTTAACCGTTATTAATTAACAAGGGATATTAAAGCCATTGTATTTTTAATCAGTTAAAACGACAAAGTTTGACTTGGTTATCTACCTTCTCCCCAAAAACAACACACCAGATCGAGCAGGCTATTTCTACCACAGATGACACATTCTGATCAGAACTCGCCGTCTCTCCTTTCTTGTCTATAGCTCATTCTTCTCAAATTAAGAACCATACCAAAGCCCTAATTTCCACCACCATCTGTAAACATTTTAGAAAATTTTATCCCAAATCTCTCGCCTACATCCCCTACACTCTCGTCACATGCTGTCGTCTCTGTACCACTATCTCCCCATCGTTATCCATCTCGCCCTCCCCTTGGTCGCCCACAGTAGGTCTCCCTCGCTATTGTGAAACCTCCTCCACTATTGCAAAACCTAGGTTTTTTTTGTAGAACTATTTTCTATTCAAAGTATGTGAGCAATTGATTCTCCGGCCAAAACAAGAATGCAATTTTAGCTCTCTCGATCTCTCTCTGCAATTTAGGAATTCCTCATACCCATTGTTTCACATTAGATCCAACTTTACCATTTCAAAATTCTTCTTGAATTATGTGGTATGTGAAGTGAGATTTTCAATTTCTATTTTCTTAATCAATATCTTTGTTGTATTATTTCACTCTCTTCATTTTTTTGTGGTTTTCTTGATTTTAACTTGGAAAAAAGTGTTGAGAATTTGGAAAAGGGAGATTTTTTTTTGTGGTGAATCTAGAAGGAAAGATCCATTTGCAAGCACTGTGGAACTCATCTTTCGCTTACTGATGACATTGTTTCCAAGGTTCATCATTATCCTTTCAATCTATGGGGAAGCTTAATATATATATATATATATATATATATCTAGCGATACATTTTATGCACAATTTTGAAATTGAGATTTTTAGTTGAGCCATTTTTTTTCTTTGTATTGACATGCGGCAAAATTGTAGCTGAGGCTCTCTTTTTTTTCTTTGCGTTGACATGCGACAAATTGGAGTTGTCACTAGAATTGAGTCATTTGTCTTAGTTTTGACGATGATCAGTTTTGGTTTCTTGATAATATAAACAATCTTGGAGTCTAAGATTTGATATTAGACTGATCAAGCACAAAGGTATTCTAACCTCTTTTACTGGTTTTTGTGTGAAAAGCTTTTGGTGGTGTTGACTAGTGATGATAAACCCCACCATGGATCTTTAATTACATTTCAATATTTCATCTTTCATTTTGCATCTTAATAAAGTTTAGTTGATGAAATGCGTATGGAGTCTAAAGTGCGAGAAACTGAAACTTTTCGAATCTGTGGCAGCAACTAAGGTTTCAATTTGTATTATGTGGTGAACCTTGTGCACTAAAATATGTCTGTTTTGAGCTTTCAAGTTAAAATCATACAGGTTATTGTCTCTGCGATCAATGATAGGTATATAATGGGAAAGGCAATGTCTAAAGAACTCACTGGTATTAAAAAAACCAGTGTTTGCCAAGAATTACATTGGCTATTGGCTTATTCTGGTTCTCTATGCAGAGGTTTTGTCCAGGGTCATCATCGAGAACTTATGCGAAACTGATATGTTCTTAGTCCATCTTGTCTAATATTGTTAATTTTCTTTTAGTATTTAATGACCAATGCCACCGATAAATCTAGTAATAGCTTCTATACATGTTCTCTAAGAGTAGTCTACCTTTGACCTCGGATACATATAATGCATATACTCATGATGCTCTTAAGTTGTATTATGAGGTAATGAAATATCCATTGTAGCAGGGATCTTTGTTATATCTATATACCTTTATTCTTTACTCTATGTTTAGGTATCAAATTCCTATTTCGTTTTGTTGTTGTTGATATATTAGTTGATTTGATGAAGTGGTCAAACTTACACGAGGCAAGTGAAGGAGCAAAATGATGGAGAAAGAAAGAATACTTGAACTTTTTTTAGGACTAATAATTTTTTTTTAGCATATGTATATGTAACGCCCCATATTTTTGAATAAAGATTAAATCATTCTTAAGCATAATTAAGAAGTAAAAGAAGAGATTTTAGCAAGGGTTAAGTAAAGTCAGATGTCAATCACGACTTTAGGGGTCAATTTTCGTGAAATCATCTTTTGAAAACTTTAATCCTAATTTTTGTTATGACTGATTTTGGCCTTGTTAGAAAGATTTTGACTCAAGGAGTGTGCTGATATTTTTAGAATTTTATTCTGAAGTCATTTGAGGTTTCGGTGTTGAAAATGGTATTAAGAAAGCAAATGAATAGTGATTTCCGCGTGCGTTCATGTTTTGAGAAATTTACAAAATTCTCCTCATTGATCCGAGACTTGTTCTGTCAAGCCTATCTTATGGGAAATGGTCCAAGGAATCCGTTCGCATTCACGGATTGCCAATCTAAGGACAATCGAATGCTCGGGAGCAAAATCTGTCAGTCTGAATGAATAGTAAAAGTAATTTTTGAAAAGAGAATATTCTCTTATTTCTCTTCAAACAACCTCTTGTTTATCTCTAGTCAGGTTGATTCAATAGTACTCGAGCCAACGAGTCTTTTGATATTTTTAAATTTCATGTCTGAGGTCGTTTGGATATCAACATCGAATAAATAAACTTTTAACCGAGCCCAAAGTTACTTTTGCAGTACTTTTCTATAACAACCTGATCCTGAAAAGGGTAATTAAGTGGGGACGGGGTGTTAATCTAAAACGGATTAATGTTTTGAATATAATTAACAAACAAGTAGGCCAAAGACAGGATATGCCCTTCGAAAAATCGGACAGCATAACCTCTGTAACTAGAGCAAATCCCCATTTATAAATGGCTTATAAGAGAAGGGTGGAAGCTGTGTGACAAGTCCAAATTCTCTCGTGTTTTTATGTCTTTTCCTCGTTCTTTTGTTCTTTGTTTTTTCTATTTTTTGAGTCGGAAAGAGCCAGAATGGGCACAAGGGGCAGCAGGAGGCAGGAGAATCACTTCTGGAGGGCACAATGGTGCCAATGATACTAACATGGGCAATAACTTCTTAGCGGAAATCTCTCTCTCGAGCCTGGTGAAAATCGCCCACCATTCCGGCAAAAGCTAAAGGAGAAGTTTGTGATCGTGCCCACAACAACCCAGAGTGATTGAGAGGAGAAGTAGAGGAGACTGGGCATAAGGGAAACTAATAGCAGCTACAGCAGGAGCAATGCACCCTAGCCACCGAAGGAAAGAGGAGCCGCAGAAGGCAAGTTGACGCTTCCAGAAGGATACTTAGCTCTACAAGGAAAGTTACTATGTCGGCGCAACTAGGGCACGGAAAGTACAGAATCTGCGACTCAGAATCTTCTAAATAAGGGAAGAATCTACCAGATATGGAAAGTCTTGGGCATGGCGGCTGCGTATTGGGCTGAAGATCTCCGGCCTGTCGAGGAGTTTACCTAATGTCTTTGTACTCCTATATAAGTAGATTTGATGGCAGCAAACAAAGAACACTCTTTTTAATAATTCACGTACCATAGCACCAAACAATTTTATTTAGTTTTATTTTACTTTTCTACAATAGGTCTCGGGCCTTATGCCCGCAGACACTTAGGATTTCCTGTTTTTATGTTCTTCAATCCAGCATTGGAGTTGGATTCTTTTGCTAATTAATATAAGTAAGTTTTTCGTTTATATTATGTTTTGTTTTATTTCTTTTACTTACTTTTATTGTTCTAAGTCTAGCATGAGCGGCTAGACTCGTTATTCCGGATTGAACAAGGATAAGAACTTAATGAACACGTAAGAACCGTGAGGCTTATGGGCATAAACTGTGTGAATCTGGTTTCGTCGTGTAGTCATTTTCTTTGTTGCATTATACAGTGGGCTAAGCTAGTTAATCGTGGTTGATCACTCGTTAATTAGAATTGTGTTCACTACCTCTATAAATGGTTAATGAATCGTAGCTGTGTGTTGGTCATAAAGGGATGGGATGCATCACGGGTATTGAGGGCATAAGAGAGATCTTTGTCTAGGTAAATCTGGGTCTGTCTAGATCATAATTGCTGCTTTGTTGCTTACAATCAAATGAGAGATCAGGGTTGGGTAACAAGTTAGGGTTTAGGGGACGAGAGATCACCTCTAGGCTAAACTGAAAGGATAGATTGGGTATGTTGAGAGAGATCCGGTACCTTTAACCAGATAATTAGATTTTCATAAGTAATTAGCGTGCCCATGATCAGTTAAGTGTTTATTAAGTTCGACATCTGAGTTCTAATCCGGAATTCATTACTACTAATATTTTCCTTTCTTTGTTTGTTTTGTTATTTTATTTTACAGTCTTTACATACAAGTACGGAGACTACAACAATCATCAAACCTTTTGAAAAAGTGACACTGAAGATAGAATATGCAGCTCCTCATGGGATCAACCCTTACTCACATAAAGCTTGCTATGCCTTGCTGTGGGCATAAGGATAACTCTGTCTTGAGAATTATTTTGACCGTGAAACGACCGCGCGTCAGAATTGGCGCCGTTGTCGGGGAGCTGGTTCTTGAAATTCTATTTTCCAACTTGTTAGCCTGGCCGGTGGATGCCCAATACCTCTGAAGGAGATTGCTCGTACGATCTAGAACTTGTGAAGACTCTGAAGAGGAGGAGAGCAGAAGCACGGAGGGCACAACAAGCAGAGAGACTTGCTTGTGAAAGAGAATTGGAGCAATAAAGAGCACAACTAGAAAGGAACGAACAACTGAGGTTAGCCCCGATGGTTGAAGAAAAAGGAAGAACGTTGAGGCAGTTAGTCTTTCCGACTAACATGAATTTACGTCCCATGGGCATAACACTTCCAGCAATTACTGGAAACTGGGAGTTAAAGGCAAGTTTCATCCAAATCTTACCCAAATACCATAGGATGATTGGAGAAGACCCTCAGAGGCATATTCAAAATTTTGAAATGGTGTGTCAAACTCAACCTACGGATGGGGGAAAGGAACAATATGTGCGTCTTGTCTCATTCCCGTTCACTCTTCATGACGGAGCACGAGACTAGTTATACACTCTGCCAACTGGTAGTATAACTACATGGGCACAACTGTAGTAGAAATTCCTGGAGAAATATTTTCCTGCATCCTGAGTCCAGGAAATGAGGCGAAGAATTGGAAGTCTGAAGATGGGCATAAATGAGAGTTTCTATGACTACTGGTGTCGATTCCAGAGCATGTTGACAAAATGCCCACAATACCAGATTACATATCACGATCTAATCCAATACTTTGTGTCTGGGTTGAGACCACAAGACAAGATCATAGTCAATGCTTCATGTGGAGGATCTATCCTGAACAAGCTACCAACTGAAGCTTTCCGAATTTTAGCAGAAATGGCTAATGAAAATAGAGATGAAAGTGCCCAGGGCACAAGGACAGTTCCGGACACTGGGAAATCAATGCACCTTAAGGTCAAACTAGAAAGGATTTTGGACCAGATGGAGAAAGTGATGAACCATACTGGAGCACCAAACAAAAGAGTGTGTGGAGTGTGCAAGAGCGTGACCCATTTCACTGATGAATGCCCAACACTGTAAGAGGAGGACGTCGCTGAAGTCAACTCTCTTGGTGGGCATAACAACAATAACAGGCGATATGATTCCCACTCTCAAACATACAATCCTGGATGGAGGAATCATGAGAATTTCAGATGGAAGAGGAATGATGCCCACCAACCAGATTTGCCACCACCACCGCCGAGGGCACGCGAAGAACCCAGCTTGGCCGAACTAGTCCATGCCATGACTAAAGAGAATGTGAAGTCACAGCAGGAGAATGAAAGGTTTAAACAAGAGACAAGGGCTGGTCTGCAATATGTGAGCAAGTAAATTTCCCAACTAGCTCAAGATCTTGCCCAACTGAAGGAAAGAAACGGACAATTACAATCTCAGGTGGTAAATCCCTAGAATAGGTGAACGCTGTAACCAGAAAGAGTGAAGAAGAAGTGATGAAAGCTGAAATGAAAGGAGACACTGAAGGCATAACGAAAGAAGAAAAACAGACACAGGAAGAGGTTGCTGAGCCCACAAGGCAAGAAACAAAGAAGAAACCTCCCTTTTCTGAGCGTCTTGCTCACGACAAGAAAGATGAGGAGATGAAGGAACTTCTCAAGGTCTTTCAAAAAGTGGAAATCAATATTCCACCACTGGATGCAATAAAGTAGGTTCCTCGTTATGCCCGTTTCCTAAAAGAACTGTGCACCAAGAAGGTGTGATTTGAAGATGATGCGAGACTTTTCATGGGAGAAAATGTCTCTGCAGTGCTAGAAAAGATGCCAAAGAAGTGTGAAGATCCTGGCATGTTTGTCATACCATGCATAATTGGGAGCAAAAAAATTGAAAATGCGATGCTTGATCTCAGTGCATCCATAAATGTCATGCCCATAACGATTTATGAAGAATTGAATCTGGGACAACTCAAGGAGACAAGGGTGATCATCCAGTTAGCAGATAGATCAAATGTCTACCCTGAAGGTCTAATAGAAGATGTCTTGGTGAAAGTGGGGGAATTAATTTTCCCAGCAGATTTCTATGTCTTGGACATAGGAAAAATGACACCATCTACATCCGTTCTACTGTGAGGGAGGCCTTTCATGAAAACTGCTCGCACCAAGATCAATATCGATAAGGGCACGCTAACATGTGAGTTCGATGGCTAGGTAGTTGTGTTCAACATCTATGAAGCCATGAAATACCCATGAGACCCGGAGTCAGTCCACCTCGTGAACCACTGCTATGCCCAATCTCAAGCCATTCTGGGACACATGAACAACCAAGAAGCTCTGGAATGGGCATTGCAAGCTGGGTTAACTGATGATGCCTTCGATGAATATGAGGATACCAGAGATGCCATTATGATGATGTACTCTCTGGAAGAATTACCGCATTGAGTGGTGGATTTCAATTTGCCGACAATGACGCAGACAGACATGATGCTTCCATCGGTGCAGATGGCACCAAAGGTAGAATTGAAGAATCTCCCTGAACACTTTAAAGTATGCCTATCTTGGGAAGAATGAGACATTTCCGTTTATCATAAGCAAATGAATGAACCTTGTTGAAGAAAACCGGTTATTGAGGTTACTACGCATTTACAAAGAAGCAGTGGGATGGACTTTGGCTGATATTAAGGGCATAAGCCCTGCAGTGTGCATGCACAGAATTTTCCTGAAAGACGATGCCAAGCCGGTGCGGGATGCCCAATGCAAACTGAACCCCGTAATGAAGGAAGTCGAACTGAAGGAGATACTCAAGTTGTTGGATATGGGGATCATCTACTTCATTTCAGACAGCAAGTGGGTGAACCCGATTCATGTCGTGCCTAAGAAGTTAGGGATCTAGGTGGTAAAAAATGAGAAAAATGAGCTTGTGCCCACACGGCTACAAACTGGATGGAGAGTCTGCATAGACTACCGGAAGCTCAACACCGTCACAAGGAAGGATCACTTCTCGTTACCGTTCATAGACCAGATGCTGGATATATTGGCTGGAAACAAATTCTTTTGTTTCCTTGATGGATATTCAGGCTACATGCAAATTGTAGTGGATCAAGAAGACTAGGTGAAGACTACTTTCACGTGCCCATTCAGCACATTTGCTTATCGGAGAATGCCTTTTGGGCTCTGCAATGCCCTTAAAACTTTTCAACGATGTATGATGAGTATTTTCTCAGATCTTTTGGAGAATTGTATCGAGGTATTCATGGACGACTCTACAGTCAACAGAAATTCATTCGACGCATGCCTCGACAACCTTGAAAAGGTGCTAAAAAGATGTGTGGATAAATGCTTGGTGCTAAACTATGAAAAATGCCATTTCATGGTTCGTGAGGGGATTGTTCTTGGGCACATCGTTTCAGAGAGAGGCATAGAGATGGATAAAGCCAAGGTGGACATCATCGAAAAGCTACCACCCCACTACGGTGAAGCAAGTTCGTGGTTTTCTTGGGCACTCCGGGTTCTACCGGCGATTCATCAAAGATTTTGCAAAGATTGATCAACCAATCACTCATCTTTTACAGAATGATGTTCCATTTGTCTTCGACGATGCATGCAAGGAAGCCTTCAACACTCTAAAGAAGAGGCTAGTCACAACATCAATCATTCAACCTCCAGACTAGGGCATGCCATTTGAAATAATGTGTGATGCCAGTGGATATGCTGTGGGCTCAGTGCTTGGACAAAAGCGAGGTAAAGAATGCCATGTGATTTACTATGCTTCCAAGACATTGAATCATGCCCAAACCAACTACACCACGACTGAAAAGGAATTGCTAGCAGTAGTATTCGCCTTTGAAAAGTTTCGATCTTATTTGCTCGGGGCTAAGAGTGTTGTTTACACTGATCACTCTGCATTGAAGCACCTTCTTACAAAAAAGGAATCGAAACCAAGGCTCATTCGGTGGGTACTACTGCTACAAGAATTTGATTGGGAGATCAAAGACAAGAGTGGAGCTCAAAACCAGGTGGCCGATCATATGAGTAGAGTACTCAATGAGGAGAAGGATGTAGTGTCCATCGAGGAGGCTTTTCCAGATGAGTATCTGTTCAATCTCAAGGGCACAACACCTTGGTACGCTGACTTAGTCAAATTCATGATCTCTGGAGAAATGCCGACCAGACTCTCGACTTACCAAAGGAACAAAATCAGAAGTGAGAGCTGATACTATGTATGGGACAAGCCCATACTATGGAGAAGGTGCGTGGACCAAATCATTCGTCACTGCGTGCCCACAGAAGAAGCTAAGAGCATTCTAGATCACTGCCACTCCGAAGCATGTGGAGGGCACTTCGGTGCAAAAAGAACTGCAAAAAAGATCCTTGATTGCGGGTGCTTTTGGCCATCACTTCACAAAGATGCTTATGAAATCTGCCGACGATGCCCACACTACCAGATGACTGGAAACATCTCTAAACGCAATGAAATGCCCATGGTGCCTATCATCCTGGTCGAAGTCTTTGACGTTTGGGGGATTGATTTTATGGGACCCCTAACCAAATCCAATGGACATCAATACATAGTTTTGACTTTGGAGTATGTATCAAAGTGGGTGGAAGCAAAAGTATCTACCACAAATGATGCTCGTGTGGTCAAGAAGTTCCTGAAGTCTAATATGTTCAGTAGATTTGGTGTGCCCAAGGCACTGATAAGTGATCAAGGATCCCACTTATGCAACATGATCATCAATAATTTGCTCAAGAAATATGGAGTGAGACATAACGTAACTACTGCATATCACCCACAAGCGAATGGACAAGCTGAGGTTTCAAACCGCGAAGTCAAGTCCATACTTCAAAAGGTAGTGAACCCCAATAGCAAGAATTCGAGTTTCAAGCTGGATGATGCCTTGTGGGCATATCGCACTGCCTACAAAACACCCATTGGGATGTCTCTGTTCCGCTTAATCTATGGGAAAAATTGTCATCTTCCAGTTGAGATTAAGCACAAGGCATTTTGGGCAATCCAGAAACTGAACATGAAGCTTGATAGAGCAGGGATCGAAAGAAAGTTCCAACTTCAAGAATTGGAAGAGATGAGGCTGAAAGCCTATAACAATGTTGTTCTCTACAAGGGAAGAATGAAAAGAACCCATGACCAACTCATTCTCTACAAGCCGTTTGAGCGTGGGCAAAAGGTTCTGCTATATAATTCCAGACTGAAACTATTAGGAGGAGGACTCAAGTCCAAATGGTCAGGACCTTATGAGATCCAGACCATGTGCCCAAATCGAGCGGTGGAATTATTTGATTCAGGTAATGGAGAGACGTTCAAGGTCAATGGCCAACGGCTAAAGCATCTCAGGGAACCAATGGTTTGATTTATAGAGGCTCTCGAGCTCTAGCTCGTTGAGCCTGTGTACATGTAAACTGAAGGAGCATCGTGCCTACGATAATAACTGGGGCGCTGACTAGGAGGCAACCCAGGTTTATTTGTTTTTTTTATTTATTTCTTTTTTTCTATTTTCCGTATTTTATTTATTTCCTTTTGAGTGTTTATTTTTTTCCATGTTAGTCTAGGAGTTAGATTTCACAGCCGTATTTTGTTTTTGGAGTATTTTAGGGAATAAATTCAGGTGAATTTTTCATGGAAGGAAAGAATCTAGCCAATTTGGATGCTTCCAGCATGGAGGGCACCAACAAAGGTAATTCCGGAAAATTCGGAATCTCTCTGCCCTCGTGGGCACAGCACAAGATTCCGTACAAGGATATCCTAGAAGCCTAAAAGTCGTCTGACGAGCCTGTCACATCAACCCAAATTGATTTGCTAGGGTGAATCCAAGTATTAAACCCCAACTCTTCCTCCCCAAAATTCACTCGCCTATTTTCACTCCAAAATTTCAAAAAAATTATAACCTCTTTTCTCTCTAAAAACCCCATCTCTCAACCGCCATAACCACGATCACCACGGCCCCCAAAACTCGCGCTACCAAGTCCACAAAGAAGGTGGATTTTACCCCTTCCACTTCACTAGAAAATTCTAGGGAGACCACCACCCACGCTGCTGTACCAACTAGAGCACACTCCTGAGCCCTCTGCAACTGAAAAATTGAAGAAGGTGAAAAAGTAGAAGGTCGCCGCTGCGAAAGCTAAGTCACAGACCTTGAAGAGGAAAAAGCAGCTGTTGCCGACCCTGTCGGAGGACGAGGAAGCCGAGGAAGAAAAAGCTGAAAGCAGCGGGGACTCGCGAGCCCATACGAGTCAGGATGACCAGTCTCCGTCTCTGAAGGAAGCTGTTGAGGGTACAACAGATGTGCCCTCTGTATCTGCCAAAGAGAAAGGGAAAGCTGCTGCCAAACCGTTTGCAAAGAAGGGCAAAACTGTGGTTAGCCTAACCTCTGGAAAAGTCATGCAAAAAGGAGAAGACATCTTGCCCACAAGGGAGATCGTGCATAGCAAGACCATCCATTTCGCCTCGCTTGCTGTCTTGGGCATCGAGCGAGAGGTAAGAGAACTCTTCTCTAACATTGGGTGGTCGTTTTTCATTGAATGGGACTGTTTGATTTTTCCTAAGTTGGTCTATGAGTTTTTCTATGATCTGTCTGTGAAGAGTATGGGGAAGGGAGGTACTTCTACAAAAAATTTCAAGTTTAAAATTTTTAGTAAAAATTTCAATCTTTCTACTGATGAATTGAACATGGGTCTGGGAATTGTTTCATTTTTAGATCTGAATGATGATGAATATAAATCTGCTATTGTTGTGGTGCCCACGGATGAGAATGTGGAGGAGAAGTGGGCTGAGTTAGGTGACGGTTCCAAATTCAAGTCTGAAACCAGAAAAGGATACATGCTGCAAAGCAGTGCCCTTTGCTTCTGTCACCGAGTGCTCGCCTACAAGTTCTTTGGCCGAAAAGATAGCTCCAACTCCATTACCAATCAGGAGTTGTTTGTCCTCTGGTGCATGGTGCACGAGAAGAGGATAAACTTTGGAGCTGTGGCCATCGCCCACTTCAAGGACACTGTGGCCCATTCTAAGAATCGCATCTCTAGTGCCCAACTGATTACCCATCTTGCTGAAAAACTGCATCTATTTGATCCTTCATCCACTAATCTGTATTGCAAGCACGTTGAGTTATTTGATGTTAGATGTTTTTGGCGATGAAGAGGGGAAACCCGTGGTTGGCATACCGAAGCTAGAAACTTCGAGTAGCCTTAGTTTTTCTTTGAATGCAGGACCAAGCAAGAGGCTCCCGATGGCACATCAGGAAGAGCCAGCAACCACCACCATCATTGCCAGACTAGACCGATTGGAGACCGCCCTGTTTGCTTACTTCAAGCACGTCGGATTTAATTATCCGACCCCCTCTGATGTCTGAACTGGTACTCTTTTCCGTAGATTAGGTTTTTATTTTTGTTTTGTTTTGTGTTTGTTTAGGTGTCGCCCATTTCCCACACTTTGCTTAAGGCAAAGTGTGTGGGTGTGGGCATTTAGGAGTCTTTTGTTTTTATGTCTTTGTTGTTTTGTTGTTTTTGTGTTTTTTATTTTGTAATTAGAAGACCCCCGTACTGACCCACTTTGCTTAAGGCAAAGTGTGTGGGTAGGGGGCTCTCTAATGTTTCGTTGAGTTTGCGATTAGTAGGATAACCTTCTCGCACCCACTTTGCCGAAGGAAAAGTGTGTGGGTGGGGGTTACTCTGTCTTCTTTGTTTCTTTTGTGTGTCAAGCATGTGTAAATATTTGAACTTAAAAGCATGGAGTCCAGGGTTTTGTGACCATAAGGCAGCATATTTTACTGTATTGTCATTTCAGCATGCCCATGCTACTGCTTATATGATGAATGAACTAAGTACCTTGTGATGAATTGAGCCTGAATTCACAATGCATGTGCTACTTCTTCCTTGTGTGATTTCTGCATTTTTGAATTTAGTTGAACTAGAACTTGCTTTTGCTCTATTCCGAGGTCATAAGGAATTTTGGGTATGCTACTGAAATACTTAGGCAAATTTCCTTTTTCTGAGCCCACAAAGCCAAATAAAACCACCTTGAATATTATCCCTTGTAGCCTTTTTTAAGCCGAAAATGAATAAAGCCTTGGTCATATTATTTCTTGGAAACCACACAAAAAAAAGACTATGGGCATGAGAAAAGGATAAATCTGGTGTGTTACAAGGCATAGATGCCAAAAGAAAGAGAAAGAAAAAGAAAGAAAAAGAAAAAGTAAGAAAAAGAAAGGGGTAAAAAAAAAAAAACCCTAAGAAAATAAATGTACAAAAAGCCCACAAAGTTAAAAAAATCTGGGCATGTGCTTAAATGAAATAGGCACGGTGGTAAAGGCCAGTAAGAGTCAAAATGAGTCTCCCAAAAGGAAAATTCGACTAAAAACTGAGCCAGATCCAAATATTTCCTACCTTAAACCCGAAGCCCCATTACAACCTTAAAGACCTTAGCATAAGTATGCCCATTATACCAACAGTGGTGGAGGAACAAGAGCAACTGCAAGCCTATGGTAACCCTTGGTTCAATTATGTCTTTCTTTGAGTGTAAACACTTAGCCAAACACTTGAGTGAGGAAAGCATGAGCGAACCGATAACTTAGTCATTTCGATTTACAGTGGGCATTATGTATATTTTTACTATTTATATACTTTTAAGTGTGATCAGGTTCCTAGGTCTCTGTGCCCGCAAGGGATTTGCTTTATATGCATGATTTGTCATGTCTTTGTCTAGAGTCTGTCTTTTCCTCCTTTTGTTTTTTGTTTATTTTTTCTTTTGGGAACGTTGTACCTATATACTTGAGGGAAAGTATGACAAAAGTGGGTGGGTATGATAAGTCCAAATTCTCTCGGGTTTTTGTGTCTTTTTCTCATTATTTTGTCCTTTGTTTTTTCTATTTTTTGAGTCGGAAAGAGCCAGAATGAGCATAAGGGGCAGCAGGAGGCAGGAGAATCACTTCTAGAGGGTACAATGGTGCCAATGATACCAAGATAGGCAACAATTTCTCAGCAGAAAGCTCTCTCTCGAGCCTGGCGGAAATCGCCCACCATTCCAGCAAAAGCTGAAGGAGAAGTTTGTGATCGTGCCCACAACAGCCCTAGAGTGATTGAGAGGAGAAGTAGAGGAGACTGGGCACAAGGGAAACTAATGTCAGCTACAGCAGGAGCAATGCACCCTAGCAGCCGAAGGAAAGAGGAGCCGCGGAAGGCAAGTTGACGCTTCCAGAAGGATGCTCGGCTCTACAAGGAAAGTTGCTATATCGGTGCAACTAGGGCACGACAAGTATAGAATCTGCGACTCAGAATCTTCTAAGTAAGGGAAGAATCTGCCAGATATGAAAAGTCTTGGGCATGGCGGCTGCGTGTTGCGCTGAAGATCCCCGGCCTGTCGGGGAGTTTACCTAGTGTCTTTGTACTCTTATATAAGTAGATTTGATGGAAGAAAACAGAGAACACTATTTTTAAGAATTCACGTACCATAGAACCAAACAATTTTATTTAGTTTTATTTTACTTTTCTGCAATAGGTCTCGGGCCTTATGCCCGCAGACACTTAGGATTTCCTATTTTTATGTTCTTCAATCCAGCATTGGAGTTGGATTCTTTTTCTAATTAATATAAGTAAGTTTTTCGTTTATATTATCTTTTGTTTTATTTCTTTTACTTACTATTATTATTCTAAGTCTAGCATGAGCGGCTAGAATCATTATTCCTGATTGAACAAGGATAAGAACTTAATGAACACGTAAGAACCGTGAGACTTATGGGTATAAACTGTGTGAATATGGTTCTGTCGTGTAGTTGTTTTCTTTGTTGCATTATACAGTGGGCTAAGCTAGTTAATCGTGGCTGATCACTCGTTAATTAGAATTATGTTCACTACCTTTATAAATGGTAAATGAATCGTAGCTGTCTGTTGGTCATAAAGGGATGGGATGCATCACAGGTACTGAGGTCATAAGAGAGATCTTTGTCTAGGTAAATCTGAGTCTGTCTAGATCATAATGCTGCTTTGTTGCTTACAATCATATGAGAGATCAGGGTTGGGTAACAAGTTAGAGTTTAGGGGATGAGAGATCATTTCTAGGCTAAACTGAAAGGATAGATTGGGTACGTTGAGAGAGATCCGGTACCTTTAATCAGATAATTAGATTTGTATAAGTAATCAGTGTGCCCATGATCGGTTAAGTGTTTATTAAGTTCAACATCGGAGTTCTAATCCGAAATACATTACTACTAATATTTTCCTTTCTTTGTTTGTTTTGTTTTGTTTTGTTATTTTATTTTACAGTCTTTACATACAAGTACAGAGACCACAACAATCCTCAAACCTTTTGGAAAAGTGACACTGAAGATAGAATTCACAGCTCCTCGTGGGATCAACCCTTACTCAAATAAAGCTTGCTACGCCTTCCCAGCCACCTGCTAGCTGCTGTTCCGGTGACCCACCTACCGGAAGCCTCCTCTCTCTCTCGATCTCACCCTCTTGGCCTGTAATCTCTCTCTCAATCTCACCCTCTCTCCCTTCTCTCTCTTTCTCTCTTTCTAAACTTAGCCCCCAAGTTTCTCTCTCTCTTGCCAAAATGGGGATCCAAACGTGGGTGGGTGAGGGGGGAGGCTGATATATATATATAGGGGAAATTAAGGCTTTCCTTGGAAGCTACTGCAGTGCAACAATGCTGCTTACGCAATTGCGGATTCGGTTAAAAGGTGCTTTATTCGATGTTTAGGTCTAAATGACCCCGTTGATGAAATCTTAAAATACCAGGAGATTTGTTGGCTCGAGTCATCTTGAAGAACGAGTCATCTTAAAGGAAAATGAGAAAAGATTCTCTTTTTAAAAATAGAATTACTATTCCACACAAGGGATAAATAAAATTCCCGAGCGTTCGATTGACCCCAGAATGAAAATCCGAGAACGCCAACGGATTCCATGAAAAATTTCCTATAAGTTAGGCTTGAAGAAACAAGGCTTGAGTCAACACATAAGATTTCACAAATTTCTGAATATCACACTCTTACAAAAAAATACTATTCACACTTTTAGTTAATACGCTTTTCATCACCGGGACCTCAAACGACCTCGGATTAGAAATCCAAAAATACTTGCACGCTCCTTGGGTCAACACCTTCCAAACATGGCCAAAATTTGTCATGATTGAGCTGGAATCGAAATTCTCGAAAAGATGATTTCACAAAAAATAACCCCTAAAATCGAGGTTTACAACCAAAACATCCTTACCTAGGCTCCAATTATTTCCTTAAATTTTCTAAATAGGTTCTGAAAACCTGGGGTGTTATATTTTCTACTGCGATGGCTTCCCCCCATAAGCCATTACTTTTCCTATAAATAGGAGGCTCCCCTCCTTTCATTTTCACACCTTTCATTCTTCACTTCTCATTTTCAAGAGAGAGGAAGCTTCAAGCCGAGAGAGAGACATTCTTCGTGAGTGTTCCTCCGGGGCAACGAGTGGGGTGGCATGGAAGGGATGCAGTGGGGAAAGGTGCTAGGGGTGCCGTCAGGTTGCAGTAGGTAGCTCTACAACAACTGCGACTCTATGAGACGCCGAGCTAGCCACCTTCTATCGACGCACCCGACTCCGTCCATTCTATATCATCAACCTCGGGTTCTATTTCCTTTCATTCTTTACATTCCGCATTTATTTCATGTTCTTCGTGTTCTTCACGTTCTTCGTGATTACTATCGTTATTTCATTAAATTCCGTCTAAGTTAGCATTTCGATTCTTGTCATTATTTTTCCAAGTTAATAGTACGCATGTTGTTATAATGTTGATTTAAATTGATTAAGCATGCTCATTTTATTTTCAAAATGTTCTTCGTGTTCTTTGTGATCTTCGAGTGTTCTTCGCATTCGTCGAAGAAACCCTGGAGTTCTGGGTGGAGCCCAGGTCCGCCAGCATTGGGTACCTAGCGCCCGTTGGGGTACCCCTTCGGCTAAGGCACCCCGTGGTTACGGAGTGCCCCGTCATTATGGAAAACCCCTATCTCGCGGACGCCGACGCTGGTGTCTCATTTTCCAAGTTCATTTCGGATATTTTTAAAGGGTTTTTCCAAGCTTTAATCTTCGCATTTTATAAAGTCGTACAATCTATATTTAAGTCATGTTAAGATAGAGGTTTAGATGTTGTTTGATTTCTGGTTAGATGTCATGATCTAGAAATAGGCCGCTAAGTCGATAATCGACTTTTGTAGGAGGAAATGGACCCTATGGAGACCGAGAAAAGATCATCAGCTCGTTGCTTCATCCTCTGCTCAGTGATCGAGGTGGGTAATTCTATACTCATCTAAAGTTTGAGCTAGTAAGATCTAGAAGCATGTTAGGGCAAATGAGATATCCAATAAAATATTTTGCTCTGTCTGATTAATCTTTGTACAAAGGAAGGAAGGAAAGAATGTTATCATGAAAGATATATGTTAATTGAGCTCTCAAGCATGTTTAGACATGTTAGAATAGTTTAAGTATAATCTATGCTTAGCATAAGATATTGAGAATTGCCTATCTATTGCAATAAGTGTTAATATACATTCATGATCTCGTGATTGAATGTTGATATTGTGCTAAGGTTGAAATAGCTAAGTATTGCCTTCTAGGGTAGTGATGATTCCCTTATAGGCCTAAGATCATGCTGAATTAAAGGATTAGCCCTAGATGTTTCTCTAGGCTTGAATTTGCTAGTAAGGTTAAGGAAGAAGGAATATAGCATTTATCTAAGCAGGATTTGAGCTCAGGAATCAAAATCTTTGTGAGAGTCACTGCTCGGTTAATCTCTCGCAAACTCATGAGGACATTGAGGTAACCCTTCTCTTGTCCTATGGCATGCCTAAGGGTGTGCAGTTGACATCAGGTTTGAGCCAGAGTAGGCCCAAAGTAAAAGAAAAGGTTTTGTGGATATGGAGAGGGCTTTTGTGTTTTGCTCTCCATATACCGCTAATTGTTGATTGGATATTTCTAAAGTTTTTTAAGAGTTTTATTTAAAACCCACTGAGTACGTTAGTTCTCATGCCCTCTTTTTCAAATATTTTCAGATTAAGATGCTGAGGATGTTGGTGGCTATGGATGTGGGTTGGCTGCTAAGTTCTTGTTTTGTTATTTAAGTACTCGAATCCCCACTATGAATTATGCTACTCTGATGAACCATATCTATAACTCTTCATACTATTATCTATATTTGAATTCCTATGAACATCTCAAAAATATGATCGAACATGATTATATATATTGATACCTATTTAAGTTACATCTTTGCTCCTCGATTCATGATTTACCTTCCGCCTATGAAAAGGCTTAAGCATTATCGGTTCTGTTTAATTGCTTTGACCTATAAATGGGTCTATACTTGTGGTTATCTGATTACTTAGCCTTATTCAGTTTACTGCATTCAGCAATGTATAGCTCATTTTGATCAACTGAATCTGAGAATCATTGTCTGTCTTTCGAAAGCATATTCCTTTTCATAAACACTTCTTTGTTAATCTTCTGCTCATTGTATTAATCCCTTGATTAACACCCCGTCCCCAGTAGTTAATCTCCCTCTCAGGACCGGGCTGTTACAGATGGTATCAGAACAGGATTGCAACTCTATAGACCTGTCTCTTTGTTAGATAAGTTAAGTGCTTTTGTGCATATAAATTGTTCTATAATAATTGAAGCAGCAACCCAAGCTCACCATCACCCTCGTATCTTCAACCAAAAATTGAGGTATAGTAGTATAGAGATTTTGGAATTTGGATTCATGATTTTTGGAATATAGGAAAGGAAAATTTTGAGCAAGCTAAGGAAATTACTTTCATACCTTTTTATGGATAAGGGAAAATCCGTATGAATGAAATTCAGAGTAAAAGGTGTTCGGGTAAGATGATTTTTGAAATGAAAAAGAGTTCTTACTCAACCCAAAGGTTTAAACCATTCTAAAAAATTTTGTCTAAAGAAAAGGTAAATGTTTTGATTTAAGAAGAAGATTTTGGGCACCAAATTTTTGATAAATGTCTACTGCTTAAAGGATTTATGCATGCAAGATAAGTAGTCTGGATCTAGACTATAGTGTGAACTCAGGAGAACCTTAGGTCTCCCTTAAATGATATAGGCTGATTAAGGTATCTGTTTTTAGATGGCTAAGCGTCGGTTGACGGCTAGGAGGAGCATACCTCTTTTCCGCCCTGTATAAGAAAGGGTCGAAAGGTTCAGAAGGGACACTTAGGATGGAAATAAGTAATTGTTGTCCTTCATGGCAAAGTATCTAGAGAAATGGGCATGTGAAAATGGTTTTGGAGGAGCACCGGTAAGCGTATCTGATCTGGAGACATGCATTCGCATGTGTGAGCATGCACCTCCCGCCTGAAAACCCATGATGTATTGCATTCTGCAAGGCACCATCATACGTAATCCTGAGCCATATGCTGAGGTTGGAAACCTCACTGAATTCTCCTCAGCCTTGATGGCTCATTGGGTGACAGAATATGGCCAAGTGAATGCTCTTGCAGAGCAACAGGGTGCTGAATCTAACCCCTCCCTGGTGGTGGAACTAGAGCTGTAAAGGGCAACTCTCAACAATCCCCCTGGATTTCAAGCACCGCGCCCCCATGCTAAAGGAACCTCAGAAGCGGGACCTTTGAATGTCTGGATCATGGATCATACCGAGTCCTTATTTTCCAGCACTCCTCAAATGGACCAGTAGGCCCCTACATATCAGATGTTTGCCCCTCAGGGTCTGGGACAGTGTATACCCCATTAGTTCTCTGAAGAAAGCTTGAGGAAGTTCAAGTTTGAGGTGCCAGAGACAGAGGAAGATGAGGAAGAAGAAGACCTGGAGGAAGAAGACAAGGAGGGGGTGGGGTCATCTTGCAAGGCGAATATGAAGGGTCCGGCGCATAGTTAAGCTTTAGAAGGAGGTTTAAGGGCGTTGTTGTTAGAACGCCTTGCTGATTAGCCTTATTATCCGCTTTAATCTAGATGTTATCTTCAAAGATATTTACTTTAACCATTAAGAACTCGATAGTGGTAGTACTTCCTAAAAGACTGCCCTATCTCGAATGTAACCCAGTATCTTTTTAAGTAATGATGCCAAATCCTCATAAGGAGGCAATTTTTCCATATTCTTGATGTCATTTAAATTCCCATTTCCATGATCTATCTTCCGAAATTTGAAGACCTTACCAAGAGGCATTTATTCTTTATGCATAATTAGTATAGAGCGTCGCTAATAATTAGTATCCAGCAAGAAGAAGACAAGCTAAAAAAGAAGGACAAAATGAAGCTGGAAACAAACAAGTCCCAAATCCAGGCCTGAAAGCCGAAAGTGTGTTTCTCAAACACAACCCTTCATCTTTTAATGGTTTAGGAGACTCGATGGACACTGAAAAATGGATCCGATCCTTAGAATGAATTTTCAATTTTATTACTTGTTCCGAAGGAGAGGAACTCAGTTGTGCCCTCTTCATGCTCAAAGACGATGCGGATTACTGGTGGGAATCTGTTAGATTAACTATAACCCCAGAGCAGTGGATGGAGTATGGATGGGAAGACTTCAAGCATGACTTGTATCAGAAATACATCCCGAATTGTTATCGAGATGCAAAGAAAATAGAATTCTGGAACCCGAGACAAGGAAAAAAGACAGTGTCAGAATATGATAGAGAGTTCAATCAGTTATCCAGGCATGCTCCACATCTAGTGGACACAACCAGGAAAAAGGCGCATAAGTTCAAGAAGGACTTAGGCCTGAAATTGGTATAGCCCTCGCTGAACAAGAGGACATGTCCTATCTTCTAACATTAGCCAAGGCCTTAAGTATCGAAGGGATATTCCCACGTGAGAAAGTGCAACCTCCTCAACCAACCAATGATCCGAAAGGAAAGAGAAAGTGGGAAGGAGGAATGAGATATAATAAAGGAAAGAAACCCCACTGGCAAAGCTGAGAGTCAGGGGTACCTCAATATCAGCCTGACCTCACCCCGTATTGAGAGCATGTCAAAAGTGTGGAATGATGCACCCTGGAGCTTGTCGAGCTAATCAAACTGGATGCTACAACTATGGAGAAGAGGGAAACTTCATGAGGGAGTGTCCCAAAGGAAATAACCGATGCCCCCAGACACCACAACAACCCCAATGCCCACAGCCGCTTCGATAACTCCTGGGAAATCAGCCAAGGCTTCAGCAAGGAGGATCTCAAGGACAGAGACTGAGAATGAATAAAAGGCCTAACCAAGGACGAGATCAAAGGCCTAACCAAGGACGAGATCAAAGGCCTAATCAAGGACAAAGGCCACTTCAGCCAACTCGTACTTATGCTCTCAATCAGCAACAAGCTGCTAAGGCCTCAAGTAATCTGACAGGTATGATTACCATACTCGATATGCCCATTTTAGCTCTCTTTGATACTAGAACATCGTATTCATTTATAGCTGAGTCTGCTTGTAAGAAGTTGAAGTTAAAACCTGAAAACGTTGAGAATGCTCTTGAGATAAGTATTTCCTCTAGAAAGAGAATGATATCTAGGAAGGTCTGCTCTAACCTAGAATTGAACATAGAAGGGAAAGCTTTTAGTCAAATCTTTATGTAATAAAGATTCAGGACTTCGATATAATCCTAGGAATGGATTGGTTAGCCTCATCCCATGCCTCTATAAACTGCTCTGAAAGGGATGTAATATTTCGACCATCCAGGAAACCCGAGGTGAAGATCTACAGATCAAGGCTGGGAACTGAAGTCCTAGTGATATCCGTCTTAAAAGCCACCAAAATGATGAGAAAGGACAATTGTCATGCTTTCTTGGTTAATTTGATGAGGAAAGAGGAAGGGGAACTAGAAATAGAAGACGTTTTGGTCATAAGACAATACCCAGACGTATTTCTAAAGGAGCTACTATGATTACCCCTAGATAGGCAAGTAGAGTTCAACATCAATTTGGAACCAGGAGCGGTACCAATATTAAAAGCCCCCTACAGAATGGCACCTAAGGAGTTGCAAGAACTCAAGGTTCAACTGCAAGAGTTATTAGACCTAGGTTTTATCCAACTGAGTGTGTTGCCTTGGGGAGCTCCAATTCTGTTCATGAAAAAGAAGAATGGCATATTGAGAATGTGCAAAGATTATAGAGAGAGCTTCATAAGCTGACCATCAAGAATCGATACCTTCTCCCAAGAATAGATGACCTTTTCGATCAACTGAAGGGAACAAGTGTTTTCTCTAAGATAGATTTGAGATCTGGGTATCATCAACTGATGATTCGAAAGGAAGATATTCCTAAAACCTCTTTTAGGACTCACTATGGGCACTATGAGTTTATAGTGATGGCATTTGGATTGTTAAATGTCCCAGCAGTGTTCATGGATCTAATAAACTGGGTGTTCCACCCATACTTGGATAAGTTTGTGCTTGTTTTCAAAGATGATATCCTCATCTATTCAAAAGACGAAGAAGAACACTAAGAGCACCTAAGAGTGGTGCTAGAGACACTAAGAAAAGAAAGGCTTTACGCTAAGTTTAGCAAATACAAGTTGTCTTAAAGAAGTTGCGTTTTTAGGACACATAGTGTCAGCGGATGGAATCAAGGTGGATCCAGCTAAGATTGAAGCAGTAAGCAGTTGGAAGACTCTAAGGAGCGCACACAAGATAAGAAGCTTTCTAGGACTCGCGGGATATTATCGTAGATTCCTTGAAGGATTCTCGACAATATCTAAGCCCTTAACGCGACTGCTAAAGAAGGATTCCAAATTTAAATGGACGCCCAAGTGCGAGGACAGTTTTCAAACTTTGAAGAAGATGCTAACCACAGCCCCAGTTTTAGCCATTCCAGAAGGGAATGAAGATTTCGTGGTTTACGCAGCTGCTTCAGGGAAAGGATTAGGATGCGTGCTGATGCAAAGAGGAAGGGTAATTGCTTATGCTTTCCGACAGCTTAAGGATCATGAGCAGAACTACCCCACGCATGATTTGGAATTGGAAGCAGTTGTCCATGCACTGAAGATTTGGAGGCACTATCTCTATGGAGCTAAGTGCGAAATCTACTCAGATCACAAGAGTTTAAAGTATTTCTTCAAGCAAAGGATCTTAACATGAGGTAACGGCGGTGGTTTGAATTCGTAAAGAATTATGACTTCACCATTCATTACTACCCTAGCAAGACAAACGTGGTAGCTGATGTCTTAAGTCGAAAAGAGAAGGTGAAGATAGGGCTCGTTCAAGTCAAAGAAGAGGTTTGCAGAGAATTTAAGAAGCAAAGAATAGAGGTGCTAACACCACCTAAATCTATTAAGGTTTAGATTGCCACAACAGTCGCTCAGCCCGACCTTAAGCAAAAGAGAGTCGAAGCTCAAAGAGAGAATGAATTCCTCGAGAAGAAAAGGCTGGAAGCACAGTCCGATAACCCGCAAGACTTCACGGAAGCCGTTGATAACGCACTTCTATTTAAAGGAAGGCTATGTGTGCCAAGCAAGGAAGAATTGAAGGAAAAAATCATTTGTGAAGCACATAAAACACCGTACACGGCTCATCCTGAAAGCACCAAGATGTATCAAGACCTCAAGAGGAATTTCTGGTTGAATAACATGAAAAGGGAAGTAGCAACCTTCGTAGAATGTTGCTTGAATTGTCAGGAAGTGAAAGCTCTACATCAGAAACCCTCTGGATTACTCCAACCCTTAGAAATCCTCGAATGGAAGTGGGATCAAATTAATATGGACTTTGTAGTAAGATTTCCAAAGTCTAAGCGGGACAATACCGCTATTTGGGTAGTCGTGGATCAATTATCAAAAGTAACTCATTTTATCGTTGTTAAGATGATGGATGGGCTAGATCAATTAGCCTAGATGTACGTTAAGGAAGTTGTGTGATTGCACAGAGTGCCAGTCTCGATCATGTTTAATTGCGATACAAGATTTATGTCAAGATTCTGGAAGAGTCTGCAAGAAGCCATGGGAATGAAGCTTAATTTCAGCATGACTTTTCATCCTCAGATGGATGGCCAGTCCGAAAGGACTATTCAGATTATGGAGGACATGCTTAGAGGATTAGTCATAGACCAAGGAAGCAGCTGGGAGGAGTTACTCCCATTAGTGGAATTTGGATATAACAATAGCTATCAATCATCAATCGACATAGCCCCTTCCGAAGCTCTATACGGAAAGAAGTGTAGATTACCCCTGTATTGGGATGAGGTTGGAGAAAGAAGGATACTCAGACCCGAGATGGTCCAAGAAGCGGTCCAGAAGATCGAGCTAATTCGTCAACAAATCCAAGAAGCGCAAGATAGGCAAAAGGCATACTCAGACCAAAGAAGGACGGAACTGATTTTTTACGTTGGAGATAAAGTATTCTTAAAGGTATTTCCGTTTAGGAGAGTAATCCATTTTTGGCAAACGGAACAGGTTATGGCCTAGATTCATTGGACCTTTTGAAATCTTAGAAAAGGTTAATGAAGTAGCCTACAGGTTGGCCTTACTGCCCAACCCGAGTGACGTTCATGATGTCTTTCATATCTTGATGTTGAGAAAATACGTGTTTGATCCAAAACATATGATTAGTAGGGAGAAGATAGTCTTGAATGAGGACTTCTTATATGAGGAGAAGCCTCAAGCCATTGTGAATCAAAAGATCCAGAAGCTAAGAAATAAAGAGATCAGCCTAGTCAAGGTGATCTGGAACCATCATGGTTCGGAAGAAGCAACCTGGGAACTCGAATCCGAGCTGCTCAAGAAGTATCCTGATGTTTCCTATCAATGTTGGTAAATTTCATGATGAATTTTTTTTAAGGAGGGGTAGGATGTAACGCCCCAGATTTATGAATAAAGATTAGAGAATTCTTAAGCATAATTAAGAAGTTAAGGAAGATATTTTAGCAAGGGTTAAGTAAAGTTAGATGTCAGTCACGACTTTAGGGGTTAATTTTCGTGAAATCATCTTTTAAAAACTTTGATCCTAATTTTTGTTATGACCGATTTTGGTCTCATTAGAAAGATTTTGACTCAAAGAGTGTGTCAGTATTTCCAAAATTTTATTCTGAAGTTATTTGAGGTTCCGGTGTTGAAAATGGTATTAAGAAAGCAAATGAATAGTGATTTCGCGTGCGTTCGTGTTTTGAAAAATTTACGAAATCCTCCTCATTGATCCGAGACTTATTTTGTCAAGCCTATCTTATGGGAAATGGCCCAAGGAATCCATTTGCATTCATGAATTACAAATCTAAGGTCAGTCGAATGCTCGAGAATAAAATCTGTCAGTCTGAATGAATAGTAAAAGTAATTTTTGAAAAGAGAATCTTCTCTCGTTTCTCTTGAGACAACCTCTTCTTCATCTCGAGTCAGGTTGGTTCAATAGTAGTCGAGCCAACGAGTCTCCTGACATTTTTAAATTTTGTGTCTGAGGTTGTTTGGACATCGACATCGAATAAAGAAACTTTTAACCGAGCTCACAGTTACTTTTGCAGTACTTTTCTACTGCGATGGCTTCTCCCGTAAGCCATTACTTTTCCTATCAATAGGAGGCTCCCCTCCTTTCATTTTCACACCTTTCATTCTTCACTTCTCATTTCCGAGAGAGAGGAAGCTTCAAGATGAACGAGGGACATTCTTAGTGAGTGTTCCTCCGGGGCGCCGAGCGGAGTGGCATGGAAGGGATGCGGTGGGAAAAGGTGCTTGGGGGTGCCGTCAGGTTGTAGCAGGCGGCTCTGCCACAGCTGCGACTCTACGAGACGCCGAGCTAGCCACCTTTCTTCGACGCAGTCGACTCTATCCATTCTATATCGTCGACCTTGGGTTCTATTTCCTTTTTTATTCTTTACATTCCGCATTTATTTCATATACTTCATGTTCATCGTGTTCTTCATGATTTCTATCGTTATTTCGTTAAATTTCGTCTAAGTTAGTATTTCGATTCTTGTCGTTATTTTTCCAATTAATAGTATGCATGTTGTTATAATGTCAATTTAAATTGATATAGCGTGCTCATTTTATTTTCGAAGTGTTCTTCGTGTTCTTTGTGATCTTCGAGTGTTCTACGCGTTCGTTGAAGAAACCCAGGAGTTCCGGACGGAGCCTAGGTACGCCGGCATTCAGTACCCAGCGCCCGCTAGGGTACCCCTTCGGCCAAGGCACCCCGCGGTCACGGAGTGCCCCGCCGGTGTAGGGAACCCCTATCCCGCGGGCGTGGGGCACCTCGCCGACAGGGGGCAAGTTCTGCGTTGGGCTGTCGGCGCTGGTGTCCCCTTTTCCAAGTTCATTTTGAATGTTTTTAAAGGGTTTTTCCAAGCTTTAATCTTCGTATTTTATAAAGTCATACAATCTATATTTAAGTCATGTTAAGATAGAGGTTTAGATGTTGTTCGATTTCTGGTTAGATGTCGTGATCTTGAAATAGGCCTTTAAGTTGATAATCGAGTCTTGTAGGAGGAAGTGAACTCTATGGGGACCCGGGAAAGGATCATCAGCTCGTTACTTCGTCCTCCACCCCAGGTCAAAGACTTTGAATAATAACGGTTATTATTTACATTGAAGTTAGCTTTCGTTATTCTTTCTTGGGTTCATTGTAAGAGTCATGGTATCTGGTTTGAGTCATTTCATACGTTTTAAAGGTGTGGATTGATCTATTTATAGAGATTATGCTGCCCAAATTTTTGGGGTACTAATCCTATTTCTTTGATTGCTTTTGTTCAACAACCCCTTCCCCCAAGTAGCGCACCGGTCCCCTGCCCTTCTCCCGGGATCGGGGCGCTACAATATATCTTTCATGATAACATTCTTTCCTTGCTTCCTCTGTGCAAAGATCAATCAGACAGAGCAAAATATTTTATTAGATATCTCATTTGCCCTAACATACTTCTAGAGCTTATTAGCTCAAAGTTTAGATGAGTATAGAATTATCGACTATGGGGATAAAAAAGGCATATCCGTCATTATCCAATTTCTTTTTCGAAATATTATCCTATTCATAATTATCCTATTCTTTTTTCATCATTATCATATTCCATCATTATCCTCTTTCTTTTATTCATTATTATCCTATTTATTTTTCCTCTATCAATAAGAGTTGAAGGTTTCATTTTTCATTCATTTTCAAAATCAAAATGTCGAGCAGCTTCCAGAGAAGGTACGACTCTAGTTTCCTATTTCAATTCTGAAATAGTCATTTTGAAGGTGTCAACGTGTAGATCACGAATATGTGATTGAAATGATGACATGATGGACAATCACGATGGAAAATCATCGTGATCACCGCCAAAAGTCACCACCCTCTCAAATCGGTGACTCTTTCGGGTCGCCGGATCAAAATGTGTCTTTAGGGTCTTATGTTCTATGTATATTTATATACATTTTCCATATTGGCATTTTTTAATTTCGGGTATATTTTGGGTATTCGAATATTAAGTTACAGTCTTTTTCAGATCTATCCTTCATGGATAACCCGATCATACTTTTAGGCTCAAAAGTTGTTCCGTCTCAAAATATAGTATTTTTATTTAAGGTTTCATATTTTTCTAATAGACGGATCTTGCAGTATGAATTTATTTGTACCAAATTAATTTTAGGATACCGATTTGACCACCCCGTATGTTAAAACTTCCAAAAGGGTTTTTCTTTATAAAATTGCCCTGAGTAAAGTTCCCTTAAGAGTCAAAATATTTTGATGACCTGGGTGCTACATATTAAGATAATAGATATTATAGTATTTTCTTCATAGCTAAGAAATGTTAGATTTTGACCTAATGATAGTCTTTTATTAAAATTAAGTTGCCAGATAATCTTGTAGGCTCAGAAGGAGACTTCTAGTTGAGACCAGAACTAGAATCTAGATCTAGTTATTCAGATCTAATTTTCAGGTGGATTTTAATTATATAAAAATGTATTTTGGGTTATTAAGCCCGGATTTTTCAAAAATAAATGTGATTAAATATCCAACTCATGACTGTATTTAATGTGTTCTCCTAACTCATGTAAGTCTTACTACTGTTTTTGGTGACGAAATGGTGAAGTCATACAAGGCCTTGAAGAACTAAATCCGGAGCTGCCATTTAGAGGTTCAATTACACGATTTCGAGCCAAGAAATTGCAAGGTTGTTTCCAAGCAATTATTCGCAAGAAGTTTGAAGAATTAGAAGAAGTTAAATGCAGCCCCAAGATTGTTACCCTGTTAACAATCAAAGATTGGAGATCAAGGTTTGAAGAATAATACATAAAGATGAAGTGAAGAAGTGCACATGTGCATGTGTTGAAGAAGTCGACGTGATCGTGTGTGCATGTGGATCAGATTTTTGGCCCCAATTTATTTAATTGAGGGATTGAATTTTATTTAGACTATAGTATTTATTTTATTTAATTTAGACTATAGAAGATCAGATTTTTATTTATTTATTAGTGTAATTTTCGTCCATATTATAGTCAAGATTGACTAGAATTGTATTTAAGGGAATTTCCTACCTTGAATAGAATTCTAGTTTAGGGAACTTCCTAGTATAGTTAGAGATCCCTTTTGGATCAATTTTTAAGCCTTTTTGATGCTAAATTCCATCCCCCTTAGTGCTTATAAATAGGGGATCATTGTTACATTCATACTTTAGACTTTATTTGGATTATCAAACTTTGCTTTCAATATTGTCTCAACCCCTTTTAATCTTTGTGAGTTTTTGATTTAAAAATTCATATTTTTGGAGCTAGCAACTTTAAGTCTTATTCAAGGGTATTGCTTAATCCACTTGAGGGATTAACCGGTATTTGCTATCGAAGAGCAACTTGGAGATTTCAACCTTGGATACGTTCGAGATTCAAGGAGGGTATCGGGTTGTGATTCACATCAACGAATCATCATCCATCAACCATCATCAACGTCATCCATACTCCATCAACGCACGCCTCGTTCCAAGCCACAACAAGTTCGAATTTCATCCCGTTCTGTTCTATCCGTAAGTCGTTTAATCCTTATCATATCCTATCTTCTCCAAACCATTCTTTACCAAACCTCACACAAGAAAACCCTCTCCAATTCAGCCCATATAATCGTCCCTTATACAACCCCTCTTTCCTTTGAATTGTGTTACATATTTCGTGTCGTAGTCTATGTATTTTAGTTGTCTAGATTAGTCGTATCTTTGTGTCGGATTGTTCCCTTCTTTTAGTTAACATGTTTCAATTCATTAAAGTCTTCCGCTACGTTGTTATTATCGTCCTAGTTCATGTCTGGGTCGTATCACGAAACTACAATGGTTTACGATATCGAGCCCCAAGCAAACAGGGCAGTGTCCAACCTTAAGTAGTCGGGTTGTGTACACAAACCGACTCACCGTAAGCGTTCTAGGGGAGAGTGGCGCGCAATGATGGAACTAAAATGATTTTGTATACATGGAATTCACAAATTTTCTATTTTAAAAGTTTACATGATATGCTTAAAATATGATTGGATATTCTGTTTTATAAAATGATTTGGAAGGTTTTTCTCAAAAGTACCCATTGAGTGCATTAGTACTCAAGCCCAAAATCTTTTCAAATATTTTCAGGATGAGTTACGGGATGGTGGACGGCTATGCTAAGGCTGAAGGGCTATCATTTTATGTATAAATTTCTATTATGTATGGAGTCTAACTGAGAACATGCTTCTTTTTGAGTCTGAATAAATGAACTACGTTCTTTTCCGCTGACTCTAATTACTGTTACGGAGTGTTCGGTTCTCTGAATCTCATTTTCTTTACTGCTACGGAGTGTTCAATTTTCTGAATCCCATTTTCTTTACTGCTACGGAGTGTTCGGTTCTCCGAATCCCGTTTACGTTACTACTACAGAGTGTTCGGTTCTCCGAATCCCATTTTCTTTATTACTACGGAGTGTTTGGTTCTCCGAATCTCGTTTTCTTTACTGTTATGGAGTGTACAGTTCTCCGAATCTCATTTTCTTTACTGTTACAGAGTGTTCGGTTCTCCAAATCCTGTTTACTTTCTATTCTTAACGAGCGAAAGCTTGACGTTTATTTACTTTCCTTATTCAGACAGGCACAAGCCTGGCTTTACATTGCTTTCACGATAGATGAAAGTCTGGCATCTCTTAACTTCATGTATTTGGACAAACATCAGTCTGGCCTTTTTCATACCTAAACTATTAACAGATAACCTCTGAACTGTTATAATTTACATTAAAGTTAGCTTTCGTTATTCCTTCTTCGGTTCATTCTAAGAGTCATGGTATCTGATTTGAGTCATTTCATACGTTTTAAAGGCGTGGATTGATCTATTTATAGAGGTTATGCTTTCCAAATTTTTGGGGTACTAACCCTATTTCTTTGATTGCTTTTGTTTAACAACCCCTTCCCCCTTCCTCCTTCCCCCAAGTAGCGCACCGGTCCCCTGCCCTTCTCCCGAGATTGGGGTGCTACATATATGTTAATTGAGCTCTCAAGCATGTTTAGACATGTTAGAATTCGTTGCCTAAAACAATGTGAATTTCGGATGTAAATTTCAAAGTTAAATAAAATGTTGAAGCTAGTGTTACCACATTGCCTTCAACATGCAGCGGAAACGTAAATAGAACTTTACACAAAATAAATTTTAAATCACACTCCTTACGGTGTGTGATTGCCTCAAGGTGAAATTCACTATCATAAGTGATAAATAAAAAATAGTGCAGATGTTGTCTCGGTTCACTCCCTTAACAACACAGCATAAAACATACAGAGGACTATCCTAGCTTCACTCACTCGAATAATCACTCAAAGACAAACCTATCTAAACACATAGATAGATTATAACAAGTCACTCTAAATCCTAGACTTCTCAAAGTTGACTATCTAACCTACACACACAACTGGAATAAAAGTCTCCAGCTGATTGGGACGCTAGGCAGATGTCGAGGAAGATGTCTTGGATTTCAGAGATGACACTAATGTTGGTTTTGTATACTAGAAGATTTGTCTTTTGTATACTTTATTGATAATGGTTTTATGATGATATAAAATGAATACAATTGCAGTCACTGTTTGCATTTAAATTGTTATATTTATATGCATGTTCACTATACTTACATTGTAGATGATATGGTGTGGGTAAACACATGGTTAGATCATATTATCGGTTTCTTGTAATGCATTAAAAGGCTCACGGTTTAGATGGCACTGAACCTGCTATCGGTACGCTGTAGAATAATCTGATAGTTAGTTTGTCTTGACGAACTGATTATTCTAATACACGGTCAAGTGTATTGAGGAGGATCTATTTAGGATTCTATTCTCTATTCTGACCTTAAATGAGAGAATAAGAATCCACAGAGTTCGGGTTCTTAACCCCTATGTGTTGGCAGACATATACGTGTAGTGTTTGCAGCTTTGATTTATCAAAGGGTGAGATTCTTTCATAAGGATCAATAATCTCGATATCTTGGGTTGTGACATTTACACTTATGATGGGTTGTACAATATGTAGGGACACCGTGTCCTGGTGCGCCAGTTTGATGGTGTCCCCTTGAGGAAATGCAAGTTCATGCTGAAACCCTGCAGGTGGAATTTATTCCGTGCATGAGTAAAGCTTGTGTGGTACTACTCAAGGATAAGATATTAATTAATTATAGCTGTCAGAAGCTTACATAATTAATTAATGGGCATTATATCTTAAACGCGGGGAATGGTTGGACTAAAGGAGAAAGCATATTCAGAAATATGTATTAAATTGGTAGGTCAGTATTATTTCTTTAGTGGAATAAAAATAATACTTAATTTATTTAATAATATCCTAAGTTTATTGGATATTGGAAATTAAATAAATTAGCAGGCCAATTTAATATTCTTCTAGATCCCTGTTGTAGCCCAATATGACTTTAATGGACTGGAGATAGAAAAAGAGATAGAGGCCCAAACCCAGTAGGGTTGGGACACTGAAATTTCGACCACCTCCCCTATAAATAGGGAGGTGGGGGACGAAATTTTGAGGTTAATAATCAGCTCCTCTTGTGTTCTCTTTATCTCCACAGATTCCATACCGATCTAGTAGATTTCAGCCCACCCTGAAACTAGATTCAGTCCGGGAATACAACAGAAGATCAAGGAGTAGAATATCACTGTGGGCGCCAATCATCATCATACACAACAACAAGATTAGACCTTTAATCTTGTCCTCCACCCGTCGTTTAATTTGTAAGTCGTTTTTCGATTCTATGTTTCCGCTTTAGTAGAATCGTTTAAACCGGATTTGCATGTTAATTAAACTCGGTTAATTAAAACATATGAGATGCATGAATTTATGATCTACATGACATTAGGATTAATGAACATCCAATTAGATCCTGTGGTGGTTCAATTCGAAAAAATCCCAACAACTAAATGCAAGATTTAGAGCTTCTCACAAACCACGGTGATAAACCTGCTTGCATAAATGACTTTAAGGTCTAAGGAGACCTTAAATACTTCCTCCATCTCGGCTGGGTAGTTTCTCCATGATCCTTGATGAGTTGGATGCAAAACTACCGCTTTCCACTACCCTTGCTGAACTGGAGTCGAGATAACCGTCCTCTGCACTATGTGGCACATGTTCTTCAACATCATGTAACAATGGCGGTTACTCTAACTACCCACGTTCTCTACAACGGTTAGTGTCAAAGATGAAGTGGGGAACATCACGTCCCTTGAAACTCGAAACAGATTCTGACCTTGTCAAAATCAAGCATAATCCACGTTTTAATTCGAAATAAAATATCTAATAAATCCCTTAAATCGTGGAAAATGATATGTGACAAAAATCACAATTTATTAAGATTAATTTAAAATAAATTAATCCAAAATACTAGGAAAGGATAAGGTTAGAGATCCGAGTGTTATACTCGGTGTGACGAGAATGACGGACAACATTAGATACGACATTGATCGCAATGTTATCAGCGAAGTGATAAAATCATCTGGAACACGTCATACTTAACAATCTCCCCCTTAAGCTTATCCTTTCTGCACAAAACATAAAGCTCAATATATACATGATTAGAGCCGCAGCGGAATACGAGAAAAAAATATTAGAGTTCAAAAACTCCCCCTTAAGGTCTGCTCCCCCTTAAGTTTTTATCTGTAAAATAATATACAAGGTTAGTGGGTATAATCCCCTATACAGAACTATACAACATTAGTGGGTATTTACCCCTGTACAGAAATATACAACATTAGTCGGTATTTACCCCTGTACAGAAAAATTAGTGGGTAACTATCCCCTATACAGAGTATACAAGGTTAGTGGGTATTTACCCCTGTACAGAAATCAATGTTGAGAACATTCTCAACACAGCAATCATCACATATTAAAATATGCGAGAAACAAAATATCAATGTTGAGAGCATCCTCAACAAAAACATCAGACATATAAAGTATGTACCATATCATATATATAAAAATCATCAGATCAATACTGATGATTAATACCAAAATATCCAAGGATATTCAACATGTGAATACCCAAAACATCATAAATCAAAAACATGTGTTCAGCACACAAATAGAAATAAATAAGGATGTAAACACATCCAAAATAGGATTGTGTCCAGCACAATACATAAACATGATATAAAATTGTTTTTGATAAAGAAAATATGATATTTTCTTCTTCCCCTTAGCCTTGTCCACGGACTTTCTAGCCTTCTCCCCTTCAGCACCATCATCACCAGCAACAACAACAGCGACATCTACTCCCCTTTTTTGTGTAGAAAGAGTTCCCCGAAGTGCTTGACGAAGCTCAACCATTGCATTGGTGAGTATTGTGCTTTGATGAATCAATGAATCCATCTGTGAAACAAGGGAATTTAAAACTTGCACAGAAATCGTTGTCAAGTGCGAGGAAGCACTTGCTATGTCACTTCCTAAAATAGGAGGAGAGAGTGCACAATCTGCAGCAACATCCTGCTCAAAATCCCTTGATGCAGCTGTTGAACTTCGATCGAAGGTATAAAGGAGATCGATCACACGATCTTCATTACCTTTGGGCTTGATGATAGAGATAGTTGCAGTTTCAGTAACTATCTTCTTCTTATTTGGCTTCATACCTTGGTCAACTAGGATAGCATAGATTAGGCAGGGAAATGGTAAAATGCTGGTGGTGTTTGTCTTTGCAGCCGACTTCATCATGCAATCAAAAATGTAGTCTCCGAGATTAAAGGGAATTTTTGTGTCAAGTTTAAAGAGCAAGATGGCTTGATCAACTGTGAGGACTGAAGTGTTGGTGGTGGGCAACCAATTACACACAATCAATTTGTGTAAAACAGAGTAGAAAAATGTGAGCTTAGAAGTGGAAATTTTGTTAGTCCACTTAGTTACCAAACCACCAGTAACAGTTCCTACAACATCATCAATTAAACATAGGCTAATAACATCAGAATCATTGCCCAGACCCAAGAATTTGTTGATCAGCATGGGGTTAAAGACATAGATTTTATCTCGCATATAAACCTCCCCAAATTTGCTCTTAGACTTATCGCCCATTTCAGGAGACACATTTGCATAAAATTCAGCAATAATATCAGGCTCAAAAGAAGACAATGCAGTGACAGATTTCCAGAGACCCCTTTCTTTTAAGAAAACATCCATCCCATACTTCTTAAAACTAAGCACATTAATTTATTTTTCGACTCGGATAGGGCGAAGAATAACAGTTTTATGAAATATTTTAGCACGCTGAGAATAGAATGTCTTACTGAAGGCAGAAGAAACATCATGAGGGAAACCTGGAGGATAGACGGGTTTAGAGTCAGCTGAATCAGCATCGTCTTTGACATCGGCTAAATGAGTGGAGGGATGAAGATACTATCTCTTTGGCTATGCCGGAGGAGACCATTTCTTGTGAAGAAGTGGGGGAGAGATCCTTATTCTTAGGACCAGATATGGCGCCCTTTTTCCCTTTTCCTTTCAAAGTTTGTCCTGATGTTGCAGGCTTGGCAGGAACATAGTCCTCTAGGATGGAGAGCTAACTCGGGTCGTGTCTCTCGAGGAAAGCTTCGTATGGGCAATTACCTTTCTATGCTACAATTTCTAACATGCACATAAAGTTAAACCTAAACATTCTAAACAAGGGATTGAATGGATTTGGCTAATCTACCAAATTAAAGCAACCAAAACTAACTAGCAACACTAACAAAAACAACGATTGATGAAAAGATTATGAAAAGAGCATTATGGTGTAGATTCTCTCATTGGTTTCTCTCCTAGCTTGATTCAAGTTGATTATATTAATCATGAACGTACAATAGACCCCATTCAAGTGGCTTAACTTCATTTACTCACTACAAAAAAATCGCCGATTTGCCACGGAATTATCCGTCGTTAATCCGTGATTTTCCATCATTATTTATAACTACCGACGGATTAACGACGGACACGGTCCGTCGTTATATCTTTAGTCGGCAAACCAGCTTTACGACGGAAAAATTCGGTCGTTGAACGTAACGACGGCCATAACGACGGCTTATGGCCATCGTTAACTCTTGTGTCGTCTACAGTCGTTATGATTTACGACGGAACTCGTCCGTCATTAATAATATTAAATTAAATAAAAAAAATTTAAATTAAAATATAACGATGGAACTCGTCCATCGTTAATAAAATTAAATTAAATAAAAAAAATTAAATTAAAATATAACGACGGAACTCGTCCGTCGTTAATAAATTAAAATTTAAAGATTAAAAGTATTAACGACGACACAGTCCGTCCTTAATTTTAAATATTTTTAATAAAATAAATGCGGATTAATTTAACGACGGACACCTTCCATCGTTAATTATTAAATTTTTTAAAAATAATTAAGGAAAAACTTAACGATAGACACAGTCCGTCGTTAATTTTAAATATTTTTAATAAAATAAATACGAAATATCATTAACGACGGATATAACGACAGATCATGTCCGTCGTAAGTGTTAACGTCGTGCGGTCCATCGTAAGTCCGTCGTTAGATCTTACCGACGGATAGTCCATCGGTAGTCCGTCGGGAAAGACGACCCGAAAAATTACCGTCGGTAATTCTGTCGTTAATAAGCAAAATTCTTGTAGTGCCTGTCGCCTCTAATCCGTTAAACCTCCATCGGCTATATCGTACGAACCATTAGGCTTATGTACCCAGTCCACCTAAAGACTATCAATTAGGCTTATGAAACCCGATTCACCTAATGTTGAAGGAACCTAAGTCGGGCTCTAGAATGTCCTCTCGGTTTCATCTAGAGCCTAGAAATGCTAAGTAGTGGCCAAGTACACAACATAAACAAGTACAATTCCAATAACAAGAAATCAACTATCACAAGCTAAAGCTAAGGAAAGAAATACCAAAAAGTAGAAGTCCTTAAGCAAGCCTAGCTTCCACGGATGGCTTGGAGTTGGGCTCCTCTTCTTGTGCCTTCTTCTTTGAACTTATGCTTTCTTACCTCTTCTCCTCCTTCTCTTTTCTCTCTCTCTCTGGAACGATGGTGTTGGTGGATGGTGAAGTGATGGAGAGGAAAGTTGTCAATTTCCTCATCCTAGAAGTGTAGTGAGTGGTGAAATTCTAGGGGGAGAATGCATCCACAATCCCCCCAGAGGCGTGTTTTGAACTAATGAATGAATGGAGATGGTGGATGATTTATTGGTTGAAGAGAGAGAAAGCAAAATGTGGAGTTATTACTTGATGGTTCCCCAAACTCCTCCTACAACTAGGCTAGCACTGCGTGCATTTAATTCCCACAGCTGGCCAAGTGATGGAGAGCATTAAAGATCAAAACGGATGAAACATAGCTGAAACTTATCGACTGAAGCTCGAACTGATCGCAGCTGGACTGATCGAGAAAGGCTTAAGCTGATCATCCCGCGTCGGCGACATGTCATGCGCTTGCAGGGCTAGGGAGGCGCGTGCACCGTGCGCCAGTGGAGCTCTTCTTCATGGGCCTCTTCCCGCAGCCGTGGGGCTTGCGCGCTGACGGGGCCCTTCAGCTGCGATTTTTCTTCAGTTTGGTACTTTCATCAGTTGAGATCATCAGTTGTAGCTCATCAGTTGGGTTTCTTCAGTTGGGAAACTTCAGCTCATCTCTTCAGTTAGGCTTCCAGCTCAGCTCTCGGTTCTTTAGCTACAGCTCCAAGGTCTTGGCTCCATCAGTTTTGCTCACCAGTCGGGAGATTTCAACTGATCCCATCAGTTGTTACACCAGCTCAGCTCCAAGCTCTCAGCTGCAGCTTGGAATCTTCAGTTTGACCCAAAAATTGATCAGTTTGGGGTGCGACTTAAGCTTGGCGAAGCAGATAATTCAGGACCTATTAACGAGCCGGAGCTTCAGTTGGGAGCTTTACCTCCTAGCCACTTTTTGGCCATAAAATCCTGCTTTTTGACACAAAAGCTCAAGTTTTGTACAAACCTGGCCCAACTCAGTAAAAGAGAAAATGTGAAGAAAATAACATAAAAATATCACGAAAACACTGGAAAAACACACACTAAAGATACTAAATTCCTATGATAAAATAGGACAAATAAACACCAATCACAATGGTGATATCTTCTCTGCTCGAATAAAGTCTTCAATTGTGAATTATGCTCTTTAAAATACTCTTCACTTGAAGCGGTTTGAACGACATGTCATCTCTTAGTCGTGGGTCGAAAATAACCGCCACACCTTCTATGGTTTGGAAGTAAACCGCCCATTATTGTGGCTGAGAGAGAGGACCCACGTCCTACACCATTTTTCTATTATTCCAGCGAGTTATTTACTGAAAAGAGAATGGTTAAATAAAAGATAACATGACTCCTAAATAATAGGAGATAAGGTTTGACTAAATCAACCATTATTTAAATACTCAATATCTCAATCATATATATCCATTATTTGAAATATCAATTTCGTGGATATATATGATTTAAGATATACCAATTACTAAAAATAAATTAAAAAGACTAAATCACAAAAACAAAGAAAGGATAAGATTATAAAACTTGAATGTCACGGACAGTGTTATAGGAGTACAGTATAACATCAGATTTGACATTGAACTTGATGTCATACTCTGCTCACAATATATATATATATACATATATATATTGAGAATAACGTGTTCTAGATGCTGTTATCACTTTGTTTGATAACATCAAAGTCAATGTCGTATCTGATGTGTTCCATTATTGTCGTGACATCGAGTACAACTCTCTCAAAGCTAACCTTATCCCTTCCTAGTATTTAGGTTAATTTATTTTAAATTAATCTGATTATTTTGTGATATTTATCACATTTTATTTTTTACGTATTTAGGGATTTATTGGTTATTTTATCATGAATTAAATCGTGGATAATATTTAATTTTGACTTATTCAAAATCTGTTACGGATTTATAGGGACATTATGTTCCCACTCCTTCTTGGACACTAACTATTGCAAGTGAACATGGGTTACCAGAGTAACTGCCAGTATTACACGATGTTGAAGAACGTGTGCTTCACAATGCAGAAAGTAGTTATTCAAGTCCACTACAGCAATGGGAAGTGGAATACGGTTGATTCAAGTCCACGCATCTTGGGATCGTGGAACAACTGCTATTACAAGATGGAGGAAGTATTTAAGGCCTCCTTAGACCTTAATATCATTTGTGCATGCAGGTTATCACCGTGGTTTGTGAGAAGCTCTGAAACTTGTATCTATTGTCGTCTCAAAGATCCAAGAATTCTCCCCGACATCTGTCTAGCGTCCTAATCAACTGAAGATTAGTTTCAGTTGTGTGTGTAGGTTAGATAGTCAAATATTGAGAGTCTAGGATTTAGATTGACGTGTTGTAACGATCTATATATTTAGATAGTGGTTTGTTCAAGAGATTGTTCAAGTGAGTGAAGTTAGGATAGATCTCTTGTATACTGTATGCAATGTTGTCAAGGGAGTGAACCGAGACAACACTTGTATTGTTTTGTATTTCACTTATGCTAATGAATTTCGCCTTGAGGCAATCACATACCGAAGTTGTGTGATTTAAAACATATTTTGTGCAAAGTGTTATTTATCATTTCGCTACTTGGTGAAGGCATAGTGGAAATACTAGCTTCGACATTACTTACAACTTTGTTGTTTACTTCAGAATTTCACGAATTTGAGGCAACAAATTCTAACAAGTGGCATCAAGAGCCGGTACTTGACACACTAAGTACTCGACCTGGTGTTGCTTAAAATTCATGATGGATATTCAAATTAGTCAATGTCGACCTCCTGTCCTTGATAGCAATTGGCAGAAATTATGCCATGTGGAAATCTCGAATGAATATTTACATAAAGTCTATCTATGAAAGAGCATAGATGGCAATCATTGAACTGGATACCACCAAGGATAGAAGGTCCTGATGGTAATTTTGTGTTAACCCCATAAACACAATGGACAGTTGATGAGAGAATTATTTTAAATTTTAACTCTCGAGCCTTGAATGATATTCTTGTTTCAGTTGATGTTCCATACTTTAAGATGGTATGTAACTGTGTCACTACACATCAAGCATTGTACTATTCTTCAGGAACATTGTGAAGGGTCTGCTAGTGTTCGGAAAACTAAATTAAGACTTCTAACATCGAATTTTGAAACTTTTTGAATGCTCGAAGATGAAATAATTTCTTCTTATAATGAAATATTGTGTGAGATCTCCAATGAATCCAGTGCATTGGGATGTCCTATCAGCAATGAAAACATGGTTAGAAAACTACTTTACACGCTCCCGGAGAGATTCAACATGAAAATCTTGGCAATAGAGGAAGCACATGATGTGGCAAACATGAGCCTGAGTGAAGCTATTAACATCCTCCTAACATTCGAGTTGAATCTTCAAAATCAGAAGTCAAACTCAAGCTCAAAGGGAATTGCTCTTCAGACGATGACTGTGTCAACCAATGTCCAAGATGATGTTGACAATCTTCAGGAAATACACGAAGATGAACACGTGAGTGTTGCATTGCTGACCAAGAAGTTCAATTCTCTTATTCGCTCTTAGCTGATGAATATCCCAGCTTTGAGCTGTTTTTCTTGGAGTCCTAGGAAGAACGTCATTTCTCCCATCATGCTCATCTCGAATTTGCTTTACATGAGTTGAGCAAAGTGTGTGCATAGATCTTTGCTCTTTGATCCAAAAATTATATCATCCACATAAATTTGAACTATTAAGATCTCAGTTGATCGTTCTATTCAAAATAGAGTTCGATCAATGAATCCTTTCTGAAATCTATTCTTTAGCAAGAATGTTGTGAGGGTTTCATACCAGGCTCGAGGAGCTTGATTCAACCCATAGAGTGCTTTCTTCAGCTTGAAGACTTGATCGCCAATTTCAAATCCAGGTGGCTTCTTGACGTACACGTCCTCCTTGAGCATCCCATGTAGAAATGCACTCTTGACATCTATTTGATAGACTATGAAGTTTCAGTTAGCTGCATACGCTAGAAACAGTCTTATGGCTTTGAGTCTTGCAACTGATGCGAATGTCTCATCAAAGTCGATCCCTTCACTTTGAGAGTATCATTTGGCTATCAGTCTTGCTTTGTTTCTTGTGATGACACCTTGATTGTCTAGTTTGTTGTGAAAAACCCATTTTGTACCAATGACCTTCTGGGTTTTTAGTCTATCAACAAGAAACCATACGTCATTCCTTGTGCACTGATTCAGTTCTTCTTGCATTGCCATGATCCAGTCTGGATCTTCAAGGGCTTGTTTGACGTTTTCCGGTTCAGTTTGAGATATGAAGCATGTGAAGAGAGCATGCCCAGTTGAACTTCTAATTTGAACTAGGCTTCTTGGATCTCCAACAATCTTGTCAGCTGGATGGCTTCGGAGCCATTTGGGTAGATTATCCTCTGCTGGGTTTTCAGCTGGTTCTTTAGTAAGAAGCTATGACTTTGGCTCCCGAATCATGGACTATATTGATTCAAAGACGCTGGGAAGAGATTAGAGGGATTGGCCCATTCAAGTCAGGGACAAGTAAGAGCCGAGAGATCAGGAATGACGGGTTGTAGATTTTCCATCGGTGGATCGCTTACAACATTTATGCCCATAAGGACGGTACATGGCAGGTCACCTAGCAAGAACTATTTGTCCTTTGGTGCATGAAAAATGGCACAAATGTGAACTTTGAGTACAGTATGGCGCAACATTGGAAGATGAATGCCAGCAGCAAGACCATCCCTGACATCTCTATGGGCCCATTTATCTCCCACATTTTTTATAGTGTCAGTGGTACATCCCTCATATCCTCTTCTTTTGAATCATTAGATATGATTGAATACTTTGACTTGAGTCGCTTGAAGCGATGGAAGTTGGTCGAAGTTGGCAATGATAACCTACCTTTCTTTCTCTTGTCGGAGTCAAATCCGAGCATATCTACATTTAATAGGACTGATCAAGATGCCAAGGATAAAGGCATCCCCTCTGATGGCTTACAGGAGCTGAGCAGGAAAGTTGATCGATTGAAAAAAGCTTTAAGGAAGCTGCTAGACAATTACGGGTTAGAATACTCGTCCTCCCCCTGAGCACTCTATCTCCCTTGTTAGTAGTTTAGGTTTTTTAATTTTTAAGTGTTTGTGTAGTGTCTATAAATATGTTGTTGGTCTTTTCTATTTCTTTTCTTATTTTTTTTGTTGCGAGCAAATATTATTCACACACTAATTATGCCCTCAAAGGCACGCTGTCCAGAAAGTGTGTGAGTGGGATTTGCCCTTGTCTGTCGTTCAAGCATGTTAGTAGGTTCTGATTATGGGCATAATAGGGCCTGTTGTGATTGATGAATTTTTTGGATTAAATCTGCATATGAGAATGGTAGATGAAGATAAGAAAGCCTGTGAGTTTTGAGACTGCAGTTCATCTGTTAATTATCTTTCTGTGAGACTAAGATTCCATAACCAAAATTAGACCTATATTTTCCTTTGCCCTCTGTAAATTAGACCACTGATTGCAAGTATGTTTAGATGATTAAGGCATATTTCTTTCTTTGTTGGCCGCGACTGTATAAAATTACTTCCATTTGTTGCCATGATTGAGCTTGATTGATGTGTTTCCTAGCCCGTGATTTTAAATCTCTCTTGAAAGAGTAATCTGAATATGGGTTTGGAATATATGTGTCGCTCTGAAAATGACATCATGATAAAGGCCATAATAAGAGCATGACTAGGAACATGGCAAATTTGTTGCCCTGCCAGATAAGAAAAGAGAGAAAAGAAAGATCAGCTAAAAAAGAAACAAAAAAGAGAAATGAAAAAAAAATTATATGATGTCTTTCTGCTAGAAAAATAAAGAAAATATATTCTCGGCCTATTATCGATAATATCAGTTATGTATATCTTTTCTGTTTGAATGGGAACACAACGGGTGCCAGTCCTAATCATGCCCATATGTGCTTATCTGAAGCTATGTTCAAATTCTTCCTACCTCTACACCGCATGCCCCATTACAACCTGAACAAGACCTTTTGATGAGCATGCTTGTTGATTAATGTGGTTATTTAACTTAGGTCTTATGCAAACAATCTGAACTATTTTGGTTATTGGAATTTTGAGCGTAAACACATCCCTACACATACACAGAGAGAAAGTGAGCGGAGCGAATTCCTCTTATCATTTATCTATTGTGACCATGTGCATTTTTTAATTCCAACACTGTTATTACGTCTAGACCTCGTTATGCCCATTATTAGTCTATTGCTTACATGCTTGTTGTTGCCTTTTCTTTTAATTGAGTTTGTAAAATTTTTTTTTGAGTTCTGAATTACAGTCATACTTGAGGGCAAGTATAGTCCAAGTGTGTGGGTATGATACAGACTCATTTTCATATCTTTTTACCTTATCTTTTTACTTATTTTTAGTACTTTTAGTACGGTCTAGAGTCCTCTAGGGAGTAAAGTGTAACAAGGGGGAGATGAGCACGTTTGGATCCGTTATGAGCATAAATGTGGTGCCTACTGCATTAAGGGCATATAGAGGCTGCTGAAGCTTTGATAGTCCTTTGCGGATTAAGCGCAGAAGTTCAGCAACCACCTCGACTCAACAACCTGAATCCACGTCAGCAGCAGTTCTTGCTTTGTTATTTAATATGTTTTCTGGCTAAGTAAATAGTGTTCAAGTCGAATGTGAAAAAGATATAGGTGGAATGCATGCATGAGGCTAATCGATCTTAATTTATCTCGATTTGTTGCCCAACTTTATTCTGGGTAGAACAATGACAAGACAATGGTAAGGTTAGGAATTGACCATTCTTAATTGAGTCATTGTTTATGTAAGTCAGGGTGGAAGTAAGGGCGGCCGAACCCTGATGAGTCACTAAGGGATAAAGCATGCGCCGAAGATTGGAGATTGAAGTATAGGTGGATATGAGCACACTAACGAAGGGGTCCCATATACCAGCGTTGGGTTCCTCCATTTCAATGCTGCTATCCTTGCAAACCCTCTGCATGACTCTCTTCATTGGGTTTTGGATAGTTAGGGACTAAGAGTCAGCATACACAGTAAGAAGGAATTGGGGGGTGTAAGATAACCATACCTACTCTCTATAACCAAACGGTCTTATCGAGGTATCTATGGTTTTGTGCCCAAGCTTGCTTACGTCTACCGAATCCGAACTCACTTTTGACTTGAACATGCCCTTTATATTATTTGATTCAGTTTACACTTTAGTGTTTGGTCTAGATTTAGTTTTGCATGGACGAATTAGTGACAGTAATTCTCTCAAGTTCCAAAGGATACAAAGAAGGATAGAAAAGTTAAACACTCCTCGTAGGACGATATCTGCCTCCATACGCTATACTAGCTATTGAGGGCATATTTAAGCATCTATCGAGCCCATAGGTGTAATTTTACACACAAAATGACGGTCTATCATCGGTCAAAGTTAAGATAATTAATTAAAAACCAACTTGTAAATCACATATATAGTTATTTAAAATTTTGATTCACATCAAGCTTAATTTCATAATTTTGATTTAGAAGTTACCTTGCAGGAATGACAATGGCATACCTCTGATATTAATTCAAATTCAATTGGCTAGAGACTCGTGTTGATAACGTGTTATAAATTGAACTCCAAAATCATACTCAAGAAGTAAATAACATAAAGTAGAAGAATAGAGAATATTGGGGGAAGAAAGATGATTTTATTCATCGGTGTATTTTATTCATTAATTGTATTAATCTACACAAGATTACAAGACATATATAGGGCTATAAACTAAACCCTAGAGTATGAAACATGTAATGTCCATATATAATAAATATATTTATAGCAGTATCTAATTTTTTATGTTTTTTATTTAAAGTTGAGTATAAATTGGCAGTACATAGAATTTCTTGATAATATATCCTAATACCTGGCGAGAAAGGATTAATTAGTGGAAAGTCACCAAAGGTTCCGGCATTGTTGCAGGTCTCTACAAAGTGGGCGATGTGTTGTCTGGGATTGCCTTTGCCATCAAACTGTGTAAATTTTGGTGGTTGGTAACCTAGCGGCATCTTCAGGTTATCGATCCTTTGAGTATATGGCTTGGAGTAAGTCAAAGATGACTTGGAACTTTTCTCAAATTTGCTTTTGATAGTTTCTTCGATAAACTCCCTTAGTTGATCAATTTGAATGAAACCATCGGATGAGACTTGGATCCTTTTAGTTACAGCTCTTCCTTCTTCATCTGTCTGCCGTCACTACCAAAAAAACGCTCATAGATAACGGATTTTATCCATTATGTATGGAAAAAAAAGCTCTGTTACGTATACTGGTGCTATCTATGTTGTGTTCATACGTAACGGAATAATATTCGTTATCTATGTTGTTATGCATAACAGTTATAGCAACAAACATGACATCGGATATTACGTTATCTATAACTCTTATATATAACGGTTGATTCCGTTATGAAAATTCATTTTCTTCATTATCTATGAACTTTTACATAACGGTTTTTTTTTTCATACATAACACTCTTCATTGCGTAATCTATTACTATTATATATAACGGCTTGTACCGTTATGAAAATTTATTTTTCTCCGTTATAAAATATATACCACATAAATTAATACATAACGTTATTTGTAGTTTAGATGACGCTTTTTTACGTTATGTATGTTTTGATACATAACAGATTTTTACTGTTGTTATATATTTTTAGTTTCCGTTATCTTTAGGTCTTATACATAACGGTCTTTGTCACGCCCCAATTTTCGTAAAATATAATAATAAAAAATATTAAAGAAGGGACGTCACTTTTATTAAAATATAAAATATTTAACTTTAATACAACAGAAGCTTAAAAAATAAATACTCTTTAAAATCCATCATCACATGTCACCACACACATCGCCCGAGTAAATCATCAACCTGAAATAAATAATAGCTTTGGGGTGAGTGATATTGACTCAGTGGTGACGGCATTTATCCAAATTATACAATTATAACAATTTAAACTGTAGGTAGCCCCAGGTTACATTCGGGACATATGCAGCTCGTCAGCCAATAATAATATTTGTAATCCGTAGGTTAACAACTGTAAACCTGTATAAAAGTATAATATGGATAAATACAAAATATGCGTCACATCGGATCCCCCACCTTAACCTTGACCTTGGCATTTAAAACTCGACTTGACTGAAAATGAACTTAGTTAGATCCATGCGCGCAACCTAACATCAAATAGAATTAAATAATTATAACAGCTTTAAAATAATTTTCATAAATAATATGATTTAATAAAGTACTATAATTTAGAAATCTAAAATAATGATGCATGTACTCGAAAGCCCAAATATTTATCATCCCATAAACCTAACTTCAACTTAAAACATCTCTCCCTATCAGATGACGAACAAAAGAATCGTCCCACCAACTTCCATCTATCTCTCTTCCATGCTCTCTCTCTCTCTCTCTCATTTCTTACACACCAACTTCTTCCCCCCTCTTCTCTCATTCACAACAATAACAACAAATTAATCATAAACATCAACTAAAACTCACTCAAGTTCTTTCTCTCCCTCAATCTCACATCTCTCTTCCCAATGCAAATGCAAAGCAAAAGAAAACAAATATGTATATAGATATATATTTTAAAGAAATAAAATGAATGCTAATGGTTGTCAAAATATATATTTATATACCTCGACTAAGAAACTAATGCTCTTGAAAAGTTTAGAAGATACTTGGAGAAATGATTTGTGTGTTTTGAATCAAAACATCGGAGCCCCTTTTATAGTGTTAAAATTGGAGATGAAAAGTCTTAGGTTTAAATAGTATAAAGTAAATGTAGAGATAGTGGATAGGTGAATTAAATGGTGAAATAAACTTCAAAAGATAAAAGAACGCATAAGTTACAACATCTGAGTAAACTTTAATTTATAGATAAAATATATCCATTTTTTTTATTTTCTCAAGGTGGAAGAAAAGATTAATGATTTAATTATTTATTTAAAATAAAATACATACTTGAGATAACTAACAGATAATTAATTAATTAAAAATTTTAAAATATTTAAAATGTACTTAGCTTTACAAAATAAAATAGCTACACGATCATGCACACTTCCAAATAATTATTCAACGAAATAATATTATGTAATAACTTTCAAAGGATCAACTTAAATAAAAAAATTTAACTTTAAAAGATATAATGGTTCCACTAAGTTAATAATAATAATAATAATAATAATAATAATAATAATAATAATAATAATAATAATAATAATAATAATAATAATAATAATTTAGGCGCGACTTATAGGAACGTAACAAAATATCTTAAATTAACATACACTAATAAATAAATTTTCGAACCACATTTTATAAAAAGGTAACGACCAATTTTAAAAAGATTTGGGTCGTTACAGACTCTACCTCTTAAAATAATTTCGTCCTCGAAATTCAGCACACATAAAAAAAAAACTATTGACATGAAGAATAAAATACTTGAACTGATTTTACCTTTCTTCGGCACGATGCGACAGATGTGATGATGATATTTTCATAAAATAGTTTTTCTCAACAAGTCTACAGAAACGTAAACCCACTCTGATACCAAACTGTCACGCCCCAATTTTTGTAAAATATAATAATAAAAAATATTAAAGAAGGGACGTCACTTTTATTAAAATATAAAATATTTAACTTTAATATAGCGGAAGCTTAAATAATAAATACCCTTTAAAATCCATCATCACATGTCACCACGCACATCGCTCGAGTAAATCGTCAACCTGAAATAAATACTAGCTTTGGGGTGAGTGCTATTGACTCAGTGGTGACGGCATTTATCCAAATTATACAATTATAACAATTTAAACTGTAGGTAGCCCCAGGCTACATTCAGGACACATGCAGTTCGTCAGCCAATAATAATATTTGTAACCCGTAGGTTAACAACTATGAACCTGCATAAAAGTATAATATGGATAAATACAAAATGTGCGTCACATCGGATCCCCCACCTTAACCTTGACCTTGGCATTTAAAACTCGACTTGACTGAAAATGAACTTAGTTAGATCCATGTGCGCAACCTAACATCAAATATAATTAAATAATTATAATAGCTTTAAAATAATTTTCATAAATAATATGATTTAATAAAGTACTATAATTTAGAAATCTAAAATAATGATGCATGTACTCGAAAGCCCAAATATTTATCATCCCATAAACCTAACTTCAACTTAAAACATCTCTCCCTATCAGATGACGAACAAAAGAATCATCCCACCAACTTCCATCTCTCTTCCATGCTCTCTCTCTCTCTCATTTCTTACACACCAACTTCTTCCCCCCTCTTCTCTCATTCACAACAATAACAACAAATTAATCATAAACATCAACTAAAACTCACTCAAGTTCTTTCTCTCCCTCAATCTCACATCTCTCTTCCCAATGCAAATGCAAAGCAAAAGAAAACAAATATGTATATAGATATATATTTTAAAGAAATAGAATGAATGCTAATGCTTGTCAAAATATATATTTATATACCTCGACTAAGAAACTAATGCTCTTGAAAAGTTTAGAAGATACTTGGAGAAATGATTTGTGTGTTTTGAATCAAAACATTGGAGCCCCTTTTATAGTGTTAAAATTGGAGATGAAAAGTCTTAGGTTTAAATGGTATAAAGTAAATGTAGAGATAGTGGATAGGTGAATTAAATGGTGAAATAAACTTCAAAAGATGAAAGAACACATAAGTTACAACATCTGAGTAAACTTTAATTTATAGATAAAATATATCCATTTTTTTTATTTTCTCAAGGTGGAAGAAAAGATTAATGATTTAAATATTTATTTAAAATAAAATAAATACTTGAGATAACTAACAGATAATTAATTAATTAATTAACAATTTTAAAATATTTAAAATGTACTTAACTTTACAAAATAAAATAGCTACACGATCATGCACACTTCCAAATAATTATTCAACGAAATAATATTATGTAATAACTTTCAAAGGATCAACTTAAATAAAAAAATTTAACTTTAAAAGATATAATGGTTCCACTAAGTTAATAATAATAATAATAATAATAATAATAATAATAATAATAATAATAATAATAATAATAATAATAATAATTTAGGCGCAACTTATAGGAACGTAACAATATATCTTAAATTAACATACACTAATAAATAAATTTTCGAACCACATTTTATAAAAAGGTAACGACCAATTTTAAAAAGATTTGGGTCGTTACAGACTCTACCTCTTAAAATAATTTCGTCCTCGAAATTCAGCACACATAAAAAAAAAACTATTGACATGAAGAATAAAATACTTGAACTGATTTTACCTTTCTTCGGCACGATGCGACAGATGTGATGATGATATTTTCATAAAATAGTTTTTCTCAACAAGTCTACAGAAACGTAAACCCGCTCTGATACCAAACTGTCACGCCCCAATTTTTGTAAAATATAATAATAAAAAATATTAAAGAAGGGACGTCACTTTTATTAAAATATAAAATATTTAACTTTAATATAGCGGAAGCTTAAATAATAAATACCCTTTAAAATCCATCATCACATGTCACCACGCACATCGCTCGAGTAAATCGTCAACCTGAAATAAATAATAGCTTTGGGGTGAGTGCTATTGACTCAGTGGTGACGGCATTTATCCAAATTATACAATTATAACAATTTAAAATGTAGGTAGCCCCAGGCTACATTCAGGACACATGCAGTTCGTCAGCCAATAATAATATTTGTAACCCGTAGGTTAACAACTATGAACCTGCATAAAAGTATAATATGGATAAATACAAAATGTGCGTCACATCGGATCCCCCACCTTAACCTTGACCTTGGCATTTAAAACTCGACTTGACTGAAAATGAACTTAGTTAGATCCATGTGCGCAACCTAACATCAAATATAATTAAATAATTATAATAGCTTTAAAATAATTTTCATAAATAATATGATTTAATAAAGTACTATAATTTAGAAATCTAAAATAATGATGCATGTACTCGAAAGCCCAAATATTTATCATCCCATAAACCTAACTTCAACTTAAAACATCTCTCCCTATCAGATGACAAACAAAAGAATCATCCCACCAACTTCCATCTATCTCTCTTCCATGCTCTCTCTCTCTCTCTCTCTCTCTCTCTCATTTCTTACACACCAACTTCTTCCCCCCTCTTCTCTCATTCACAACAATAACAACAAATTAATCATAAACATCAACTAAAACTCACTCAAGTTCTTTCTCTCCCTCAATCTCACATCTCTCTTCCCAATGCAAATGCAAAGCAAAAGAAAACAAATATGTATATAGATATATATTTTAAAGAAATAGAATGAATGCTAATGCTTGTCAAAATATATATTTATATACCTCGACTAAGAAACTAATGCTCTTGAAAAGTTTAGAAGATACTTGGAGAAATGATTTGTGTGTTTTGAATCAAAACATTGGAGCCCCTTTTATAGTGTTAAAATTGGAGATGAAAAGTCTTAGGTTTAAATGGTATAAAGTAAATGTAGAGATAGTGGATAGGTGAATTAAATGGTGAAATAAACTTCAAAAGATGAAAGAACACATAAGTTACAACATCTGAGTAAACTTTAATTTATAGATAAAATATATCCATTTTTTTTATTTTCTCAAGGTGGAAGAAAAGATTAATGATTTAAATATTTATTTAAAATGAAATAAATACTTGAGATAACTAACAGATAATTAATTAATTAATTAACAATTTTAAAATATTTAAAATGTACTTAACTTTACAAAATAAAATAGCTACACGATCATGCACACTTCCAAATAATTATTCAACGAAATAATATTATGTAATAACTTTCAAAGGATCAACTTAAATAAAAAAATTTAACTTTAAAAGATATAATGGTTCCACTAAGTTAATAATAATAATAATAATAATAATAATAATAATAATAATAATAATAATAATAATAATAATAATAATAATAATAATAATTTAGGCGCAACTTATAGGAACGTAACAATATATCTTAAATTAACATACACTAATAAATAAATTTTCGAACCACATTTTATAAAAAGGTAACGACCAATTTTAAAAAGATTTGGGTCGTTACAGACTCTACCTCTTAAAATAATTTCGTCCTCGAAATTCAGCACATATAAAAAAAAAACTATTGACATGAAGAATAAAATACTTGAACTGATTTTACCTTTCTTCGGCACGATGCGACAGATGTGATGATGATATTTTCATAAAATAGTTTTTCTCAACAAGTCTACAGAAACGTAAACCCGCTCTGATACCAAACTGTCACGCCCCAATTTTTGTAAAATATAATAATAAAAAATATTAAAGAAGGGACGTCACTTTTATTAAAATATAAAATATTTAACTTTAATATAGCGGAAGCTTAAATAATAAATACCCTTTAAAATCCATCATCACATGTCACCACGCACATCGCTCGAGTAAATCGTCAACCTGAAATAAATAATAGCTTTGGGGTGAGTGCTATTGACTCAGTGGTGACGGCATTTATCCAAATTATACAATTATAACAATTTAAACTGTAGGTAGCCCCAGGCTACATTCAGGACATATGCAGTTCGTCAGCCAATAATAATATTTGTAACCCGTAGGTTAACAACTATGAACCTGCATAAAAGTATAATATGGATAAATACAAAATGTGCGTCACATCGGATCCCCCACCTTAACCTTGACCTTGGCATTTAAAACTCGACTTCACTAAAAATGAACTTAGTTAGATCCATGTGCGCAACCTAACATCAAATATAATTAAATAATTATAATAGCTTTAAAATAATTTTCATAAATAATATGATTTAATAAAGTACTATAATTTAGAAATCTAAAATAATGATGCATGTACTCGAAAGCCCAAATATTTATCATCCCATAAACCTAACTTCAACTTAAAACATCTCTGAGATGACGAACAAAACAATCATCCCACCAACTTCCATCTATCTCTCTTCCATGCTCTCTCTCTCTCTCTCTCATTTCTTACACACTAACTTCTTCCCCCCTCTTCTCTCATTCACAACAATAACAACAAATTAATCATAAACATCAACTAAAACTCACTCAAGTTCTTTCTCTCCCTCAATCTCACATCTCTCTTCCCAATGCAAATGCAAAGCAAAAGAAAACAAATATGTATATAGATATATACTTTAAAGAAATAGAATGAATGCTAATGCTTGTCAAAATATATATTTATATACCTCGACTAAGAAACTAATGCTCTTGAAAAGTTTAGAAGATACTTGGAGAAATGATTTGTGTGTTTTGAATCAAAACATTGGAGCCCCTTTTATAGTGTTAAAATTGGAGATGAAAAGTCTTAGGTTTAAATGGTATAAAGTAAATGTAGAGATAGTGGATAGGTGAATTAAATGGTGAAATAAACTTCAAAAGATGAAAGAACACATAAGTTACAACATCTGAGTAAACTTTAATTTATAGATAAAATATATCCATTTTTTTTATTTTCTCAAGGTGGAAGAAAAGATTAATGATTTAAATATTTATTTAAAATAAAATAAATACTTGAGATAACTAACAGATAATTAATTAATTAATTAACAATTTTAAAATATTTAAAATGTACTTAACTTTACAAAATAAAATAGCTACACGATCATGCACACTTCCAAATAATTATTCAACGAAATAATATTATGTAATAACTTTCAAAGGATCAACTTAAATAAAAAAAATGAACTTTAAAAGATATAAAGGTTCCACTAAGCTAATAATAATAATAATAATAATAATAATAATAATAATAATAATAATAATAATAATAATAATAATTTAGGCGCGACTTATAGGAACGTAACAAAATATCTTAAATTAACATACACTAATAAATAAATTTTCGAACCACATTTTATAAAAAGGTGACGACCAATTTTAAAAGATTTGGGTCGTTACAGTCTTTTAGTTTCACTGTCGTTATGTATATTTCTAATTAGTACCGTTATGTATGCCTGCTACAAAATTTTTTATAGATTTTCAGCAATTAAAATAATTCTAAAACAATAAAAATAACATAAATTTCCATAAATCATCGTATATTTAATTCATAAAATATTCATACATTCATCCGAATATAGTCAACATTCTAAACATGTTTATATCGTACTTATGTCCAAAAAAAGATAACATGTATATTGCAACTAACTAGCTAGCCATTTCGATCTAAACAACTTTTTCGGTGATTGAGAGGTGCCCATTCAACTCAACTGCTCAACTATAAACCTGCCATGGTTGGAGAAATTAGTGGTAACAATTAATCAATACAATACTCAACAACAACCCAATCCCAACTAAGATGATATAAAATATATTACATGAGTAACAAATAAAAATGATAATAATATATAATAAAAAACATTAAATTTTTCTCATGTTGATATTAATTTAGGATTTATAAAATGAATTATCGATTGGTTTTTTTCATAAACTGATATGTTTTATTTAAATTGATAGTATATAGAGTTCATCTCGTAAAAAAGAAGCAAATTCAAACAATAGAATAAAAAATTGAAAAATGAAGTACCCACCACAATATCAAATATAAACAAGACACGCACAAACAAACACAAAGAAGAAGAAATTCTCTAGAAAAAGACGAAATATAGTGAAGAATTGAAACAAATAACAGTAGCGAAAATCATAAAAATGGCCGAAAAGGAGGAGAGTATACCTTTCAGCATCTCTCTCTCTCTCTCTCTCTCTATATATATATATATATATATATATATATATGTTCACTATTTGAAGACTAAAATGGAGAAACTCATTTCTTATATAAATATAAAGCTTTTCGAAGAGTGCAAGCTTACTTGTAGCAAATATCTTCATGCCAACTCTTCCCAGACTTTGAGTTAGATTGAAAATGATAGCATAGCAAGCTCCAGGTAAGATCACAAAGCATAGCAAGCTCCAGGTAAGATCACAAAGTAGCATCAACAATCGATTTGCATCAAGGTGAGAGAATTAAAAAACTTAGTTGAAACATCTCCTTCTTTATGTAAAAGAAATTAAGATTTTAAGGTGCATATCGCACATTCACAGATCCACAAACGAATATTGACATGATTAGCATATATAGCTGCAGTGCAAAAGCAATATCTGCTCAAAAGAAATGAGCACCAAGTGTGCGTGTACGTATATAGGCTAGAACTCGCACTGGTTTAGACATTTTAACAAACATGTAATAGGTATTCACAGAATCATATGATATCATAAATGTAGACATTAATTAACAAGATTGCAGAACATATCTTATTTTAGAAACACCCATAATCCCATCAAAATCAATAACATCATTTGCGTTATTTTCATTATTTGTTTTTTAAAGGATAATGAAATTCCATTAAATCAAACCGAATCCAAAAAAACAAAACGCATAAACCAATCCGGAAAATGTTGTTTCCAGATGAATTGGCTAGGCACCAAAACTGAGGATTATTGATTCTTAACAACATTGAAAATAATTTTTCCTAAAAAAAACATTGAAAATATTTAAAGATGCATCAGAAGTAATTATTCTGAATGTTATCATATCAATAGCATTATCACCCGTAAATCCCAGCATTGTGGATCACAAAAAAAAAGAACCATAAATCATTAGGATTATTATCTTCTGAGAGTCGGCAATTAGGAAGTTAAGATATATTTTTTTCACACTGTGTACTCCACAAAAGAAACAACATTAAACAATTAATTATAGCATCATTACTAACAAAAGAAACAAAATCTACTTTATCAACTAAGGTTTCCCCCATTTTAAAAATACAAAAATCATGCTCTAATCTACCAGCGTCTCTATAAGGAAATATGATTTTCTTTAATTGCTAGCAATACTACAAATAATCTTGTGACCAAATAATGACACATAATAAAATACGAAGAGTAGCCAACATTTTTTATCAGGAAATATTGAGAGAGAATTTGGTGAAAGAAATGCATTCTACATGAGTCTAGTTGGAAGCAAAGACCCTCAAAAAGCACAGATTATCTAACGCTGCAGAAAAACAAATCAAAAGAGAATGAATTTAATTACGATAACTCGGACTTTTATCTCCCAAGAGAGAGCAGCTGAGCTGTGTGATAGGCTCAGCTATCAGTGGATCCGATGCCAACGAGATAGTCACGCTAACTACCTTAGCTACAACGTGTATGAACTACAGTTGTTGGTTTTGTATTAATAATTAGGACAACTTAAGTAAATGTTCGTCATTATAATACTTATGCAACTTCTCTTTGATGCAGCAATAAGAGGAGCTGATGCTCTTAAAGTGAGATCAGCATGCAAAAACAGATTAAATGGGAGCTCACCGGTGCTGCCGCTTGAGGATAGTAATGAAGTTGATTTCAACTTTGAGAAATGCAGATCAGTTCTAGCCAAAGGAGCAGACCTCAGTATTGAGACGGCAGATGGTATGAATCATCACGTTTTTTATTTCTAAAAATCAAATACGAAGATACATATAAAAAAGAACAAGTATCATAAAACTAACCTCTCAAATTTTGAATATTATTTCAGGACGGTATTCACAGAGATCAGTGTCAGTGGTCCTTACCAATGAGGGAAAGGTACTCAACTACTCATATCTCTGCATATTAAAACCTTACAGTTTGCCTCGACCACACAACAAACATTGATTATTAATAAAATGGTTTCTCTTTGGTCTCATTCAAATCCAATTTTCTTGGATATTCAAGTTGGGATCCACAATCTTTATCTTTTCCTTCCCGGCAACACTATGACGAGCCTTTAAATCTTCAATCTGAAATTATCAATCAAATACTTGAGTTAATAATGATCACTGAAGAAATAAAGGAAAGAGTCCCTAGAACATGAAGAAGCTTGCTCATGAAAAGAAAGCCAGATCTCAAAAGATCAGATCAATCTTTTTCCTAACCCAAACAATCACACGTATGCAAGCCCATATATAATTGTCAAAAATAAATTTCCATGCCATTGCAAAAGAATTTTCATACAATTTAAAGATATAAAAAACAAGCTTGAAATAAAAACTCTGTAATATAGTTTATAATCTTAATTAAAATTATAATGCAAATTGTTCTTTCACCAAAGAACCAACAAATGAAGAAGAAGATCCACTACAAAGTGCAAACCAATGCATAAAGCATCATAGTGGCTTCAATTCACGGGCACCATGGTACTCGATTACAATAGATCTCGAACGAAGATTCTTTTTTTTGTTAGAAATGGCATCCAATTACATAATTATGAGAAGCTACACTTCAATTTACTCAGCCATTCGAAAAAGTTGAGCAACAAAATTTAAACAAATGCCCCCCAATTACAGCACACGCAACAGAAATTTGTGATGACAAACAAATAAATTATAAGAGAGAGGGAATTTGTGATCGCACCTCCGGAAACGTAGCTGACTGGCTCAGGCTGAGAATCTATTGGTGATCGGCGATGGGATATCAGAGAATCTGAAATTTAGGGTTTAGGGTTTTTCTTTGACCGCGAGGGTTATCATCGGAGCGTAGCAGTTGCATTAATTTTTAAGTTTTTATCAAGTGCGAACTCTGAAATTTGAGTGGTGACTGTAAATTCCGTGAAGAAGAGAAGTCAAAAGGTAGACAAATCAAAGATCTAGATGAAGGAGAGAGAAGAAGGATTCATTCTTGTGCAGGAGAGAGAAGCTATTATTTGATTTAGGGTTAAAGAATGTGGGCTGAGAGAGACGATCCGAGAGAGACGTCCGGTGAAACCCTGGTTATTGACTCGACGATCGGAGAGAGACGACCGGAGAGATACTTTTCAGGTGGAAGAGATGAGCGCCAATTTTTCGAGAATTGTTCAAAATGAGAATAGAAACTAACTGCAGATCTCCAATATTTTCTGTATATAATTTAATTTTGATTTAAAAAAATAATAATTCACACATATAAATAACGGTAAAATGTTACCATTATATAATGTGTTTAAACATAACACAACGCATAACGGTACCAAATGAACGTTATAATTGTGAACAATATGTAACAATCACAGATAACGCAAGACTAAAAAACGTTATGTATGATCGGAGATAACACTTCACTCGTAACGGATTTTTGAAACATCCGTTATCTATACAAAAAATGCGCTCATAGATAACGGATTTTTAAAATATCCGTTATGAGAGTTTTTTTGGTAGTGCGTTTTGAGGATGCCTCATCGCCATTGTCATCGTTCACCTCATCATTTGCACGACTCGCTTCACCCCTTTCTCTCTTGAGCTTTGAGATCTCATCGTCTTAATGCTGCATACGTTTGTGAAGTCCTTCGATGAGTTTAGTTATATTTGCGAGCTGATCCTCTACAGTAGAGTCGTTTGCCATCATGACAGCTGCTTCGAACGAGTCATTTGCTTGTGGCGGGAAACCGCTTTTCGTTCCTTCATCGATTTCCACAAAATGAGGCTCTTCTTCCTCAACAGTAGTCATCTTCAATGCTTTCTTGGCCATGTTTCTCGTAGTCACTCCGACACCTTTTGCAGTGGACTCCGAAGTATTTGAGATGCTAGACATCTTCAAATTTTAGATATAGAAAAGAGATGAGAAGTAGAGAGGTCCCACTGGGCATGCCAGAATTTGTAACACAAATTCCGAGTATTTAAATTAATAAACACCGGAAAATTGTACAAAGAAAATATTTCGGATTGAAATTACAATTTGTGGTTCGATTCTCTATTTTATCTTCTGATTCTTCTCTTCAAGATTTGTTCTTCGTTGTTCTTCACGATCTTCAAGTTGTTCTTACTCTTCGATCTTCAGGAACCCAATGTTTTGAGGTTTATAACGTCGATTCGAAGGATTTTCATCTTGATTCCGAATCAAACGTAGTTTTTAGGATAATTTGTTGAAGAACGCTTTGAATCTTCAAGTCGTTCTTGAGGATTTGAATTTGATAATGCCGATCGGAGGGTCGACCACCTTGGATCCGGATCGAACGTCGAATTTGGGGATGATTTTGACGAGGAAAACGAAGAACGTCTTGAATCTTCAACTTGAACGCCTTGAAGATTGAAAAGGGTTCTCTCTCACGAATCCTTCTCGAAACTTGAGCTCTTGAACTTGTGTGGTTTCCTTAGACCAAGCCCTCTATTTATAGGAAAATGAGGGTGTATTAGGGCTTACGTGGCATCGTTTCATTGGTGCCGTGTGCCCTTTGTGATTCTCTACAACAATGTGGCCATTTCTTGTGTGAGCTCGTCACATGTCGCATTTCTATTGGTCGAGATTTTTCCACATATTGAATTTCAATTTATTTACTTAACTTAGGAATTAAAATTCCTGAAATATAAATAAATAATATAATTTGGATATTTCAATTGTTTTATTTTCACGTGGCACCATTTGATTGGTGATAAAAATTTAATTGCTTACACATGGAAAGAATGATTAATCATATATGTTGAATAAGATTAGTCCATCCAGTAAAATATTTAGTCGCCAGATTAATTATTTTTGGTTGTTGGAATTAGTATTTCATTTTTATTTATTTTCTATCTGTGATGTGAGATTAAATACTCAACATTCCAATCAGATAAAAAGTTCATGATAAAATCAATAAAATATATATCTTAATTAACGCTTTTAATAACCCAAGTCAAATGATCATTGTCTTTATTTTATATGTTTAATTAATTATTAATTATTTGGTCATCACTTAGACCCCCGTATTACTTGGTATTATTGAGGCTATCATTTCCAATAAATCCGCAGTAACTTTTGTGCATCAAATGGAGGTTGACTTTGTCAACTTAAATTCTCGTACAGCAATTGAAAATAAAATATATCAAGTAATGACGTTTACAGCGCCTGCTAATTAATTAATTAATTATTATTATTATTATTATTATTATTATTATTATTATTATTATTATTATTATTATTATTATTATTATTATTATTATTATTATTATTATTATTATTAAAAGAGAACCATCAGTTCTTTTTTTTTGGTTTAATATAACATTTTATTTCATTAAACTTGTACAAAAAGATATGTGAAAAAATTATATATCAATGTGTACATGGTATATAACATGTCTCATGTGGTCTATGCAAGACCAGCCAAAAAAAAAAATCATTCATAATAAAAGACACGAGAGAGCGATTCATTTAATTTGAATTCATATACTGATCATGTATTAAGTATTTGCAACATCGTCGCATTGATGCAACGTAAAATGTATGTAATATGGTTTGAACTAGATCTGAAAACCATTAAGGATTTTGCTTTTAATTATCCAAATTAAAGTTAATCTATTTCACTCTATATGATCGGCAGAGATATCGTAATTCGAGATGATAATGTTAGAAATTATAAAAAAATCAATATATATCATGAAGACAAAATTCTTGAAGGCCCACTGAGACCAAATTAACGGAGTATTAATTTTCATCCGTTCAGTTGAAATTATATCACTCTTTCTTTGATTAATTATATATTTATAGTTAATGTTATTCGCTGAAACTCTTATTTATAAGTACTTTGCAGAAAGAATGACATAATGTAAAGAAAGCAAAATGATTTATTACGTTGTTAAGGTTGAAAATGATTGATTATTACCACCTATAGGACGAATATTACTTAAATAAATAAAACAAAATGATTTAATAGTTGTTAATGTTCATCATGCCAGTTATACCACAAAAAATAAAGAAATGAAAGTAGTTGTACCCAAGTATGTATGAGTATATATATATATATATAATGATTTTCCATTATCATCGATCCTCAAACGCTAATATTTATGTTCATATCAACCTGAAAGTCTTCCTTCAATTCCTCTCTTTTCAGCTTCTTCAGAGACGAACTACATACAATAAATGGCTAATGCAACTGAAAGTCCGATAAGCTACTACAGCAGTGTAAGTTTGCATAGTCTATCTCAAATTCTCAATATGTGTGTTTGTGTAATTGTTTCGTGTTCAACTACAACAATTCCACTGATTTATTGGCATATGCATGGCAATATACATGTAAATAATTAAATTATATATAGGTGGATGATCAATCAGCAAAAGAGAGAGCAATAGATGAATGGCTTCCAATCACTTCTTCAAGAACTGCAAAATGGTGGTTTTCGGCTTTCCACAATGTCACTGCCATCGTTGGAGCTGGAGTCCTCGGTCTCCCTTATGCCATGGCCCAACTTGGATGGTAATTGAAACATATATACATACATACTCACACACACACACATATATATATAATACCTAATATCTTGCAGATCGAATTAAGTTTAAACTTTTAAAAAGAAACTGCATGTGCGATGAGTTAATTTTTGGTCCTGATCAGGGGACCTGGAATAACAATGTTGGTCCTATCCTGGATCGTAACTCTCTACTCGTTGTGGCAAATGGTGGAGATGCACGAAATGGAGGATGGACAACGTTTCGATAGGTACCATGAGCTCGGACAGCATGCTTTCGGAGATAAGCTAGGGTTGTGGATTGTGGTGCCATTGCAGCTAATAGTTCTAGCTGGATTGAACATAGTTTACCTGATTACAGGAGGCCAATCTCTCAGAAAATTTCATGATTTGGTTTGCAAAGATTGCAAAGATATCAAACTTACTTATTTCATTCTAATATTTGCCTCCGTTCACTTTGTCCTCTCCCAACTTCCCAGCCTCAATGCAGTCTCCGGTGTGTCTCTGGCTGCCGCAGTTATGTCCATAAGGTATGAATCTAAATGTACATAACACCTCCCGTATACTATAGATGATTTAATCACATAAACATGCATTTTAATCTATTGTCATGAATTAAATTCCTAAAACATACATACGTACATACATACATACATACATACATGGGTTGAAATTTCGTGTTACACTATTTCGTGTTTCACTCTGTGTTTCATTATTAAATTTGTGATTTTAATAATATTTATTATAAAATAAAAATTAATTACAGCATAAATAATCATAGTCAACATTTATCAACAAAAAAAATGAATTAAAAAGATTAAAAAATGTAATTTTGAAAAAATCAACCATAATAATGAATTATTAATTGAAAATTGAAAATTAAATATTAAAAAATAATTATAAACCCTAATTGGGTGGGGTGAACCCTAAAAATAATCATAAAATTAAACTAAATCACATAAAAATAAAATTGAAGAAAAAAAGTACAAGAAAAACTCATAATTTGAAAATGTAACATGAAGTGTAACACGGAAAGTGTAACAGGAAATTCCATGTGTACATACATACATATAAATATTTGTTGGTGCGTGTGACATAAATCTTTATTAAATTAATTGTTGAATATTCGAGGTTGATTATGGCCCTTTATTTTGCTTTCGTTGGTACGAATATAATCGTACGAAATTTCCTATTACACTCTCTGTGTTACACTCCGTGTTACATTTTCAATATATTCTCGGTGTTAAAAGCTTCATGAGATATACCATTCATCGCTTTTGAAAATCATTAGCTCAACTTATTATATAATATATATATATATATACATATTAATTCTATCACTATTTGATATCTTAAATAGTCCAACATATATGATATAATAGTTATAAACATTTTATTTTAGGGGTGGTCTCCCATACAACGGTTGGACCATTTGTTCCTACTAGACAGACGCGTGCACTCCACGCCCGTTTTTTTTTTTTTAGTTTTCTCCAAAAAAAATATACCATAAAATAAAATTAATTAACCATAAAATTTAAGGGAATTAATTTAATTATTTTTATCTAGTGATTTGCACAATGCATTTGATCGCTTGATGCTCATGCATGGGTTCATGCACTGAGCTCGCACGACAATTTCTTTCTGAAATAAATATATATACACTAAAATGAAATTAGTAAATCTTAAAATTAAAATGAATTTCTTTTTTTTTGGATACTCGTGCTCTACACTCGACAATTAATTTTTTCAAATTAAATATAAAATAAAAAATCCTAAGAAAATTAAAAAATACTAAACCATAAAAAAATCATAAATCCTAAACCTTAATTGAGATGAAATAAACCATGATTTGGAAGTAACAAATCCATATAAATCAAGTATCAGACTTAATACCTTTTAAACTATGGGTGATATTTTTTAGTGTTATTATACTTTTTAGTGTTATGAGAGTAATACTTTTTTTGGTGATTTTTTGTTTCGATCGGTCGGGTCAACCTGTGGCCTATCCGTCAGATGGTCTAACCTTATTTAATAAAGTCTAATAGTGTTTATTTTATATATAAAATGGAATGTTTCCAAATTTGATGAAATCTGAACAATCTTTGATATGTTTCCACCACTGTATAGTTACTCCACGGTAGCATGGGTTGCTTCGGTTGGCAAAGGTGTGCAGGGCGACGTGCAGTATGGTTATAACTCCAAGTCTACAGCTGATGCTGCCTTTAAGTTCTTCAATGCGTTGGGGAGCGTTGCTTTCGCCTATGGAGGCCACAATGTAGTGTTGGAAATTCAAGCTACAATGCCTTCAACGCCACACAGGCCATCCAAGAAACCTATGTGGAAGGGAGTCATCGTTTCTTATATCATTGTCGCCATTTGCTACTTTCCCGTTGCTACTATTGGATACTGGAAATTTGGTAATACAGTGGACGAAAACATTCTCATGACTCTACGGAAACCTGTATGGCTCATCGCCATGGCTAACATGTTTGTCGTGGTTCATCTCATTGGAAGCTATCAGGTTAATTTAATTAATTAGATTCTAACAAAATTATTTTTCATGTTAATTTGGTTTCGTTTGTGTATGTGTGTGTGTGTGTGTGTATAATTTGAATTGATGGTGTAGGTATATGCAATGCCCGTTTTTGACATGATAGAAGCTGTGCTCGTGAAGAAACTCAAGTTCAAGCCAAGTTGGTATCTGCGATTTATTTCAAGGAATACTTATGTTGGTAATTTTTCTTCCTATAATTAAACTACTCGATCGATCATCTTCATTTCGGATCAATTTCAATTTTCATGTTTATTTCATTTCGTCCCACTTAATTATTTCAGCATTCACAACATTTATTGCCGTCACGTTCCCTTTCTTCAACGCGCTTCTTGGATTTTTTGGAGGATTTGGGTTCGCGCCAACCACATATTTTGTAAGTGATTAGTTATAACAATTAAATATCATCTCATTATATGCACATGATAATATATACTTGTATATCGATCGATCTCTTCTTGTAACAGAGAGTTAATTAACTACGCGATATATATTTTGTGCAGCTTCCCTGTATAATATGGCTTGCTGTTTACAAGCCAAGGATGTTCAGCTTATCTTGGCTCGCTAATTGGGTATGCATATGTAGCGAATGAAATCGTTTATTGCATTTTCATGTTGCATTCTTTATTGCACAATTGATTTTTTTTAATTATTTTTTCATTTTTTTCTTCGATTTCAATTTCTTTTGTTTTAATTTAATTTGCACTTATTATTTAGGCTTCATCCTACCCAACTATGGTATATTATAATTTTTAGTATTAAAATTTTTAAATTATAATAACTAAAAAAAAATTTGAATATTAAAAAACTATAATAAACCCTAGATGGGTAGGAAGAACCTTAAATAATAAGTAAAAAATTAAACTAAAGTGCAAAAAATTAAAATTAAAAAATATGAAGAAACATTAAAAAAATTAATTGTGGAATAGATAATGAAACATGAAAATACAACAGTCGATTTCATCCGACATTTTAGTAGCATTTACATTTCTATTTTATCGAATATTTTTACCCTGATTCTCATTGATTTAACTTGGCTTGTGGAATTTGCAGTTTTGCATAATATTTGGTGTTGTTTTGATGGTTGTTGGACCAATTGGCGGACTACGCCAGATTATAGTTCAAGCCAAAATTCAATTCTATCAATAAACATGGGGTGGTAGTTATCACATGAGATTTCAAATTATGAGGTTTTTTTTCTTGAATTTCAATTTCTTGTGTTTTCATTTAATTTTATAATTATTAATTAGAATTAATTCTATGTACCCAATTGCAAGGTTGTTTATACAACATCTCGTTAATTCTTTTTGTGTGGGAATATGATTTTGATAAAAAGAATACTTGTAAATTCTTACTTCTGTGTTTGGAACATAACAACGTCTCCACATCACCACTCGAACTTCATCAACTTGAAATGATAAATAACTTTGGGATGAGTGTTATTAATCAGTGAGTTAATCCAATTATACAAATATAACAGTAAGTATAAGTCATAGCATATATTATCAATAAGCTCGTAAGTCAACGTAACATATAGCCTGTAGGTTCATCATAATAGTATTCCGAATGCCTGTCTAACCCGTAGTGGATGCTAAATCTGCAATCAATGTCCTATCAGGATTCGGGCATCAAAGATCTATCAAAACAAACATGAAACAAATTGTGAAATATATAGGACCATCGAGGATTGATCCTCGAGCGAACTCCCACTACAAAAAAATCACGAAATGGCGATGGAATTTTCCGTCGCCCGACACCCGGATTACGTCACCAATTGAACGGGCGATGGAATGACGACGGAAAATGTCCGTCGCCAATCGCCAAGTTTGGAAAATTCCGTCACCATAAAGTGTCGTTTAAAATGGTCGCCAATTTAAGGCAACGAAATGTGTCCGTCGCCTTCTATGGTGATGGATTAGGCGACAGAATTATTCCGTTGCCAATTTAAAATATATTTTAAATTAAAAATTAAAAAAATTGGGCGACGGAACATTTCCATCACCTTTTTTTATTATTTTTTTTAAATTCGATTTTTTGTATTATTTTTTTACTTTTAATTCGCCTTTTTTTAATTCTTTTTTTCTTTTTAAATATTTATCGGTACTCAAATATAATAAAAGATCAAAAAATTAAAAAAATATATATATATACATATAATTGTTCATAATTTAATACAAATGTGTAATACATATATATAAATACAAAAAACTGTAGAATAATACAACTAAGAGTCCAACCCGCCATCATGTCCTCCGGACTGATGTGATCTCGACAGAAGATTGACACCAGATAGTAACACGCGGAAGACTCTAGAATCGAACACGTCAGCGGTAGAAGGATTCAATCCAAAACCATTGACTCAAATAAAAAAAATAGGCTGAATTAAAGACACAAAAGACTCGAGAACAACTATATGTGTAGAACTAGACCTAATTAAGACACTTAGACAATGGCACACGAATTAAACACAAATTTAAATCAGAAGGGGCTGGAATTGGAACGATCGGTTAGGGATGCTATTTAGGATATGTAGGACGTGAATATGGTGAAGAAGGGCTGGAGAAGATAGGTTATGATAAGGATACGATGTACTTACGATATAGATGCTTAACTTGGCGAGTTGAGCACGTATAGGCGAATCGAGATGGAATGACTTGAAACCTTTGTAGAACACGATCTGATCTTGTGGAGTGTTGATGAAACAGACGTCGGTGAAGTATGGAAGATGGTGATGATGATCGACAGTTGATGTCGAGGTAGAATGAATCGAACCCGGAGTGTCCACCAAGTGAAGATAACTCCACAAAATGAATCACCACTTGAATCCTCTTCGGTAGCAATCCAACCCTAATCCCACAAGTGAATTAGAACGAGACCTTGAATTAAAACTTAAAAAGTTGTTGGCTTTCTAAGAGTGTTAATTTTCGACTAAAAACTAACAAAAGAGCTTGGGGGTGAGACAATATTAAGTAGCAAAAGCTTAATTCTCCAAATAATGTCTACAGAAAATAAAATACATAGATCCCTTATTTATAGGTATAAGGGGGACGAAAATAATAGCCTAAAATAATTAAAATTAGACTAGAAAACTACCTAAACTAAAATTCTAACTAGGAAAGAAGTTCTCATAATTAAAACTCTAATTACCTAACTAAAAACACCTTCTAGAAAATCCTTATTAAAAACTCACGAAAATTACATCCAAAATAAATAAAAATCTGATCCTAATTAAATAAATACCATAGTCTAAGATAATACTATTGTCTAAATAAATCAATCCCTTAATTAAATAACTAAGGGGGATGAAAACTCCATGTAACTTGTCCATGCAACATGAATCTGCCATGCATGCATAACTTGATGAGTTCTATCTTCATGCATTGCTCTTCAAATCTTGATCTCCAACCTTTAATTGTTAACAAAGTAACAATCTTGGGATCCTTTAACGGCAGCTTTGGATGGATCGATTTGATGCTTGTCATGGTCTCATCATTCCCCTCCTCTTGAAAAGAATTCATCCTCGAATTCGAATATCAGGGATCAAAGACTATCACGAACTGATCATCAAAGTCTTTTTGCACAAGTTACATAGGATACAACTTTTTGAGCATGAACGCGCACATCCCGCTTGTGCCAGATGACTGAAACTTCAACTTCATAGGATGTATGGACATGGCCAGTCCTCCTGTCGCACGAAATCGAGCTTCTTGCCCGCAAGGTAATCATCCTTTTTCATATGGTACACCATGTCCCTGTACCGATTCTGACACTTCTTTCAGAAGAGCGGAAGCACCTCCTCATCAGGATGAGACCACCTAAACTCCTTCTATATTAACACATAAATAAACAACGGTGTTAGTAATAATATTAGATAACACAAGATATCACGGAAGCTGTCGATAACGCGCTTTTATTCAAAGGAAGGCTCTGTGTACCGAGCAAGGAAGAACTGAAGGAAGAAATCATGTGTGAAGCTCATGAAACGCCCTACATGGCACATCCTGGAAGCACCAAGATGTACCGAGATCTCAAGAGAAACTTTTGGTGGAACAACATGAAGAGAGAAGTAGCCGCCTTTGTGGAAAGATGTTTGAACTGTCAACAAGTCAAAGATCTTTATTAGAAACCATCCGGTTTGCTCCAACCATTAGAAATCCCCGAGTGGAAGTGGGATCATATCAATATGGACTTTGTGGTTGGGTTACCAAAGTCTAAGCGGGGTAATATTGCTATTTGGGTAATCATCGACCGATTATTGAAAGCTGCGCATTTCATAGCTGTCATTTTGACAGATGGGCTAGATCAATTAGCCCGGTTATATGTTAGAGAAATTGTTCGATTGCACGGTGTGCCAGTCTCGATCACGTCTGATTGAGACACGAGGTTCATGTCGAGATTTTGGAGAATCCTACAAGAAGCCATGGGATCAAAGCACCAATTCCGCACAACCTTTCATCCCCAGACAAATGGCCAGTCCGAAAGGACTATTCAGATTTTGGAAGACATGCTTAGGGGAGTAGTCATCGATCAAGGAAGCAGCTGGGAAGAGCTGCTGCCTTTAGTAGGGTTCGCATACAACAACAGCTACCAAACATCACTTGGCATGGCCCCTTACGAGGCCTTATATAGAATGAAGTGTAGATCGCCCTTGTATTAGGACGAAGTTGGAGAGAGAAGAATGATTAGACCTGAAATGGTCCAGGAAGCAGTCCAAAAGATTGAGCTAATTCGCCATCGACTCAAGGAGGCTCAAGATAGACAAAAGGCGTACGCGGATCAAAGAAGGATGGAGCTCAATTTCAGTGTAGGAGATAAAGTATTCTTGAAAGTATCTCCATCAAGAGGAATAGTCTATTTTGGCAAACAGAAGAAATTAAGGCCCAGATTTATTGGACCTTTCGAAATCCTTGAAAGGATTAATGAAGTATCTTATAGGTTGGCCTTACCGCCTAACCTTTGTGACATTCATGATGTCTTTCATATATCAATGTTGAGAAAATACGTGTTTGATCCAAAGCATCTGATTGGCAAGGAAGAGATAGTCCTGAATAAGGACTTGGCGTACGAGGAAAAGCCCCAGGCCATCATAGATCGAAAGATCCAAAAGTTAAGGAATAAGGAGACCAGTCTGGTGAAATTGATCTGGAACTATCAAGGTTCAGAAGAAGCAACATGGGAGCTAGAGTCCGAGTTGCTCAAGAAATATCCCGATATCCATTTCCAAGGTTTGTAAATTTCGGGATGAAATTTCTTTAAGGGGGGTAGGATGTAACACCCCAGATTTATAGATAAGGTTTAGAGGATTATTAAGAGCAATTAATAAGCTAAGGAAGAAGTTTAATTAAAGGTTAAGAAAAGTCAGATGCCAGTCACGACTTTAGGAGTCATTTTGCATGAAATCGTCTTTTTTGAAAATTTGATCTTAACTCAGTTTTGGTCGATTTTGAACTTTTTGGAAAGGTTTAAACTCATGGAGTATGCCGGTGTTTTCGAATTTTAAATCTGAAGTCATTTGAGTTTCTAGTGATTTAAAACGCGTTTAAAGAAGTTGTGAATAGTAAATTCTGCGAGCGTTCGTGATTTGAGAAATTTACCAAATCCTCCTTATTGATCAGAGTCTTGTTCTTTCAATCCCCTCTTATGTATTTCGACTCAAGAAATCCGTTCCCGTTGACGGATTTTCATTCTGAGGTCAATTGCTCGATCGGGAATTTTATTTATCCTTCAAAATGAATAGTAAAGTAGCTTTTTAGAAGGAATCTTGATTCGTCTTTCTTTTGACAACCCCATCTTCATTCCGAAATAAGTTTGTTCAATACTACTCGAACCAACGAACCTTTCGGTATTTTCAGATTTCGTGAACGAGGTCATTTGGACCCAAACGTCGAATAAAGCAGCTTTTAACCGAACCCGGGGTAACTTTTGTAGTATTCCGGCACTGCAATGGCTTCCCTTGGAAGCTAAAGATCTCCCTATAAATAGGGGATCACCCCCACCACTCCATTTGCTCATTTTCACTTCTTCAACTCCCACTTCTTGAGAGAGAAAGTCGAGAAAGTTGAGGAGTCTCTTCGTGAGTTCACCTCCAAGTCGACGAGCAGAGTGGCGAGAAAGATATGCTTCAGAGGAAGGTGCTAGGGGTGCCTTCAGGACATAGTGGGTCGGCTCTGCCGCAGCTACGACTCGACATAATGCTGGGCTAGCCACCTTCCTTCGGCGCACTCGACTTCGTCCATTCTATATTGTCAATGAGGATTCAAGCTCTTTTCATTTCCGCTTTTATTTTCTCACTTTTATTTTCGTGTTCTTCGCGTTCTTCGTAGAAATTGCTCTTATTTTCTTCAATTCCGCCTAGATTAATGTTTCGATTTTTGTTATAGTTAAATCTATGCATGCCGTTTTATGTTGATTTAAGTTATTGAAGCATGTTCATTTTAAAATTGTTAAAAGTGTTCTTCGTGTTCATTGAAAGAATCCACGAACACTGAAGAAACCCAGAAGAAGAAGATGCCCAGTATTTGGACGGAGCAGGTGGCGCGACCGCGGGGGTGCCGCCGCCGCGCAACACCTTCCTCGGCCAACCACTCGTGCGAGCGCGCCATAGGGCACCATCACAGGGATGGCGCGGGTGCGTGGGGTGGCATCGGCGCGCAGTACTCCCATGTCGTTCTGACGCTGATTTTTCCAGCTGTGTTCGTACCCTCTTTTTGAGCCTTTCGAGTTGTGTTTTTCCAAACTATTCCCAAGTTATTTCCAAGTTTAATTTAAGAAGATTTTCAAATTATTTCCGAGTTATTTCAAGTAAACTTTTCTAGTTATTTTCGTCTAAAATTTGAGTATCAAAATGTGATTTCTCCAAGTAAATTCCTCTAAAATTTTAGAAAGTCATTAAGTCATGCAATCTATATTTAAGTCTAATTTAAGGTCTTTGGGTTAGTTGTTGCTATTTCTCATTTTAGATGTTCAATTTCTTCGAAGGAGGCCGCTAAGTCGATGGTTCGACTTTTGAAGGAGGAAGTGCGCCCAGTGAGAACCCAGAGAAGGATTGTAAACCTTTTGTCTCATCCTCTGCTAAGTGATCGAGGTGGGTAAATCTATACTTTTTCTAAAAGTTTGAGCTAATGAGCTCTAGAAGCATATTAGGGCAAATGAGATATCCAATAGAACATTTTTGCTCTGCCTGATTGGTCTCTGTGCAAAGAAAGTAAAGAAAGAAAGTTATCGAGCTCTCAAGCATGATTTATTCATGATAAGACTGTTAACTACCATTTATGCTAGCATAAGATGTTGGAATTGCTTTAATTGCAATCGATGTTTATACGCATCCTTTTCCTTGTATTTGAGTGTTGGATTTTGCTAAGTCTACGGTAACATAGGGTTGCCTTTTCGGATGATAGAAAATCCCTTATAGGCCAAGATCCTGTTAAGTTAAGAATTAGCCTAGATGATTGCTCTAGGTTTTATAATTCAAGTAAATTAAGTAAGGAAAGTTAAGTTTAAGTTAAGGAAAATAAATAAGAACATAGTCTTGCTATAACCAGGACTTGAGCTCAGAGGTTGTGATCTTTGATTTTTTGAAGTGAGTCACTGCTGGGGTAATTTTCTCGCAAACTCGTTGGGATATTTGAGGTAACCCCTCTTCTATCCTACGGCATGCCCGAGAGTATAGCTGACATCAGGTTTGAGCCAAGATTGGGTCCAAAAGAAAAGAAAAGGTTTTACAGGTATAGAGAGGGCTTTTGCGTTTTGCTCTCTATATTCCGTCATTTGATTATTGGATATTTCTCAAAGTTGTTGAAGAGATTTTCGTAAAAACCCACTGAGTACATTAGTGCTCACACCCTCTTTTTCAAATGTTTTTAGGTTGAGATGCTGAGGTCGTTGGTGGCTGTGGATGTGGGTTAGCTGCTAAGTTTTTGCTGTAGTTTATGTGTTTACAAATCTCACTATAATTCTGCTACTTTGATATATGTCATCTAAATTCTGAACACATTCTCTATTTCAATTTCTATGAACAAAATGTCCCGAATTGATCTTATTAATACAATGATGCATATCTAGCTATAATCCCCTTATATGTTGGTGTCTGTTTAATTGATTAAGCTCCGGATGAACATACATATTCGTGTTAATTGAAGCCTTGTTATTCGTGTTGTTCAATCATATTTCTTTTATCATCAAGTAACCCCGTTTAATCCGTAATAATCCCTTAATAACACCACGTCCCCATTCTTTAATCACTATCTCAGGACCGGGCTATTACAGATGGTATTAGAGCGCTTTGCAACTCTGCAGACCTATTTTTTTATTAAGATAAGTGTTCGTGTGCATATGAATTGCTTTTTGATACAGTTACAACCCACAACTCGCCATCACTCTTGTATCTTCAACAAAAAAATGAGGTATGGTAGTATAGAGGATTTAGATTTTGGATTCATGGTTTTTGGAATACAGGAAAGGAAAATATTTGAGCAAGCATACCTCTTTATGGATAAAGAGAAAACCGTGAGAATGAAATTTCAAGTAAAAAGTATTCGGGTAAGACGATTTATGATACGAAAGGTTTTTGAAAAAGGATTCTAAATCAGAAAGAAAGTTTAAAATCATTCTCAGATATTGTCTAAAAAGGTAAACTTTCTATTTAAAGACTTTGGGCACCAAATTTTTAATAAATGTCATCTACTTAAAGGATAAATGCATGCAAGAGAAATAGTTTGGACCTAAACGATAGTATGATCTTAGGAGGACCTTAGGTCTCCCTCTTAAATTTCGACTGATTAAGTCTCCTTTTCTAGAGAGCTAAGCATCGATTGACCACTAGAAAGAGTGTGTCCCTCTTCCGTCCAGCTCAAGAAAGAGTTGATAGATTCAGAAGGGAAACCTGGAACGGTAATGAGCAATTACTATCATACATGGCGCCATACTTGGAGAAGTGGGCTTAGACGAACGGTTATGGAGGATCACCCGAAACTGTGTCCAATTTAGAAGCCTGCGTTCGCATGTGTGATCATGCACTGTCCACTTGGAGGCCAATGATGTACCGTATTCTGCAAAGCACTGTCACTCGAGACCCCGACACGTATGCTGAAGTTGGGAATCTAACGGCATTTTCTTCAGCTCTGATGGCCCGATGGGTGTCAGAGTATGGTCACATAACCACTTTAGCTGAGCAGCAAGCTGCTGATTAGAACCCCTCTCTCTTGGTGGAGCTGGAACTGCAGAAGGCAGCCTTCAACGATCCTCCAGGATTTCAGATGCCATATCCCCATACAAGAAGAACTGCGGGAGCGGGACCCTCAAATGCCAGAGTCGTGAACCGTACTGAGTCTCTATTCTCCAAGTCTCCGCAGATGCACCAGTGGGCCCCCGCCTATCAGTCGGTCGCCTCCCAAGGTCTGGAGCAGTGTATGTCCCATCAATTTCCTCAAGGAAATATTAGCATGAAGACCTTTAAGTTTAAGGTGCCAAAAGATGACGAAGTCGAGGAAGAGTGGGAAGAAAAGGAAGAAGAAGGCGAAGAGGCGGTGGGGCCATCATGCCAAGACAAGGGGAAGAGTCCGCCTTATGATTTAGCTGTAGAAGAAGGGAAAGAGGTGTTGCTGTTAAAACACCTAGCTAGTAGTCTTCTGTCTGTCAACCTATTTGCTTCAATATAAACCTTAAATATGTAATTATGTTTAACCTTAGACTTCTATAGGGCAGTAATTTTCCATAATACTGTTCTATTTTCGGCTGTAACCCAGAATTCTAATATTACTGACGCCAAAAGTCCTCATAATGAGGCAATTTTCTCATTATTTTGTTGTCGTTTAAATTCTCATTTCTCATGGTTTTATCTTACGTATTTAAAGACCTTAATTGAAAGACATTCTGTTTCAATTCATGCGAATTTAATCGAGCATCGCTAATGCCTAGGTTCTTTTAGAATGCCGCCAATAAGAAGACAACCCGAGAATGAAGACGACAATGAGGCCGCTATGAGCAATTCCCTAATTCTGGTCCAAGAGCGGAAAGCGTGTTCTTAAAGCACAACCCTCTATCCTTCAATGGTCTAGGAGACCCGATGGATGCTGAAAAATGGGTTCGCTCCTTAGAGTGAATTTTCGATTTCATCACTTATTCAGAAAAGAAAAAGCTGAGTTGCGCCCTCTTTATGCTGACGGATGACGCGGACTACTGGTGGGAGTCCGTTCGAAGGACAATAACTCTAAAGCTATGGGAAGAGTATGAATGGGAAGATTTCAAGTATGAGCTATACCAGAAGTATATCATAGACTGCTACCGGGAAGCTAAGGAGACGAAATTCTAGAACTTGAAAGAAGGAAATAAGATGGTATCAGAATACGACCGAGAATTCAATCAGCTTTCGAGGCACGCTCCACATCTGATGGATACAGATGGGAAGAAGGCGCGAAAGTTTAAGAAAGGACTAAGATCTGAGATAGGCATAGCCCTCGCCGGGCAAGAAGATATGTCCTATGCCCGAACCCTGGCTAAGGCTTTAAGCAACGAAGCTATTCTCCCTCGGGAAAAAGTGCAGCCCCCTCCTCCAGCTAGTGATCCAAAGGGGAAGAGAAAGTTGGATGGAAAGAGAAGGGATGACAAAGGAAATAAATCCCACTGGCAGAACCGAGAGTCAGGAGTGTCTCAGCGTCAGATCGACCTCACCCCAAGTCGAAAACCATGTCAGAAGTGCGGAAGGACGCACCTGGGAGCTTGTCGAGTCAATTAGATAGGGTGCTACAACTGCGGAGAAGAGGGACACTACAAGAGGGATTGCCCTAAAGGAGACAATAGACAATCCCAAACACCGCAACAACCCCTGTTGTAATGCCACAAACTACTCCGTTTGGCCACGTCACTCAGCATACTTATAACGTCCCAAACTACTCCGTTTGACCACGTCACTTAACAATAATTCATTTACATGTATTTGCATTGTCATAATAAATTGAGCAGAAGCTAGGGTCAAATAGCATAATGAGGTATAACATCATAAAATCCGAATATAAAATTTCCTTCCACAATTATAACATGCCACCTATCATAATCTACCATGTCACACAACATCGTATTTAACGGAAGCATAGAATAAACCCATCCATATTATTCATACAGTCACCTAACCTATCGGGCTCATAGGTCTTAGATGACCCGCCCGTCTAGCACCCTAACATAACCATCACAAAATTTAGGGATTCATCGACATACATTTGCACGACGTAGGCTCCTAGGTCAATCGACCCACCTTTAAATCATTGACATGTTATAACAAGTTAAACATAGCATAAATATAAAAGATCGGGCTATTCCCATCCCCAATAATCGTTGATCATAAAGCAGAAAGGATGAACAATGTAATAATATTAATAATATGCATATTCAAGAGCAAGCAAAATTAAACACAAGCTTGTGGGGCTCTCTTGTGTTCACAACGCTCCTACTCTGGCCTCGACTCCTCAACCTGAAAATTCATTGAATGAATGAGGTGAGTATTTAACAACATACTCAGTGGGGAACACTGTAAACAGTTATAGCTAATTGCACAAGTAAAAATATAACATATGGACTTTTCTTTACATTGTGGAGACTAGTCTCAACCCCGTAGGGCCCAAACATCATGATGCCCCCGTTAATGAACATCTTTATCCCTGTAGGGATGCCCGCAGATATCCTACCCCCAGGGAGGACATTAACGAGTCTATTATCGATTCTGAAGGATCTCTGCCCCGAAGGGTCTCTTTGTCGACCCCGAAGGATCTCTTTCATTCATCGGTCCGAAGACCCTTCATACATATACAATCAAAGCACAACAATAACTATAACCTTACACGTGTTCACAGTTTAGAGTTACCCCACCTTATGAGACGCTTTCAAACCTTTCTCAACCTTTGAAATACTTCTTGGCCGTGCACAAGTCGTCCACCTCGAGCCCCAACACGTCACCTAGCACCTTTCAATTCTCTTTTCATTTTAGTCGTCGAGTTGTTTAATTAAATCATAATTTTGACCAATACTCAAGATATACTTTGCTTTAAAGTCTTCAAACATTTTCACATACACAACCATGGATATACAAGCTCATACTATGATTTTGGACTCAAAATACACACATAAACTCTTTAAAGCATTTGATCGAACACATTACGTGCATCCATTTAAACCACTAAAACATAACTCAATATAAATCATTTAAACTCACCATTTCAAACACAAACACCTTCATCCTAGGGCTCTAACATACATGAAAATCAACCCCAAGCAACCCTCATAACATCTCCATACAATTATCAACAAAACCAAGGGAAATTAGGGCAAAAATCTAAACCCTAGCAACAATGAACCATAGGAATTCGATATAACTTCACATATAGCCTCAAGGAGGTAAATAAACCATATTTTTAAGATATCAAGGCAAGAGGATCAATAAAAGTGGAAACCCTAATTTTGGATATCAAACCCTAGTTTCCAAAACAACAAGAAATGGGTGTTTAATCCCCATGAAGGAGAGGTGTAGTGGTTATCTTTATTGATGGTGGATGTTGAAAGGATTCACTCCAAAAGATGAAGAGTTTCTTGAGAGAGATGGAGAAAATCGCCCAAATGGAAGTGGAGAAAATGAAGATGAAATGAATAAGTGTGGTATTTATAGGTAGGAAAATCGGCCCAGCCCGCGCGACCGCGCGCCTCCCGCGACCGCGGGAGGGAGCTCTCGGCCCAGGCTCCCCGCGAGCGCGTAGCCCCCGCGGGCGCGCGTCTCTCGGCAGCCCCGCGGGCGCGCAGTCTCCCGCGACCGCGCAAGTCCCCGCGGGCGCGCACCTCCCCGCGAGCGCGCGGCGTGCCCCCCTTTAACCCCAGCGAGACCCCCGATCAACTCAGCGTTAGGGTGTTCAAGGTTTTGGCAAAGAAAATTCAATGCAATAACATTCATTTATTATCATATAACTCGACACTTTAGTATTAAATTCAATCTATGTTATACACTCAGTATAACATCACTGTGCTGTGACGCATCGGCTCAAGTAGAACAACCTGTATTAAATCAACGGCATAATACAAACATACTCACATGATTAATATTCAAATAATATCAATTTCAAAAACCATTTTCCAAAAAATTATAATTCATAATTTAGAAAAAGGGACGGGGTATCACACCTGTACCCACAACCGCTTCAGCAATATCCTAAAAATCAGTCGAGGCTACAGCAAGGAGGATCTTAAGGACAAAGGCCGAGAATGAATCCAAGGCCGAACAAAGGGTGAGATCAAAGGCCTAGTCAAGGACAGAGGCCACCCCAACCAGCTCGAACTTACGCTCTAAATTAGCAATAGGCTGCTAAGGCCCCAAGTAATCTGGCAGGTATGATTACCCTTTTCAACACACCCATTTTAGCTCTCTTCGATACTAGAGCATTGTATTCGTTTATAGCTGAGTCTGCTTGTAAAAAATTAAGGATAAAACCAGAGAATGTTGAAGATGCTCTTGAGATAAGTACCCCCTCTGGAAAGAGAATGATATCTAGGAAGGTCTGCTCTAACCTAGAATTGAACATAGAAGGGGAAACTTTTAAGTTAAATCTTTACATGATAAAGATTCAGCACTTCGATATAATCCTAGGAATAGATTGGTTAGCCTCAGCTTATGCCTCCATAAGTAAAGATCTATGGATCAAGGCTGGGAACTAAAGTCCCAGTGATATCCACCATGAAGGCCGCCAAGATGCTGAGGAAGAATAGTTGTCAAGCATTTTTGGTTAACTTGGTAAGGAAAGAAGAAGGAGAGATATCGATAGAAGACGTATCAGTGGTAAGGGAATTTCCAGACGTATTCTCGAAGGAGTTACCAGGATTGCCCCCAGATAGGCAAGTAGAGTTCGTCATCGATTTGGATCCATGAGCAACACCACTATCGAAAGCCCCCTACAGAATGGCACCTAAGGAATTGTAAGAACTCAAGGTTCAACTACAAGAGTTGTTAGACCTAAGTTTCATTCAACCTAGCGTATCGCCATAGGGAGCTCCAATCCTATTCGTAAAGAAGAAGGACGGCACATTGAGAATGTGCATAGACTATAGAGAACTAAATAAGTTGACCATCAAGAATCGATACCCTCTCCTAAGAATAGATGATCTCTTTGATCAGCTTAAGGGAGCAAGAGTCTTCTTGAAAATAGACTTAAGGTCTGGGTATCATCAGCTTAAAATATGAAAAGAGGATATCCCTAAGACAGAATTTAGAACTCATTATGGTCACTACGAGTTTGTGATAATGCCATTTGGATTGACTAACACGCCAGCAGTGTTTATGGATCTGATGAATCGGATGTTTCACCCGTATCTGGACAAGTTTGTGTTAGTCTTTATAGATGATATTCTCATCTATTCGAAGAGTGATAAGGAGCACCAAGGACACCAAAGAGTTGTGTTGGAAATGTTAAGGAGAGAAAGGCTCTATGCCAAATTCAGTAAATACGAGTTTTGGCTCAAGGAAGTTATGTTTCTAGGACATATAGTATCAGCAGAAGGGATCAAGGTAGATCCGGTTAAGATTGAAGCTGTGAGCAATTGAAAGTCCCCAAGAAGTGTGAATGAGATAAGAAGTTTCCTAGGACTCGCAGGATATTATCACTGATTTACCTTTTTCTTTTAAAACAAAAATTTGAGAATGAATCAACCCTTTTCTTTTAAATCGAGAACTCTTCTTCGAAACTTTTATATTTTCTTTAAGACATAAGTTTTAAAAATAAATTTTTAAACGCTTCTCTTTGTGATCAAGGACTTCTTTCACAAACTTTCCTTCTCAGAAAATCATTTTACCCGAATACTTTTCACTTAGAATTTTATTTCCAAGGTTTTTCCTTTATCCATAAAAGAGGTATGCTTGCTAAAATCTTTTCCTTTCCTGAATTCCAAAATTCACGAATTTAAAATCTAAAATCTCTATACTATCATACCTTGATTTTTGGTTGAGGATACAAGGGTGATGGCGAGCTGTGGGTTGCTGCTGTAACTTATCACGAAGCAATTCATATGCACATAAACACTTAGCTTAACTTAAACAAAGAGACAGGTCTGCAGAGTTGCAAGCCTGCTCTTATACCATCTGTAACAGCCCGGTCCTGAGATAGGGATTAACGAATGGGGACGGGGTGTTATTAAGGGATTAACGAATAAAGACGGAAGATTAACAAAGAGGGTTTACGAATAAAGATATACTTTCGAAGAATAGATGATGATACTCGGGTTTACTTGAGTAAAAAAGAAACATGCTTTAGCGGAATAAAATGGCTAACTAATCAGATACCAATAGGCATAGACCCATTCATAGGTCAAAGTGAATAAATAGATATCAACGTGAATAAACCTCTTCCTAGGTGAAAGGAAAATATACTCGAGAAGCAAGAATAAAACTTATAATGTATCTTTATATATAGATAACCATGTCTGGGGAAATATTCATAGAATCTCGATAATCATAATAGAACTTGAACGGAATTAGAAAGAGTGATTCTAGTAGTAGCAGAACATATAATGGATTTCAAAAGAAACTTATATAATAGTAAAAACAATCTTGGCAGTCAACCCGCATCCACAACCACCATCAACCTCAGCATCTCAACCTGAAAACATTTGAAAAAGAGGGTGTGAGCACTAATGTACTCAGAGGGTTTTAATAAAAGCTTCTTTAATAACTCGAGAAATATCCAATAATAAACTGGCGGTATATGGAGAGCAAAACGCAAAAGCCCTCTCCATATCCGCAAAACCTTTTCTTTACTTTTGGGCCCAACCTTGGCTCAAACCTGATGTCAACTGTACCCTTTGGCATGCCATAGGATAGAAGAGGAGTTATCTCAAATATCCCAAATGAGTTTGCGAGGGAATTAACCCAGCAGTGACTCTCTTTAATGATCAAATATTATGATTTCTGAGCTCAATCCTGGTTATATAAGCTATATTTTTCCTTTCTTAACTTAACCTTCATTTCTCAACCTTAATCCTTAATTCCTTAGCTTCCTTAACCTTACTAGAATTATCGAGCTTAGAGCAGCGTCTTAGGCTACTCCTTTACTTAAGCATGACTTCGGCCTATAAGGGATTTATCACTACCCTAAAAGGCAATGCTTAACTAGCTAAATAAACTTTAGCAAAATCCAACATTTAGTTACGAGGAAATGAACGTACATAAATACGAATTGCCACTAAACACAATTCCAAATATCTCATACTAAGCATAAACAATACTTTAACATTTCTAACATTTCTAAACATGCTCAAGAGCTCAATCAATATATAATATCTTTCATTTCCTTTCTTCCTTGTACAGAGATCAATCAGGCAGAGCAAAATATTTTATCGGATATCTCATTTGCCCTATATGCTTCTAGAGCTTATTAGCTCAAACTTTAGATGAGTATAGATTTATCCACCTCGACTACTGGAAAGAAGGTAAAGCAATGAGCTGACGATCCTTCTCTGGATTTTCACGGGGCTCACTTCCTCCTACAAAAGTCGAATCATTGACTTAGCGACCTCTTTTGAAGAAATCGAACATCTAGAATGCGAAATAGCAATAACTAACCTAAAGACCATAATCTAAGATTTATATACAGATTGCAGGACTTAATGACTTAATAAAATTCGAGAAGAATTTATTTGGAGAAATCATACTTTGATACTCGAATTTTAGATGAAAATAACTTAAGAAGTGTACTCAATATAACTTAGAGATAGCTTGAAAATCTTCTTAAATTAAACTTGGAAATAACTCGGGAAAAACATGACTCGAAGAGTTCGAAAAGAGGGTATGAAAATAGTCGGGATAAATCAGCGTTGGACAACACGGGGGGGCACCGCCGCGACGCACACTTACGCCGGTGGGCAGCCCCCGCCGCGGCGCATACCTGCGCCGGCGAACAACCCCCCGCCGTGGCGTCCCCTTGGGCCGGCGGGCAGGCATTGGCCGCGGGAGGTATTGCGCGGCGGCGCACCCCCCCACCTCGGCGGTCTATCACTACGCCCAATTTCTGGGCGATCTTTTCTGGGTAAACTTCCTTTCTTCTGGGTTTCTTCGGTGTTCGTCGATTCCTTCGACGAACACGAAGAACACTTATAAAATTTTAAAAACATGCTTCAATAATTTAAATTAACATGAAACAACATGTTTTAACTTAAAAGAAATCGACATTATAACGACATAAACACGATAATCCTTTTTAAACATTTAGAATAACGATGAAATCTTTAAATATAACATGAATGGTACTTAAACGGAATAAACGAGACTAATTACAAAAATTAATAACGAGAATCATAACGACAGGAATAAAGCGAGCAATATAACGTAAACGTTATTAACTTGGAACTTCAATAAAAATCGAAATACTAACTTTAGACGGAAATAAAGGAATAATAATGAAGAACATGAAGAACGCGAAGAACAGAAAGTAAATGTGGAATTGAAAGATGGAAAAGAAATGGAAATTGAGACCGACGAACAAGAATGGACGAGGTTAGGTGCGTCGAAGGAAGGTGGCTAGCTCGGAGTCTCGTTGAATTGCAACAACGGCAGAGCCACCCGCTACAACCCAACGGCGCCCCTAGCACTTTCCCTCATCGCATCCCTTCCATGCCACTCCGCTCGTCGTCTTGCAGAACACTCACGAAGAACACATTTTTACTTCGACAAAACTTCGAATTTTCTCCCGACTCTCAAGCTCTCAACTTTACAAAAGGTTGGAATGAAATGAATGGTGCAAAATGAATGAAGGGGTGGCCCTGTATTTATTGAAAAAGCTTTGGCTTCCAATAGAAGCCACTTCAGTGCAAGAATACTGCAAAAGTTACCCCGGGTTCGGTTAAAAGCTGTTTTATTCGATGTTGAGGTCCAAATGACTTCAGACATGAAATCTAAAAATACCGAGAGACTCGTTAGCTCGAATACTAGTGAACCAACTTGATTCATGATAAAGACGAGGTCGTCAGAAGAAAGACGAGCAAAGATTTCCTTTTTGGAATTACTTTTTACTATTCACTCAGACTGACAGATTTTATTCCCGAGCGTTCCATTGACCTCAGAATGGAAATCCATGAATGTCAACGGAATCCTTGAGTCATTTCCCATAAGAAGGGCCTGATAGAATTAGACTCGGATCAACGAGGAGGATTTCATAAATTTCTCAAAACGCGAACGCACGCAAAAGTTACTATTTATTCATCCTTTAAATACGTTTTTCATGACCGGGACCTCAAACAACATCAGATTTAAAATCTGAAAACACCGGCATACTCCTTGAGTTAAAAACCCTTCTAAAAAGACCAAAATTGACCATAACAGAGTTAAGATCACATTTTCTGAAAAGACGATTTTCATAAAAACTGACCCCTAAAGTCGTGACTGACATCTGACCTTACTTAACCTTAATTAAATTTCTTCCTTAGCTTCTTAATTATCATTAAGAATCCTCTAAACCTTAATTGAAAATCTAGGGTGTTACATCCTACCCCCCTTAAAGAAATTTCATCCCAAAAGTTATAACCATGATAAATAATATCAGGGTACTTTTTGAGTAGCTCGGACTCGAGCTCCCATGTTGCTTCTTTTGAACCATGATGGTTCCAGAAAATCTTTACAAGATTGATCTCCTTGTTCCTTAACTTCTGGATCTTTTGATCCACAATGGCTTAGGGCTTCTCTTCGTATTCTAAGTCCTCATCCAGGACTATCTCTTCCTTATTAACCACGTGTTCTAGATCAAACACGTACTTTCTCAACTTTGAGACATGAAAGACGTCATGAACATCACTCAGGTTGGGTGGTAAGGCCAACCTGTAGGCTACTTCATTCACCTTCTCAAGAATTTCAAAAGTTCCAATAAATTTGGGCCTTAACTTGTTTCATTTGCAAAAACGAACCACTCCTCTTGACAGAGACACTTTCAAGAACACTTTATCTCCAATGTCGAAACTGAGTTCCGTTCTTCTTTAATCTGCATAAGCCTTCTGTCTATCTTGAGCCTCCTTGATTTGCTGACGAATAAGCTCGATCTTTTGGACAACTTCCTGGACCATTTCCGATCCAACTATCCTCCTCTCTCTAACTTCGTCCCAATACAGGGGCGATCTACACTTCCTTCCGTACAGGGCTTCATAAGGGGCCATGCTGATCGATGACTGGTAGCTGTTATTGTACGTAACCTTTACCAATTGCAGTAGCTCCTCCCAGCTACTTCTTTGATCGATGACTACTCCTCTAAGCATGTCTTCTAGAATCTGGATAGTCTTTTCAAACTAGCCATCCGTTTGAGGATGAAAGGCCGTGCTGAAATTGAGCTTTGATCCTATTGCTTCTTGTAGGCTCCTCCAGAGTTTGACGTAAATCTTGCATCACGATCCGATATAATCGAGACCGGCACATCGTGCAATCGCACAATTTCCCTAACATACATCTGTGCTAAATGATTTAGCCCTGAAATATGCTGCTTTTGATAATCGATTCACGATTACCCAGATAGCGGTATTCCACCGCTTAGACTTTGGTAATCCTACCACAAAGTCCATACTACTATGATCTTACTTCTATTCAGGATTTTCTGTGGGTTGAAGAAACCATAAGGTTTTTGATGCAAAGTTTTTTCTTGCTGACAGTTTAAACACCTTTCCACGAAGGCTGCTATCTCTCTCTTCATGTTATTCCACCAGAAGTTCCTCTTGAGGTCTTGATACATCTTAGTGCTTCTGGGATGTGCTGTATATGGCATGTCATGTGCTTCGCACATAATTTCTTCCTTTAGTTCTTCCTTGCTTGGCACACAAGGCCTTCCTTTGAATAAGAGCGCGTTATTGGCGGCTTCTGCGAAGTCTTGCGAGCTATTCGACCTTGCTTCTAGTCTTTTCTTCTCGAGAAACTCATTTCCTTTCTAAGCCTTAACTATCCTTTGCCTCAGGTTGGGATGAGCGACTATCGCGGTGATTTGAGCTTAAATGATTTCAGGTGGTGTTAGCACCTCGATCCTTAACTCCTTGAATTCCTATCGAAGCTCCTTCTTAACTTGAACGAGTCCTAACTCTATCTTCTCCTTCCTACTTAGGGCATCAGCTACCACATTTGCCTTACCTGGGTGGTAGTGAGTCGTGCAGTCGTAATTCTTTACGAATTCTAGCCATCTTCTCTGCCTCATGCTAAGATCCTTTTGCTTGAAGAAATACTTTAGGCTCTTGTTATCTTGAGAAGATTCCCACACTTGGCTCTGTAGAGATAGTGCCTCCAGATCTTCAGCGCATAAGCAATCACCTTTCCTCTCTTCATCAGCACGCATCCTAATCCTTTTCTTGACACATCAGCGTAAACTATGAAATTTTCATTTTCTCTCTGAATGGCCCACATCGGGGCTGTGGTTATATCTTCTTTAAGTTCTGGAAACTTTCCTCGCACTCGGGCGTCCACCTAAACTTGAAGTCCTTCTTCAACAATCACGTCATAGCCTTAGATATCGATGAGAATCCTTCAATGAATCTACGATAGTATCCCGTGAGTCCTAGAAACTTCTTATCTCATTCACGTTCGAGTTGCTTGCACCTTCAATCTTAGTTGGATCCATCTTGATTCCTTCTACTGAAACTATATGACCTGGAAGCATAACTTCCTTGAGCCAAAACTCACACTTACTAAACTTAGCGTAAAGCCTTTCTCTTCTTTAATTTCTCCAGCACAACCCTTAGGTGCTCTTGATGCTCCTCTTCATCCTTCGAATAGATGAGGATCTTATCTATGAAAGCTAGCACAAACTTATCTAGATACGGGTAAAAAACCCAATTTACTAAATCCATGAACACTACTGGGGCGTTGGTCAATCCGAATAGCATTACCACAACTCGTAATGTCTATAACGAGTCCTAAAAGCAGTCTTAGGAATATCCTCCATTCGGATCTTCAGTTGATGATACTCAGATCTTAAGTCTACCTTTGAGAAGACACTTGATCCCTTAAGCTTTGATCAAAGAGATCATCTATTCTTAGGAGAGGGTATCGATTCTTGATGGTCAGTTTATAAAGCTCTCTATAGTCGATGCACATTCTCAATGTGTCATCCTTCTTCTTTACGAATAAGATTGGAGCTCCCCAAGGCGACACACTAGGTTGGATAAAACCTAGGTCTAATAACTTTTGCAGTTGAACCTTAAGTTCTTGCAACTCCTTAGGCTACATTCTGTAAGGGGTTTTCGAACTGATGCAACTCCTGGTTCTAAACCGATAGCGAATTCCACTTGCCTATATGGTGGTAGTTCTGATAGCTCCTTTGGAAATACGTCTTGGAAATTTTCTTGTGCCTAAAACGCCTTCTTCCTTCCTCTTTCTTCATCCCAGCCACTTTTCGACGGTATTTTGACTTTATAGCTTCTGCTGGAGATCACCATTGCTTTGCAGGTGTAGGATCGCATGACTAGACCTTGAACGTAAGTTCAGAACTTATCTAACGACATTCCTTAGATTGCCTCTTAAACTTAACGAGCTAAAAAATTACTTTAGAGATGCACGTCCTACTAGAAGGGCACTAACTAGCATTACTTGGATTCTTCTTCCTATTGGGACTACTTTCTCTTATTCTTCCAATAATGACTAAAAGGAATATTGCTTTATACTCTCTGCTCTATTCAAGGGTCCACACTCGAGCTCTATGAGTGGGAACTAAATGAATACCTCTGAGTGAAGACCTTATCTTGATCAATAATTCTTTAACAAGTTCCAAAAGCTGGAAGAGATATAACACTGGGCTATCTATACTAAAAACATTGCCTTTTCAAAGGACTTATAACTCAAAAGGGGTTCTTGCATGAAGCAAAGGTATGGAAAATAATCAACGATTAGCAACTGAGAACCGTACTGAATATTTGCAAAGGTGTCAGCATAGCTTTAACAAGGGAATGCTATCACTAATTTTAGATGATCAAAGAAGTATAATGAAAAGATTATAATTTGTCCAAGAGAATAAAATTGAAGAATTTCAAATGATATGAAGAATTTTTAATTGGTATTAAGTTGATGAAGTGTGATTGATTTAATTGTCACGAAAATAAATGAATATACTCATCAAAACTTTCTATCTTACTGAAACTTTTAATCTACCACTTCTAGGTCTATCTGCTTAACAATCTTCTTCAGGTTCTCTCTCTTTCCTTCCTTGATCTTCACGCATCTTCTTCTTTACTAGGTTGCTATGAAATAACATGAGTCGGTTGGCCTTCAATTAGCTATACCTGGCTGGAAAAGGTGACATACGGGGATCACTTTCACCTATTAGAAGGGATACAACAAGGCGACCTGATCTATACGCGTTTTCTTCTTGTCTGAAACCACGATTGTGGGGCATGCCTTGATAACTGGTTGAACTCTTGATCGTAATTTGACAATGTCCTGTTTCCTTAGCTCTAGTTCTAGATCTCCATCTCTTTTGTCTTACGATAGCAATCCGGGATATACTTCTGATATAACTCGTACTTGAAACCTTCCCAATCATACTACGTTCATTGCCTCAAATTTATCGTCCTTCGGACGGACTCCCACCCGAAGTTCGTATTCATAAAAGAGCACAACCTAATTCCTCATCTTCCGAACAGACTATAAAATCAAAAATTCACTTCTAAGGAAGAAACCCATTTCTCGACTCCCATCGGGTCTCCTAACTATTAAAAATGAAGGGTTGTGTTTAAGAGACACATTCTCGGCTCTCGAGCCCCGATTCGGGACTTTCTTGTCTGTGACCTCGTTCTCTTGGCTTGGTGTCTTCTCGATGACATTCTAAAACATTAGCGACGCTCGCTCAAATTTGCACAAAGCAAAATGAAATGCCTTTCAATAAGGTCTTTAGATTACGCAAGATAGATCAAACAAAGCGGGAAAATTGCCTCATAAGAGGACTTTTGGCATAAATAAGAAAGAGGTTCTTAGTTACATCCGAAAATAGGGCAGCCTTTTGAAGAATTACTGCCGCTATTAAATTCTAAAGGGTTGATTAACACATTTACAGAATAAGATCTGGATTAAAGCGGATAAACGGACAAACAGGTCAGCAAGGTGTTCTAACAAAAACACCTTCTATGCCTACTTCTAAAGCTTAACTATACGCTGGGTCCTCTTCTTCCTCATCTTCATCTGTCTCTGGTACCTCGAACTTGAATTTCCTCGAGCTTTCTTTGGGGAACTGATGGGGCATACATTGTCCCAGACTCTGAGGGGCAACTGGTTAATAGGCAGGGGCCCACTGGTGCATTTTAGAGGATAAAGACTCGGTGTGCTTCATGACCCGGACATTCAAGGGTCTCGTTTCTGAGGTTCCTTTAGCACGAGGGTGCGGTGCTTGAAATTCAGAGGGACTGTTGAGAGTCGTCCTTAGCAGTTCTGATTCCACCACGAAGGAGGGATATTGCTCTGCTAGAGCATTCACATGGCCATACCTTGACTCCCAAAGAGCTATCAAGGCTGAGGAGAATTCCATCAGATTCCTAATTACAGCATATGTCTCGGGATCACGAGTGATTGTGCTCTGCAGGATGCGATACATTGCTAGCCTCTCAGCGGATGGTGCTTGCTTACACATGCAAATGCATATTTCCATGTCGGATACATTTCCTGGCACTCCTCCAAAACTGTTCCTTTTTTGTACGGGGCGGAAAAGAGGCACATTATTTCTAGCAGTCGAACGACGCTTAACCATCTAGAAACATGAAGCTTAATCAGTCTAGCTCATAAAATGGAGACCTAAGGTTCTCCTGAGATTATGTTGTCGTCTAGATTCAGACTACTTATCTTGCATGCATAGCTCCTTTTAAACAGTTGACTTTTACAAAAAAAATTTGGTGCCCATCTCTTTAATCACAAATTTTACCTTTTCCTTTTAAAACAAAAATTTGAGAATGAATCAACCCTTTTCTTTTAAATCGAGAACTCTTCTTCAAAACTTTTATATTTTCTTTAAGATATAAGTTTTAAAAATAAATTTTTAAACACTTCTCTTTGTGATCAAGGACTTCTTTCACAAACTTTCCTTCTTAGAAAATCATTTTACCCGAATACTTTTCACTTAGAATTTTATTTCCAAGGTTTTCCCTTTATCCATAAAAGAGGTATGCTTGCTAAAATCTTTTCCTTTCCTGAATTCCAAAATTCATGAATTTAAAATCTAAAATCTCTATACTATCATACCTTGATTTTTGGTTGAGGATACGAGGGTGATGGTGAGCTGTGGGTTGCTGCTGTAACTTATCACGAAGCAATTCATATACACATAAACACTTAGCTTAACTTAAACAAAGAGACCGGTCTGCAGAGTTACAAACCTGCTCTAATACCATCTGTAACAGCCCGGTCCCGAGATAGGGATTAACGAATGGAGACGAGGTGTTATTAAAGGATTAACGAATAAAGACGGGAGAATAACAAAGAAGGTTTACGAATAAAGATATACTTTCGAAGAATAGACGATGATACTCGGGTTTACTTGAATAAAAAGGAAATATGCTTAAGCGGAATAAAACGGCTAACTAATCAGATACCAATAGGCATAGACTCATTCATAGGTCAAAGCGAATAAACAGATATCAACGTGAATAAGCCTCTTCATAGGTGAAACTAAAATATACTCGAGAAGCATAAATAAAACTTATAATGTATCTTTATATATAGATAACCATGTCTGGGGAAATATTCATAGAATCTCGATAATCATAATAGAACTTGAACGAAATTAGAAAGAGTGAATCAAAGTAGCAGAACACATAATGGGATTTCAAACGAAACTTATATAATAGCAAAAACAATCTTGGCAGCCAACCCACATCCACAACCACCATCATCCTCAGCATCTCATCCTGAAAACATTCGAAAAAGAGGACGTGAGCACTAATGTACTGAATGGGTTTTAATAAAAGCTTCTTTAATAACTCGAGAAATATCCAATAATAAACTGGCGGTATATGGAGAGCAAAATACAAAAGCCCTCTCCATATCCGCAAAACCTTTTCTTTACTTTTGGGCCTAACCTTGGCTCAAACCTGATGTCAACTGTACCCTTAGGTTGCCATAGGATAGAAGAGGGGTTACCTCAAATATCCCAAACGAGTTTACGAGGGAATTAACCCAGCAGTGACTCTCTTTAATGATCAAAGATCATGATTTCTGAGCTCAATCCTGGTTATATAAGTTATATTCTTCCTTTTTTAACTTAGGCTTCCTTTCTCAACCTTAATCCTTAATTCCTTAGCTTCCTTAACCTTACTAGAATTATCGAGCTTAGAGCAGCGTCTAAGGCTAATCCTTCACTTAAGCATGACTTCGGCCTATAAGGGATTTATCACTACCATAAAAGGCAATGCTTAACTAGCTAAATAAACTTTAGCAAAATCCAACATTGAGTTACGAGAAAATGAACGTACATAAATACGAATTGCCACTAAAGACAATTCCAAATATCTCAAGTTAAGCATAAACAATACTTTAACATTTCTAGCAGTTTTAAACATGCTCAAGAGCTCAATCAACATATAATATCTTTCCTTTCATTCCTTCCTTGTATAGAGATCAATCAGGCAGAGCAAAATATTTTATTGGATATCTCATTTGCCCTATACGCTTCTAGAGCTTATTAGCTCAAACTTTAGATGAGTATAGATTTCCCACCACGACTACTGGAAAGAAGGTAAAGCAATGAGCTGACGATCCTTCTCTGGATTTTCACGGGGCTCACTTCCTCCTACAAAAGTCGAATCATTGACTTAGCGACCTCTTTTGAAGAAATCGAACATCTAGAATGTGAAATAGCAATAACTAACCTAGAGACCATAATCTAAGATTTATATACAGATTGCAGGACTTAATGACTTAATAAAATTCGAGAAGAATTTATTTGGAGAAATCATACTTTGATACTCGAATTTTAGATGAAAATAACTTAAGAAGTGTACTCAAAATAACTCAGAGATAGCTTGAAAATCTTCTTAAATTAAACTTGGAAATAACTCGGGAAAAACACGACTCGAAGAGCTCGACAAGAGGGTACGAAAATAGCCAGGAAAAATCAGTGTTGGAAGACACGGGGGGAGGGGGCACCGCCGAGGCGCACACCGGTGACGGCAGGCAGCCCCCGCCGTGGCGGAAAGTAAATACAGAATTGAAAGACAGAAAAGAAATGGAAATCGAGACCGACGAACAAGAATGGATAGGGTTAGGTGCGTCAAAGGAAGATGGCTAGCTGGCGTCTCGTCGAGTTGCAACGGCGATAGAGCCGTCCGCTACAACCCAACGGCGCCCCTAGCACCTTCGCTCACCGCATCCCTTCCACGCTACTCTGCTCGTCATCTTGCAGAACACTCATGAAGAACATCTTTTTACTTCGACAGAACTTCGACTTTTCTCTCGACTCTCAAGCTCTCAACTTTCCAAAACGTTGGAATGAAATGAATTGTGCAAAATGAATGAATGGATGGCCTTGTATTTATAGGAAAAGCTTCTTAGAAGCCACTTCAGTGTAAGAATACTGCAAAAGTTAACCCAGGTTCGGTTAAAAGCTGCTTTATTCGATATCGAGATCCAAATAACTTCAGACACGAAATCTAAAAATACCGGGAGACTCGTTGGCTCGAATACTAGTGAACCAATTTGATTCATGATGAAGACGAGGTCGTTAGAAGAAAGATAAGCAAAGAGTCCCTTTTTGAAATTACTTTTTACTATTCACTCAGACTGACAGATTTTATTCCCGAGCATTCGATTGACCTCAGAATGGAAATCCATGAATGCCAACGGAATCCTTGAGTCATTTCCCATAAGAAGGGCCTGATAGAATTAGACTCGGATCAACAAGGAGGATTTCATAAATTTCTCAAAACGCGAACGCACGTAAAAGTTACTATTCATTCATCTTTTAAATACGTTTTTCATGACCGGGACCTCAAACGACATCAGATTTAAAATCCGAAAACACCGGCATACTCTTTGAATTAAAACCCTTCTAAAAAGACCAAAATCGGCCATAACAAAGTTAAGATCACATTTTCCGAAAAGACAATTTTCACAAAAACTGACCCCTAAAGTCGCGACTGACATCTGACCTTACTTAACCTTAATTAAATTTCTTCCTTAGCTTCTTAATTATCATTAAGAATCCTCTAAACCTTAATCCAAAATCCGGGATGTTACAGCAGCATTTGTTCACACGTTAAAAATCTGGAGGCACTACCTCTACGGAGCTAAGTGCGAAATCTTTTCAGATCATAAGAGCCTGAAGTATTTCTTCGAGCAGAAGGATCTGAACATGAGACAAAGGAGATGGTTAGAACTCGTAAAGGATTATGACTGCACCATTCACTACCATCCAGGCAAAGCAAATGTGGTAGCCGATGCTCTAAGCAGAAAGGAAAAGGCAGAATTAGGATTCATTCAAGTCAAGGAAAAGCTTCGCAGGGAATTCGAGAAGCTGAGAATCGAGATGTTGACACCACCCGAGACGATTCAAACCTAGATCGCATCAATAGTCGCGTAGCCCGACTAAAGACAAAGGATAGTTGAAGCGCAAAGAGGAGACGAGTTTCTCGAGAAGAAAAGGATTGAAGTAAGGACTGATAGTTCTCAAGATTTCACGGAAGCCGCCGATAACGCACTTTTATTCAAAGGAAGGCTTTGTGTACCGAGCAAGGAAGAACTGAAGATGTTCGGTATTTATTTTCACCTAAAGTGGAAGTGTACAGTGAGGCTTCTAGTATAGCAGTGAACAAGGTCGTATCCACAGAGATTTAATAATTAATCTGCTAGTTATTTAATTTAATCCCTCACAGTTATCTAGACTATAAAACATGGTTGAATTTAACTAAATGAAAATTGACAATAATAAATAAACTAAATTACCACAGCAGAAATCAACACAGATAAATCAAACGCTGGAGAAAAAGACGCATTCTAGGATTGGATACTCGTTATTTAATCCATTCTCTTAATCAATTCATTTAATGTCTATATTGGGATTTAAATCATGCTAGAATAATCACTCATGTATTCGAAACCTTCTCTCGAAGAGCCTAGATTGTAGATCACACAACAAATATTAACGTGTCCGTTCAATACCTATTATGCAACTCCTAATGGTTCCAAAGATTTATTGTTCTCTAAATTAATCGCAACTCTCTCGAGTGATATTGACTAACCAGTTAATTATTCCAGATCTTGTGTTAAAACTCATCTCTCGAATTATGGATTAAAACATCAAATTGCATCATTTAGTGATCAGGTAAATAATACAGAGAAAAGCAGGAATAATCAAAACATAATCAAATCATAGACACCATATAAAATGAATTAAAAGAACTTCATAAATAAATCATAATCCAACCCTAGAATACTAGGGTTTTAGCTATCCATGGCAAAATAAACAACTAAAATAATCCACAAAATAAACATTGAAATTATAAGAATAAAGTAAATAAAACCCGGAAAGTTTAATTTGTCTTTAATCTTGAAAGCTCTTGAATCCTTTGGTCTTGTTTTTCGTGTCTTCTTTTCTCTGCGGTAAACCTCTGGTGACAACTTTTGGGTAGGTGGCATTGTGTGGAATTTTCATGCATCAAACCCTTAAATACCAAGTTAAGAAAAGCCCAAAAATAGGTCAAAAATCGAACAAGCCTACTCGACTCGCGACCAGGGTACCCGTGACTCAGGTTGCGAATCCACGTGGCATGATGTGGCGTGATGTGGTGCTGACGTGGCTCAAAATTCACGACCAAGTCGTGAATAATACAAAAGAGAACCCCGCCCCAATCGCTACATTGCAGAAAAAAGGCAAAAAAGGTGATTCGTGACCAGATTCGTGACCCCTAGGGTCGCGAGTCCGGTCGCGGGTAATTTTCAGCTTCGGCTGCCTCTCACTGTTTTGCTTCGTTCTCACTCGTTTCTCGTTCGATTGATCTGATTCTTCTTGCAACGCGTTCCTAACTTGATTTCCTATCTCTCTAAGGTCTTCCCAAGCTCATTTGAAGTTCACACAAAAAATGTCATTAATTCCCTTCACAGTGAACAAACACGTGACATTGCGCAAAACATAGAAAACTATGCAAAACTTATCACTTCATGCATGCAATGCCAATCAAATACCACTCAAATGTACCTCAAACTACATGTAAAATATGAGGTTATCAGAAGGAAAAATTCATGTGTGAAGCATATGAAACGCCCTACACAGCACATCCTGGAAGCACCAAGATGTACCAAGATCTAAAGAGAAACTTTTGGTGGAACAACATGAAGAGAGAAGTAGCCGACTTCGTGGAAAAGTGTTTGAACTGCCAACAAATCAAGGCTCTTCATCAAAAACTGTCTGGTTTGCTCCAACCATTAAAAATCCCCGAGTGGAAGTGCGATCACATCAATATGGACTTTGTGGTTGGGTTACCAAAGTCTAAGCGGGGTAATACCGCTATTTGGGTAATCATCAACTGATTATCGAAAGCTACGTATTTTATAGCTGTCAAAATGACAGATGGGCTAGATCAATTAGCCCGGTTATATGTTAGAGAAATTGTTCGATTACACAGCGTGCTAGTCTCGATCACGTCTGATCGGGACACGAGGTTCACGTCGAGATTTTGGAGACGCCTACAAGAAGCCATGGGATCAAAACTCCAATTCAGCACAGCCTTTCATCCTCAGGCAGATGGCCAGTCTGAAAGGACTATTCAAATTTTGGAAGATATGCTCAGGGGAGTAGTCATCGATAAAGGAAGCAGCTAGGAAGAGTTGCTGCCTTTGGTAGAGTTCGCATACAACAATAGCTACCAAACATCGCTTGGCATGGCCCCTTATGAGGACTTATATGGAAGAAAGTATAGATCACCCTTGTATTGGGACGAAGTTGGAGAGAGAAGAATGCTTGGACCTGAAATGGTCCAGGAAGCAGTCCAAAAGATTGAGCTATTTTGCCATTGACTCAAGGAGGCTCAATATAGACAAAATGCATACGCGGATCAAAAAAGGACGAAGCTCAGTTTCAGCGTAGGAGATAAAGTATTCTTGAAAGTATCTCCATCAAGAGGAATAGTCCGTTTTGGCAAATGGAATAAATTAAGGCCCAGATTTATTGGACCTTCCGAAATCCTTGAAAGGATTAATGAAGTAGCTTATAGGTTGGCCTTACCGCCTAACCTTTATGACGTTCATGACGTCTTTCATATATCGATATTGAGAAAATACGTGTTCGATCCAAAACACGTGACTGACAAGGAAGAGATAGTCCTGAATGAGGACTTGGCGTACGAGAAAAAGCCCCAGGCCATCGTAGATCGGAAGATCCAAAAGTTAAGAAATAAGGAGATCAATCTGGTGAAAGTGATCTGGAACCATCATGGTTTGGAAGAAGCAACATGGGAGCTAGATTCCGAGTTGCTCAAGAAATATCCCGATGTCCCTTTCCAAGGTTTGTAAATTTCAGGATGAAATTTCTTTAAGGGGGGTAGAATGTAACACCCCAGATTTACAGATAAGGTTTAGAGGATTATTAAGAGTAATTAAGAAGCTAAGGAAGAAGTTTAGTTAAAGGTTAAGAAAAGTCAGATGTCAATCACGACATTAGGACTCATTTTGCATGAAATCGTCTTTTTCAAAAATTTGATCTTAACTCAGTTTTGGTCGATTTTGACCTTTTTAGAAAGGTTTAAACTCATGGAGTATGCCAGTGTTTTCGGATTTTAAATCTGAATTCATTTGAGTTCCCAGTGATTTAAAATGCGTTTAAAGAAGTTGTGAATAGTAAATTCTACGAGCGTTCTTGATTTGAGAAATTTACGAAATCCTCCTCGTTGATCAGAGTTTTATTCTTTGAGGCCCCTCTTATGTATTTTGACTCAAGGAATCCGTTCGCATTCACGGATTTTCATTCTGAGCTCAATTGCTCGCTCGGGAATTTTATTTGTCCCTCGAAATGAATAGTAAAGTAGCTTTTTAGAAGGAATCTTGGCTCGTCTTTCTTCTGACGACCCCGTCTTCATCCTGAAACAAGTTGGATCAATAGTACTCGAGCCAACGAACCTCTCGATATTTTCAGATTTCATGAACGAGGTCATTTGGACCCAAACATCAAATAAAGCAACTTTTAACCGAACCCGGGGTAACTTTTGCAGTATTCCGGCACTGCAATGGCTTCCTTTGGAAGCCAAAGATCTCCCTATAAATTGGGGATCACCCCCACCACTCCATTTGCTCATTTTCACTTCTTCAACCCCCACTTCTTGAGAGAGAAAGTCGAGGAGTCTCTTCATGAGTTCACCTCCAAGTTGAAGAGCGGAGTGGCGAAGAAGATATGCTCCGGGGGAAGGTGCTAGAGGTGCCATCAGGACGTAGTGGGTCGGCTTTGCTGCAGCAATGAGTCGTTGAGATGCCGGGCTATCCACCTTCCTTCTATATTGTCGACGAGGATTCAAGCTCTTTTCATTTCCGCTTTTATTTTCGTGTTCTTCGTGTTCTTCGCGTTCTTCGTAGAAATTGCTCTTATTTTCTTCAATTCCGCCTAGATTAATGTTTCAATTTTTGTTATAGTTAAATCTATGCATGTCGTTTCATGTTAATTTAAGTTATTGAAGCATGTTCGTTTTAAAATTGTTAAAAGTGTTCTTCGTGTTCTTCGTGTTCATCAAAAGAATCGACGAACACTAAAGAAACCCAGAAGATGAAGATGCCCAGTATTTGGGCGGAACAGGTGGGGCGACCGTGGGGGTGCCGCCGCTACGCAACACCCCCCTCGGCCAACCCCCCACGCGAGCTCGCCATAGGGTGCCGGCGTGGGGGTGGTGCGGGCGCGCAGGGTGCCGCCGGCGCGCAGTACCTCCGTGTCGTTCCGACGCCGATTTTTCCGGCTATGTTCGTACCCTCTTTTCGAGCCTTTCGAGTTGTGTTTTTCCAAACTATTCCCAAGTTATTTCTAAGTTTAATTTCAGAATATTTTCAAGTTATTTCCTAGTTATTTCAAGTAAACTTTTCAAGTTATTTTCGTCTAAACTTTGAGTATAAAAATGTGATTTCTCCAAGTAAATTCCTCTCGAATTTTAGAAAGTCATTAAGTCGTGAAATCTATATTTAAGTCTAATTTAAGGTCTTTGGGTTAGTTGTTTCTATTTCTCATTTTAGATGTTCAATTTCTTCGAAGGAGGCCGCTAAGTCGATTGTTCGACTTTTGAAGGAGGAAGTGCGCCCAGTGAGAACCCAGAGAAGGATTGTAAGCCTTTTGTCTCATCCTCTGCTAAGTGATCGAGGTGGGTAAATCTATACTTTTTCTAAAAGTTTGAGCTAATGAGCTCTAGAAGCATATTAGGGCAAATGAGATATCCAATAGAACATTTTTGCTCTGCCTGATTGGTCTCTGTGCAAAGAAAGTAAAGAAATAAAGTTATCGAGCTCTCAAGCATGATTTATTCATGATAAGACTGTTAAGTACCATTTATGCTAGCATAAGATGTTGGAATTGCTTTAATTGCAATCGATGTTTATACGCATCCTTTTCCTTGTATTTAAGTGTTGGATTTTGCTAAGTCTACGGTAACTTAGGGTTGCCTTTTCGGATGATAGAAAATCCCTTATAGGCCAAGATCCTGTTAAGTTAAGAATTAGCCTAGATGATTGCTCTAGGTTTGATAATTCAAGTAAGTTAAGTAAGGAAAGTTAAGTTTAAGTTAAGGAAGATAAATAAGAACATAGTCTTGCTATAACCAGGACTTGAGCACAGAGGTTGTGATCTTTGATCTTTTGAAGATAGTCACTGCTGGGGTAATTTCCTCGCAAACTCGTTGGGATATTTGAGGTAACCCCTCTTCTATCCTACGGCATGCCCGAGAGTACAGCTGACATCAGGTTTGAGCCAAGATTGAGCCCAAAAGAAAAGAAAAGGTTTTACGGGTATAGAGAGGGCTTTTGCGTTTTGCTCTCTATATTCCGTCATTTGATTATTGGATATTTCTCAAAGTTGTTGAAGAGCTTTTTGTAAAAACCCACTGAGTACATTAGTTCTCACACCCTCTTTTTCAAATATTTTCAAGTTAAGATGCTGAGGTCGTTGGTGGCTGTGTATGTGGGTTGGCTACCAAGTTTTTGCTGTAGTTTATGTGTTTACAAATCCCACTATAATTCTGCTACTCTGATATATGTTATCTAAATTCCGAACATATTATCTATTTCAATTTCTATGAACAAAATGTTCCGAATTGATCTTCTTAATACAATGATTCATATCTAGCTATAATCCCCTTTTATGTTGGTGTCTGTTTAATTGATTAAGCTCCGGATGAGCATACATATTTATGTTAGTTGAAGCCTTGTTATTCGTGTTCTTCAATCATATTTTTTTTGTCGCCAAGTAACCTCGTTTAATCCATAATAATCCCTTAATAACACCCCGTTCCCATTCATTAATCCCTATCTTGGGACTGGACTGTTACACAATGTCTATAATGGGAGCTCGTAACTCCAATGTTCATCATCTTGAAATGGTGGAGATATACTTGATGGTGGTGCGTTGGAGAGACATCTACGTTCGATCTAGCATTTATCTTATAAACTAGCAACCAATCACTCTTAGACCGATTCAAACTCGGGTGTGAACAATAGAACTCTTGGGTTACCTAGGTAGTCAGCACAAATGAATCATCTCCTGTATATCTATGTCCTTGGTGAATAGATATAATTTTATAATCAGGATGGACTATTATGCCCTGTGCTGACGTATCGAACCATTCACACTTGAACAAGGTCGTGTCTTCTTAATTGGAAGACCAGGACATTCAACCTCCACAACCTCTAATAATCTCCCGTAGTAATCTCTTCAGCAGTAGCTTTCGATGCGTACAACCTTTTCAATCTTGGAGTAAGAGAGAAGTAGTACATCCTTTTCTGAGCTACTTTCTTCACTTGCTTGTTCTGGTTAGATCATCTTATAGTGTGGTAACGTTTTTTATTGCATTGTTTGCATCTCATCAAGTCAACGTCATCCTTCCAATACAGCATGCAATTGTCTGAACAACAATCGATCTTCTCCATCAGTAACCCCATACCATGCAGAAGTTTCTTTGTACTGTAGAAGTTACTAGTGACCATATTATTTTTGGGCACAACCTCTTTCAGAAGATTTGTAAATTGGTCAAAACACCTCTCTGAGAAGTGGTGCTCAGACTTCAAGACCATTAAACAGGCCACGTGAGATAATTGTGTGTGATTCTCACAGCCCGGCCACAATTCGTTATCCGCAGCAGCCAACATATCATAAAAGTATTGATCTTCAGGATTGGGAGCTTCTTCAATGCCATTCATCTCATCAAAAACAAACTCCGGCCCGGCAGTATCCATCACCATCATGTGATATGTATTCGGTTCATACGTGTCAACTAAATTTTCAGCCAGACTCATCTCTCCATGAAAGGTTCATTTGTAATAATTCAGCACAAAACCATGCTGACAAATGTGCATTCGGATCTCAAATGGATTTCTATAAGGCCGATTCTTGCACTTTGCACATGGACACTTCATATTTTCCCCATCTAAAAACGCTGGATGGCTAGTGGCCAAAGTCTATAAAACTTTTGATCTTATGTGCAAATTCTAACAAATCAGATCCGTCACGACTCCGTTGATACATCCAAGCTCGACTAGGAACTTGATTCATACTTTCTTAAATTATAAAATTAATTAGGAAAAAAATTCAGCAGCATAACGGCGTGAAACCTATATTTTGACCAAGTCATCGACGTAACTTAACTAGGTTCATTAACTAGCAGATATCAAACAGCAGAGGGATCCAGGGGCTCTCGTCCCAATATAAATACGTACAATTAAAATAGAGGGATCCAGGGGCCCTCGTCTCAATCTAACTACGTACAATTAATATAGAGGGATCTAGGAGCCCTTGTCCCATTTAACTAACATGCTTTCATAAATTCAACTAATTAACATGCTTTCATTTCTTCAAATTAACATGCTTTAATAAAAATTTAACTAACACACTTCAATAAATTCAAGTTCAAATGCTTCAATAAATCCAACCACACATGCTTTGATAAACTCAACTAACATGCTTAAACAAATTCAAATTAACATGTAAAAGTTTAGTTGTAATAATGTTTTGTCATTGGAAAGATGATTGGATTGAGTTGTGGGTGGTGATGTTATGATCACCACTAGTATCAGGGTAATTAATAATCAATTTTGATGATAGAAGAATATTTAATGCTATTTTGTGTAGTTAATTTCAATTAATTGAATTTGGTTTGTTGAATGAGATGATTTAATTAATTTGTGTTATTTTCAACCCATTATCTCATTTATATTTCAACCCATTTTTTTTTCCAAGCCCATTAGAGTAGCTTTATTTTATTTTTATTTTGATTATTAGAAGGCTAATAATCTTTATTATTTTATTGAATATAATTAATTTGGGACATACTATATAAATTATTTTATATTAATTATTATCTTAGTCAAGTTTTTTTTTGTTTAAAGAAAGAAGAAGAAATTAATTATGTTCATATATATATATATATATATATATGTTGGGAACAACTAATTATCTATATTTATTCAAGACAATTTTATATATATACATAGTCAGTTTTGGTTTTATATTAATTGGGTTGAATTGAAGCAGAGGAGGACATATATACATATGCCCTCAATTGTTATTAATGTACACTCTTCAATGCTCACTATTGAAAATGTTCATCAAATTAAGTTCGTTAGGAGACTTAGGCAAGAGTCTAAATCATCTATCAAAAATTATATATGTATCAGTCATATTAAATATCTTAATAATTAAAGAAAGACATAAAATAAAATCTTCAAAAATGGACATATAATTTATTCTCTATATATGCTCTCAACAACGAAAATGGCAAGAATCAAAATACAACAAAATAAGTATAACTAGTTTGATTATTCATAACAACAAAATGGCAAGAATCAAAATATTTACAAAAAAAATACAAACATGTAATACACAAATGCATAAAAACACAACAAAACCCCACATTCCAATCACATAATTAATTGACAAACATGTAATAAAATCAAAATACAAAAAAAAATAGGAAAAAACTTAACTTAGAAGAAGACGGAGGCGGTAGGCGGCAGAGGGAGGTGGCAGGCGGCGGTGAGAGGCGGTAGGCGAGCGGCGACGTCGTGCAGATGCAGACGGAGGGTGAGAGAGAGAGAGAGGGGGGGGAGTGGTCGGGGGTGTCCAGCGGTCGGCAGAACGGGCGGAGGGGCGGCGGATTTAGGGTTTTTTAAAATTTGGGGAAAAATGGGGGAAGAAGGAGAGTGCCCAATTATTAAAAGACCGGGCGACATAAATGGCGATGGACAATTCCATCGCCCAATAATAAAATATTTAAAAATAAAAAAAATAAAGTGACGAAATATGTCCGTCACCTTATTAAAATTATTTTAAAAAAAATAAAAAAAATAAGGCGTCGGGACAATTACGTCGCCTTATTTTTCCGGAATTAAAAATAATAATAAAAAAATTTTAAAAAAATAAGGCGACGAAAATTGTATGTCGCCCCATCTGGCGACGTCAATTCCGTCATCAATCCTGACGACGGGTACATCTGTCGCCGTTCTATGCCCGTGTTGATGAAATGTGTTTCGTCACCATTTCGTGATTTTCTTGCAGTGTCCAACGCTCAAATCAGTAACGGACAAACAAAAAATATACAAAAAGCGATAAAATAAAGGTAAATTGAGAGAATGGTCATGAAATAAGTAGCTAAATAAGGAACACTATTCCCAGGTTGGCTCCGTGAAGCTCCTTCGAGTATAGATTTGTTTTTCATATAAGCTCAATGAGGGATTTCCCGTGATTATATACAGTATTATGTTTTGTTCTCTTAATAGCCAATGCTTCTCTTGCCTTTCTCAGCATTCTTTTATAGGAGTCGGGCCCTCTTACACATCCTTAGAATTTTTCTTGCACTCAACCCAAGCCCATGTCTCTACAGCTCATCCCATTTCCCATTTTTCAGGATTGATGCCTATTTCCCCACATGACTCAATCCCTTATCTTTGCCCCTCGCACATGACCATGACCTAGGATGTGCTAAGATTTACGACTACCTTAAAAGGTGGGCTTCCAATATGGGCCTTGAAGGTAGGACTCGAGAGTGGGCTTCAATGGTGGGCATGGGCGGGATATTTTTGTACCCTCACAATTAGTCCTTCATTACTGGACTTTGCATAGTGAGGTCAAGTAATTAATTTGACTCAATATTTAGTATCAACGTCATATATGTCCTTATTGTTTGTGGTCGTGACAAGGAGTCTTCATTTTCTTGATGGGGATCGAGTGGCTACTTTATGTTTTTTCTATAAGTCAAAAGATTATCTCGAGCCCTTGCCAGGTATGATGGGGTCGCGTAAATCATAATTTGACTCAAAGAGAACATATCGAGTCTCTAATTCTAAGGGGTCATTTAGAACGTTATTATGAATTTAATTGAAATTACAGAAAGTGAAGTACACAAAGAGTTGGTAATCCTATTTAATCAATCGATCTATGTCAGGGGACCTGTTAGGTCCATGAAAAAGAAGTCACTGCTCCGATGCAACGTTTACTTGGGGTAGTATACGCAGTTGACCTCCCGTCACTTGATACCCTTTCTACATGTACACCTTTTTTATATGAATTGAACTGTGATATCTCCTCACAACCTAGACTCTTTCTATCTAGTTCCCACATGTATTCTTTCATGAAAAATCTTTTGACAATGTATGAAAAGTGTTTCAAGACACGATGACTAGAACACTAAACTCTAGCCTAAACTGACGACCGAAGCTAATGTGGATCTTTAAAAAATTTAGAGCTCTTGCAGAATCTCTCTACTTCAGATCTTTAGCTCCATTTTGGTGTCTCTAACATGTTCTGATCCCAGGTCATTTATACTTGGAGCCATTGTTGGGTAACCACTCAAATACTCGGTGGAATATTTGAGGTAACCCCTCTCTTATCCTAAGGCATGCGTCTATGCAGTGCAGTAGACATAGGAGGGACTTTCGCATTTTTTTCCCATATGCTGCGAGTTGGTATTGGATATTTCGAAAGTTTTTCAGAGCTTTCTTATAAAACCCCAATGAGTGCAATTGTACTCAAAACCATTTTTTTCAAATATTTTTCAGGTTGAGATGGAGAGGTCGATGGTGGCTATAAAAGTGGGTTAATTGTTGAGATCGTGTTTTACTATTGTTACATTATTCCCACTATGTTTCTTGCTACTCCGATGACTATTGGAGTCTTGTTGTTTTGATTATACCTATGATTCTGCTAATCTAATCATGAATATTTGTTAACTTCATAATTAGCATGTCTCATATGCTAATTAACTATATAATTAATCTAAGAGGAAGAAGGCCTACTTTTTGCTATGCATAATTGTTTATTCATTTTTCGCCTAAGAAGGTGTTTTACTTGTTAAGTCTCTTGATTATGTTTACTTTTAGTTGACCAATGATGATTCTTAATTAAGTTGTTTCCTTGTTTCCATCCTAAGAATGGGATATAGTATAGTTTATTTGTCTCTAACCTATTGATGAGTCTTAATTGTTTTGACCTATGAAGATGTCTTGTTTATTTGAAAAGTCAAAATTCTATTTATTAATTATTGGATTCTATTTAAGTTTTGATTGGCCTATGAATCGACATTCATTTGACTTGATTGAATCATTTGACTCACTTGATACGTTGAAAAACGTGGATTTCTTTCAGTTATAAAGGTTATGATGTCTGAATTTTTCAGGAGCTAACTTAGTCTAGTTTCCGAAGGAGCCCCTAAATTTCCAATTAAATTACGTTTTTCCTTCTATTTTTCCCCGTATTGTCCCATTCTAATTCTCGGGACCGGGCTGCCGCGTATTATAACGCCCACGTCTAATTGTAAATATTGTAATAATCATTTATGTACTCATTATAAAAATTATTTCTAATCAATAAATCATTCTACAGTGTTGAAAATGTCATCATTGAATTATGAATAGCATTTTAAATAAAATATGGCTAGCAACAAATTTTAAAATGATCAATGGTCACGCTAGGGATTGATTATCACTTATTTCGAAGTGGTTAAAATGTAGATTAACATACAATATAATAATAATAATAATAATAATAATAATAATAATAATAATAATAATAATAATAATAATTGGATGATTCAGTTACTAACATTCATTATATTGTTTATTATTTATTTTTTATTTTTTATTTTTGCCTTTAGTCTTCACATCCAGGCCTTATAATAAGGGTTAAGTGTCTTAAAATACACAAATCTTGGGAAGTTTTTAGTTTTTCACATATTTATAAAAATATAGTTTTAATAACATAAATTTAACCCTTGTTTGGTTTTCACATGATTTTTTGAAATTTTAACCTCTTTAAAAAATAAAAACTATCAATAATTTGTATGCTTAAAACAATTTGGTGTCTACGTAGATGTACACGTGATAGTCGGACTACCATGTCAAATTCAATTGATCGGAATTTAAAAACATGTGAAAAATCAAACCAAATGTAAGATTATATTATTAAAACGCAAAAATTTCCCTGCAGCGGGTGCAAATAACACTATTTTAGACGAGTCGGATCCGGGTTTTCTCCGACCCGATGTATATATAAAAAAAAACCGCTCCTTTCTTTATTCTCATCGATTCCTAACCCTAATTTCACTTTGAAGCGTAGCCGTTCTCAATTTTCCTCACGATCGAAAATCCTAGCCTGAACATAAGATCTGGCTTCTTCATTGTAATGGAGTTTTTCGCCACTGATATCCTCTAGTTGCAAGCGAAGAGGCACCATCATTCCTTCAATCGATTTTTCCGACAACCGTGAACCCTGGTGTGAAGCGAAGATCCGACGCTGTGACTTCAATCGAGTTCTCTGGTGTTTTTCTTGAATACGATTTCGTTCCAGGTTAGTTTCTTCACATTTTTAGGTTTTTTAATCTCGTTTTTAGTTTACAATTTTTTATGATTTCTTTTAAGCAAGTGATATTCATTTTAAAGATGTGTTGCTTTTGTTTGTTTGATTTTCGATGCAGTTATTTTTTCCCTCTCGTATATTTTTCCATGCTGTTTGTTTGATATATACACATTATGTGTGTGAAAGTTCTCAGATTTCTTATTGAGATATCATATGTTTCTGTATGGGGTGAGATCTGATATATCATTATAATTTATTGTTGCTTCAAACTTAATTTGTGGAGTGATTGGTAGATAATTGATATACATGTTTGTTATTTGCTGTTGCGGTTTTCTTTGTATGTGTTATTGCACGATTATGAGTAAGTTTATTATAATCAAACCATAACACATATTTTGTATTTGTTTTGACACTGTTAAGTACCATTCTATTCACATATATGTAGCAGTTGAGTATGTATCTGTCTTATACAGATACAATCAGTGGACTGAGTTTTGTAACTTAAAAAATGATATCTGGATTATTTGAATATAACTTATTTTCATCTATGTTAGTTGTTGTTGTGTTTTCTCTGAATGTTTTGCTTTGTTAGAGATTAGTATCAGTTTTCACATCATTAAGTATCATGCTATTCACATATAAGTATCACATGAGTATGTATATGTTTTGTACATATACAATCAGTGGAATGAGTTTTGTAACTTTAAAAAGTGGTGTCTGGATTAATTCAATAAACCTTATTTTCATCTATGTTAGTTGTTGTTTTGTTTTCTCTGAATGTTTTGCTTTGTTAGAGATTAGTATCAGTTTTTACCCATTTAAGTATCATGCTAGTCGCATATAAATATCACATGAGCATGTATCTATTTTGTACACATACAATCAGTGGAATAAGTTTTGTAACTTGAAAAGTGATGTCTGGATTAATTGAATAAACCTTATTTCCATCTCTATTAGTTGATGTTGTGTTTTCTCTGAATGTTTTGTTTTCTTAGAGATTAGTATCAGTTTTCACACCATTAAGTATCATGCTATTCACTTATAAGTATCACATGATTATGTAACTGTCTTATGCACATACAATCTATTAACTTATTTTTTTTGTAACTTCATATCTGATGTCTATTGTTTATGTTTCAGGTTTCTAATGTTATCATTTGGTTGTATTTCAGATTTTCACAATGAAGAGAAAGCTGAAGAAAAAGGAAATTGATTCAGACACACAGGTTGCTGATGATAATGCTGCAAATGAAGCAACGCATATGTTCAAGAAAGCTGTGAAAGGCAAAGCAAAAATCAGGTATATACGATGAAGTTTGCTGATGCGTTTGAATTTTTTATGTGTTGTGTTTTGATTTTATTTTCCTGTTATATGTTCATTTAATTTTTTATTTTCTATTTTATTTCTGCGGAAGTGAGTAAATCAAAGAAGTGGAAAAAGTTTGGCAATGCCTCCCCATCAGACTCTGGAGATAGCAGTCATGCTAAGAAGAAGTCTGTGAAGAAAGTTTTGGATACATCAAGTATCATTTGACATGTAATTTGGATACATTGCAAGTTTAATAAATACTGAGTGTGTATGAATATTCATAGCTAAATATGTTGCAAATGTAGCTGTAAATTAGTTGCTTCATCATTATTCGTAACTTGAATTTTAAAAAATTAGATCTTTTTTAGACATAATAATAGTATCATGTATGAAGTATAATAGTATTCGATGAGATAAAAAACAGTACCATCATGCAGATTGAAACAAGTGTACTGAAGATATTAGTAATCGTTGTTTTAATGAATAAAAAAAATGATTTGTCATAAATGAAAGTTTAATAAATGAAATTACATGATAAAATCTCAAAGTAACAAAAATCTAATTAGTGCTTTTTTTTGTCTTGGGCTTCAGTTAGATTTTTTTTTTTTTTATTAGGACTAGTCTGAATTGAAGTGGGCTGGGTCCGAATTGAAGTGGGTCGGCCCGTCTGAAATAGTGTTATTTGCAGCAGATGCAGGGAAGTCCAACTCTTATTAAAACTACATTATTAAAAAAGTGTGAAAAAAAAACACACCCTAAAGTTTATGTATTTTAAGGTAATTAACCATTATTTCACTTATATCTTCTTCTTTTTTTCTATTTTGAAGAACGTATATCTTAAAATCGAACACTTAAATCAAATTAAATTTTACTATATCTATATTCATCAATTTACTTAACATATTACAACAAAAAATTCACGTTTTACCGACGAAATTTCCGACGGACATAATTCGGGTCGTCATTTAGCGACGGCGTAACGACGGACTTACGATGTAAATATTGTCGTTATATGTAACGACGGACATATTCCATCGTTACATTTACAGATTTTTATATTTTATTTATTTTTTAATATTAACGACAGATTATATCCGTCGTTATCTTTTTTCAAATATTTTTCTTTTAATTTTAATATTTAACGACGGACAGATTTCGTCGTTAAATTTACAGATTTTTATTATTTATTTATTTTTAATATTAACGATGGACAGATTCCGTCGTTAAATTTTCAGATTTTTATTATTCATTTATTTTTAATATTAACGACGGACAGAGTCCGTCGTTAAGTTTTTAGATTTTTTTTTATTTAATTTTTAATATTAACGACGGACGGATTCCGTCGTTAATAATAGATTAATTAGATTGAATCTGAACTCGGGATATTCATTCCAATTCACAGCCCTAATTCTAATCGACCCCACCCCCCCTCGACCCTTCGGCGACGGTGACGGCGAACGATGAAGGCGGTGACGAGCGCGGCGGCGGCGGCGACGAGCAGCAGCGGCGGACCCTCTCCCTCTCCCTCTGTCCGTATACATATATATATATATATACCCTCTCCCTCTCCCTCAACTCAACGGTGACGAGGCCCGGACGGCGGCGAGCAGCGAGCAGGTACGACACTCTCTCTCTCTCTCGATTTCTGTATATATATACATATATATATACTTATATATATACACTTATATATATATACACTATATATTTCATATATACTGTATGTATATATATATATTTCATATATATTTCAGATTTGTGTGTGTGTGATTTTTGGTGTTTTGATTGATGGTTAATTGTTAATTGTTAGTTTAGGTTAGATTAGGTTTTTTTGATAATTAATTTGGATTAATTATGTGTTTATTTAGGTTAGGTTAGATTAGGTGTTTATATTTTAAATTGGATTAAGTATGTGTTTGTTTAAGTTAGGTTAGATTAAGTTAGGTTAATTATATGTTATTTGTTAGTTTCGGTTAGATTAGGTGTTTATATTTTAAATTGTACTAATTATGTGGTAGATTAGTTTAAGTTAGTGTTTCATTTTGTGTGTGTTAGTGTATGTGTGTGTGTGTGTGTGTGTGTGTGTGTGTGTGTGTGTGTGTGTGTGGTTGATTAAATTTTTTTTTCTTGTAATTATGTTGTAGTTAGAAGAGCTATAGTGACGTTCAAACATCAAATTGAGGAATTTATCAAGTAGATTCATATATATTACAAAGGTATGTAATGATTTTATGATTTTAATATGCATGTTAAATATATTAATGTTGTCAATTTATTTTGTCAATTTATGTCAATTTATTTTATCAATTTAAAAAATAGAAGAACATAGATCAATTTATTTTGTCAATTTATGTTAAGTATGTTATTTAGGCTAAGTATGTATTTTTACGCAATTAGCATGCTAAGTATGTTTTTTATGCAATTATATGTCATTTAATTATGTTGAATTTATTCGGCAAATTTAGGCTAATTAAGTTTGTTATTTAGGAAATTAGCATGCTAAGTATGTTTTTTATGCAATTATATGTCATTTAATTATGTTATTTTATTTGGCAAATTTAGGCTAATTAAGTTTGTTATTTAGGCAATTATCATGCTAAGTATTTTATTTATGCATCTAGATGCCAATTAATTATGTTAAATTTATTTGGGCAATTTAGGCTAAGTATATTATGTGTGGATTTATTATGCTGAGTATGTCAATTATGTTAAATGGGATGAGGGCCCCTGGATCCCTCTTTATTGAATTGTTGGTTTTTGTTTGGGATGAGGGCCCCTGGATCCCTCTTTATTGAATTCTTGGTTTCTGTTTGGGATGAGAGCCCCTGGATCCCTTTTTATTGAATTGTTGGTTTCTGTTGGTATTGTTGTTTTGAATCGATTAGAAGAACATAGATCAATTAGCGTAGAGTGAGAACTTGGGACTAGGAAATTCACATAGGTGCTGCCGAATTTTTTTAAGAAATTAGCGCTATTTTTTAATAAATTATTTTTATATTTCATTGAACGATAATCAGTGCGTATTTTACGATCAAAACTTTTAGAAATTGGCCTTCTACAATGAGTCTAGATGGTCAATGGATGTACCGGTGATACCTTCAGAATGGTGCTTTGAATCCGGACTTCCTTATTGGACTAAATTCTTTCATCGAGTTTTCCTACAATCAACCGTCCTTCATGAGTGTAGACAAGATTAAGTGTCCTTGTCGTAAGTGTAAGAACATTCCATTCCAAACGTCGTCTACCGTTAGACTACACGTGGCAAAGAAAGGATTTGTGCACAATTATCGTGTATGGATTTATCAAGGCGAACAACAGGTGCATCCGGACACCGATCAGAATTTGGGTGGTTAGGATGGAATGAATACATACCAGAACATGGTAATGGATGTTGCTGGTCCGCATATCAACATCAATGTCGATGATCATACCGAGGAGACCCCAAATCCAGAAGCACGATGATTTTATGACATGTTGAGAGCCGCAGACAAAGAATTGTGGCCGGGTTGTCAGAACCATTCTCAATTGTCACTCGTTGCTCGTCTCCTGAACTTGAAATCTGAGAATAACATGTCAGAGAGATGTTTTGATCAGCTAACTCAATTAATGAAAGAGATTGTTCCTGAGAACAATTTGGTAACTGATAATTTCTATACCACAAAGAAATTACTACGGGGTATGGGGCTACCTGTTGAGAAGATCGATTGTTGTTTCAACAACTGTATGATTTATTGGGTTGCTGATAGTGAACTGACTGAATGCAAATTCTGTGGTCATCCCCATTTCAAGGAAACGAGTCGCCGTTCGCAAAAAAGACAGAAGACCACAGTTGCACACAAGAAGATGTATTATTTTCCACTCACTCCGAGGTTAAAGAGGATGTATACATCTAATGCGTGATCTTTCAAGTGGGCCTTCTCGTTCCGTTAATATCTACCATGTGTACTTTATTAACGGATACAAATTTCACACAATTGCCCACGGCTCACAGCGAGCTACAATGAATAGTGGAGTCTGCATTAAAGGGACACACACTGAATATTACGGGCGATTGATGGAGGTGATTGAGTTAGAATACGCTGGTCTGCCTATTAAGAAGACAATGTTGTTTAAATGTGAGTGGTTTGATACATCAACACAAGGAACAAATGTGCATCCTGACTACAAAATGGTTTCTATAAATCATAAGCGTAAGTATTCAGGATCTGATCCATTTGTGCTTGCTAAACAAGCAATCCAAGTGTGTTACTGTGAATACCCAAGTTTAAATCGCTCTCGAAGTGATTGGTGGGCAGTCTGCAAAATAAAGACTCGATCTAATGTTGAAGTACCATCAGAGGATGATAATACAATCATAACCTCAGCCTTTCAAGAGGATGAAGTTGATGGTTTGAATACCCTCACAATAGATGACGATCCTATACCAAATCATCCAGATGGTGGGGTAATAGATATTCAAGAAGAAGAAGAAGATGATGAAGAAGATATAGAACCAGAGATCGATTTATCAGATGACAGCATCAGTGATGACGATGAAATAGACGATTAGTGTGGTTGGTCTTATTTGATATATAGATGTGTCCTTATTCAAGTACTTAGTACCGTTGAAATTTGCTAACTTCATAAACTAATGTCGATATGATTTTGCAGATGCAGGGAGGCGGTAGTACTTCAGCTGGAGGTTCATCATCGTCCTCTGTGGGCCTGAGCGGTCCAGTTGGCGATATCTCACTAGCCGGATCGTCACTGCCCGATGTTGATGCTCAGGGTCGTCGTCGTTGTTGGCTTCAGGATGGGTATGTTTCTTTAGATAGTATAATGTTTTTTTACAGATTATTATTTATATTATTCTAATATATGCTAATATTTTTATTATTTTGTACATTTGGAAGCAAGTTGATGCCGTGTTATCCTACCTCAGCCACCATCACATCTAGCTTCAAGAAGTATTTGCATCCGGGAGGCTACACCTGGAAGATGGTGCCCCCTGAGAGGAGGCAGGCATATAGAGAGGAGTTTCGGGTATCTTATTATTATATATTTTATTTTAAAATGTTATATAAGTTTAGTATTTTCATATGTTTTCAATATGTTGCAGAAGGAGTGGTTTTGGGATCCCACTTTGGAGGATGGCATTTGGGCAGCATGGGAGATCAGGGCTCCTCAGAGATACAAGGACATGGTCCATTACTTCAAGAAGGATAGGACCAAGGGCTGCCCTCCATTCATGCCTCCTGAGATGTGGGATGGCTTCAAGGCGCATTGGGATAGTGATGCCTTCAAGAAGAAGTCGGTCATCGCATCGAAGAATCGTCTGAGTGAGCCCGATGGTCCTGGCACAGGCATTGTGAATCATCGAGGAGGCTCTCGGAGTGCAGTTGCACATGCTGCGGCTTTGGTATGCAATTAAATTGTTTATTTATTTATTTTTTAATATGTGTGTGCTGACATGTCTATCCAATAGGCTATGGAGAAGGGTGTGCAGCCCAATGACGTGGCGTGGGAGACATTCAGGAGGCTGCACTACAATCCTGATGGATCCCACACAGATGGGAAGTCTGCTCGTATAGCTGTAAGTTAATTTATCAATATTTATAAATTGATTAATAACATAGAAATTAAATATTTAATCATTCTTATTTGATTTTGTGAATATGCTGATGTATTGGCTCGGGTTGAGAAGTTGAGCCAGCCGACTCCTGGCACAGATGAGGCGCCACCACCAGTGCACATGAGCGCTGTATATGTCGATGCTGCCCTCCGACACTCGAAGAAGAATCGAGTGTTTGGGCTCGGCATTCGATCACGGAGTTATTCAACTCCTAGCGTCTCATCTGCAGCTCCTCCACAGCCCGACACTCAGGCTGCCATCAGGGCTCTCCAGGAGCAGATGGAGGCCCAGCAGGCGGCTCTTCGCCAGCAGATGGACGCACAGGCAGCGCTTCTCCAAGCCCAGCAGGAGAAGCTCGATCAGCAGGAGGCGATGCTACGCCAGCAGGCCGAGATGTTCGAGCTTATGCAGGCGCAGTTTAGGGGCCCTCCTCCATCTTGATCTCGACATTACTATTATATATTATTTGTATTTTATTTACTCTTTATTATATTTTATGACATTTTATGTATTTTATTGGAGATTTATATATATTATTTTCCGTGTTTATTAAAGTTCTTCCATAATTTATTTACAAACAATAATCAAAATTAAAAAAATAAAAATAAATAAAAATAAATAAAAAAATATAAAAAAAAATTAAACTGATTTTTTAATTTATTTTTAATTTTTTAACGACGGACAAGTGCCGTCGTTATTTTTATTTTTATTTATTTTTAATTATTAACGACGGATTATATTCCGTCGTTAATATTTTTTAATACTTTTATTTTTTTAATTTTATTTTATTAACGACGGACGATTTCCGTCGTTATATTTTAATTTAATTTTTTTTTATTTAATTTAATTTTATTAACGACGGAACTAGTCCGTCGTTAATTCCGTCGTAAATCATAACGACTGTAGACGACACAAGAGTTAACGACGGTTATAATCCGTCGTTATGGCCGTCGGTATGTTCAACGACTGACTTTTTCCGTCGTAAAATTGGTTTGCCGACTAAAGATATTACGACGGACTTGGTCCGTCGTTAATCGGTCGGTAGTTAGGTATAACGACGGAAAATCACGGATTAACGACGGATAATTCCGCCGCAAATCGGCGATTTTTTTGTAGTGTATGTTCAGTACAAGGTAATATATATATTATTCCAAATATGATCCAATATTCTATTTTATACGATATCCGATTATATATTACTATATAGTATTATATTTTACTTGTCCTAGTCATTTACAAACAGTCTACCCGTTTGACAAATAATAAAGAAATAGATCGACCTAAGCTCGCCGGTAGCAATTCATCATTATGGTTGAAAATTGAATATTCTAAATTTGAGGAAAGAATTGGGTGGAACATAATTAATGTGACCAAGAATATTATGAAGCATCATAAATATTTTCTAAGTAGTTTTCCAAGCAGGCACTGACGACATAACAAAAACCCTGTACTTGGACATGCCTATACGCAAAGCAAATGCATTCACTAACATCAGTTTCTTTCTCTCTCTTTTTTATTTATTTATTAGAATTAACTATGAAAAGTTTGACCAAATCAGAATTCAGAAAACCAGTTTCCTCAAAAAAAAAAAAAAAAAAAATCAGAATTCAGAATGTGATCTCATTGGTTTTAATGCATTAGTTCTAAACTGCAAGTTACTCGACCCATAATTTAATTTATTGTTATATACAAATCATAATATTTTTGAGTTCATGATTGGTTATCCTCGCTGACTTTTAGATTAACTACTAGCGATTTGTATAGCATTTCTATTCTATATTTAGCGTGACAACAATATGTATTTCAATTAAAAACGAAGTAATATAATATCTGCATTGACCTACTACTCTAGAGAAATTAGTATGAGTTTCTCAGAAAATTCCAATTAAAATAAATCGAGTGATCGAGAAGCAGACGCGTGGATTTGGTAGGTTTGCAGACCCTTCGTTTTCAATTAGCATGTTATATCATATGTTTAAAACCAGAAGCTAACACAAACCCAAACCCCCCCCCCCCCCCCCCCCCCAAAAAAAAAAAAAAACATATTCCTCTTCAACTATCTTTAATGGTTTTTTCTTCTTAAACATAATAATAAAGGTAAAATATTGACATTATAGTTCAAGAATTTCTCCAGCAGCCTTTTCTATTTAGGTTGTCCGAAAAATTATTATTTATAGTTTTTCCCTGTATTCCGACTTCATCTGCTAATACTAATAGACAATGGAAACCAGTGGCCATTTCAATAACAAGAAGTTCTTCGATTCTGAAAATGTAAGTAAATGGTTTGAAATAATCATTTTTTTGTTTTGTTTGCGTACTTACGTGATTGTTTTTGGTTGATGAAATTATATAATTTAATAATTATCCATTGAATAAATTTGTCATCTTGCACATGAATTAACAGGCGGATGAGAGATCTTTCGAAGAGAGGGCGATAGATGATTGGGTTCAAATCCCTCCAAAAAGAAGTGGAAAATGGTGGTTTTCTGCAGTTCATAATGTTTCGGCTATGGTTGGTGCTGGAGTCCTATGTTTTCCTTATTCTATGTCCGAATTAGGATGGTAATTAATAACCAAATTAAAACTCCCTTTTGTAATTATTTTCAATCATAATTTTCATGTAATAACCCTAGCTAGCTGGTTTCAACAGGGGTCCTGGATTGACAGTAATCATCCTATCATGGATCATAACTCTCTACACGTTGTGGCAAATGGTGGAGATGCACGAAATGGTTCCAGGAAAGCGTTTCGACAGATATCATGAGCTCGGACAGCATGCATTCGGCCCCAAGCTCGGGTTGTGGATCGTTGTGCCACAGCAGCTCGTAGTCGAAGTTGGAGTCGACATAGTTTACATGATCACAGGAGGCCAATCTCTCCAGAAATTCCATGATTTGGTTTGCAAAGATTGCAAGAAAATTAAACTTATTTCATCATGATTTTCGCCTCCGTCCATTTTGCACTCTCCCAACTTCCCGACTTCAATTCAATCTCCGGTGTCTCCCTTGCTGCAGCAGTCATGTCTTTGAGGTATATATATATATTCACAAACACTTCAATACACTAGGTGTAAATAAGGCTTATTTCAGATGGGGCCGGTTAAAACGTGGGTCAACCCGCCAAAAAAACCCGGCAAAATTAGTATCAACTGTAACATTAAAAAATATCATTCAAAATTTAAAAAGTATCACTTGTATCCATAAAAGGTAAGGGTCTGCTAGTTATCTTAGACTAGTTTATTTAGTTCAAATTATGATTTTTTCCATTCCAATTAACGTTTAGAGTTTAGGAGTCTACGATTTTTTTAGCGGTTTATTTCGTGTGTCTGTGTTTTTTTTAGTGGTTTATTTTGTGTTTTTTTAGGGTTTATTAATTTCATTTTAAGATATAAATTTATATTTATTTCAAACAAATTAAATCAATTATATATATATATATATAAAAATTAATTCACTTTACTAATTTTATTTTAGGATATAAATTTTTGGGAAAAAATCAAAAAGAAAATATAGAAAATTGAAAAAAATAAAAAAATTGCCAAGAAAAAAAAAATTAAGACGGGCGCATGAGGTCCATTCGCCGCGTGTGGGATGCGCGCGTGGGCCCACACGCCATCTGAAATATGGATGTAAACAGAGGGGGAAGGGTTGGTGCATGGAAGAGTTTCTCATATATATATCATATATATTATAACAATATTTAAAAAAAAAAATGAATTAGTAGCATGTATTTTGTCAATTTATTTTAATTTGTTCATATATAGTTACTCTACAATAGCTTGGGGAGCTTCATTAGTCCACGAAGGCGATGAATCCGACGTCGTAGAATACGGGTACAAAGCGAAGAGCGTAGGTGGTAGAGTTTTGTCCTTCTTCAACGCGTTGGGAAGCGTTGCTTTTGCCTATGCAGGCCACAATGTTGTGATGGAGATTCAATCTACCATTCCTTCTACACCACAAAGCCCTTCAAAGAAACCTATGTGGAAGGGAGTGATTGCTGCTTACATAGTTGTTGCTTTTTGCTATTTCCCAGTTGCTATTATTGGATACTGGAAATTTGGGAATGCTGTCAATGAAATCATTCTTGTCTCACTTGATAAACCAGTATGGCTCATCGCCATGGCTAATGTGTTTGTCGTCGTTCATCTCATTGGGAGCTATCAGGTCAACTTTTAATAACTTTTATCGACTTCATTTAATTAATTTCTATCTACCTAATGCTAATTCAATTTTTTTTTTTCGGTCAATGATACAGTACTTGATTAATCTGATTAACTTATTAAATAAGTATATAGTACTGCAGGTCTATGCCATGCCCGTTTTTGATATGATTGAAACGGTACTTGTGAAGAAACTAAGTTTTAAGCCAAGTTGGTATCTACGCTTTCTTGCAAGGAATACATATGTAGGTATGTGCGTATGTAATATATATATATAGTCACATGAGCTCTTCTAGTGTAAAGTTGTGTGTGTCAACCGTATACCAATCCTAAATTTATTAGATTTTCTTTCATTTTTTTCTTCAATTTTAATTTCTTTTGATTTAGTTTTTCATAATTATTTAGGATTTATTCCAACAAATTAGGATTTATAATTATTACTCCCTCCGTCCCATAATTATAGTCCACTTCCCATTTTCACACAGATTAAGAAATCACATTTAATATGTATTGGAAATATACAATTTACAATAATTATCCTATATTGCCCTTATTTTTTACTATATTAATTGCATTCATACTATATTAAATAGGGTTATATTTGTAAAAGAATATTTAAATACAATCCCAATTTAGAATAGGACTATAATTTTGGGACATTCCAAAAAGGAATAATGGACTATAATTATGGGACGGAGGGAGTATTTTTTTGTATTTAATTTTTATTTTTTAGTTAATATAATTTTCATTTTTTAGTTAATTTTCATTAATTAATATTAATTTTTAGGGTTGATTATTCCAAAATTAGGGTATATAATTTTTAAAATTTCAATTTTTAGCAATAAATATTAATTAGGACTAGTTATAATATACTCCCTCCGTCCCATAATTGTAGTCCACTTCTCATTTTCACACAGATTAAGAAATCACATTTAATATGTATTGGAAATATACAATTTACAATAATTATCCTATATTGCCCTTATTGTTTACTATATTAATTGCATTCACACTATATTAAATAGGGTTATATTTGTAAAAGAATATTTAAATACAATCCCAATTTAGAATAGGACTATAATTTTGGGACATCCCAAAATGGAATAATGGACTATAATTATGGGACGGAGGGAGTAATAAATTTTATATTCATGAAAAACATTATTAAAACTATCGAATTTTGATGTTGACACACACAACTTTGGACTAGATGATTTCATCCGCTTGTACGCACTGCTTATGTGGCAGCCACATCACAATTTTTTTAGTTTTTCTCAGTTTAGTTTAATTTTATATTCCCTCCATTTCAAATTAATTATTGTTTTAGAATTTTTTTTCTTATTTTAAAATATTCTGAATTTCAACACTGCATTAATTAGGGAGAAATAAAAATCTACATTTATTAAGAAAATATAGATATCTTAATATGATTTGATATGGGACGAGGAGACGGGCATATTTGTCCAAGTAATCATATCTTAATTTTGTGGAAAATTATAAAATGATAATTGATTTGAAACGGATGAAATAATTATAATATTATGTATATGATTTATTCTATTTAATTATGATTTATAATTATTTTTAATTAATAATTAATTGTTAGGATTATATATAATTTTTTAAAATTTTAATTATTAACAATAAATATTATCTATGATTGAATATGTTATAATAATATTTTTATAGTAAAAATTGGTATGGTAATTAATGCTCATATAAAATGGGTCGGCTACTCTCTCGATCTATATATATAATATGCCGTCTTCTTCCAATTAATCAATTACCACAATCTAAGTGAAATATTCAATTAGTAATTTCTTTAAACCTAGTGTATTTCTTTGACATCAGCTTTTACGATGTTCATCGCCATGACGTTCCCTTTCTTTGGTGGGCTTCTTGGGTTTTTTGGTGGATTCGCGTTTGCGCCAACCACATATTTCGTAAGCATTAATTACCATGTTTCTTGTTGTCTATTGCATACTATAAATTAAATTTATCATCAACGTGTTGAGAATTTTTGTACTCCTTTGTTCAGCTTCCATGCATCATTTGGCTTGTAATCAAGAAACCAAGAAAATTTGGCCTGTCTTGGTTCATTAACTGGGTAAGCACAGTTTTAACCTGTCATTAATTTTTTATTTAAATATTTTTGTGATGAGGAGTGATCCGAGTCGCGCTTGATTGTCTCAACCCAGAAGACATTGATTGAGATTTGAAATCGTAATTAATTTTAGTCACAAGTTCACCCACTCCGAACTAGTCATTCCCGAGATTTTATTTTTAATTTTTCGTAATGCTTACATGCAACTGATGATTCATATATATATATATATATATATATATATGCTATGAATTAGATCTGCATAGTAGTTGGTTTTACTTTGATGGTGGTTGCTGGCATTGGAGGGCTAAGAGAGATCATACTTGAAGCAAAGACCTATGAGTTCTATTCCTAGTTAGCAGGATTGAAGCGAGAAAGAGGAGTCGATCGTCAAAGAAATATTTATAATTAAGGGAGCCAGTGTTCAGATATATTTTTTTTAAAAAAAAGTAATTTCAATAGTTAGCTAGTATATATGTATGCATATATATTCAATTAATAATAGAATAGGAAATGGAATAAAAAATTAACGGTATATTTAGAAAAAAGTACTCTTAATTGTGAATACAATTATCATGTGTGTGTGTGTTTTCCATAGGCGGATCAGAGGGGGTGCTGGGGGGCTCCAGCCCCCCCAATCGGAAAATCGCCGAAAATTTATACTTGGAGTGTTTGATAATTTTACCTCAGCCCCCGCAGTTTTTCGATCCTTGTGGTATTTTAGGAAGGCCAATGAGATCTACTAAGGTGAGAGTAAGATGGAGGGAAGAAAAACAGAAGAAAAAATTGATTTTAATTTGTCTGTAACTTATTTGCAGCAGTAGCTTGTTTGGGAGAAATGGAGAAACTGTTTACGAGAACTGAAGAAGAGAGAGGAGAGAGATGGGGTCTGAGGAGAAGAAAGAGCATTAAACACTAGGAGGGATGGGCCATATTTAAAAATCAACTCAACTTAATAAATTCTATATATTCTATAATAAAATAATAATAATGTATCAGTACTTAAAGCATTTTTTTTGGAACAAAAATTAGCTCACAATACTCATCCTATCATGTAATATTTATTCAATTTTATTTTTTAATTTATATACTAATTTTTATTTATTTAATTTATGATTTATCCCATTATTAATCTGTCCTTTTGATATTAGTTTAAAGTTTTATTATTTTGATTTGGTAAATATATGTTTATATTTATAGATTATTAAATTAAATTTGGGTGTTTGAATTAAATTTTGAACTTTCTTAGTTAGAGAACTTAAATTAGGTTTCAAGCTTAGAATTGGAATTAAAGATATTATGGATCATGGATTATAATTGACAATAAAAATTTAGGACACTATATTTATTCAGTAGATGTTATAAGATTATGATAATTATAATAGTGTGTAATCATCTATATTATTCTTTATGTAAAAAAAGATATTATTTCACTAAAAAATAATATAAAGAAAACAAGTTGAATAAAACAAAAGGACAACATACACATGTAAAAAAATGAAAAGTAGATGCAAAAACAAATGACAACAATCCCTTCTTCTCACTATTTTTTTTTTCTTGGTTGTGCAAGTTCATATAACATGGAGTCATCTCTCATCGTAAAGCAATGTTATGTAGCCCCCCCTAAACAAAAATTTCTGGTTACGCCACTGGTGTATTCCTATAGAGTTTTGTTATCCTACACACCTTAGTCTACATACCTTTGTGGACACCACCTATGTGGAACAGTGGAAGCCATTAGTTTTTATTATATTTTCTTGGTATAGTTTAATTTTATATTAATTACTTAGAGTTATTTCACATTACAAGAAAATCACAGAATAGCGACGGAAATTTCCGTCGCCCCATACCTGATTTTCGTCGCTAATTCAACGGGCGATGGAATGACGACAGAAAATGTCCATCTCGTAAATTTTGTCGCTAAAAAAAGAAGATGACGGAATATTCCGTCGCCAAATATGGCGACGGTCTTAGCGATGGACACATCCGTCATCTTAAAGTGGCGTCGTAAATTGTCATGAAATTGGGATGAAAAATAAGGCGACGGAAGTGTTCCGTCGCCTTAGGTGGCGACGGCCAAGCCGACGGAATATTTCCGTCGCCCAATTAAAAAAATATTTTAATATATAAAATTGAAAAAAATCGGGCGACGGAACATTTCCGTCGCTATTTTTGTTTTTTTTTTTATTAATTCGATTTTTTTTATTTGGTTTTTTTTAATCCATTTTTCTTTTTAAATATTTATTTGTACCCAAATATAATAAAAGATCATGAACTAAAATATATATATATATATATATATATATAATTGTATATAATTTAATACAAATGTATAATACATATAGATAAATATTCAAACTGTAACATAATAACAGTATCAGTACAACTATGTGCCCGACCCATCATCCTGCCTTTCTGGCCTGCTTCTCCAGGACCTGCTGCACAGTTGCCTGTTCCACCACCTCTAGTCATCTGACAAAAACAACTCATAAACACAAAGTCATGAAAGTAAAGACAAAATACTAAAAGCAAAAAACATAAAATTAAAAAAAAAAAGACAAAGTCATGAAGACATTCAAGACGATCAATTCTTCAATACTAAAAATAATTATTTTGTACAGCAAACATAATTAACATTATGAAATATCATCATCTAGTTATTCATCACTAAGTTCTTCATTAGATAAACTGATCTCTTCATCATCCGATGCAGATTCATCAAGATTGGTTTCTTCAATATCTACCAAACCACCCGCTGGGTGAATGGGTAATATATCATCATCAACATCTATAACGGGAGCTTGCAATCCAAATGTTCATCATCTTGAAATGGTGGAGATATACTTGATGGTGGTGCGTTGGAGGGAACATCTACTTTCGATCTAGCATTTATCTTATAAACTGTCAACCAATCACTCTTCGACCGATTCAAACTCGGGTATGAGCAATAGAACACTTGGGTTGTCTGGGTAGCCAGCACAAATGCATCCTCTCCTGCATTTGGATATCATTTTATAAGTAGGATGGACCATTGTCCCCCGTGTTGACGTATCAAACCATTCACACTTGAATAATGTCGTCTTCTTAATTGGAAGACCGGGATATTCAATCTCCACAATCTCCACCAATCTCCCGTAGTAATCACTTTCGTCGGTGGTGTAATTAGTGCCTTTAACACACACTTCACTATTGATTGTGGCTCTTCGAGACCCATGTGACACCGTATGAAACTTATACCCATTCACGAAGTAGCCATGACAAGTACTAATCCTACGTGACGGACCAACCGAGAGATCTACCAACAATTGAGAAACGTTGTTTGAACGGTCGTGAGCCTATGAAAACACGCAAAGTAAGATAAATTAATATTTCATTTCAAGTCTAACAGATTATAGAACATAAACAAACTTACAAAATTGGCAAACCAATCTGGAAACGCTTGATCTATTTCCTTATCGATGTCAGATGTTGAGATATCCGGATTACGAGCCGTCAATTCTGAAACAAATAGCCTTCAACAAGAGAAAATAGATGAATATTAGAATTAATTATATAGTACACGAAAGAACTTTATGGAGATTGAGTGATTATAACTTACGAAACATATTGATCAGTCACTTCTTGACAGTTAAGTAATACGTAGATTCGTATAGCCTTATATTCACCATCTGTCAACCACCTTCTTTACACTTTGCCAAAAACTCGGCCTGCAAGTGTGAAGATTGACAGATTATCTTCAAAATCATTGATATTATTGCCTTCACCATCATAATTTCGAGGCACGCTCTTGTGCCTCATCATAACATGATCCTCAAAATAGTACGAGCAGAATGATAACTTAATTTCATGGCGTCGGCAGGCGGCGGGCGGGCGGAGGGAGACGGCGGCGCGGCTCTTGCTTCTGGCATCTAGATCGAGCTCCTGGGGACAGAGAGAGAGGGAGAGGGCCGGGGGGACGGCGGCGGGGGATGACGGGAGGCGTAGCTAGAGTTTAAAATTGAAATTGGGGGAAGAAGGTATCCCGCCCGTATATTACCAGACTGGGCGACGGACATGGCGACAGACCATTCCGTCGCCCGTTCTTTTTTTTTTAAAAAATAAAAATTGAAATAAGGCAACGGAATTATTCTGTCGCCTTATTATTTTGGGAATAAATAAATAAAAAATAAATTAAGGCGACGGAATAGTTATGTCGCCTTATTTTTGTATCATTAAAAATAATAAAAAATAAAATAAAAAACAGAAGGCGGTGGAAATTGTCCGTCGCCCATTTTGGCGACGTCTATTCCATCCCAAGTCCGTCGCCTATTGTGGTCGTCGCCTTTCCACCGCCCGTGTTGATGGAAATCCTTTCCATCGTCTTAAAATGGTTTTCTTTTAGTGTCAACCAATTAGAGTTTGTGATTATTTTTAAGAATTTAAATTTCATATTTTTAATTAATAATTGAATAGTTTTAGGATTAATTATTCCATAATTAGGGTATATAACTTTTAAAAATTTCAATTCTTAGCAATATATATTAATTATGACTAGTTTTATTACAATAATTTTTATTTATATAATAAAAATTAATGAGGTTGCCACTATATAGGTGGCGTTCACAATGGTCTGTAGACAAAGGTATGTAGACTAATAGACTCTATTTATGTGTGTGTAGGAGAGGGGTTAGATAAAAATCCATCCTAGTGTAAGAATAAAAATCACATCTCACGCCATATAATTTATAAAAATCAAAGGCTCATATTTGATTAAAAATGCAATGTCAATTCTATAATATTTGAAAATTTTTTTGGGCGGGGGTAGTAACGTAATTCGGTGATTCTTATTAAAAATACAAAGTGTTTGATAACAGAATCGTCATACTAACGAAGCATTATCGTGATACTAATTAAAATTTTCTAATATTATTAACGAAGAATTATATTCTAAAAAATAATTATAAACCTAATTTGATTTAATAAATTATAATTGAATGTAATAGATCCTGATTGGATGAAATAAACTCTAATTAGTTGAAATAAACTTTAATTATTGGATGTGATAAATTCTAAATGAGGTTGAACAAATTATAATAATAATATATATGTATTACATTAGCATTATGATCTTACTTTGTCAGCACTATGAATACATTATATTAACATATGACAAATATTCTATCAATATACGTACGCTATAAACCATAATTGGACGAAATAAACCTTAAAAATCAATTAGGAACTAAAAACTGAAAATAAATTTTAAAAAAATTTAATCATAATTAGATTGAATAAACCATAATATAGATGTAATAAAACATAATTGTGACTAAATAACTTTAATTGAGATTAAATAAATCATAATTAAGATTAAATAAATCATAAAACATCAATCTAAAATGTAACGTGCTAGTATATGATAATTCTTCATTTGCACAGTAAACACATTATGTTAGCATATGATAAATGTTTCATTAGCATACATTATCATAATGTTGATTAAACATTATTATAAGCCAACGAAAGCATTTACAACTAGGTACGCGTAAAATTTGTTTTTTGTATTTTTTGTTCATATTTTTTTATCTGAACAAGGTTTTCCAATATCTTAAATGAAAGAGTATGAAGATAACTTTAATTTGATATATTTTTTGCGTCAATTGAATTTAAATTCCTGACATTATTATTTTTAATGATTTTGATGAAAATCACTCTCATTCCTTTGATTTTTACCTTGTTATTTACAAAATTGACATTTAATCATTTAATTGGATGGCGTAGATGTGTGTGTGTGTGTGTGTGTGTGTGTAAAGGATCAAATAGGCACCAAATTTCCCTATGGGAACCTAGTGACCAATCCAAGCCCTATATTTGATTAGATCTTATGGCCACAATTTAGTCAATGTTATAGTTAAAGCAATGTGATGTGACCCGGAAAAATAATCCAAGACACGAGAAATACGCAAGCGGAAGACTTTTAGATCGAAACACGTCAGGTGAATGAAGGATTCAATCCGACAGATAACAAGACACAAATAAATGACGAACAAGGAAAATAAGACTCGATTTTTATGGTGAATTAGACTTGATGAATTAAACAACCTAAGACACTTAGAATTATGACTCAACTAAGATAAAACACAAACCAAACAAATAAAATAGATAAAAGGGCGAATTGGTTGGAATGGATTTGGAATGAATATGGCTCGGCTATGGATTGCTGAATGGATGAAAAATCGTGTAACTTACTTGGAAGGCTTGAGGCGTGCGAATGATGTATTGTGAGTGTTGGTGTAGGCATCTTGTGTAGATGATAGGTAGAATGGATTAGAACTTCAACTGAACCCCGGCTTCAAGAGACGAAACGCAGCTACTTCGATCTTTTCCGATTTGTTAGCACATCCCCTTAATTCTTGAAGAACTAAAAAGAAGCTTGATATAGGAATTTAGATTTGCAAGGTCTAAAGAACATAAGATAGTTGATCAACCGATGGATCGTGAGACAATTGTGAATATAACTTCAATTTATTCATGCAACGTCTGAGAAATAAAGTTCACAACTGATCCCTTTATATAGATATAAGGGATGGACGAAAATAAAGTCCTAAAATACTAAGAAATCGAAAATGAAAAGGTTTTCTAATCTAACAAGGATTCCTACCTTAATTAGAACTCTATTTAAGGTAAAAATCAAAAAGACCAAAAATAAAATAGTAAAAATCTAAACTAGATAAACATAAATCCCAATTGGATTTGGCCCTTCAATCTTCAACTTGGACTTCAATATTTTCGATCATGGACCGAATCAATTCTCAAATTCGTGTGGCCCGTTCTCGAATAAAATTAACTCCATGCATGAAAATTCGAGATCCACTGTTTCCCATGCAAATTTCCATGCACACGTCCAAATTTACTCGAACATCTTTCTAAGCTCTTGAACAACCTTCCTCATCATTAATGGACATAAAGTTGATCCATCTTTGATGTCTAGGCTGCTCGTCATTCACTGGAGTTTTCCAAACACTTGTATTCTTCATGCCTTGATCTTCTTCAAATCTTGATCTCCAATCTTTAATCTTGAACAACATGATTATCTTTGAAGCTCTTAATAGCTTTCTTTGATTTGATTCTTTTATGCTTTTCGGGTTCATATCATTCCCCTCCTCTTGAAAAGATTTCGTCCTCGAATTTGAATCTCCGGGATCAAAGACGAACGTGAATGGATCATCAATCTTTCTTTGCAAAAACCCAACTTTCAATGGAATAACTTCAACAACCTGTAAGATATAGATAGCACAAGAAAATGGTTGACAAATGATGTTAGAATTCGACAACTTCTCTAAGCTTGCTGGTTCAAACTCCTTGTGATCTTCAACCATTGCTCCACTGATATCAATCTCCTTTTTAGAACATGGTTGTAATTCCTCCAACTTTTCATTTACTTGAACTTCCTCAACTGCAACATTGATCTTCATTTCTTCTATAGTTGCATCAACTGAAATTGTTACCTCAAAAGTAGAATCTTCTTTGATGGCAACGATCTCAGATGGTAACTCAACATGGATCTCCTCTTGAATGTTTCTGGCTTGGCTTAGCACATCTATGACCAGCTAAACTGGTGATGCAGGCCGTGTAGGTGGTATATAGGTACGTAGAAACTCCTCGACTGACTCAGGTTCGCTCCAACGAAACGGGGCCGTTTGGCAATGAGCTCTAGGTGACAACTCTACATTTGACTCTACTTGAACCACTTCAGCTTGCCTCATCTCTAGACTTTCCAACCACTTCTCTATCTCAATGGCTGTTGGTCCCGGGCGAGTCGATATCAGTTTAGAGGAGGGGTAAATAAACTGATTAAAACTTTTACTTCAATTGCGGACGAGTCGATATAAGTGCCCTTGACTCGCTTAGAAACTTATCTATGTACAGTTAGAGTAAGTACTTTGGATAGCTTGAGTGCAGATTGTGTGAGCTTGTGTACAGTTCAAAGATATGCAAGTAATCAAAACAGTACAGCACACAAATGATTTATAGAGGTTCGAAGTCTCAAACTCCTAGGTCCTCTCTTCATTCCGCAGAAGGGCAACTTCACTATATAACTTAAGTTTCTTTACAAATTACACAATGAAGGACAGTTGGCTGAACCTGGTAACTGTTCGCTACCTCAGCGGGTCGACGGCTCACACTTGAAGTCCCTAACTGCTCGCTAGAAGGTAGATGCTATTGATGTCTTTACAAGGTTTTAGATCTCTTTCGATCTTCAAGAGATTAGTCTTGAACATGGGGTATCAACTGATGTGCTTCTTCAATTGAGCTGAGTAGTTGATCGTTGTATTGCTGAAACTGAGAAGGCTGCCCTGGCTGGTTTATCAACAGCTGGCTGAATGTTTTGACTCTTTAAATTCTTCTTCTCAGTTGGACTCTCGCAGTTTTTAGCAAATGCTGAACTTGAGCTAGGAGGTAGAAAGAAAGCTCTGCTTGAATGAAGGCTTCAAGAATAAGTATTGCGAAAAATCTGGGAGGCAAGAGTTGTTTAAAACTTTGATTCACTCGTCTTTTATAGAGGAGTGATTTTATGACCGTTGAGTTCCATTGATCGATGGCTCTATTGGTTCATCAATGGCAGATGGTCTTTATTGATCGCTGGAGCTTTTGAAGTAGTCGTTGCTTTGCCAATCGATCTTCATTGGATATTTAATTCCAGAATCTCTGTTGAAGCATTTATTCCAAGATTTGCAAGTTGAGCAATAAATTCCAGGGTTCTCTGGCTGACAGTTCTGAGCTTCGGTTTTAGCAATTTTGAGTTTCAGTTGGCAGTTCTGAACTTGTTTGTTTAGTTCGGCTATGACTTTAGCTGGCAGTTCTGAGCTTGTCAGCTCAGTTTGGCTATTGCTCCAGTTGGCAGTTCTGAGCTTGTCAGCTCAGTTCGACTATTGCTCAAGTTGGCAATTCTAAGCTTGTCAGCTCAGTTTAGCTATTGCTCCAGTTTGCAGTTCTGAGCTTTTTCCTCCAGTTCGGTTATTGCTCCAGTTGGCAGTTCTGAGCTTGTCAGCTCAGTTTGGCTAATCATTCTCAAGTTCTCTTGTCAGCCTGACTGATCATAGGCTTGCTGACTTCAGTTCTGGCCTTTAGCTGATTTGTCTGTTCACTTTAGTATGGCCATCAGTTGGATACATCCAGTCTTTCAGCTTAAACTGATCTCGTATCAGTTCCTTCAGTCTAGTCGATTCTTTTCTCCCTCAGCTCAGCTGACTTAGCTGTCAGTTTGTTTCAACTAATTCGACTCTTCGAATCCACAGCTGAATTGAGTTCTGACTGGTTGGCGTATCCTCACAGTTGGTAGACCATACTTCCAGTTTGGTTGACTTCAGCTTCAATTGAGTGCCTTTTTGATGCTCTGGATTAGTCAGCTCAGATCTACAGCTTGAATTTTAATTAGTTTTTCATAAATAGTTTTGACATCTCATGAAAACCTTTTCTATTGGTTCCTTGATAGTTTTTCCTAACAATTTCTCCATTTTTGATGATGTCAAAACCTTGTCAATGATGATGGAAAAACTGTAAAAGTTCGTTTGATAAACATGTTGTAGTTTACTTAGGCAAGTTCTTGAACTAGCACATTAGAGTATGAAATTCAAGTATCAGAGCATTCAAAAATTCATGTATCAGAGCATTCAAAACATACTTTCTTTTTAGTCATGCTTTCATTTTGAGTAATTTAGTGCATGATTGTCCGAGTATCAGAGCAGCGCACAATGCTTGATATTAAAGCAAGTTGAAGCATAAATTCAAGTATTAAAGTATATTATTAAAGCATATATGTATCAGGGCAATCATAAAGTATGGATCAAAATCATATCAAATGATCTCTTGAAAGCAAGTTAGAACTACTTCTCTTCTTTGATTGCTTCATTTCTTCCTGCTTGATGCTCCTCTTTCTTGAGCTCCAAATTTTCTCCAAGCTTCTCCCTGAAGCTGAGCTTCCCCCTCATGATGTATTTCTTTTTGGATCTGATCCTAAAGAGTTAACTTTCCATCATCATACTTTCCATCTTCCCCCTTTTTGGCATCATCCAAAAGCTGGGGTGGATCGCACGATGGTATTGATAGATTTGGCAAGAATGTGAAGGCAGTTGCCAAATTGTCATCATGGACTAAGGGAACTGAAGGAATTGGCATGGGCGAGGAGAACCATGCATAGGCTTCTTCAGTTGTCATAAACTGACCACGATCAATGGTTTGAGAGAGTTCTTGCTCTCTGAAGTCCATGGAAGCTAAGCTGGTGAAGATCTCATCGGTTGTAGCGATTGGTGGATCTTCGAGGAATGGGGTGCAGGAGGAGTTGGCTGGTTCGTTATCGGAAAGAGGAGCGTCAGCTGGTACACTAAGCTGGATTCTTTTGATCATTGAATCCATTGTCTCCGAGAGCGTTGGCGGTGAGCAGAGTGGATGGTTCATCCAATGTCTACTCCATTCTCCTTCATTGATCCAGAAGAGGGATCCACGAGTGCTGATGAGGTGGAACATTATGGCCTCATCGAATTGGAATCGCCAGATGTGGTACTGGAGGTACCGTTTCAGTTGCTCGAATAAGGAGAGATCAGTGCCCTCAATGAGACCGAAGCAGCTTCTCAGCTGATGGTCTAGAACTGCCTCAAACTCAACCTCAATTGAGTCGCGATTGACTACGGTTAGAGATTGAGAGCTGGTTGGTATTGTAGACTGATCACTCAGTCTAGGGAGTGGCTCATTCTTAATCATCAGCTGCCTTTCTTCTGAGGAGCTAGCATGGGCGACCACCGATTGCTTTCCACAACTTGAGTCGGGAGTTCCTGGTTGGCGGGATCTCTTTGAGATTGGATGGCAGTAGATGGTAGGGAGCATGTCCCTTCATTTGATCGGTTCGCCAGTTGGAATGATCTCATCAAACTAGCTTAAAATGATGTGGCTTATGCGACTCATAAACCTAACTTTTTCTCGGAACGAGCCAGTTGATGGATCATATTCTGCTCACTCGACATTTGCTCGTAGTTGAGCAAGAATAAAGGAGGCCCAATCGGCTTTACACCCGAAGTAGAGAGTGGCCGTTAGATGGGTTTTGACGTCCGAGAATTGGACTGTCTCAAAGTTCCCATGCAGGATATGACCGGTGATATCCAGAAATTGGATGATCTCGTTGGGCAGGCTTTCCTTCAACCTATGTGAGCAGTCATGATGGTGAACGTGAGGATGTTTCCAAAGACCCCACAATGCATATTTGCACGGTGGTTCCAGTTCCATCACATCTGGGCCTTCACCGGGAAGGAGAAGTGTACACATCATCATTTCTTTTATCACTGTGATCTCTTTGTTCTGGATGGTGGAGATGATGTTGTTACCGGAGATGGTTGCGTTGTAGTAGAACTCCGCAACATGGGAAGATATATTCTTGACTGGCACGATTGTCAAGAGTGGCAGCAGTCCAGTTGCCTCCAATGGCCGATAAATTCTTTGAAAGTTGTCTGAGCCGAGACGTACATTAAGAAACTCTAGATTAAGAGTCTTATCTTTCTTCAACTTCTTTATAAGCAATTTGACATTTACCATCTGAAATGAAGGCTTCATTTATGCAAAGAGATGGTGTTGTTAGATATGCAAGTGTGTTGAGAGATAGAGTTTGCAAGTGATCAAAGCAAGGATGAGAGAATGTGCAGATGATTGGAGTCTCATCTCCTTGCATAAATATATTCAGCTTTGCATGCATTGATCGAGGTCACTCGAGTGCTTCTCTTAGTTGATCAACTGTCCAATTTGATAGATGATTAGCTGAATTAATTATGCATGATCCCAGCCGTTTAATTCTGAAGTAGATTTATGATCATGTGGCTGAGATGGAGTTATTTTGAATATGGGATAGTTGCCATAAATAGCAAAATATTTTCTGCAGATTTTGCTATTTATATCTCATTAGAAAAGTATATTTCCCTTTTTCTTTTTGAAGAGATGATTTAATATCAATGCAGAGATATTAATGGCAACTTGTAAGAGAGAACCCTATTTTCAAATTGTAGCCCTTGAATATAATATAAGAAATTTTTAATCACAACGGTAACAATTTAATTATGATAAGCTTGAGAGGATTAGGAAAACTTATTCGGGGTCAGTTGGGATACAGTCCAACTGATTGGTTTGACGATTCAGTAGTTGAATGAGTAGTTTCATCTTGTTTCCAGTCTTCGCTGATGAGCTGACTGAAGTTCTAACTGATCTGAACTTATCAGTTCGTTTGGTCAGCTGCTTGACTTGCTTGAGTCAGTTTTCTCTTTTTGAAAGGCCGCGCTGGACTAGTTCCACTACTTCCTTTCGAGCAGTTTGATCGCTTTGATGTAGATACAGATCCAGTTCTGTTCTTTGGCGGCGCGGGCCTTGCTGTCCTCCGGGCTTGGTGAAACTGCCGAATGGCAACTGATGAGTTTTTCATCCTTTGGTTAAGGGATTATGAAGTTCCCATTGGCGACGATCGTAGCTGATCATTCTTCATAATCAACTGCACGCCTTTTGAGTTGGTTGTGAGTAAGGGAGTGACATAGCTCTTGGATAGGAGACTTGGTGATGTGGCATTATCCTCATCATCACTGTCGCTCTCATCATGCCTTGGATTCTTCTGAGGAGCCACAACTTCAGTATTTGATAGATGTGGTTCTATCCTTGCTGTGGCAGTTGGAGTTCATCGAGATGGCTCAGCTGACTAACTTGATAAATTATCAAAGTGCAGTTTACGACAAAGCGAGTCAGTTGGGCAGTTGACTGATTGATTTGCAACCACATCTCCTTGAGGCATGATGTTGGTCTTGAATTCAGCTAACAAGGCAGTTGCTGGAATTTTGTTGACAAGCCGGTGATTCATGATGTGCTGGACTTGCACAATGGTTGGAGGGAATGGATTTGACGATCCTATCCATTTAATGCTCCAAGTTTCTTCACGTTGCCAGTAGCTCATGCCATGAAAGGCAGTTAGCAAGATATGAGACTGGATGGACATGGAATGTCTCCAGTAGTACCAATAGAAATATCGGTGGAGTTGTTTGAACAATTCTTGGTCATGTTGTGCAACGAAAGCAAAGTGAGTGAGGAGGAGATTGGTCACTTCCTTTTGTGCACCTTTGACTGCATATTCACCACTATAGAAAGTACGAATATTTTCTTCAGTCAACTGGAGAGGAGGGCATGTGCTTCTGAAATAGTCCGCTCCATAGTTTGGATGAGGGATTCCAATGAATGGAATAAGCTCATCTGGATCAGAGCAAACCTGGAAATCAACTGGTGATCCGTTCTTTGATCTTAGAGAATGAACAGCATTGGCAGTTGAGTTGCTTGAGGTGTTGTTGCTCGTCCTGGCCTTTATTCTTCGTTTCATTCTTAGTGACTGAAGATGAGCAGTTCCTTTCTTGGGAATCTAGTCAGAGATAAGGACTGGTAGTGATTCATCATTTGGAAGCTTCAGCAGGTCTTCAAGCATTTTGCTCATTCTTAGAACAAGTCCTACCTTGGACTCAAATTTACCAGAGTTCTTTGAGTCAGAGGCCTTGATGACTTGATGCTTGAATTGTTGGAAGACGAATTCCGCCCAGTTTGTTTGTCACCCTTCATCAAGGTGAATCATAACCTTGTATCTCTCTTAGGTGAGTTGACTCAGGCTTCCAATAGCTCCGAACATCATCTTCTTCGTTATATCGAGTAGAAAGCCATACTCGGGCTTTAGGTCAGTTTTAGAAGTTGTAAAACTGAATTGCATGTTGCAAGTTGAAGCTTTCCATTCTCTCCAGTATGACTCTGCAGATTCCTTTAGTTCCTGAACTAATGAGCCTTCTTGTGGAAGCTCGAACACTTCTGCAATTGTTCTTTTAGTGATTTGAAGTAGCCGTCCTTGAATCACTGATCATATTGTCTTTCCATCTGCAAACAATTTTGCATGAAGCAAAAACTCACTCACCAAATTCTGTCTAAAGAACTTTGGTGGTGTTTCCAGATAGTGAAGAATTCCTGTCTTGTGAAGATTTGACAGAAAGATTGGATTGTTTGATTCATTTAGAATCATTTGAAATTTCTTCCTATCAAGGAATTTGTCTCTCATAAGTTGCTCTTTGAAGGAGTTTAGAGATCTGGATAATTCGGCCATCTTTTGGGATTGGCTGAGATTTTGAGGAATTTTAAGAGCTTTGAGAGAGAGAGAATTTTTGAGAGTGAAGGAGGAGTATTTTTAAGAGGCTTGAAAGAGAGGGCTTTTTATGACTGTTTGGGCAGGCTCATAGATCTAATGGTTGAAATGGTATTAGCCCCTGGCCTCTTTTGGTCGTTAGCATTTAATGACTTTGAAACGTGTAATTGTTTTGCAACGGTCAAAATATTTAAATAAATGCGAAGTTCGACATTTATTTGAAAATAAAAAGATAATCTTTTTATATATAAAAAATAGATAATAACAAACTAAATTACAAGAAGTAAACTAAGGGCTTTCTAATCAGTTTGAACTTGATCAGCCACTGGTCCTTCTTGTGATCAGTTTTCCTCCTTTTGGCAAGTGGTTCTGAGACGTCATCCTCCTCATCCTCGTCGCTGCTTGATGACTCAGTTTCAGCTGTCTGAAGTCTTAGATGTGCTTGCAACCGCTGGATTTGCTCTGTGTGCAGTTTAACCTATTGCTGAGGCTGTGGATCAGTTCCACATAGTAAGCAGGGAGCTGAACTGTAGAACTGCTTAGTTGAGCATGGAACTGAACTGCTCTTAAGTCAGCTTCTTCGCCTGCTTCAGTTCCAATTAGTTCCTCACAAGGAACTGTGTGGGTCAGTTCATCTTTCTCTATGATGATGATTTCATCATAACTTGATTCTGGTGATATCTTTGTTGGAGCATCTTGAGCAGCAGCTTGAAGAGCTTTTTGAATTGGATCAAAGTACACAGTTATTACTAGTGTACCTTAATAGGAAGGTTGATCATAGACTTGAGCTGTCTGTTCAGCTGGCTAATCAGACTCAGTTGTCCCTGAGGTTGACTCTTGGGGAGGAGCAGTTACGAGTTCAGTTGACTCCTCAAACAATCGAGCCTTTTCAGTTGACTTCTCTGACTCTTCATCACATGGAAGAGCTGGTGGAATAGGAGATTTGAGCATTTCTTCAAACTCCAGATCACTGGCAGTTCGCTCATCAACTCCTTCCTCCTCTGGAGAATCATCTAGGAGATTGATGATGATATCATCTGGTCGAGGGGATTCTTTGAAAGTTAACTGCCTAGAAATAGATGCTATGATAGTTTATCTTGAGCTGTGATTATCCTCGGTTGCAGCACCTTGTTGACTGCTCTGGGCTTCTCTATTGAATAGAGTATGTCCCTGCTGGTGTTGTTTTCTGAGGATGAGCAGTTCCCTAAGCAACCAATGCTGTTGAACTTGGGGATTCTTCCAATGTTACTGTTCAGCCTCAGTTTGTAGCGGTGGCAGTCGGATGTTGGCCCAGCTGAACAGATCATTCATCACTTCCATCAATGTTTGTTATTCTGGGTCAGGATGGTTCCTTCGAATGGCAAGCATTCTCTTCAGTGTGATAATTGGATTTTGTTCAGGAGTCTCCTGTCCAGCCCATTGCATGCTCCATTTCTCTTCTCTTCTCCAGAAGCTCATCCCATGAAGGGCGGTTAGGAGAAAATGGGCTTCAGAGTTGAAGCAGTGTCTCCACAGGTACCAGTACATGTACCTTGAGAGAGCTTTGTACAAAGAAGCCGTGCCAATCATATCTTCAACAAAGTTTTCAGCAAGGAACTTGATTACGTGTTCATCAGCCCAACTCTTGATGACTTCAGCTCTTGATAGAGCTCTTATATTCTCTTCAGTCTCTGCCATCGTGGGGCACGCAGTTCTGAAGAAGTTGGCTCCTGTGCCTCGCAGTGGGACTCCTCTGTAAGGCACAATGTCATCTTCTTTAACTGGTGCCATATCAAACACCTTGATGTTAAAAGGAGGTAGTTTTGGAAGGGGTGGAGGCCCTGATTGTTTCTTCTTTCTTTTTGGTTAAGTTGCAGCGGGCTTCTTCCTTGATCTGCCAGTTCCTTCCTTGGCTTGAACTGGCCTGGTAGAGGTCTCTTCTTCAGGTAAATCAACTGTTGATCCACATCGAACTTGTCGCAGAGGCTTGGCTCTGATTGTGGTTCCCAACACTTGGCTTATTGGGACATTGTCTTCAGAGTCGGAGTCCTCTTGATGTATTTCTGTAGTGATCTCTTTGCCTTTTCTTTTAACAGGCTCCTCTGCTTTCTTTGAGGGGGCATCAATTTGCCGACTGCTTTTGATGCTTATAGATTTTGAAGCTGGTTGTCTTCTGCCAGTTGAAGGTATGAAATCCAGCTTATCAATCATCACCGTGTCGGTTTTCTCTGCCATGGAGTTAAGTGTGCTCTCCAGTATGCTGCTGATCCTCCAGACATAGCACATCTTTTGATGGAACTCAGTTTTTTTCCAATGTTTCTCAACAACATCGACATACTTCTTGATTTGTTCAAAGAAGTACTGAGCCCAGTTTACTCTGATACTTCTGGTGATTGCTGCACAGGCTTTATATTTGTGCTCTGACATCTCTAAGTGACTCCCAGTTGTGCCAACAATCATTCTTGCTGCAACTGATGCTAGGATTCTGTATTCTTCCTGGAAGCAGGACATGAGTGTACTGCTTTTGTAGGGATCTTGGCAGTTCGCTCACTTCCAGAGATTGTAGGTTTGCTCTTGGTCAACTTTTACATCTTGTAAACTTATGCCAGTGGTGGGTAGTTGAAATATCCTCCCGAGTAATTCTGGAGTGATTACCAGTTCAACTCCACAAACTTATGTTGTGATTCTATCATCATACCCTTTGGAGTTCAAATAGAACTCAACCACTGGTTCCGGGTAGATCTTTACTGGATAGACTTTTGTGAATCTCTTCAATCTTGTTTGTTCCAACTTTGAAATCAATGAGTTGCAGAGTGGAGAATCTGAGCACTTTTCTTTGAATGCTTTTTGGTCTAGAAACTTGTCTCTGTATAGATTCCATTGGAATCTTTGAGAAGATTCACCAGTTCTTTTGAAATTGAACTTTCGTCGAACAGTTGGTGTGCTTCTTTCAGCCATGAAGTTTTTGTGAGATTTGATGAATGATTTGGAGAAAAAGAATGATTTGTTTTGATTGTTTTTGGAACTGGATCTTTTACTTTCGTAACTATTTTTGTAGAACAATTTTGAGAGAATGAGGAGAGAGAAGGGCTTTAATTCTTTACTGAGTTTTGGATCGGTAAAAATGAAATTAGAATTCAACCATCCTTTTTATAGGAGGAGATGGGGTTTATCCAACGGTTGTGTCGATTCATATGCCTGGAATTCAACAGATGAATTGATTCAATCGACCCGTCGATTGGCCTTTCGATTCTATCCGTTGGGAATGAATGAAGAGAGAGAGAGAGAGTTCAACGGTAATATTTGAGTGACACGTGTTTTTACCATTTTCACTATTGAAAATTTGGAACTTATCTCTTCTCTATAGCTATTTCTTCTTGGCTTGAAACTGATTATGTCATCAGTTGGCTTCGACTGTAGCTGATGATCTCCATGTTGATCAGTTCCAACTGAGATATTTGCTCATCAGTTCATCACTTCCTCAACTGCCTGAACTCTTGATTCAGCTGTTTCTCAGTTCAGCTGATCCTGCAGTTCTGCTGCTTTCCTTCAGTTGGTTCTTGAACTGATGTCTGCTTGTTGAGTTGAAGCGAGTTCCTTTCATTTCTCCATCAGTGTTATGATTTTGCAGCTGGTATGCTTTGCTTGACTAACAGGATCATCAGTTGAGAACATTTGATCAACTCTGCTTTGCTCCTTGCCTTAGTTTGAGCAAATGAACTGATGATTCAGTTGAGCTGATGAGTTATGCTGATCAGCTTCTGTTTACTTTCTTTGCACAACTTCTTGCTTCATTTCAAACTAATAGCTTATGTATCCAAATGATCAGTTTAACGACTTTTCAGTTATGAATTACTCATTCAGATGAGTTGAAGCCTTTTGGTTCAGTTCCTCTCTTCAGCTGGAACGGTTTCTTGGTTTTTTTCTTCCAGTTGATCATCTTCATCCTTTGATGCTAGCTCAAGTAGCCGTAGTTGTATGCATAGCTCCATAAACCTTGCCTCAGGTAATGGTTTGGTGAAGATGTCAGTTATCTGCTTCTCTATGTTGACATATTTAATGCATATGTCCTTTTTCTCGATGTGATCTCTGATGAAGTGATGTCTTATGTCAATGTGCTTAGTTCTTGAATGTAGAACTGGATTCTGAGATATTGCAATTGCACTATTGTTGTCACAGAATATAGGTACTTCTTCAGTTTCGACTTTGTAGTCCTTCAATTGTTGCTTCATCCAGAGTATCTGAGCACAGCAGCTTCCCGCAACTACATATTCTACTTCATTTGTTGACGTGGCAACTGAGTGCTGCTTCTTGCTAAACCAGGATATCAGTATGCTTCCAAGAACTGACATGTTCCACTGGTGCTTTTTCTGTCGATTTTGCATCCACCAAAGTCTGAATCTGAATAACCAATTAGACTCAAACTGTCATCTCTGGGATACCATATTCCAAGATTTATGGTTCCTTTGAGATATTTGATAATCCTCTTTGCTGCTTTAAGGTGGCTTTTCTTTGGGTTGGCTTGAAACCGTGCACATAGATTGACTGAGTAGGAGATGTCTGGTCGGCTAGCTGTTAGATAAAGTATCGACCCAATGATTCCTCTGTAATATGTTTGGCTAACTGATTCTCCTTCTTCATCCAGAGTTAGCTGAACTGATGTATTCATAGGAATCTTGAGTGTTTTTCCTTTATTAACTCCAAACTTCTTGACTAGCTCCTTGGTGTATTTGGCCTGGCTAATAAAGATCCCATCTTTCAGCTGCTTTACTCGGAGTCCTAGGAAGAATGTTATTTCTCCCATCATGCTCATCTCAAATTCGTTTTGCATCAATTAAGCGAATCGTGTGCATAGATCTTTACTTTTTGATCCAAAAATTATGTCATCCACATAAATTTGAACCATTAAGATCTCGGTTGATCGTTCTATTCGGAATAGAGTTCGATCAATGACTCCCTTATGAAACCCATTTTTCAGCAAGAATGTTGTGAGAGTTTCATACCATGCTCTAGGAGCTTGTTTCAATCCATAGAGAGCTTTCATCAACTTGAAGATTTGATCCTCAATTTCAAATCCTGGCGGTTGCTCGACATACACATCTTCCTTGAGAATTCCTTGAAGAAAATCACTCTTGACATCCATTTGATAGACTGTGAAGTTGAAGTAAGCTACATAGGCTAGGAACAGTCTGATGGCTTCCAATCTTGCAACTGGTGCGAATGTCTCATCAAAGTCGATCCCTTCACTTTGTGAGTATCCTTTAGCTATCAGTCTGGCCTTGTTCCTTGTGATCACACCTTGTTCATCAAGCTTGTTGCGAAAAACCCATTTTGTGCCAATGATCTTCTGAGTTTTTGGTCTATCGACAAGAAACCATACGTCATTTCTTGTGAACTGATTCAAATCTTCTTGCATAGCCATGATCCAGTCTGAATCTTCTAAGGCTGCTTTGACGTTTGCTGGTTCTGTTTGAGATATGAAGCATGTGAATAATGCATGCTCAGCTGAACTTCTGGTTTGAACTCGACTTCTTGGATCAACAAATATCTTGTGAATTGGATGGCTTCGGAGCCATTTGGGCAAGATAGCTTCAGTTGGGTCTTCAGCTGGTTCCACTGTGGTAACGTCATCAGTCACCCTTTCATCCGTTGGTTTGGTATCTTCATCAGTTCTTCCCCCTATTTCAGTTGTCGGGTTTATGGTCTCAGCACTATTTGTGTCTTCATTGACCATATTGTTCTCAACTAGTTTAGTACCAGTTTCATTATCTTCTTCTAGTGAAACTTCAAGCCGCTCTGGAACAATGTGATCTACATAGTCTTATGAGTTCTCAGTTTCACCAGGTAGTACTTGAACTGATGTGTCTATTGTTTCTTTGTTCCTGTACTCATTAGCAAATTCATCAAATACAACATGACATGTTATTTCCACAATAAGAGTTCATTTATTGAACACTCTGTAAGCTTGTGCATAAGGTGAATTATACCCAAGGAATATTCCCTCATCAGCTTTAGCACTGAAAGCTTTCAGTTGAGTCTTGCCATTGTTGTGAATATAACATTTACAACCAAATACTTTAAAATATGAGATGGAAGGCTTACGACCCTTATACAGCTCATAGAGTGTTTTGTCATGTGCGGCGACGATTGCACTTCGATTTTGAGTGTGGCAAGCTGTGTTGAATGCTTCAGCCCAATATCCTTCAGCTATGTTGGCATCAGCTATCATTGCTCGAGTTGTTTCTTTAAGCGTTCATTTTTGCCGTTCAGCTACATCATTTTGTTGTGGAGTTCTTGCAGCTGAGTGTTCATGAGTGATTCCAAGTTGGCTGAGAAAACTGATCATTTGTTGAATTACAAATTCAGTTCCATTGTCGGAGCGGATCCTTTGAACTGATCTCTTTTTTTCAGTTTGTAGCCTTCTGATCAGCGTCGTTAGCTTGTCGTAAGTTTCATCTTTACTTCTCAAGAATTCCACCCACGTATATCTTGAGAAATCATCCACTAATACAAGAGTGAATCTTTTGCCTTTTGGTGTCTGTGGTCTGACTGGACCAAACAGATCCATGTGTAGCAGTTGAAGGCAATTAGTTGTTCTTGGTGGATGACTCCTATTCTTGAAGGATGACTTCACTTGCTTTCCTTTGGCATAGTCCACACACACCTGTTTTATTATATATCTCCTTGGGAAGCCCCTTAACTAGCTCTTTCTTGGTTAGGTAGTTGATTGTTTTGAAGTTGAGGTGGTTCAGTCATCGATGCCATAGCCAGCTTGCTTTAGTTGATCCCTTTGAAAGAAAGCAAGCTTCTGAGTAGCCGGTTGACCAGTCAACAATATGCATATTGCCTCTCCTTATGTCGGTGAGAAGAATTACTCCAGTTGACTTGTCTCTTATGTTGCAGGAGTTTTTGGTAAAGTCAACTAAGTAGCCATTGTCGCACAGCTGGCTGATGCTGAGTAGTTTGTGTTTTAGTCCGTCCACATGGGAGACTCCATTTACTACAACTTTTCCTTTGACCACGAACCCTTCTCCAATGGTTCGGCTTTTGGAGTTGTCTCCAAATATGACAAGTGGACCTTTCACTTCTTCATAACTGTTGAGATCTTCTCTGTCTCCGGTCATGTGCATGGAGCATCCGCTATCTAGATACCAGATATCTTTAGTTTTCTTCATAGATAGGACGCTCTTATCCTGCAAAAACAAGGATTAGCATTTAGGGACCTGTTTCATATCGGGTCCTTGTTAATATATTAAGCTCTTTGAAATCCAAACTTGCGAAACTTTCGGCTTTTTATCATTCAGAGATCCAACTGATTTGGATCGCCTGATCAGTTTAGATTTACTCTCAACTCTTCTATTCTGAGTTGAATCAGTTGAATGGTACATGCGTTGAGAGTTAGTTGGATAAAATAGTTCAACTAAAATGCTTTGGTCTTGAGACTTTTGAGTTCTATGATCAGGCCAGTACCTTGTATGTTTCCAGTTTATTGGATTGAACCCTTTTGGTTCATTTCTGGAATCCAGGTACTCGTTATAGTGATGGTAGGGTTCAAATGAGTTTCTTTGATCTCTCCTATAGGTGTTCTGATTGAACTTCTTGGTATGATAGGCTTGAGATCTAAACTAATTTTTCTTTCTAAAGTGAGCTGATCTATCAGTTTGCCTTGGGGGCATTCTGTGTTGAGCTGGTGGTCTTTGTTGAACTGAAGGCTTTGAATGGATGGATTGGTTTGAGTGAACTGTTGGTCTTAGCTGGAATTTTGGCTTCAGTTGACCTGGTGTTTTTGGTTGGGAGAACTGACTGAATTGTCTGGGCTGAGTTTGAGGATTTCTCAATATTCCTTTGCCTTTAGTTGGCTCAGCTGGCTGATCATGAATTGACCTGGTGAATCCTTTTAGGATTCCTTTATCACTAGGTTGAACAATTGCCTTTCCTTTCTCTAAGGCAGTGAACTTGCTATATCCTAGCCTTGTGCTGCTGGTTCCAGTTCTCTGATGATTTAATATCTCATCTAGAGTTTGAGATCCCTTTTTGAACTTAAGAGTTACTTTTTCTCTCTCATGGATCTCTTGCTTGAGTTTTTGATTCTCAGCTTCTAGGTCAACAGTTCTTAGTTTCAACTTTTCAAATTCCACAAACTGAGACGCAAGATAATTCATTCTTTCATGATCAATGCTCAGTTTTCTAACTCTATTTCTCAGTTCATCATTTTCATCTTTCAGTTCAACATGCAAGCAAGATATTGAAGCTAATTGATCTTCTAGCATCAGAAGTTTCATATCAAGTTCATTGCTAGAGACAGTTGCTTCATTAATATGATAGAATGAGGTTTGAGAATCAGCTGTACTAACCTCTTCATCATTGTCAGCCATAAGGCAAAATAGCGCTTCATCATCTGAGCTGTAGCCGTCATAATCAATTCTAGATGGATAGTCTGAATCATCTAGCACGGCATTCTCGTAGTTTGCAACCATTACTTTTCTTTTGAAGAAGCTTCTCCTCAGGGAGAAGCTTCTCCTCAGGGAGTTCTGGACATTCATATCTGTAATGTCCTTGTTTGTGACAATGAAAACATTCTCCTAGATTTCGATTACCACCCCTGAACGGTTCAGCTGATCTTTCAGCTGGTTGATGAGTTCTCTCATCTTTTGGGATTTCATCAGTTTGAGGTGGAACTGATTGTTTATCCCGAACTCTCTTCAGTTTTTCCAACAACCTGGTAACTGACTGGATTTGATCATTGATGTGTTCAGTCAAGTTTTCCTTCTTTTCGGTTGTTTCTCTTTTTCATTCGGATGAAGATCCGCCTTGATTTTCTCTAGCTAGTGAGCTCCTGGGTTGGAAGTTGTTCCTTCCTCGAGTGTCTCTGAACCGGTTTTTTTCACCATAAAAGGCTGCATCTTGAGCTGATGATGTTGATGCTTCCTTCTTCCGGTTTAGACTGTACTCATGAGCTTTGAGAGAGCCAAACAATTCTCTGGGAGTGATGCTATTTAGATTTCTTGATTCTTTTGGAGCTATCACTTTCATGTCCCATTCTTCAGTGAGATTATCCAAAACTTTGGAATTCATCTCAGAATTGGGATAACTTCTCCCTAGGTTGGTCATCTCACTGATGATGCCTAGAAGTCTGGTTTCAAGGCTTGAGATGGACTCTTCTGGCTGTATTTTGAAGGACTAGTATCTGTCGACTGCCAGTTGGAGCATGTTTCCTTTGATGGCTTCAGACTCTTGGCATAGATCTACTAGTAAGTTCCATATCTCCGTAGCAGTTGTACAATTCTTTGTGTCCTTCATTCTGTCTTCATCTAGAGTTTGAAATAGTGCAGCTTGAGCCACAAACTCTAGATTCTTCAACTTCTTCTCTTCGCTGGTAAGAAGATTAGTTGGCTTTGGGATCCTTGCTGATTGATTGATATCAACTATGTGAGCATCATTGTCCATCATGATGATGATTGGACCATCTTCAATAACTTCCCACATATTCTCATGGATCGAGCAGAGATGTGCCTTCATTCGCCTGCTCTAATTATCATAATTCTCAACTGAAAACAAAGGTAGCTTATGGTTTCCATAGCTTCAAATGTTAGCACAGATAAGTAGATCTGATTCAGTTGATCCGCAGAAATGGCTAATCCTCAGAATCAACCGCTCTGATACCACTTGTTGGTCCCGGGTGAGTCGATATCAGTTTAGAGAGGGGGTGAATAAACTGATTAAAACTTTTGCTTCAATTGCGGAATAATAAGGGCCCTTGACTCGCTTAGAAACTTATCTATGCAAAGTTAGAGTAAGTACTTTGGACAGCTTGAGTGCAGATTGTGTGAGCTTGTGTACAGTTCAAAGATATGCAAGTAATCAAAACAGTATAGCACACAACTGATTTATAGAGGTTCGAAGTCTCAAACTCCTACGTCCTCTCTTCCTTCCGCAGAAGGGAAACTTCACTATATAACTTGAGTTTCTTTACAAATTACACAATGAAGGACAGTTAGCTGAACCTGATAACTGCTCGCTACCTTAGCGGGTCGACGACTCACACTTGAAGTCCCTAACTGCTCGCTAGAAAGGTAGGTGCTATTGACGTCTTTACAAGGTTTTAGATCTCTTTCGATCTTCAAGAGGTTAGTCTTGAACAGGGGGTATCAACTGATGTGCTTCTTCAATTGAGCTGAGTAGTTGATCGTTGTATTGCTGAAACTGAGAAGGCTGCCCTGGCTGGTTTATCAACAGCTGGCTGAATGTTTTGACTCTTTGAATTCTTCTTCTCAGTTGGACTCTCGCAGTTTTTAGCAAATGCTGAACTTGAACTAAGAGGTAGAAAGAAAGCTCTGCTTGAATGAAGGCTTCAAGAATAAGTATTGTGAAAAGTATGGGAGGCAAGAGTTGTTTAAAACTTTGATTCACTCGTCTTTTATAGAGGAGTGATTTTATGACCGTTGAGTTCCATTGATCGATGGCTCTATTGGCTCATCAATGGCAGATGGTCTTTATTGATTGCTAGAGCTTTTGAAGTTGTCGTTGCTTTGCCAATCGATCTTCATTTGATATTTAATTCCAGAATCTCCGTTGAAGCATTTATTCCAAGATTCGCCGATTGAGCAATAACTTCCAGGGTTCTCTGGCTGGCAATTCTGAGCTTCGGTTTCAGCAATTTTGAGTTCCAGTTGGCAGTTCTGAACTTGTTTGTTTAGTTCAGCTATGACTCCAGCTGGTAGTTCTGAGCTTGTCAGCTCAGTTTGGCTATTGCTCTAGTTGGCAGTTCTGAGCTTGTCAGCTCAGTTCGACTATTGCTCCAGTTGGCAATGCTGAGCTTGTCAGCTCAGTTTAGTTATTACTCTAGTTTACAGTTCTGAACTTCTTCCTCCAGTTCGGTTATTGCTCCAGTTGGCAGTTCTGAGCTTGTAATCTCAGTTTGGCTAATCATTCTCAAGTTCTCTTGTCAGCCTGACTGATCATAGACTTGCTGACTTCAGTTCTGGCCTTTAGCTGATTTGTCTGTTCACTTTAGTTTGGCCATCAGTTAGATACATCCAATTTTTCAGCTTAAACTGATCTCGTATCAGTTCCTTTAGTCTAGTCGATTCTTTTCTCCCTCAGCTCAGCTGACTTAGCTGTCAGTTTGTTTCAACTGATTCGACTCTTCGAATCCACAACTGAATTGAGTTCTGACTGGTTGGCATATCTTCACAGCTGGTAGACCATACTTCCAGTTTGGTTGACTTCAGCTTAAATTGAGTTCCTCTTTAATGCTCTGGATTGGTCAGCTCAGATCTACAGCTTGAATTTTAGTTAGTTTTTCATATATAGTTTTGACATCTCATCAAAACCTTTTCTAAAGGTTCCTTGATAGTTTTTCTTAACAATGGTATATTGCACCATGTCTTTCAACTTGTCGAAGTGATACAATGCTACCTTTTCTCGAATTTCCCTTCGTAGACCAGCTAGGAATCTATCCATGGTATCTTCTAGATACTCCTCTATATCAGCTCGTCTCATGGCTTCAATCATTTTGTTGTAGTAGGTATCTACACTTCGATCTCTTTGCCTAATCTTGTATAGCTTTTCCTCCAACTCCCATTGGTAGTGGTCTGGAATGAAGCGTCTCCGCATCAAATCTTTCAACTTACGCCATGTGTCAATAGGTGGAAGGTGATCTCGGTGGTATCAATTTTGCTGGAATTCCCACCATGTTGTTGCGTAGTCTTTAAACTCCAATGTGGCTAATTGCACATTCTTTGGCTCGGGGAAGTAGTAATACTTAAAAATCCTATCAACTATGCGTTCCCAATCTAGGTACGCTTCTGGATCGTATAGACCCTCAAACTCTGGGATGGTTATCTTGTTGCAGTGTAGACCATCGGCATCTTTGAATCGATTCAGGCGGGCTCAGACTGGATCCATCTAACTTGATGATGTGGGACTGCTGTATAGATGGTGTAGGTAAACCGGTATTTTTTTATGTATGGTGTATGGTGTACCGATGTAGGGACCGTGTGGTGTATAGGTGTATGGTCCGGATGGTGTATGTATAGTGTAGGGTGCACACAGTGGTGTAGGGAGTAATTTTCGATCCACAAGTAGTGATATGGATGAAAATTAATGCTATAGGGAGGATAAGGATGGTGGAAAAAGATTAGGATGAAATAAGAATGTATACGGAAAGAAAAGATATAGATAAGATAGAATCTATTTGGATGTGTTTTTGTAATACCCCAGAATTCTGAATAAGGTTTAGAGGAATGTTAATGATAAGTTAATTAATTAAAGAAGGAATTTAATTAAGAATAGCTAAGATGGATGTCAGTCACGACTTTAGGAGTCAGATCGCCTTTTTGAGAAATCTGATTTTAACTATTTTATGACCATCTGTGGTCTCGTTAGAAAGGTTTTAACTCAAGGAGTATGCCGGTGTTTTCGGATTTTAATTCTGAAGTCATTTGAGTTCCCGATGATGAAAAACGCATTTAAAAGAAGAATGAATAGTAACTTTTGCGTGCGTTCGTGTTTTGAGAAATTTACGAAATCCTCCTCATTTATTCAAGTCCAGTTCTGTCAAGCCCCTCTCATGGGAAATGACTCAAGGATTCCGTTGACGTTCACGGATTGACATTCTGAGGTCAATCGAACGCTCGGGAGCCAAATCTGTCAGTCTGAGTGAATAGTAAAAAGTAATTCCAAAAAGGAAATCTTTGCTCGTCTTCCTTCTGACGAACCTGTCTTCTTCACGAATCAAGTTGGTTCACTAGTGTTCGAGCCAACGAGTCTCCCGGTACTTTTAGATTTCGCATCTGAAGTCATTTGGACCTCGATATCGAATAAAGCAGCTTTTAACCGAACCCGGGGTAACTTTTGCAGTATTCCCGCACAGCAATGGCTTCCAAGGGAAGCCAAAGCTTTTCCTATATATAGGGGACCACCCCTTTAGCTTTTCTTGCTCACTTTACTCTTCCATTCACTTCTAAAAATCGAGAGGTGAAAAGCTTTGAAAGCCGAGAAGGTTCTGTCAAAATAAAAAGTGTTCTTCGTGAGTGTTCTTCAAGACGACGAGCGGAGTGGCGTGGAAGGGATGCGGTGAGGGAATGTGCTAGGGGGCGCCGTTGAAATCGTAGCAGGCGGCTCTGCCGCCGTTGCGATTCGACGAGACGCCGAGCTAACCACATTCCCTCGACGCACCTGACCCCGTCCATTTTAGTTCGTCGGTCTCAATTCCATTTCTTTTTCGACTTTAAATTTCTGCATTTACTTTCTGTTCTTTACGTTCTTCGCGTTCTTCATTATTTCTCATCTAAAGTTACATTTCGATTTTCGTTGGAATTCCAAGATTATGACTTATGCGTTATATTTCTCATTCTAATACCGTTATTGTTATTCTAAGAAGACTAACCTCGTTATTCCGTTAAAAATCCGTTCAAGCCATATTTAATTATTTTCAGAGGATTATCGTGTTATGCCGTTATAATGCCAAAATTATTTTTAAGTTAAAGCATGTTGTTGCATGATAAATTCAAGCACGTTGTTTTTGGAAAATTTCGGGTTTTGCGTTCTTCACGTTCTTCGCGTTCATCGAGAATCGACGAACACGAAGAACCCAGTTGAAGATCGCCCAGGAGAGAGAGGAAAAGGGTCCCGCGACCGCGGGGGATGCGCGGCTGCGCGACGCCTCCCTCGGCCCAGGACCCCGCGGGCGCGGAGGTTGCGCGGACGCAGGGCTGCGCGGGCGCACGGGGTGCCGCCGGCGCGCGACGCTCCCTCCCCGTGTTGTCCGACGCTCGTCCTTCCGACTTTTCGAGTTCCTCTTCGAGTCATGTTTTTCCGAGTAATTCTCAATCTTAAACTAAGAATATTTTTCGAGATTTCTCCGATTTATTTCGAGAAAATTATTAAAGATCTTTTCCGTCTAAAAATTTAGAAATCAAGTCGAGAAATTCCTTTAAATAAAATAAATCCTTTTCGGACCCTCATTAGGTCAAAGTCGTGCTATCCATATTAAGTTCTAGCTAAGGGGTTATTAGTTGGGTGTTATTTAATATCATGTTATTAGAAATCTTCGAAGGAGGCTTCTAAGTTGATGATTCGACTCCTGTAGGAGGAATCGAGCCTCGGGAAAATACTCAGAAAGATCACCAGCTTGTTGCCTCATCTTCCGTCCCGTAATCAAGGTGGGTAAATCTATACTCATCTAAAGTTTGAGCTAATGAACTCTAGAAGCATGTTACGGCAAATGAGATATCCAATAAAGTATTTTTGCTCAGCCTGTTAGATCTCTGTACAAGGAAAGGAAAAGAATAGATGGAGTTATATGCATAATTATGTTGAATTATTATTCGGGTTAAATGAAGTAAAGAAAGTTAGTATAAGTTAAGCGAGCTCTCAAGTATGTTAGATATGCTAGAATTGTTTATTTACAATTTGTGCTAGCATGAGATGTGTAGAATTGCTTTATTTGCAATCGATGTTTATCCGCGTTCATTTCTTCGTATTTGAATACTTATGCTTGTTAAAAGCTCGTATAGTTAAGGATTAAGGATTGCCTTGTTAGGGTAGCTTTAACCCTTGTAGGCCAAGACCATATAGTAATAAGGTATTAGCATTAGACATTGTTCTAAGCTTGGTATTGCTAGTAAGAATAAGAAGAGGAGGAACTTAGCTTTCACTTAAGCAGGATTTGAGCTCAGAATTATTAAGGTAGTCACTGCCGGGTTTTTACCCGCAAACTCATTCGGATATTTGAGGTAACCTTTCTTCTATCCTATGGCATGCCTAAGGGTACAATTGACGACAGGTTTGAGCCAAGTTGGGCCCAAAAGAAAAGAAAAGGTTTTACGGATACGGAGAGGGCTTTTGCGTTTTGCTCTCCGTATACCGTCTGTTAATCATTGGATATCTTAAAAGTTATTAAAGCATTTTCATTAAAACCCACTGAGTACATTAGTGCTCATGCCCCCTCTTTTCAAATGTTTTTCAAGTTGAGATGCTGAGGATGCTGGTGGCTGTGAATGTGGGTTGGCTGCCAAGACTATTTTGCTATTATCTAATGTTTCTATGAAATCCCACTTTGGGATCCGCTACTCTGATATACTCCTTTCAATTCTGTTTAAGTCCTATTATGTTTAGCAAGACTCTATGAATAATCCCCTCAGAAACGATTTAATTCCTACAAGATGCATGTTATGTTTATCTCTGTTTTTGAGTATGATCTCCGTTCACCTGCAAAGAAGCCTAACAAGTTGGTATCCGATTAATGAGTCGTTTCATTCCGCTTAAACATGTTTTCCTTCAATCCAAGTAAACCCGAGCATCACCATATAACTTCTAAGGCACGTCTTGATTCTTAAACTGCTTGGTAAATCCCCCATCTTTATTCGTTAATCTCTTAATAACACCCTGTCCCCACTCGTAAATCCCTATCTCGGGACCGGGCTGTTACAGTTGGTATCAGAGCAGGTTTGCAACTCTGCAGACCTGTCTCCTTGTTTGAAATAAGTTAATAAGTCTATGTGAGTATAAGTTGTTCTCTGATAAGTTAAAACAGCAACCCACAGCTTGCCATCACCTTCGCATTCTCAACCAAAAATCAAGGTATGATAAGTATAGAAATTTTGGATTTTGGATTCATGATTTTGGAATACAGGAAGGGAAAAGATTTGAGCAAGCATACCTGTTTTATGGACAAGAGAAAAACCGTGAGAATGAAATTCCAAGTAAAAGGTGTTCGGGTAAGATGATTTCCCAGATGGAAAGTTTGTGAAAAGATTTCTCGATCCCAAAACGACTTAAAATCATTTCTCGAAATGTTGACTCAAAAGAAAAGGTAAACAGTGTATGTTTAAAGAACTTTGGGCACCAAAATTTTTATAAAAGTGGTCAACTGCTCCATAAAGAGAAGTTATGCATGCAATATAATCTAGACATTAGGAGGACCTTAGGTCTCCCTTTTATAATCTAGACTGATTAAGTTATTCTCTTCTAGATGGTTAAGCGTCGTTCGACAGCTAGGAAGAGCGTGCCTCTTTTCCGCCCTGTGCAAGAAAGAGTTGAGAGATTCAGAAGAGAAACTTGGAATGGCAACGAACAGTTGCTGTCCTACATGGCGAGATACCTCGAAAGGTGGGTTTGGGCAAATGGCTACGGAGGGGAGCCCGGAAGTGTATCCGACTTGGAAACGAGCATCTGCATGTGTGAGCATGCACCACCTGCTTGGAGGTCTACAATGTACCGTATCCTGCAAAGCACGATCACCCGCGATCCCGAGACGTACGCTGAAATCGGAAATCTGACGGAATTCTCGTCAGCTTTAATGGCTCGTTGGGTATCGGAGTATGGCCACGTGCACGCCTTAGCCGAGCAGCAAGAAGATGAGCAAAATCCCTCTCTCGTGGTAGATCTAGAACTGCAAAGGGCGACTCTCAACAGTCCCCCTGGATTTCAAGTGCCACGTCCTCACGACGAAGGAACCACAGGAGCAGGACCCTCAAATGTCCGAATTGTGAACCACACCGAGTCCCTATTCTCCTGCACTCCTCAAATGAACCAGTGGCCCCTATGTCCGCTTCTCAGGGTCTGGGACAGTATATGCCCCATCAATATCCCGAAGGGAGTGTCCGCATGAGGACATTCAAGTTCACCGTCCCGGAAACAGTTGATATTGGAGACGAAGAAGAAGAAGACGAGGACCCGGAAGAAGGCGAAGAGGAAGTAGGATCGCCATGCAAGGAGAAGGGTAAAGGCCCGGCTCACGACTAAGCATAGAAAGAAGGTGTAGGAGGTGTTGCTGTTAGAACACCTAGATGTTTAATCCATCTGTTCGTCTGTAATCTAATATCCGCTCTGACCAAGACCTTAATATGTAATAGATGCTTTAAAGATTTCTAAACCCAATAGTGGCAGTGAATTTTCCAAGAGACTGCCCTATTCTGGTTGTAACCCATAATTTATTATATCGATGCCAAAGTCCTCTAAAATGAGGCAATTTTCCCATCATGCTTGAATGACGTCTAAATTTTCGTTTTGTTTGATCTATCTTGTGCAATCAAAAGACCTTCTCAAAGGCATTCCTGCTTGGTGTAAATTTAATCAAGCCTCGCTAACATTTAGTTCTTTAGAATTCCGCCTCGAAGACGTCAAGCCGAGAATGAGGATGAGAACGAACCTGAGCAAGCCCCAAACCTCGGTCCAAAAGCTGAAAGTGTGTTACTCAAACACAACCCTCCATCGTTTAATGGTTTAGGAGATTCAATGGATGCTGAAAAATGGGTTCGCTCCTTAGAACGAATCTTCGATTTCATAGCTTGCTCTGAAGGAGAGAAACTAAGTTGCGCTCTTTTCATGTTAACGGAGGATACGGACTACTGGTGGGAGTCCGTTCGAAGGACCATAACCCCGGATCAATGGGAAGACTATAGTTGGGAAGATTTCAAGCACGATCTGTATCAGAAGTATATCCCGGATTGTTACCGAGAGGCAAAAGAGATGGAGTTCTGGAATCTAAAGCAAGGGAATAAGATAGTGTCGGAATATGATGGGACGAATTCTACCTGTTATTATTATGCTTTTTGGCGTCTTTTCTCTTTATTATTTAGCCCCTGGTTGTATATTTTGGATGTATTATGTTTTGTGGAGTTGTGTAGGGAAGATGTGCAAGAGTGGAGAAAAGGGATGCATTTTGGAATGAAAAATTACAAGTGAAGTAAAAAGAAGAAGTTCGAGCAGGGCACGCTGCAAGGGCATGCAGCAGGATAATTAAAGTGAAGTCGGGAAGCCCAGTCCAGAACGCGTTTTGGGGCTTGCTAAAGCCCAATTCTCGGCCCGCGCGCGAAGTCTGAACGCATAAACACCTCCTAGCCGCCTTTTGAAGTATCATGCATGGAAATTAACTAGTTTAGGACTTTATTTCCTTTTAGAGACTTTAGTTTTATGGATTGTAATTATATATTAGGTATTAGAGATTATTTAGACATCATCATATCAGATTATTCACGCTGGAAACGCAAGAACGCAGCAGCGGAGAGTTTCAATTCAGTTTTTATTTTCTCTTCTTCTCTATCGATATCATTGCGCAAATTTACAACTATTGGTTGATTGATTCCAGCATGCAACGTAGCTAAATTCTTCGTATTCCGGTGATGACGACGAAGCTCCGCTTATATAACTGTGAGATCTAATTGTTTGTTTATAATTAATTGATGCATGTATCTGTTATTCTTGGAATTCGGGTCGTAATTGTTCTAACTCTCTCGAGTAGTTGCAAATATTTGGTAGGCTGTGATTAATTACTAGCCAATTTAAATCGACCATACGTAATCGTGGTTTAGGTTTAATAAGTGGTAAAACGGTTGCTCAAATAACTAGGGGAATAACAGAGTTAATTTTACAGTCCTGCGTCAGAGTCTGTAATTTAAGAATCGGGTCTTTCTTGTGCTCATTGCTGTCGGCTCATTAAACTTATAGAGCGTCTCTTACAGTTGTCAGTCGACTAGGGAAGTAATTAATGAAGCGTCTTCTTAATTATCGAAACAGTATGGAGAGATGAGGTCATGTCAGAAGCGTCTTTGGTGACTATAACTGATTTGCATGGCTTGATTAATTAATTCTTGCATCTGTGATCGGTGTTATAAGTGGAGTGGAGTTCGTTGGATCCGGAATACCCTTTTTATCATTGATTTAATTCAGTTCCTTTGCACACCTATTTTCGTTAGTTGGCTAAATAAATTCTGCAATTATTTTGTTATAAAATTCACGAGTTTCTGGAGGTTTGGGCACGCAGACTGAAAGTCAAGAGTAATCCTCGCCGGTCCTTTGGGAGACGATCCTGCTCACTACTGTACTCTGCAGTGTGGGCTTGCCGACGAAAGTCGGAACATTTTTTTTGGTGAAAAACGACGCACCAAATTTTAGCACCGTTGTCGGGGATCGGTTTTAAGCAGTGCTTACTCAAAATTTTCAGTTTGTTATTTACTTTGTTTTTAATTATTTGTTTAATTTTTCTGGTCTATGACCCGTTCTTCTGCAGATAAAGATTTAGTGTTTGATCCAGAGCCAGAGAGAGCATTACACCGATTGAGGAAAGCTGCCAAGGAGTCTACCAAAATCCTCGAATCGGAACAAGACATGGCCAACAATGAAGATATACCGCCGAACCCGCAAGGCCTTGCCGCAGGAAGAGCCCTCATCCAAGCCAACGTGGCTAATCATGGACCTGATCATGAGCCTCTCATTCGGGAGATCGGTCGTCTTCGGACCTGATTATTGTGCTACCCCCGATTGCCAACAACGCAGAGATCCGACCTGCATTCATCCAAGTGTTACCAAAGTTTGGTGATTTACCGGGAGAAAGTGCACACAAACATTTATCTGAATTTGATCTCGTGTGCTCAACTTTAAGACCTACTGGTTTTACCGCTAATAACTTAAGGTTACTCACTTTTTCTCACACTTTGCAGGGAAAGGCACGAGATTGGTTGTTTGATTTGCCACCGGAATCCATCACCACTTGGGCGGAATTAGAAGGACAATTTCTGAGAAAATTCTTTCCTGAAACTCGAGCTGCTAATTTAAGGATGGCCATCAGTAGTATCAAGCAGAAACCGAATGAAAGTCTGTCCGAATATTGGGAAAGATTTCAACAACTCTGCCGCAAATGCCCGGACCATGGATTCACTGATTATCAGCTTCTGACTAATTACTTTTACCGTGGCATGTCTTCTTTTGATAGGAAAATCGTCGATGCTGCCAGCGGGGGATCTCTTTCCAATAAGACCCTCGGCGAGGCCAAATAGCTCATCATTGACATGGCTTCTGGCGGACAACAATACGAAGAAGAAGACGAAGGAAGACATCGACCTGTAAGGGCACTCGACCGAGCTGAAGGGTCCGGAGTGAATTAAAAGATAGATGCTCTCACATCCCTAGTCCGAGGCCTGGCCGTGGCACACGCAAGGCCAAACCGCTGCGGAGTTTGTTCCGAAAATGGACATTTCACTGATGAATGTCCCAATTTGCATGAGCCACCTACTGAACAAGCTTGTTACGGATCAGGCGATGCGCAGCAAGATGCTCTCAGAGGAATTAATTATGATGCTCAATGAGGAGACAATTTCAGGCGGAAGCGGAATAATGACCCTTATTCCAATTCCTACAATCCCGGTTGGAGGGATCATCCAAATTTTCGGTGGAGACAACCTGGAGATCCACTTGCAGCAGGAGAATTGCCACCCAGACCCCCAAGAGCTGAGCCGTATGCCCAAACAGACCGCTCAACACCATCTATGAGTGAGATCATGAAGAGTCTGGAGCAAAGCACCAACCTCGTGAGTAGCCTAGCGCAAAGCCAAAAGGCCTTCCAGCAAGAGACGCAAGCCGCTTTAGGCAGCATGGGCACACAGATTACTTAGCTTGCCACCCAATTGAACAAGCTGCAAGGGCACACCGGAAAATTACCATCTCAAGCAGAGCAGAATCTGAGAGGAAATGTCAGCGCTGTGACTCTTCGGAATGGGAAAGAATTGCCAGAGACTGAGAAGCAGAAACAATACAATCAAGTGCTGAATGGGCAAACCGCAAAAGCTGACAACAGACCCCACGGAAAGGGCACACAGCCGGCTACACAGATTGCTCCTAATGAGGTACAGGTTCTACCTAAACTTCCTCACCCTATTAATGCAGCTCATTTTCCTTCTAGGTTAGTACGACACAAGAAAGAGGAAGATGAGAAAGAGATCTTTGATCTTTTCAAGAAGGTCGAGATAAACCTACCCCTGATCGATGCTATCAAACAAGTTCCTCGATACGCAAAGTTCTTGAAGGAGTTGTGTGCAAAAAAGATAAGGTATGGAAGAGATGCAAAAATCAAGGTAGGTGAAAATGTTTCGGCTATAATTCAGCGAAAGTTGCCTCAAAAGTGTCGAGATCCAGGTATGTTCACTATCCCTTACATCATTGGGAGCAAAAAGGTGGAAAAAGTCATGTTAGACTTGGGAGCATCAATTAATGTTATGCCTTTTTCTATCTATAGAGAGTTACAGCTAGGTCCTATGAAAGATACTCGAGTCATCATTCAATTAGCCGATAGGTCCAATGCATACCCTAGAGGTGTCGTAGAGGATGTATTAGTTAAGGTGAATGAGTTGATTTTTCCTGTTGATTTCTACATTGTTGACATGGATGATGCATTATCTGCACATAGATCTTTAATTCTACTAGGCTGTCCATTTATGAAGACTGCACGCACAAAGATTGATCTTGATAAAGGCATGATGAGTTTCGAATTTGATGGGGATGTTGTCACATTTAATATATTCGAAGCCATGAAACATGTGGGAGATCCCGAGGCCATTTTTATGGTTGATATTATCGATTCCATTACTGATGATTTTGTTGAGTGCCAATTCAGGGATGACAGTTTAGAGCAGGTACTTTATGGAGGAATACCAGATCATATTGCCGATTCAGAAGAGGAAAAAGAGATCCGAGAACTCATACAGCAGTTATACGCAGCCGATGAGTATCCTGCCAGAAATACAGCAGGCCGTTTGCCCTTGTCGCCCATCACGGAGCCTATTCTTCCCTCTCATGTGAAGGCCCCGACTCTGGAATTGAAGGTTCTGCCTCAGCACTTGAAGTATGCATACCTGGGCGAAGCAGAAACTTTACCTGTTATCATGAGTAAAGACCTTACCGCAGAGCAGGAAAATCAATTGGTAGCCGTTTTGAAGAAACACAGAGGTGCCATCGGCTGCACCCTCACCGACATTAAGGGGATCAGCCCCGACATCTTCATGCACCGCATATTTCTGGAAGAGAATCATAAACCATCCCGTGATCCTCAGCGGAAGTTGAATCCAGTAATGAAAGAAGTGGTTTTGAAAGAAATTCTGAAGTTGCTCCAATTAGGAATCATCTACCCAATTTCTGATAGTGTTTGGGTTAGCCCAGTATACGTGGTTCCAAAGAAGTCTGGATTCCACCTCGTGACGAATGAGAGCAACGAATTGATACCTATGCGCTTGCAAACAGGATGGCGAATGTGCATCGATTTCCGGAAATTGAATGACGCCACAAGAAAAGATCACTTCCCGCTACCTTTTATTGATGAGATGCTCGAAAGGCTAGCTGAGAAATCCTATTTCTGCTTCCTTGATGGCTACTCCGGCTACTTTCAGATCTTCGTGGCTCAAGAAGACCAAGAAAAAACAACCTTCACCTGTCCATTTGGGACCTTTGCTTGCCGAAAGATGCCCTTTGGCTTGTGCAATGCTCTGGGTACTTTTCAACGATGCATGATGAGTATCTTCTCCGACTTGATAGAGAGTTGCATCGAAATCTTTATGGATGACTTTACAGTCCATGGCGACTCTTTTGAGCAATGTATGGAGCATTTAGACAAAGTCCTTCAAAGGTGTGTTGAGACAGACTTGGTTTTGAATTTCGAGAAGTGCCATTTTATGGTGCAACAAGGAATTGTGCTCGGACATGTCATATCTGCAAAGGGGATCGAAGTGGATAGAGCCAAGGTCGACTTGATCACCAAGCTGCCGTACCCCTCCACTGAGAAAGAGATTCGAGCCTTCTTAGGCCACGCCGGATTCTACCGCCGCTTCATTCAAGATTTTTCCAAAATAGCGCAACCTATGACTAAGTTGCTGCAAAAGGACGCCCTTTTTATCTATGATGACAAGTGTAAAGAAGCTTTTGATTTGTTGAAGGAGAAGCTGACTTCTGCCCCGATCATTCAACCACCACAGTGGGGCCTCCCGTTTGAGCTCATGTGCGACGCAAGTGACTATGCGATTGGAGCTGTCCTTGGACAAAAGATTGAGAAGCACAGTCATGTTATTTACTATGCTTCGAAAACTCTCAACCCAGCCCAGTGCAACTATACAACTACCGAAAAAGAACTCCTTACCGTGGTGTTTGCTTGTGAAAAATTTCGATCATACATCATTGGATCCAAAGTTGTGGTCTACACTGATCATGCCGCGCTTAAGTACCTCCTGTCCAAAAAAGAGTCTAAGCCACGCCTTATTCGTTGGATTCTCCTTCTACAAGAATTCGATTTGGAGATTAAGGACAAGAAGGGAGCCGAGAATAATGTCGCAGATCATTTAAGTCGGCTGTTGACAGCATCCGACGGTATGCCCATACCGGACGATTTTCCAGATGAGCTTCTGCTGGCAGCTGCGGAAAGGGCACCCTGGTACGCTGATCTAGTGAATTTTCTCACCACTGGAATTTTTCCAAAAGGCTTTGAAACTGCCAGAAAGAACAAGTTGCGGAGTCAAGCCAAGTATTTCATCTGGGACGAACCTTATTTATGGAAAACTTGTGCCGACCAAGTCATTCGCTGCTGTATTCCTGAGGACGAGATTCCATCCATCCTCCGTTTCTGTCATGCACACGCCTGTGGCGGCCACTTTAGCCCAAGAAGAACAGCCCGCAAGGTCCTAGACTGTGGTTTTTATTGGGACACCATATTCAAAGACGCCTACTTCTTTTGCAAGAATTGTGACCGTTGCCGACGTCTTGGTAACATTTCTTCAAAGCATGAGATGCCACAAGTTCCTATCTTGATATGCGAGATCTTCGACGTTTGGGGTATGGATTTCATGGGCCCGTTTCCAAGCTCTTTCGGCCACTCCTACATTCTGTTAGCGGTGGATTACGTCTCCAAATGGGTCGAAGTTAAGGCGACCCAAACCAATGATTCTAAGGTCGTTGCCAAATTCCTTAAGGCACAAATTTTCCAACGCTTTGGTATACCTCGAGCCATCATCAGTGACCAAGGTACACACTTTTGCAACCGCACCTTAGAAGCTCTTTTCAAGAAGTATGGCATCACCCATCGAGTCGCTACGGCATACCACCCACAGTCCAATGGCCAGGCGGAAGTGTCCAATCGGGAAATCAAAAACATTCTGGAGAAGACCGTATGCCCAAACCGCAAAGATTGGAGCCTGCGACTTGATGATGCTGCATGGGCATACCGCACGGCTTTCAAAACTCCCATCGGGATGTCCCCCTATCGTCTGATTTTTGGGAAACAGTGTCATCTTCCCGTCGAGTTGGAACACCGAGCTTTTTGGGCCGTTAAACAATGCAATTTGGACCCTCGCCTTGCCAGCCATGAACGCCGCTATCAGTTACAAGAACTTGAGGAAATCCGTTTGGAGGCCTATTACAGTGCCCGTTACTATAAAGATCGTACCAAACTATTGCACGACAAATATATCCGGAGGAGAACTTTTGAGGTTGGCCAAAAAGTTTTACTTTTCAATGCTCGCCTTCGCCTCATGCCAGGTAAGCTCAAATCTCGCTGGATGGGCCCCTTTGAAGTCATCTCTGTCAGTCCATATGGAGCTGTGGAAATTCGTAGTTTGGATACTCACAAGGTCCTAAAGGTGAACGGCCAGTTGCTCAAGCCATATTGTGCCGACGTCACCTTCCCTAATTTTGATGGGGTTCAGCTTGCTGCCCCCGTGATTCACCACTAGCTGCTGCTCCAAACCGTCGAGCCCTCGACGTTAACTAACGGCGCTTCTCGGGAGGCAACCCGATTTCTTGTTCCCCTTTTCTTTTATTTTTCAATTTTGCTTTCGTCTTTTTAATTCTTTAAATTTCTTCAATTTTCGTGTTTGTGTTTAATTCTGCCATCTAGTTACCACAAAAAAAAAACAAAACAAAAAAAAAACAACATAAAACATCCGAGTGGAGATGATCCAGGCCGCATGGGCACACAGCATCCAAGGGAGCGGTTTTGGAAATAACCGCTAAATTCAAGTGTGGGGGAGAATTCGGAATTTCAATTTAATCGCAGGGACTTTCCTGCAATTTACCCAAAGTTAATTTGAGACATTTTGCCCTAACCCCCAATTCAATTTACCCTACTTGGTAACTTCCATCTCATTCAAATTTTTACTCTTTTTTTTTTGCAGAAGTTACACAATCGTTCGTCTTCCCGCCTCCCCTCGCCGCCAACGCCGACCACTTTTCCGACCTCCGTCATCATCAATCACCATGGGCAAAAAGAGAGCATCTACCGCCAAGCGCAAGGTGGCCGTCCCTGAGCCCACACCTTCATCTCCCGAGCACACTACACCACCAAAATTGTCAACACCGGTAGCATCACCCCCATCATCTCCGACTACCATCCCCCCCGAAGTCAATCAACCGCCGCCCTTCCTTCACCGTGTAATGAAACACCGAGCCGAAGCGGGATCTTCTAGCACTGTCGCACGACGAAAGCTCTCCACCGCCGAATCACCACCACCGGCAGACCAACTACCTTCACCGCAGCCCTCTCCAACCACTTCCCCCGCTCCAGCGAGCCCGCCGCCAGCCGTCTCGCAATCGCGTGCGCCTACTCCTCCACCAGAGAGCACACTCGCACACTCTCCTGTTTCAGAACCACCGCCCTCATCCTCAGCTCCGGCCAAGTCCTCCAAGAAGAAAGGAAAAGAAAAAGCCCCCACCGCTCCCCCGAATTCTGCCACTCCGGCGTTTCTACCATCTGATGAGGTACAGCGCCGCACCGGCTTGAACACCAACCGTGTTCTCATCGGCGCGCGCCTTTTTGACTGGAACAATATTGCTATATTAGGGGTTAATGATCGCATTAGGAGTTTCTTCGTTGGGATTGGTTGGGAACCTCTACTTGATGCCTCTGTGGATGTTCATCGTGACTTGGTAGTTGAATTTTTGTCATCTTTTGATTTTGATGCATCGAGGGGGCTCGATGATAGGCATGTAGTAGTATTTTGTCTACGTGGTCGTAAATTTCACATGTCCATAACTAACTTGAATATTGTACTTGGTTTTGAGTCTGATGCCTCGGTGCTTGAGGATGAGTACAAGTCATCTCTTTGTGACATTCCCGCTGTGTTCTCTCAAACAGCTAATGAGACTTGGGCTAGGTTGTCGATTGATGAGTCTTACAGTTCCAGATCCTCTAAGGGATCTCATTTGCGGGATGATGCCCTTCGTCTTTGCCATAGATTCTTAATTGCTAACGTGTTTGGTAGATTAGACATGTTTAACTTGGTTACTGTCCAAGAGCTTTTTCTACTTGATTGCATGGATTCTGGCCTCAAAGTGAACTTTGGGTACTGGCTTGCCAAGCGATGGCATTTCAATGCCCATCACATACTCTGCCGCGCCCCCTTGGGTTGTTTTGTCACTCTTCTTGCTGAGCGCTTACACATTCCCCTTTCTGACCCTGAACCATTACCTGCAACATTATTTCGTTTGGAGGATTTTGCTGCCATGAAGTTGTTATTTGTGAATGACCAGGGCCAGTATCAGCTTACCCGGCCGGGCATAGAAGGCCCGCGTCGATCTGTTTCTGCAGGGCCTGCCACTTCCTCCCTCCTCCCGGCGATTGCGGAATTGATCACCACTGCCACCACTCGACTTGAGGACAGCATTGGCTGTCGTTTGGACGAGATTGATAGCCGCCTTGACATGATGGAGCAGGTGATCCGCCATTTGGCGGATCAGAGTTAGTTCCCTATTCTCTCTCACTTTAACCCTGGTTTGCATATGTTTTGTTTTTCATTTTGTTTTTCTGATTTTACCATGATCTTCCTGGCCCTTCTCACAGCGAGGACACTGTGTCCTTCCAAGTGTGGGGGGGAGTCTTAATGTTTTGTGATTTGTGTAAATAAAAAAGAAAAAAATAGTTCTTTTGTGAGTCAGTTTCTTTGGTTTTGCTTGGGATTTCTGATTAAGTGTTGATGGTCTGAATTGATGAGAATGACGATGTATGAGCTGTGATGGTTTGACTGGTTGAGAGGTTGGATTTATGATAGAAATATGCTAGGCTTTGGATGAAATCTGGGATGATGAAATGTGCTTACAATCAAATCGTTCTAAGCCTACAAATTGTGAGTTGTTGAGCCTTATGAGCATAAATAAATTGAGAGCTCAATGTTTATTATTGATGAGTGTTATCTGACTAGTTGTTTGAGGTTTGAATTGCTTTACTGCCACTTTGTTGTTGTTCTTAATGTTATTTGCAAACATGATCAAGGCATTAGGGATGCTTGAGCCAATAATCCAAAAGAAAATGCCTTACCCTTTCATTGTCAATTAGTGAGCCCCTTTGAGCTTAATAGATCCACTTTCTTTGCTTACAGCCACTATAAAATAACTTGTGCTTTTCTTTTGGCCTTCTTTGTCCCTGAATTCAGGAATGTTTAGTATGAATTGTTATTTGAGACTGCAGTGTTGAAGAAATTAAGGCATGGAATTGACAAAAGCATAATAGCTCTTTGTACCCTGCTCTAAAAGAAAAACCAAGGAGAAAAGAAAAAGAAAAGAATGAAAGAAGCAAAGCTTCAGAAAAAAAAAAGAAAAAAAAAGAGAAAAGATTGAAGGAGCAGGGTATAGAGAAGAGCAGAAGTTAATAAGCTCTAACTTTTTAAGGAAGCCTGGTTCTGTGCTAAGAAGGAAAGAATTTTTTGTTGCAAATGCACTCCATAACTTCATAAAGACATTCATACTTGCATTTACCTGATTTCATCTCTATTGAGCCACATTAACCAAAAATATCCAACCTCTTGCACCTAAGCCCCATTACAACCAAGGAAAAAGACCTTGTGATTTGTAAAGAACTTGAAGAGTGATAACTTGATGACAAATGAGCAATTCTGTGCTGAAAATAGCTAGTCATGATATTCGAGTGAATGAGCCTCTTGACCTGAACTTGCTTTCTTTTGAGTGATGAAGAGTGAATCTTGGTGAGGCCGGATTGTGAAGCATAATTCTAACTTGATTGACAAGGTGTTGGCATATTTTCTTGAAACAAATTGGTTGGAGGTTCGAAGGTTGATATATCACAGCTTATGCTTTGAATTCTCATCGATTTGGATTATTAATGCTTAGTTAGTCATCTTTGTCAAATCTGTTCTTTTGTTCTTGTTTGGTTCTTGTTTTTCGTTTGTGTTGCTCGAGGACGAGCAAGGGTTAAGTGTGGGGGGATTTGATGGGACGTATTCTACCTGTTATTATTATGCTTTTTGGCATCTTTTCTCTTTATTATTTAGCCCCTGGTTGTATATTTTGGATGTATTATGTTTTGTGGAGTTGTGTAGGGAGGATGTGCAAGAGTGGAGAAAAGGGATGCATTTTGGAATGAAAAATTACAAGTGAAGTAAAAAGAAGAAGTTCGAGCAGGGCACGCTGCAAGGGCATGCAGCAGGATAATTAAAGTGAAGTCGGGAAGCCCAGTCCAGAACGCGTTTTGGGGCTTGCTAAAGCCCAATTCTCAGCCCGCGCGCGAAGTCTGAACGCGGAAACACCTCCTAGCCGCCTTTTGAAGTATCATGCATGGAAATTAACTAGTTTAGGACTTTATTTCCTTTTAGAGACTTTAGTTTTATGGATTGTAATTATATATTAGGTATTAGAGATTATTTAGACATCATCATATCAGATTATTCACGCTGGAAACGCAAGAACGCAGCAGCGGAGAGTTTCAATTCAGTTTTTATTTTCTCTTCTTCTCTATCGATATCATTGCGCAAATTTACAACTATTGGTTGATCGATTCCAGCATGCAACATAGCTAAATTCTTCGTATTCCGGTGACGACGACGAAGCTCCGCTTATATAACTGCGAGATCTAATTGTTTGTTTATAATTAATTGATGCATGTATCTGTTATTCTTGGAATTCGGGTCGTAATTGTTCTAACTCTATCGAGTAGTTGCAAATATTTGGTAGGTTGTGATTAATTACTAGCCAATTTAAATCGACCATACGTAATCGTGGTTTAGGTTTAATAAGTGGTAAAACGGTTGCTCAAATAACTAGGGGAATAACAGAGTTAATTTTACAGTCCTGCGTCAGAGTTTGTAATTTAAGAATCGGGTCTTTCTTGTGCTCATTGCTGTCGGCTCATTAAACTTATAGAGCGTCTCTTACAGTTGTCAGTCGACTAGGGAAGTAATTAATGAAGCGTCTTCTTAATTATCGAAACAGTATGGAGAGATGAGGTCATGTCAGAAGCGTCTTTGGTGACTATAACTGATTTGCATGGCTTGATTAATTAATTCTTGCATCTGTGATCGGTGTTATAAGTGGAGTGGAGTTCGTTGGATCCGGAATACCTTTTTTATCATTGATTTAATTCAGTTCCTTTGCACACCTATTTTCGTTAGTTGGCTAAATAAATTCTGCAATTATTTTGTTATAAAATTCACGAGTTTCTGGAGGTTTGGGCACGCAGACTGAAAGTCAAGAGTAATCCTCGCCGGTCCTTTGGGAGACGATCCTGCTCGCCACTGTACTCTGCAGTGTGGGCTTGCCGACGAAAGTCGGAACATTTATTTTTGGTGAAAAACGACGCACCAGAATACGATAGAGAATTCAACCAGTTGTCAAGGCATGCTCCACATCTAGTAGACACAGACGGGAAGAAAGCATGCAAGTTCAAGAAAGGACTCAAATCCGAGATTGGCATAGCCCTCGCTGGCCAAGAAGACATGTCTTATGCTCGAACCTTAGCCAAGGCATTGAGCATAGAAGCCATCCTTCCTCAGAAGATTCAACCCACTCAGTCGTCTAATGATCCAAAGGGGAAAAGGAAGTGGGAAGGAGGAAGAAGGGATGACAGAAGGAAGAAACCCCACTGGCAAAACTGAGAGTCAGGGTGCCTCGAAATCAGCTTGGCAACGCCCCTAGTTCTAGACCGTGTCAAAAGTGCGGAAGAATGCATCCTGGAGTCTGCCGAGCAAATCTAACTGGGTGCTACAACTGTGGTGAGGAGGGGCACTTTAAGAGAGAGTGTCCTAAAGGAAACAACCAACGATCTCAAACACCACAGCAGCCCATGTACCCGCAACAACTTCAGCAACTTCCTGAAAACCAGCCAAGACTGCAGCAAGGAGGACCTCAGGGTCAAAGGCCGGGACTGAACCCGAGACCGAATCAAGGACGAGATCAAAGGTCCAACCAAGGACAAAGGCCGCCTCAGCCAGCTCGTACTTATGCTCTCAATCAGCAGCAAGCTGCTAAGGCCCCAGGTAATCTAGCAGGTATGGTTACCCTCCTCGAGACGCCAGTTTTAGCTCTCTTTGACACAGGAGCATCGCATTCGTTTATAGCTGAGTCTGTTTGTAAGAAACTGAAGATTGAACCTGAGAATGCTGAGAATGCTCTTGAAATAAGTATTCCCTCTGGAAAGAAAATGATGTCTAGGAAGGTCTGCTCTAACCTAGAATTGAACATAGAAGGGGAAAACTTTAAGTCAAATCTTTATGTGATAAAGATTCAGGACTTCGACATAATCCTAGGGATGGATTGGTTAGCCTCAGCTAATGCTTCCATAAGCTGCCCCGAGAGGGAGGTAACATTTTGACCACCCGGGAAACCCGAGGTGAAAATCTACGGATCAAGGTTGGGAACCAAAATCCCAGTGATATCCGCCCTGAAGGCCACCAAGATGATAAGGAAGAACAATTGCCAAGCATTTTTAGTTAACCTAATAAGGAAGGAGGAAGGAGAGCTTTCCATCGAAGACGTTCCAGTCGTAAGAGAATACCCCGACATATTCCCAAAGGAGCTGCCAGGACTACCTCCAGACAGGCAAGTGGAGTTCGCTATCAAGTTGGAACCAGGAGCCGCTCCAGTTTCAAAAGCCCCCTACAGAATGGTGCCTAAGGAGTTGCAAGAACTCAAGGTTCAACTGCAAGAGTTACTAGACCTAGGTTTTATCCAACCTAGTGTGTCGCCTTGGGGAGATCCAATCTTGTTCGTAAAGAAAAAGGATGGCACATTGAGAATGTGCATCGACTATAGAGAGCTTAATAATCTAACCATCAAGAATCGATACCCTCTCCCAAGAATAGACGATCTCTTCGATCAACTCAAGGGAGCAAGTGTCTTCTCCAAAATTGACTTAAGATCTGGGTACCATCAGTTGAAGATCCGAAAGGAGGATATCCTTAAGACCGCTTTTAGAACTCGCTATGTGCATTACAAGTTTGTGGTAATGCCATTCGGATTAACCAACGCCCTAGCAGTGTTCATGGATTTAATGAACCGGGTTTTTCACCCGTATCTAGACAAGTTTGTTCTAGTTTTCATAGATGATATTCTCATTTATTCCAAGGATGAGGAAGAACATCAAGAACACCTAAGAATGGTGCTGGAAACCTTAAGAAGAGAAAAGCTTTATGCTAAGTTCAGCAAATGTGAGTTTTGGCTTAAAGAAGTAACATTTCTAGGTCATATAGTCTCGGTAGAAGGAATCAAGGTGGATACGGCCAAGATTGAAGCTGCAAGCAACTGGAAGTCTTTAAGAAGTGTGAACGAGATAAGAATTTTTCTAGGACTCGCTGGATATTATCGTAGATTCATTGAAGGATTCTCGACTATATCAAAGCCTATGACGCGATTGTTACAGAAGGATTCCAAGTTCAAATGGACGCCTGAATGTGAGGAGAGTTTTCAAACTTTGAAGAGGATGCTAACCACAGCCCCCGTTTTAGCCATCCCGGAAGGAAATGAAGATTTCGTGGTTTACGCAGACGCATCGAGTAAAGGATTAGGATGCGTACTAATGCAGAGAGGAAAGGTGATTGCTTATGCTTCTAGATAGCTTAAGAATCACGAACAAAACTACCCGACGCATGACTTGGAACTAGCAGCGGTCGTTCATGCACTGAAGATCTGGAGACACTATCTCTACGGAGCTAAGTGTGAGATCTTCTCAGATCACAAGAGTTTGAAGTATTTTTTCGAGCAAAAAGATCTTAACATGAGACAAAGAAGATGGCTAGAACTCGTAAAAGACTATGACTGTACGATTCACTACCACCCAGGGAAAGCAAATGTAGTAGCAGATGCCCTAAGTAGAAAAGAGAAGGCGGAGTTGGGACTCATTTCAGCTCAGGAAGATCTTCGCAATGAATTCGAGAAGTTAAAGATCGAGGTGCTAACACCACCCGAGAGCATCCAAGCTCAAATTGCCGCGATAGTCACTCAGCCCGACCTAAGGCAAAGGATAATTGAAGCCCAGAGAGGAGACGAGTTTCTTGAAAAGAAAAGGCTGGAAGCGCGAACTGATAACTCTCAAGAATTCGCGGAAGCCGCCGACAACGCACTCTTATTCAAAGGAAGGCTTTGTGTGCCTAGCAAAGGAGAACTAAAGGAGGAAATCATGTGCGAAGCATATGACACGCCATATACAGCACATCCCGGAAGCACCAAGATGTACCAAGACCTCAAGAGGAATTTCTGGTGGAACAACATGAAAAGGGAAATAGCCGCCTTCGTGGAAAGGTGTCTGAGTTGTCAACAAGTGAAAGCTTTGCATCAAAAACCTTCTGGTTTGCTTCAACCCCTAGAAATTCCTGAATGGAAGTGGGATCATATCAACATGGACTTCGTCGTAGGTTTGCCAAGGTCCAAGCGGGAAAATACCGCTATTTGGGTAATCGTTGATCGATTATCTAAATCGGCACATTTTGTTGCTGTTAGGATGACAGACGGGCTAGATCAACTAGCCCAGTTGTATGTTAAGGAAATTGTGCGTTTGCACGGAGTGCCGGTCTCGATTACATCGGACCGTGACTCAAGATTTACATCAAGATTCTGGAGGAGCCTACAAGATGCAATGGGATCAAAGCTCAACTTTAGCACAGCGTTCCATCCTCAAACGGATGGCCAATCTGAAAGGACCACCCAGATTCTGGAAGACATGCTTAGAGGAGTTGTCATCGATCCAGGAAGCAATTGGGAGGAGTTACTGCCTTTGGTAGAATTTGCCTATAACAACAGCTACCAGACATCGATCGGCATGGCCCCTTATGAAGCCCTTTATGGAAAGAAGTGCAGATCGCCCCTATATTGGGATGAGGTTGGAGAGAAAAGGATACTTGGACCTGAAATGGTCCAGGAGGCCGTCCAGAAAATCGAGCTCATTCGTCAGCGCATCAAGGAAGCTCAGGATAGACAAAAGGCTTATGCAGATGAGAGAAGAACGAATCTCAGCTTCGATGTTGGAGATAAAGTGTTTTTGAAGGTGTCTCCATCAAAAGGAATAATTCGTTTTGGCAAACGAAGCAAATTAAGGCCCAGATTTATCGGACCTTTTGAGATTTTAGAAAAGGTTAATGAAGTAGCCTACAGGTTAGCCTTACCACCCAACCTGAGTAACATACATGACGTCTTTCATGTCTCAATGTTACGAAGGTACGTGTTTGACCCAAAACACGTGATTAGCAAAGAATAGATAGTCCTGAATGAGGACTTGGCCTATGAAGAAAAGCCTCAAGCCATCGTAGATCGAAAAATTCAGAAGTTGAGAAATAAGGAGATCGACCTGGTGAAAGTAATCTGGAACCACCATGGTTCAGAGGAAGCAACTTGGGAGCTCGAATCCGAGCTGCTCAAGAAGTACCCTAATATCGCTTATCATGGTTAGTAAATTTCGGGATGAAATTTTATTTAAGGAGGGTAGGATGTAATACCCCAGAATTCTGAATAAGGTTTAGAGGAATGTTAATGATAAGTTAATTAATTAAAGAAGGAATTTAATTAAGATTAGCTAAGGTTGGATGTCAGTCACGACTTTAGGAGTCAGATCGCCTTTTTGAGAAATGTGATTTTAACTATTTTATGACCATCTGTGGTCTCGTTAGAAAGGTTTTAACTCAAGGAGTATGCCGGTGTTTTCGGATTTTAATTCTGAAGTCATTTGAGTTCCCGATGATGAAAAATGCATTTAAAAGAAGAATGAATAGTAACTTTTGCGTGCGTTCGTGTTTTGAGAAATTTACGAAATCCTCCTCATTTATTCAAGTTCAGTTCTGTCAGGCCCCTCTTATGGGAAATGACTCAAGGATTCCGTTGGCGTTCACGGATTGACATTCTGAGGTCAATCGAATGCTCGGGAGCCAAATCTGTCAGTCTGAGTGAATAGTAAAAAGTAATTTCAAAAAGGAAATCTTTGCTCGTCTTCCTTCTGACGAACCCGTCTTCTTCACGAATCAAGTTGGTTCACTAGTATTCGAGCCAACGAGTCTCCCGATATTTTTAGATTTCACGTCTGAAGTCATTTGGACCTCGATATCGAATAAAGCAGCTTTTAACCGAACCCGGGGTAACTTTTGCAGTATTCCCGCACAGCAATGGCTTCCAAGGGAAGCCAAAGCTTTTCCTATATATAGGGGACCACCCCTTTAGCTTTTCTTGCTCACTTTACTCTTCCATTCACTTCTAAAAATCGAGAGGTGAAAAGCTTTGAAATCCGAGAAGGTTCTGTCAAAATAAAAAGCGTTCTTCGTGAGTGTTCTTCAAGACGACGAGCGGAGTGGCGTGGAAGGGATGCGGTGAGGGAATGTGCTAGGGGGCGCCGTTGAAATCGTAGCAGGCGGCTCTGCCGCCGTTGCGATTCGACGAGACGCCGAGCTAACCACATTCCCTCGACGCACCTGACCCTGTCCATTTTAGTTCGTCGGTCTCAATTCCATTTCTTTTTCGTCTTGAAATTTCCGCATTTACTTTCCGTTCTTTACGTTCTTCGCGTTCTTCATTATTTCTCGTCTAAAGTTACATTTTGATTTTTGTTGGAATTCAAGATTATGACTTATGTGTTATATTTCTCATTCTAATACCGTTATTGTTATTCTAAGAAGATTAACCTCGTTATTCCGTTAAAAATCCGTTCAAGCCATATTTAATTATTTTCGGAGGATTATCGTGTTATGCCGTTATCATGCCAAAATTTTTTTTAAGTTAAAGCATGTTGTTGCATGATAAATACAAGCACGTTGTTTTTGGAAAATTTCGGGTTTTGCGTTCTTCGCGTTCGTCGAGAATCGACGAACACGAAGAACCCAGTTGAAGATCGCCCAGGAGAGAGAGGAAAAGGGTCCCGTGACCGCGGGGGATGCGCGGCCGCGCGACGCCTCCCTCGGCCCAGGACTCCGCGGGCGCGGAGGTTGTGCGGACGCGGGGCTGCGCGGGCGCGCGGGGTGCCGCCGGCGCGCGACGCTCCCTCCCCGTGTTGTCCGACGCTCGTCCTTCTGACTTTTCGAGTTCCTCTTCGAGTCATGTTTTTCCGAGTAATTCTCAAGCTTAAACTAAGAATATTTTTCGAGATTTCTCCGATTTATTTCGAGAAAATTATTAAAGATCTTTTCCGTCTAAAAATTTAGAAATCAAGTCGAGAAATTCCTTTAAATAAAATAAATCCTTTTTGGACCCTCATTAGGTCAAAGTCGTGCTATCCATATTAAGTCCTAGCTAAGGGGTTATTAGTTGGGTGTTATTTAATATCATGTTATTAGAAATCTTCGAAGGAGGCTTCTAAGTCGATGATTCGACTCCTGTAGGAGGAATCGAGCCTCGGGGAAATACTCAGAAAGATCACCAGCTCGTTGCCTCATCTTCCGTCCCGTAATCAAGGTGGGTAAATCTATACTCATCTAAAGTTTGAGCTAATGAGCTCTAGAAGCATGTTAGGGCAAATGAGATATCCAATAAAGTATTTTTGCTCAGCCTGTTAGATCTCTGTACAAGGAAAGGAAAAGAATAGATGGAGTTATATGCATAATTATGTTGAATTATTATTCGGGTTAAATGAAGTAAAGAAAGTTAGTATAAGTTAAGCGAGCTCTCAAGTATGTTAGATATGCTAGAATTGTTTATTTACAATTTGTGCTAGCATGAGATATGTAGAATTGCTTTATTTGCAATCGATGTTTATCCGCGTTCATTTCTTCGTATTTGAATACTTATGCTTGTTAAAAGCTCGTATAGTTAAGGATTAAGGATTGCCTTGTTAGGGTAGCTTTAACCCTTGTAGGCCAAGACCATGTAGTAATAAGGTATTAGCATTAGACATTGTTCTAAGTTTGGTATTGCTAGTAAGAATAAGAAGAGGAGGAACTTAGCTTTCACTTAAGCAGGATTTTAGCTCAGAATTATTAAGGTAGTCACTGCCGGGTTTTTACCCACAAACTCATTTGGATATTTCAGGTAACCCTTCTTCTATCCTATGGCATGCCTAAGGGTACAGTTGACGACAGGTTTGAGCCAAGTTGGGCCCAAAAGAAAAGAAAAGGTTTTACGGATACGGAGAGGGCTTTTGCGTTTTGCTCTTCGTATACCGTCTGTTAATCATTGGATATCTTAAAAGTTATTAAAGCATTTTCATTAAAACCCACTGAGTACATTAGTGCTCATGCCCCCTCTTTTCAAATGTTTTTCAGGTTGAGATGTTGAGGATGCTGGTGGCTGTGAATGTGGGTTGGCTGCCAAGACTATTTTGCTATTATCTAATGTTTCTATGAAATCCTACTTTGTGATCCGCTACTCTGATATACTCCTTTCAATTCTGTTTAAGTCCTATTATATTTAGCAAGACTCTATGAATAATCCCCTCAGAAACGATTTAATTCCTACAAGATGCATGTTATGTTTATCTCTGTTTTTTAGTATGATCTCCGTTCACCTGCAAAGAAGCCTAACAAGTTGGTATCTGATTAATGAGTCGTTTCATTCCGCTTAAACATGTTTTCCTTCAATCCAAGTAAACCCGAGCATCACCATATAACTTCTAAGGCACGTCTTGATTCTTAAACTGCTTGGTAAATCCCCCATCTTTATTCGTTAATCTCTTAATAACACCCTGTCCCCACTTGTAAATCCCTATCTCGGGACCAGGTTGTTACAGTTTCACCTAGATGGACACAATCTAAATAACCTAAAATATCTAATATGGATGAGGGAAGTCTAAAGCAAGTAGGAAATAAAGAAAAAAAATCGAATTTTTTTTTTTTCGAATTTTTTTTTGGTAGATTTTTTTTTTTGCTGTAGGGCTTCTACCCTTTGCTCTTTTTTCTCTCTTTTTTTTCAATGAATATTCAGATTTACAACTCCATAGACACGATACGAAAAATAAATGACACGTAGGATAGAAAATCAAACACGTCGGATTGAACCACGACCAGCAGAGCTGATGTGGCTCTGATGCCAAATTTATGATGTGACCCGGACAAATAATCCAAGACACGAGAAATACGCAAGCGGAAGACTTTTAGATCGAAACACGTCAGGTGAATGAAGGATTCAATCCGACAGATAACAAGACACAAATAAATGACGAACAAGGAAAATAAGACTCGATTTTTATGGTGAATTAGACTCGATGAATTAAACAACCTAAGACACTTAGAATTATGACTCAACTAAGACAAAACACAAACCAAACAAATAAAATAGATAAAAGGGCGAATTGATTGGAATGGATTTGGAATGAATATGGCTCGGCTATGGATTACTGAATGGATGAAAAATCATGTAACTTACTTGGAAGGCTTGAGGCGTGCGAATGATGTATCGTGAGTGTTGGTGTAGGCGTCTTGTGTAGATGATAGGTAGAATGGATTAGAACTTCAACTGAACCCCGGCTTCAAGAGACGAAACGCAGCTACTTCGATCTTTTCCGATTTGTTAGCACTTCCCACTAATTCTTGAAGAACTAAAAAGAAGCTTGATATAGGACTTTAGATTTGCAAGGTCTAAAGAACATAAGATAGTTTATCAACCGATGGATCGTGAGACAATTGTGAATATAACTTCAATTTATTCATGCAACGTCTGAGAAATAAAGTTCACAACTGATCCCTTTATATAGATATAAGGGATGAACGAAAATAAAGTCCTAAAATACTAAGAAATCGAAAATAAAAAGTTTTTCTAATCTAACAAGGATTCCTACCTTAATTAGAACTCTATTTAAGGTAAAAATCAAAAAGACCAAAAATAAAATAGTAAAAATCTAAACTAGATAAACATAAATCCCAATTGGATTTGGGCCTTCAATCTTCAACTTGGACTTCAATATTTTCGATCATGGACCGAATCAATTCTCAAATTCGTGTGGCCCATTCTCGAATAAAATTAACTCCATGCATGAAAATTCGAGATCCACTGTTTCCCATGCAAATTTCCATGCACACGTCCAAATTGACTCGAACTTCTTTCTAAGCTTTTGAACAACCTTCCTCATTATTAATGGACGTAAAGTTGATCCATCTTTGATGTCTAGGCTGCTCGTCGTTCACTGGAGTTTTCCAAACACTTGTGTTCTTCATGCCTTGATCTTCTTCAAATCTTGATCTCCAATCTTTAATCTTGAACAACATGATTATCTTTGAAGCTCTCAATGGCTTTCTTGGATTTGATTCTTTTATGCTTTTCGGGTTCGTATCACAATGTGACAAACTTATAATATATGAGAATTTTGATGAAAGGGAGTTATTTTCGTAATTTAGAAATTCTATTATATTTTCCAAATTTTGGGCTCAATTTTCTGTAAAAAATAGACAATGATTTAAAATGTTGTCTTTTCAGGAATTTGTATTGATAAACTATACTAGGAGATATATGTTTCTAACATTAAGAGATTATGTTGCTAACATGAGATAGACTAGTATTGTTAATTTGATGATATCATATTGCTAAATTGATACGTGTTAAACGTCATTCATATAATAATGTGTAACATACATACTGTAACATCATTCATACATCAAATTAAAAATTAAAATGTTAGTAACATATATATTGCTAATAATGAACAATAATTCACTAAAGTATTATTCACATATTGCTAATACATGAATAACGATATGCGTCAAACATCATTCATATAATTGACCACATTAAAAATAATATTGTCTAGGATATTGTGACATTTTTCATTCACCATATTGCTAATATATTGGTAACATATCTAACATATATATTACTAAAATGTGAATAATGATTCGCTAATATGTAAATAACATATTACTAATATGTGAATAATAATTTGCTAATATGACTTATAAGTGTTGATGGTTTGGTTTAATTTTTTTATTTTTTTTACAGATTTCACAATGAATTGATACCATCCAATCAAGCACTCATAACTTTTTTAATGCTTAATATTTTTTTGAAATCTTTTATTTTTTTTTTAAATTATATTCGATTAAATTTCACAATGAATCGATATCCTCCCATCAAACACCCATAACTTTTTTTTGTTGTGTTGATTTTATTTTTATTTAATTGTTTGCTCATATTATTTTAATATTTCATATGATTTATTATTGTAATGATTATCCAAATGATTGTAAATCTATATCATAATGTTATTTTGAATATAGAGTAAACAGAGTCGGGGATTTTTGTGTCTTTAATTAATGGGGATTTTGATAATTTTAATTCAATAATTGAGGATAATGCACCACACAAAAGAGTAAAAATAATAAAGTAGAAGCTGTGATCAGATTTAGCATGAATAAGTTTAGTAATGATTGGGGAGTGATTCCAGTTTCCTCCATAAGAAATAAACTAGTTTCGACGGATATAAACAAAATAATCCAATTGACAATTGTACGCAAGATTTTTATTTTCTATTTTTTAACTTCTTTCTATTATATATATATATATATATAAGTTATCCCACATATATCTATTTTTCAATTAATATTAAATTTTATGTTCAGCCCATATAAGGTGATCTCTGTTTATTATTGAAATACAAAAAAAAAAAAAAAAAAAAAACACTCAATTATCTACATGGTATCAGGAGTATAAGGTTAACACCAACTTTTAGATCCTTTTTTTTTTATACAGCACCGCTGGTTTCTAACGGGGAGGCCAGTAGAGAGCTTTTTGTTGTGATGCTAGCCTCCCAGGGGAGGCCAATAGTGTGCATTGGCACTGGTCTCCAGCGAGGATGCCAATAGCGTGCATTTCTCGTCTCTTGCAATTTTTTGCTGGTTTTATTATTATTATTATTATTATTATTATTATTATTATTATTATTATTATTATTATTATTATTATTATGTCCTTCGTTGAGTGATTGCTCCATCATCACCCTTCGCCTATACCGCCAACCATCGTAGATCAATGAAACAGCCAACGCAGATCTACATTATGATGCCACATGCCACCGCATGTGTACACCACAGTGGCTCCAGCCACTACATATCTACACCCTGGTGCCTCCAACCATACAGATCTACACCACAATTTCTTTAGCCATTGCAGATCAACACCACGATATCATAGCCACCACAAATCGACAACGCGTCTACACACACTATATCATCTCGATTTATGTAACAATATTGATGTTACCAATGGAGCAACATCTAGAGGAGCATATTAGAGATATATATTAGTTATCTCACATATTTTTCCAATAGATATTAGGTTATGCATTCAGGCTATATAAGGTTAGTTATGAAATACAAAAAAACAAGTATCTACACTTTCTTTCACTAATGTATTTATTGTGATATTGATATCTTAATTCTGTTAAAAATCTTAAAACGACGACAAACAAAAGTTTATAGAAGGAGTATACATATATGGTTCAAATGACGACTAGCACTACGCATGTAAATGTGAAAAGTAATTTCTTTAGTGTATTTTTAATATTTTTCTTACCGTATTTTGGTGTTGTTGTTAGGGGTGAGCATTCGGTCTATTCGGTCTATTTCGGTCCAAAAATCATAAAAACCGAATAGACCGAATTGGAAAATATTTAGGATCGGACCGAACCGAATTAAGGAGAGGACCGAACTAGAGCGAACTGAATTTATTCGGTTCGGTCCGGTCTAATTTTTCTTTTCTTTTTTTATTTTGAATAGCTTGACTAACTGTGGAAATAATAGCCTAAATAATAAACAAATATCACCAATCTATAACTAACATCATAAATAAACATTTATAACTAATATAAAAAACTAAACCAATAAATAACAATACAAATATCCGAAGTATCCAATAAATAATAATTAAAAAAATAATAAATTAATAATAAATAAAAAGGCTCGGTCTATTCGGTCTGTCTGGTCCGTTGTCTGCAGGACCGGACCGAACCGAGGACCAATTTTTTTTTAAAAAAAAGAACCGAATCGGACCAAAAAATTAAAAGAACCTGACCAAATGGACCGAATTTGTTCGGTTCGGTTCGGTTTTCAGTGTTTTCGATTTTTTGCTCACCCCTAGTTGTTTTAAATTTCTTTTTAATACTTTTCATATTGTATTTTAGTGCTAACTATTTGAACACCAAGCTATAATAAGAAAAACACTAAACTTACAGTAAACAAGTTGGCTTTCACGTTTACAAGCGAAGCACAGACCTTATTATAACCAACCCCTGTGTGTGTGTGTGTGTGTGTGTGTAAAGGACCAAATAGCTAGGCACCAAATCCTTCTCTAGGAACTAACCCAAGCCCTAGATTTGCTTAGATCTAATAGTCACAATTTAGTCAATGGTTTAGTCAAAGGAAGGTGCCAAGTTTATAATATTTGAGAACTTAATGGAGGTGGGATTATTATCGTAATTTAGAAATTATGTTATGTTTTTCAACTCAATTTTTAGAAATAAATAGATACTGTTTTAAAAAGTTGTCTTTTCAGGCATTTGTATTGTTAAGCTAATATAAAAGATATATGTTGCTAACATTAAGAGATTATATTGCTAACATGAGATAGACTCATATTGATAACTTGATGAGATCATATTACTAAATTGACACTTGTTAAATGTCACTAATATAACATTGGACCGTAATTAAAATATAAATGTGTATCATGTTGTAACATTATTCATACATCGATTATATTGTTAATATATCAGCAATATATATTGCTAATATGTTGACAATGATTTGTTAATATATTAGTAACATATCGTTAATAGATGAATAATGATTTGTTAATATGTGAATAATAACTTACTAATATAATATGACTTAGAAGTAATGTCGGTTTGATTCAAACCCTATTTTTTTATAGTTTTCGCACATGAACCGATAGTCTTCAATCAAAAAATCATAACTTTTTCAATGCTTAATATTTTTTTGAATTTTTTTTATTGAAAAATAGAACCGACTAGCTTTCCAACCACACACACACACACACACACACACACATATAGCTTATAGTTTATCTAATTTTTTATGAAAGCAGTTTGATGCTCAAAGTCAGGTATCATGTATAAATTAAAAAAAAAATCATATTAACAACATAAATAGCTTACGAACACTATTATAATATCATATTAGCAATGTCTGACAGTTACAAATTGTATATGTGTGAACATGATTTTTTGTATTTTTCATCAAATTTTTTCAAAAAATATATGCAATACGGATCTTAAATGAAAGAGGATGGAAAAATTTTAATTTGATATACTATTTGCGTAAATTGGATAAAATTAAAGGAGAAAATCAAATATGATTATTTAAAGTTTTTAAGAATTTTTGAAAAAGTGATGACATCACTTTTTAAAAATAAATCTGGAAATATCCATTGTTTTTTGAATTTATCATATTTATTTATTTACAATTATGTCACCGTCCTTTTGTCCTCCATGTTATCAAGATGTTTTGAATACTTAATACAACATTGAATAAAAACGGATGAAATCATCCGCTACATTTTGTGCAATATTTGGGGCTACACAATTAAATTTATTAATGCCTTTTCGATTATTTAATTCAATTTCAATTTATTATGCTTTATTTTAATTGTACACTTATTATTTAGGGTTCATCCTGCCCAATTAAGGTATATAATTAATTTTTTAATATTAAATTTTATTTTCTAAATAATAATTGATTATTATGTAAAAAAATAATTATATATCTTAATTGAGTAGGATGAACCCTTATTAATAAGTGTAAAATTAAACTAAAACATAATAAATTAAAGTTGAATTAAATAATTGAAGAAAAATTAATAAATTTAATTATATTGCACCAAGTATTGCACAAAATGTAGCAGATGATTTCATCCGGAATAATAATAAAAGGAATGACTAATTATACTATACATATCTATCTCCAACTCGATCTCAAATGAGAATGAGAGGACATCATGCATGCTTTAGCACTTTGACTTAAAATGAAGACTCCCAATTACAGCAGTACATATATCATTCTTGTCGGCCTGCACATGCAATATTTTCCGAAATATGTGGGAAGTAACTAAATTAATGAAGTATAGCTAAGCTGTAATTATATATCAATATTTCCAGATAACATGATACGCTCGTATAATACTTTAATTTGAAAATAATTAATTTAGTGAGTTGTATTCGTGAGCAACGTGAAAGAAATTATCACATCAAGAATGCTTTTAAAATATTGAATCAATAAACGAGGTACAGTGTTACAAAAATCTAGCTACCAGCTTAGTTTTCCTTTTGTATCAATCAGTTTGAACTATATTACTAAATGTACACTCAGAATTTAGTTGAATCATGGAAGTGGTTGGTTGAATGATTTTTTTTTTTACTCACACACTCGACTTGTGGTGTTGAGGAGTTTCGAACATGTGACTTTTAGTCTCCAACCAACCTCACTCCACCACTAAATCATAGTAGTAGTAATAGTAGTAGTAATAGTACTAGTAGTAGTGGTTCCGAACTCACATTTTTATATTAATGTTAATAATTATTTTCATGAAGATTAAGTCTAGCAAAATGCGAAGTTTTTTCCACCCTTAAAAAGGTATGTCTAGCTAGATATCACATATTAGTTACCATAAACATATATATATATTAAGGCAAATTTATTTTAGCCTTAGCTTTTTAATTTGAATAGTATTATGACCACGAATTTAAAAATATACTTTAATTATCTGACTACTTTAACATAAACACTCTTCAATAACTTTGGTCGTCTAATAGTGCAAGTTTTTATTGCTGCAAAACAATTAACAAGATTGCGAGTTTCCCTTAAAAAAAATAACATATATACACTACCAAAAAAAACTCTCATACATAACACCTCATACATAACGGACATTTCGAATATCCGTTATGTATGAGCGCCTTTTTTGTATAGATAACGTATATTTCAAAAATCCGTTAGGAGAGAAGTGTTATATTCGATCATAAATAACGTTTTCGAGTCTTACGTTATCTGTGAGTGTTACATATTGTTCACATTTATAACGCTCATTTGGTACCGTTATGCATTGTGTTATGTTTAAACACATTATATAACGGTAACATTTACCGTTATAAATATCTGTTATGTATATGTGTTAATTATTATTTTTTTAATTCAAAATTAAATTATATAGATCTAAAATTTTCTAAGTATATATCTTTCCCGCTGCTCTTCCTCTTCCTAAAATTCCCAAAATTGAAATCTTCAATTCCTCCGGACCCCTACCTTCTTGGGTCTGGAGTAGAACGCCGCGCTATTCCCGGAATCTAACTCGGCCAGTGAAGTCGTCGTTGGAGTTCTTGACACCGGCGTATGGCCTGAAAGCCCGAACTTCGACGATACGGGCTTCGCCGAATTCCCGAGTTCTTGGAGAAGTGAATGTGAGATCGGAACGAATTTCACCAAATCCAACTGCAACAAGAAATTGATCAGAGCGAGGTACTTCGCCAGAGGATACGAAGAGACTGTCGGCCCCATCGACGAGTCCAAGGAATCGAAATCGCCGCGCGATGATGACGGCGATAGCACCCACAATTCGCCCACCGTCACTCGCCGCTCTCCCTTCGTACGTGCTTCGCCGTTGTTGGTAATTATTTATTTCTTCAATTCACTTTCTTTCTCTCACGTCTGTACTCTCTCCTCTCTCAAAATTTCAATTTTTCTATATTCTTGTGAGCCCTAATTTTAATTTTGGTTCAAGTCAGATTTTAGATTCTGAATTTATAAATTTCTAAATTTTTTGTACGTTTTATTTCTATTTTCATAGCTAGTGACCAAATTCCATTCCAGTTACTTTTTGTACGATTAGTTAAATGTTGATGTGCTTGAGGTTTTTATGTGTCTATTAGAAGTTCTAATATATATGCAGATTATATGATGTGTATAGTGGAGTTGTGATATTTAGGTGGTTTCGAAAAAAAGTGAATTATATGGAAAGAAAGAGTGAATTATCTAGCTTAATATATATGTGGTTTGAAAAGTTGATGCAGCAAGTAAGCTGAATTAAGTATATTTTATATATATGAACTCGCCATAACGCTGCAATAAATGAATATATCAGGAATTAGATGCCTTGGCGGATCCAATGAAGAAGGAAGTCTCTATTGTTCGCAAGAAAATTGACTCCGTTAACAAGGAGTTCACAAGGTACGTATTTTGCAGGATAGCAAAAATTCTTACAGTATACCAACCGCTTTATACAGTTTATCTTGATTGTGAGTATTCTCTCATTCTCGACTTGTCACACTTAAAAGATCCAAGTTTTCGACGACACATTCTGGTTTAGGGCCTTATTTTGTTTGATTACTTAAAGGTACTTCTATCTTTCCCATTTCGATTAGGTTATATGCATCTGATAGTTTATGGTTATTTGAACCACTTGAAATAGCGATGCTGTTTGTTGGATGCATACAGTAAGAATGCCATTTATTTTGTAAATGATTATGGTCGCTTTATGTTAATGTTGCAAAGTGTCAATCATTTTCAAGTGGTTATCATCTGCATGTTTCTATCTTTTTTTAATCTATTATTCACCTTTTTGCTCCATGTATTACAGTATTAGTAATTCTATTTATTTTTGAGAGTGACATATATTTGTGATAATTAGACATGACATAAATGCCTTCTTATTTTTTTGGTTTGTTTTTGTTTTGAGTTGATTTCTAATCTTTTTTAACAGTATTTCTGATCTTTAAGAAGTACTTGACTAATATCTTACTTCATTCAGGCCCCAGGGAAAGATGACAAAGATTTTCCATTAGATACAATGGTTAGTTCATATTTTGAATCTTGTTATCCTTCTTTATTATCCTTGGATCTTTCTGAAATCCAGAATAATTTCTTTTACCATTTATGAATCTAGAAAGAAGAGATAAAAACTTGTGAAGAACGGGTCAAGAAGCTTCTAGAGATGACACCTCCTAAAGAGAAAGAATTTCTTCATAGCATTGAGCATATTTTGGAGCGTGAGAGGAATTGGGTAAGTATCAGAAGGTTGTATCTGTTTTCTATGGGACTTCTTTATATTTGTGCAGATGATTGTTCTTTATTGGTGTCCCAGATTATTTACAGCTTCTTGTGTTTTCAAATTGATCATATTCTCTTCTCTAGGTTTGGTGGAAGCGTGATGGTTGCCCTCCATTTGAAAAATCACCAACAGAGAAAAAGCTAGGTCAAGATAGTGGTCGGAAATGGTAATCAATTGTCATAAATTCTCTCTTTCTTTCTCTCTTTGTCTGTCTCTATATTTATGGCCCTGTTGTCGATGAGTATTTATGGAGCACACATAAATAACCAGTTTGTTGTTGATAGCCCACCCAAATTGCAGAAGCCAAAATCTCTGCTCGAAACCCCTCGTCATGTTTCTTACTCTATTTGGAGGAATGTAGATGCTGGAACTAGAGGAGCCAATAAAACAAATGAAGGATATTAATGTAGCAGGCACCAAAAGAAAGGTGAGTGAATGAAATCAATTAGTGTTTTGGGTTCTGTAGATTTCGAAATGGAGACAGCACATTAACTTCTTGAAATAGCAGCACATTAACTTCTTGAAATAGCACTGATATAGCTTTGATTTGGTGTGATGTAACATGAAGGGATAAACTTGCACTTTCTCAGAATATATTTTTCTCCATATTGCAAGCATGCAGTATTTTCTCAGTTTCTTGATTTTTCTTCTCTATAATAAACTCAGGTTTTTACATTGCTCTATTTTTCAACAAATTGACTTACTCCTTCAATTCAGTTTTTTGGGGTGATTTTGTATCTGCTTAATGTGAAATGATTGTTACCACTTACTTCTCCAATCGTGGCAGGTTTATAATTGAGCAGTTGAATTGAATGGGTGCCTCTTAATCACCGAAAAAGTTGTTCTGATCAAAATGGCTAGCTAGCTAGTTACAATATATATGTTATCTTTGTTTTGACATTAGTACGATATAAACATATGTAGAATGTTGACTATATTCAGATGAATGTATGAATATTTTTTGAATTAGATATACGATGATTTATGGGAATTTCAGTTATTTTTATTGTTTTGGAATTATTTTAATTGCTGAAAATCTATAAAAAATATGTACTAGGCATACATAATGGTACTTATTGGAAACATACATAATGGCAGTGAAACTAAAAGACCGTTATGTATAAGACCTAAAGATAATGAAAACTAAAAATATTTAATAACGGTAAAAATCTGTTATGTATCAAAACATACATAACGTAAAAAAGCGTTATCTAAACTAAAAACAACGTTATGTATTAATCCATGTGGTATATTTCATAACGGAGAAAAATGAATTTTCATAACGGCACAAACCGTTATATATGAGAGTTATAGATAACGTAATATTCGATGTCATGTTTGTTGCTATAACTGTTATGTATAATTACATAGATAACAAATATTATTCCGTTACGTATGAGCACAATCATACATAACACCAGTATACGTAACAGAGTTTTTGTTACATACATAACGGATTTTATCCGTTATGTATGAGCTTTTTTTAGTAGTGATAGTTGGGCACTAATGTAATTTTACACTGTTGCACGAATTCTTCGGGCGAAAATTAATTAAAGTACCACTCTATCCTTAAAAAATGTGGAGTGACTAATCAAATCAATTCTTGAATCGAGCTAAATCATTGACTATTAATCAGTTGTTTGCAATAGTCCCGGTGGGGATGATCTAGTGGTGGAGTGAGATTGTTTGAAGACTAAAGGTCAGGGGTTCGAATCTCCTCAATACCACATGTCGGGATCTAGTGGTGGAGTGAGGTTGTTTAAAAACTAAAGGTCAGGGTTCGAATCTGTGGTGGGTTGGCCCATTCTCTTTATTTAATTTCTTTCTGGCCAATTTTGAGCACAGTCTCCTAAATAAGGCCCAACAGCTCCCTTAATCCATCCTTAAACCTAAACCTAATTCTACACTTTACTTAACCCCTGCACTGCTTCATTTCAGCCTAAGCTTCACACAATCTCTGTATACAGTGAAAGGCTCTGCTATTCCTTTCTTGTGATCTCGCCGGAATCATGTTCATCAGATTCCTGTTTGGCGACTGAGTGTGTGAGCTTCGTGTATAGATCTATCCACTTCACCTAGTGGCCTGAGTTCTTTGTTGTTGCCGGAAGTGCAAAGTCACCATCGTGGGAAATTTTGAGCCGCCGTGTCTATAAGACACAAATTTCCTACTTCTCAATCTCTGATTTCATTTTTATTACTTCCTTTTTCTACTATTATCTTGAATCTTTCATTTACAGATTATTGTGCTTCCTAACTGACTATTTGTTTCTTTTTTCTTGCAGTCAGTGAAGTCAACAGAAGAAAAGAGTGTTAATCGTGCAGAGAAATTGAGAGAAAGACCAAAATTGAGTTCAAGTTGCTTGAGCAACTGTAAAGGGGACAGAAACGGGTTTGGGAACCAAGTGGTGAATCCCTAGCTAGGCTAGATACCCAACAGTGGTATCAAAGCCATGGAGACCTAGCCAGGGCACCCTCCGACCCGTATCTCCTTCACCCCGCCGCCATTTGGCCACACCGATTCGCTCCCGACGAGCAAGGATCTTGGTAGGTCTGATTTCTCCCCTACCTGGGAGAATCAGCTCTGGTAAAGTGGCTAAAACTCTGAAACTCCCTAGTTAATAGGCTTGGGTTGTTTGCTGGTAGAATCCTCTAGGGTTTTGTGCTCTGTGATTTTTGAGTTTTCTGCCCTGGGTTGTAACCCTGCTTTGATTTGGTATCTTGCGATCCTATTTTCTGCTTCCGTGGTTTTATGCTTGTTGTTGTTTCTGTGGGTTACTGAGATTCTTTGAAATCTGTTGAAAATCAGTGGTTTTTTTAGTTTCTATTGAACTGATTCTGATTCCTGGTCAGATCTTGTTGAAAACAAGCCTGGGGGTTGTCCTGAGTGAATCCTTGCTCCACAGATAAATCTGTGCTGAGAACTGGGCTAGCCTCAGCACTTTATCCCTCTTGGTACTTTGTTTCTCTACCCAGAATGGCAAATCTCTGGCTCTTTGTGTGTTTTTTGTTGTGCCTTTGGCTGCTATTTCTGGTGTTTTGCTTACTTGCTGCTCTTGTGACTGCTAATAATCATGAATAATCTGCATATGGTGCCATTTAATGGCGGAGATGGTTTTCAGGATTGGAAAACTAAAATTGAGTGCATTCTGGTTAAAGAAAAGGTTAATAAAGCCATTTTGACTAAAATAAATGAATATGTGGGTAATGAGAAATTGCATGATATGAATGATAGTACTAGGGCTACCATTTTGCTAAATTTGAGTAGTACTATTGTTAGAAAAGTATCTCATCATCAATGTGTCAAAGATCTGTGGGATAATTTGATTTCTTTGTATATTGCTACTTCTGAAGAGTTTGCATGGTCTTTACAGACACAATTTATGTCTTATCAAATGGATACTTCAAAAGATATTGATGCCAATATGGATGACTTTAATAAACTGCTTCAAGACTTGAAACTTGCTGGTGATAATTCTATTGAAAAATATGCCCCTCAAATTCTATTAGGCTCTATTCCTGACTCTTTTGTTGAGGTCAAATCTGCTTTGAAATATGGTGGGTCAAAAGTTACTTGTGAGATGATTGTAACTGGTTTGAAAGCAAAAGAAAATGAGCTTAAATTGAAATCCAAGCCATTGCATGGTGAAATTATGTATGTTAACAGGAATAATAATAGAAACCCTCACCACAGTTTTAATAAGCCCTTGAATGGTGAAAATCCCAGTGTTTTAGCTGCTGAAAGATACAGAAGGGAAAAGTAGTTTGATCAAACTCAAAATCAAAGTCAAAATCAGAATTTTGATCAAAAACCTAGGAAAACTTGCTAGAATTGTGGAAAACCAGGACATTTTTCAAATAGATGATGTAACGCCCCAAACTACTCCGTTTGGCCACGTCACTTAACATACTTGTAACATCCCAAACTACTCCATTTGGCCACATCACTCAACAAATAATTTATTTACATGCTTTTGCATTCTCATAATAAATTTAGCGGAAGCTAAGGTCAATTTCATAATGAGGTATAACATCATAAATCCCATATAAATTTTTCTTCGCAATTATAACATGCAACCTATCAAAATCTACCCTGTCACACAACATAGTATTTAATGGAAGCATAGAATAAACCCATCCACATCATTCATACAATCATCTAACCTATCGGGCTCATAGGTCTTAGACAATCCACCCGTCTAGCACCCTAAATTAACAAACATAGCATAGGAATTCAACGACCTATATTTACACAACATAGGCTCCTAGGTCAATCGACCCGCCTTTAAAACATTGGCATGTTATATCAAGTTAAATACAATCAAAACTACAAAAATCGGGCTAATCCCATTCCCAATAATCGTTAATCATGAGATAAATAGAACGATCAATAGAATTATAATAATATACGTATTCAAAGGCATGTAAAAGTAAACACAATCTTGTGGGGGTTCTCTTGTGTTCACAACGCTCCTACTCGAGCCTCAACTCCTCAACCTGAAATTCATTAAATGAATGGGGTGAGTATTTAACAACATACTCAGTAGGGAACACTGTAAATAGTTATAGCCAATTGCACAAGTGAAAATATAACATATGGATACTTCTTTTCTTTGTGGAGACTAGTCTCAACCTTGCAGGGTCCAAACATCATGATGCCCCTGTTAATGAACGTCTTTATCCCTGTAGGAATGATCGCAGGCTTATTATCCCCCAGGGAGGACATTAACAAGTCTATTATCGATCCCAAAGGACCTCTTTATCGACCCCGAAGGATCTCTTTGTCGACCCCGAAGGATCTCTTTCATTTCACCGGTCCGAAGACCCTTCATACTTATACAATCAAAGCACAACAATAACTATAACCTTACATGTGTTCACAGTTTAGAGTTACCCCACCTTATGAGATGCTTTCACAATTTCTCAACCTTTGAAATACTTTCTCGCCGTGCACAAGTTATCCACCTCGAGCCCCAATACGTCACCAAGCACCTTTAAATTTCCTTTCTCATTTTAGATGTCGAGTTATATAATTAAATCATAATTTTTACCAAACTCATGCTATACATTAATTTAAGGTCTTCAAATATATCCACACACACAATCATGGATATACAAACTCATAACATGATCTTGGACTCAAAATACACATTAAAACTCTTTTGAAGCATTTAATCGAACACGTTACGTGCACTCATTTAAACCACATGCTCATGACTCAATTTAAATCCTTTAAACCCAATATTTCAAATATCAATACCTTCATCCTAGGGCTCTAACATATATGAAAATCAACCCCAAACAACCATCACAACACCTCCAACCAACAATCAACATATCAAGGGAAATTAGGGCAAAAATCCAATCTTTATCAATAATGAACCATAGGAATTCGATATAACTTCACATATAGCTTCAAGGAGGTAAATAAACCATATGTTCAAGATATCTAGGCAAGAGAATCAATAAAATCAAAAACCCTAATTTTTTTAGGTATGAACCGTATATTCAAATCAACAAGAATGGAGCTTAATCATCAAGAGGGTAGTGGTATTAGATTACCTTAGATGATGGATGATGATGGTAGAATCCCTTCCCAAAGTTGAAGAATTTCTAGAGAGATATGGAGGAAAAATCACCCAAGAGGTGAAAGAAATGAGGAGGAAATGAATAAGTGTGGTATTTAAAGATAGAAATCCGGACAGAAAAATGTCCCAGCCCGCGCGACCACGCATGAGGGCTCTCGGCGAACTGCGCCCCGCGAGCGCACAGGGCTGCGCCGGCGCGGACGCGCAACATCCCGCGGCCGCGCACCACCCCACGGGCGTGCGGCATGCCCAATTCAACCCTCAAACTAAATCGACTCCCAGATATTTCCAACTCTATTTAACTTTAAATTTTTCAAAGCACTTTTAATACACACCGAAAAAGTGAGACCTCCGATCAACTCAGCGTTAGGGTGTTCAAGGTGTGGCAACCATAAAATTCAATGCAATAACATTCATCCTTTAACACATAACTCGACACTTTAGTATTTAAAATTCAAACTGTATTATATACTCAGTATAATGCCACTGCATGCTATGACGTATCGGTTCGAGTGCAACAACCTGCAACAAAACAACGGCATAATACAAACATACTCACATGATTAATATTCAAACAATATTATTTTAACATCATTTACCAAAATTATAATTTATAATTTAGCAAAAGGATCGGGGTATCACAGATGCAAACAACCTAAAAGGAATAAAGGTTATGTGAATTATGAGCCTAAACAACATGCCAATAATGTGTATGAAGATGATGGTATTTATATGGTGCATGAAGCTTATAATTTTTAGTTCATCAATTACAATAATGTTATGTCCAAAATTGTGTTAAATATGAATGGCTCATTGATTCTGGCTGCGCTTTTCATGTCACTTCCTTTAAGCATATGTTTCACAATCTGTATTACATGAATTCTAGGCATGTTGCTCTTGCTGATGGTCAAAACTGTGAAATTCAAGGAAAATGTGATATTTGTTTAAAATTTAAAAATGGGAGCATGGTTACCTTAAGTGATATCAGATATGTGCCTAAATTGAAATTAAGTTTTCTGTATGTGTCAAAAATTGCTGACAAAATGCTTGATGGCTCTGTGAACTACTTGAGATACAAATTTGAGAAGGACTCTGTGCTTTATTTCATTACACCCAGAAAGGGTGATCTATATATTGTCCAAGCTCAATCTGTGCCTTTACCTGTTGTCAATATGGTCCAAGAGGATAAAACTACTCTGTGGCATGCTAAACTAGGGCATATGAGCAACAAAGGCTTAGATATTCTGCATAAATCAGGTGCTTTTGGTAAAGATAAGGTGTCTAGCTTATTTTTCTGTGAACCATGTGTTATGAGAAAACATCATAGAGCTTCTTTTCCTGTTACAATGCCTTATCCTAGGAAGCATGTTAGCACTGAAATACTTGAATATTTGCATGCTGATGTTTGGGGCCCAGCTAAAGAGCCCACCTATGGTGGAAATTTGTTTTTCTCACCAATCATTGATGATTTCTCTAGAAAAACTTGGGTGTTTTTTATGAAGAATAAATCTGATGTGTTTATGAAGTTTTCTAAGTGGGCTGTTGACATTCAAAATCAAACTAAAAGGAAAATCAAATGCATCAGAATTAATAATGGGCTTGAATTTTGTAATCATGCTATGGATAATTGGTGTTCTAATCAAGGAATTATAAGGCATAAAATTGTGCCCTACACTCCACAACAAAATGGAGTGGCAGAAAGAATGAATAGGACTCTCCTTAAGAGAGTTAGAAGTCTTCTTGTTGCATTTAGGTTGTCTAAACATTTTTAGGGTAAAGCTCTTATGACTATAACCTATCTTATTAACAGATCTCCATCTGTGCCCTTATATGGCAAATTATCTGAATATGTCTTCTTGAATAAACCTATTTGTTTGTCAAACCTGAGAATTTTTGGATGTGCTGCCTATGTGCATAAAAAACTAAGTAAACTTGATCCTAGAGCTAGGGAATGTGTGTTCCTAGGATACCCTGAAGGTGTGAATGGTTATAGGCTGTGGGATAGAAGTGTACCTGGCTTCAAAACTTGTGTTAGCCGTGATGTTATATTTAATGAGCATGATTTCCCTTGTTTACCTGAATCCTCACCTTATGCTGCTCCAAGTGAGGTGGAGATATTGAAAAACCTGAATCAGAATATGTTTGAGTTCATGCTTACTCCTCCTGTTGTTCCAAGTGAGGTGGATAATGTGGATAATTTGGCTCCTATGCAGCCTGAAACTGAAATTGTGAATCATGATTTACCTGTCACTGAACTTGAGCATGAATCTGATAATCTTAATGAAGATAATTATGTGTCTAATCATGAGGCTGATGATGAACCAACTAATAACATGACAGTGTCTGAGTCTGAAACAAGTTCTAATACTGAGAATGAACCAGAAACCATTCATGAACCTGAGATTCTAAATAATTATCAACTTGCTAGAGATAGGGTAAGAAGGAATGTGAGATTACCTACCAAATATGAGGACTATAACATGTCCTTATATGCTTTCAATGTCTTCAGCAATGTTGATCAATTTGAACCTAGTACTTATACTGAAGCTGTGAATTCAAATAAATCTGATAAAAAGCTTAATGCTATGAACTGTGAAATCAAATCCTTGCATGACAACAATACTTGGATACTTGTTGAAAAACCTGATGATTGTTCTGTTGTTGAATGCAAATGGCTATTTAAAATCAAACATGAAATTGATAATGTAAGGTATAAATCCAGATTAGTTGCAAAGGGTTTCACACAAAAGAAAGGCATTATGCTTGCTCTTGTTGAGATCTTTGCTCCTGTTGTAAAATTCATTACAGTGCGCATTATGCTTGCTCTTGTTGCTCATTTTAACTGGGAACTTAAGCAAATGGATGTTAGAACTGCATTTTTGCATGGTGAACTTGAAAACAACATTTATATGCATCAGCCTGAGGGCTTTGTGGATAAAACTTTTCCTGAGCATGTGTGTTTGCTAAAGAAATCCCTTTATAGCCTAAAGCAATCTCCTAGGCAGTGGAACATAAAGTTTGATAAATGCATGCAAAGTATGAACTTTACCAGAAGCAAATTTGATCACTACTTGTATTATATGCAATCTAACACTCCCATGTTCCTGTTACTTTATGTTGATGACATGCTCTTGATTAGTCCATGCTTGGAAACTATGAAACATGTGCAACAATGCCTCTGTGCCAACTTTGATATGAAAGACCTAGGTGATGCTAGAAAAATCCTTGACATGAACATTGAAAGAAACAGAGAAAAAGCCACTCTTGTGCTGCATCAATCTGCCTATGTTGACCAAGTTCTGAAAAATTTTAACATGGAAAATTGTAAACCTGTCAATGTGCCCCTTGCTTCTCATTTTGTATTGAGTAAAGATCAATCTCCTAAAACTAATTCAGAGATAAATGACATGCAAAATGTTCCATATGCTAATGACATTGGCTCTGTAATGTATTTAATGATTAGCACTAGACCTGACATTGCATATGCTATTTCATGCTTGAGTAGATATATGGCTAATCCTGGTCTACCTCACTGGGAAGCACTTAAGTGGCCTCTCAGGTGCTTAAAATCCACTCTGAATAGTGGTCTGACCTTCTCAAAGGCAGTTGATGGAGTTAAATGTGTTGGTTTTGTTGACTCAAACTATGCTAATGATAGAGATCAAAGAAAGTCAACTACATCATATGTGTTTACCCTGTGTGGTGCATGCATTAGCTAGAAGTCTCAACTGCAGAGTATTGTTGCCTTATCTACAACTGAATCTGAATACATTATTGCTACTGAGACTATAAAAGAAGCCATTTGGCTTAATGGTGTGTTATCTGAAATTAAATTTATCAATGATAAACCTCTTATTTATTCTGATAGCCAATCTAACATTAAATTGTGCAAGAATCATGTGTTCCATGATAGAACTAAGCACATTGATGTGAGATTTCATTTCATCTGTGATATTGTGGAAAGAGGTGATGTTCTTCTTGATCAAATTCCATCTGAATTCAATCCTGCAGACATGGGCACTAAGTGCCTCCCAGTTGCAAAGCAGATGGCCTACAAAAGATCTTTGAACATTGATCTTGGTTGAATTCTATTATGTGCCTTTCTTGGATGGTACTCCAGTCTGTGTGGCTGGATACCTTATCTACCTCTGTGGATTTCTTATTTCCTGTTTGTTGGTTATCTTATCCTGTTGGTTCTGTGCTAGGTTGCAATTCTATCAAGGATAGTCACTAAGTGGCTTGAGATAAATTGCTAAAATTGGGTTGGTCTCTAGTGTTGAGACTGAGTTTAATACGCATAGTATTTCTCTCTCCCTCTCTTGTCTTGTCTTTGTGATAGATTAAAGTAAAAAGGCTATGATGATAATCCATTTGATGGTGAGCACTTCCTTGGTGACATAAAGACCAGTAAGCTAAAGGTGGATATGTGGTGGGTTGGCCCATGCTCTTTATTTAATTTCTTTCTGGCCCATTTTGAGCTCAGTCTCCTAAATAAGGCCCAACGGCTCCCTTAATCCATCCTTAACCCTAAACCTAATTCTACACTTTACTTAACCCCTGCGCCGCTTCAATTTAGCCTAAGCTTCACACGATCTCTGTATACAGTGAAAGGCTTGCTATTCCTTTCTTGTGATCTCGCCAGAATCCTATTCATCGGATTCCTATTTGGCAACTGAGTGTGTGAGCTTCATGTGTAGATCCATCCACTTCACCTAGTGTCCTGAGTTCTTTGTTGTTTCCGGAAGTGCAGAGTCGCCACCGTGGGAAATCCTGAGCTGCCGTGTCTATAAGACACAAATTTCCCACTTCTCAATCTCTGATTTCACTTTTATTACTTCTTTTTTCTACTATTATCTTTGAATCTTTCATTTACAGATTATTGTGCTTCCTAACTGACTATTTGTTTCTTTTGCTTGTATTTAGTGAAGTCAACAGAAGAAGAGAGTGTTAATCGTGCAGAGAAATTGAGAGAAAGACCAAGATTGAGTTCAAGTTGCTTGAGCAATTGTGAAGGGGACAGAAACGGGTTCGGGAACCAAGTGATGAATCCCTGACTAGGCTAGATACCCAACATAATCTCCTCAATACCACATGTTGGGATCTAGTGGTGGAGTGAGGTTGTTTGAAGACTAAAGGTTAGGGATTCGAATCTCCTCAATACCACAGGTCGGGATCTAGTAGTGGAGTGAGGTTGTTTGAAGACTAAAGGTCAGGGTTTGAATCTCCTCAATACCAAGGACCGGGATCTAGTGGTGGAGTGAGGTTGTTTGAAGACTAAAGGTAAGGAGTTCGAATCTCCTCAATACCACAGATCGGGATCTAGTGGTGGAGTGAGGTTGTTTGAAGACTAAAGGTCAAAGTTTGAATCTCCTCAATACCACAGGTCGGGTGTGTGAGTGAAAAAGGAAAAAAAATAAGTTGTTTGCAATAAATTTTTTACATCTAGACGATAACCAAAAACAAAGTATTGTCGAGAATTTTCTCTTTCTCAAAGAAGATTAAACTATATATATCCGGTTGCTAAAGTCAAAGAATCAACTCATAAAAAAATAAATTAAATTTTACCTACTTTGATTAATTAGGATCAGTTCATAGTCCTAAATTAATTAGTACTTATAATTTAAGCAACTTATAATATATCTTCTACGTTTAATTAGAAAAATCCAAATCCAGAGAGCTGGTGGTCCCAGTCCATTGACATTTAAATATAATACGAATATATGTTGTCAATTAACAAATAAACTCCTTGTAACAACCACTTTCCCTGTTTCCCACTCTCTCCTAAGTCCTATCCTATAAAATATCAAAGTCCTATAATACAACAACTGAGGGCTCAGGGCTATAGCATCCGATCGAATTCTTCATTTTCCTGCACAGATCTTCAAGATTAATTCCACAAATCACATGTATAGTAGTTCAAACAATTAATGGCAGCTGAAGAGCCTAGTTATTCCAAGAAGTACCTCTATGAAGATGTAAGTCTCCTATTTATATCTACGAAAGTGGGTCTAAATCATATATACATAAATATATTCAGTGATCACGTGCACTAGTAAAATGAAACATAGTAAGAAGAAGAGGATCTTCTTAATAACTTAATATATGGTCTGTAGTAGCCACATGAACATGATGCCTTAATCTTTATATATGAATATATTATTTCAATTCATTGAAAATTGATGAGGTTGCAATTAACTTGCTAAACTTCAACAAATCGTTGATTTATGCCATATTTTCGAGCACATTATAGGTGGATGAGCGATCTGCAGAAGAGAAGGCGATAGATGATTGGCTTCCAATCACTGCTTCAAGAAGAGCAAAATGGTGGTATTTAGCTTTTCACAATGTCACTGCTGTAGTCGGAGCTGGAGTCCTAGGTCTCCCTTATGCCATGTCTCAACTCGGATGGTAATATTTTTCAGTAAATTATACATAATAACCCAATGTTTGTACCTTTTCACTGTAATACTTCAATATATACTACTTAATAGCGATCCCCAACATTTCATTTTTATCATAATTCTACCATCCGTGAAATTTACCATGACTAAAAGATTAATTAAATTTCAAGAATGGAAGTAGAGAGAATTGAGGGTTATCACCGTCAGTGGAAACTATGGCAGAAAATGTAAGGATTCCGGCTGCTGAGTCAACTTTCAGTCTCTACAAAATTTAACGGATGGTAGAATTGTGATAGAAATGAAACGGTATGAGTAGCTATGCTATTAAGTATATGTTGGGGCATTATTGTGAAAAAACTGCAAACCTTGGAATATTAAATATAATTTACCCTAATTTTTATTAAGTAACAAAATGTAATATTCCAATTACTACAAAATGTGATGTATTAGAAAGAAAATAGTAATGAAAAATTCTTGTTTCTTTTTTGTTCATATTTTCAGGGGACCTGGATTGACAGCTCTGGCCTTGTCTTGGATCATTACTCTCTACTCTTTATGGCAAATGGTGGAAATGCACGAAATCGTTCCTGGAAAACGTTTCGACAGATATCATGAGCTCGGACAGCATGCTTTGGGCAAAAAGCTTGGATTATGGATTGTTGTTCCTCAACAGTTGATTGTTGAAGTCGGAGTTGACATAGTGTACATGATTACAGGAGGAAAATCACTCCAGAAATTCCATAATCTAGTTTGCTCTGAATGCAAACACATCAAACTCACATATTTTATCATGATATTCGCCTCTGTTCACTTCGTCCTCTCCCAACTTCCCAGCTTAAACTCTATCTCCGGTGTGTCTCTGGCTGCAGCAGTTATGTCCTTGAGGTAATGTTTTATGAATTTTCATGAAAACAGTTTTTATTACAGACTATGTGACAGGTCAAGATCTGTCGGACAGTATTCATAACATACAAATACTCCCCTTTTTTTTAACTTATTTATGCTCTGCAGTTACTCTACTATTGCGTGGGGAGCTTCAGTTGATAAGGGCCTGCGACCCGACGTGCAATATGGCTACAAATCCAACACTACAGCTGGTACCATTTTCGATTTCTTCACTGCGTTGGGTACCATTGTTTTCACGTATGGTGGCCACAATATTGTGATGGAGATTCAGGCTACTATGCCTTCAACACTAGAGAAGCCGTCAAAGGGACCTATGTGGAGGGGAGTAGTAGTCGCGTATATAGTTATCGCATTGTGTTATCTCCCCGTCGCTCTAGTTGGATACTGGATTTTTGGCAATGATGTGCAGGACAACATTCTGATCACTCTCGAGAAGCCCACATGGCTCATTGCCATGGCTAACATGTTTGTGGTTGTTCATCTCATTGGAAGCTATCAGGTTCATAGTCTAACTCATCTTTTTTACATTTTAGGATTATCAATTTATTTGCACAAGAAAAAAGAAGTTGTTGATTTGATACTAATACAGATATATGCAATGCCGGTTTTCGACATGATGGAGTCCTTGCTTGTGAAAAAATTGATGTTCAGACCAACTTGGTATTTGCGCCTTATTACAAGAAGCACTTATGTCGGTATGCAAAAGCCTCATCCTCTATTTTCCTTAAACGAAATAACATAAAAACTTATGTGAAACGGCCTGATAAAAGACTCCCCACGAACAAATTCATGACATTAGACACTTATATATTGTGTGTTGTTTGATATGATCAGCTTTTACAATGTTCATTGCCATCACGTTCCCTTTCTTCAACGGCCTTCTTTCATTTTTCGGAGGATTTGCATTCGCGCCAACAACATATTTTGTAAGTAAAGTAGCTACACATGTTTGGTAAAAATGCATGTATTTAGCATAAGATAGAAAGGAACAAATGTTTAATTTGTGAAAATTCTAATATATATATCTGCAGCTTCCATGTATCTTATGGGTTATCATCTGCAAGCCAAAGAGATTCAGCTTATCTTGGTTTGTGAATTTGGTACGTGAATGAATTTGAGTTTGGTTCCTGAATTTAATTTAAAAAAAAAACAGAGAGATGTGATTATTGGCTTGTTTTGGACTTGTTGCATTTCAGATTTGCATAATCTTTGGAGTTGGTTTGACGATTGTTGGACCGATTGGAGGGCTGAGAGAGATGATACGGAGAGCGAAAACGTATAAGTTCTACCAATAAACTTACGTTGATCGAGTCCATGTTATACTTTGGTGTTCTACACTGGTTTCAGCTCAATGCTCTGTTGAGGAAAACGGAAATCAGAATGATTGTTACTTGTCAAATACAGATTTAATGCATTTTCGAGCTGTGAGAGAAAGGGGCGGCCGGGTACATCTACATTCTACAGGCTTTGGAAGTGTCAATATATAGCTATTTTTGTTGCTTTCACATGAAAAGTAGTGTAATTATTTGGGCCAAACTTAATAAAACTAATTTTTTCAATGCTACTTTTTGGCAATTGCCATATAAGCCTTAACATACTAATTAATTTATACTAGTATTTCTTTTTCTTTCTCCTTCTTCCTTGATTTTCCCCATCTCTTTTTATTTCTTTTCTTTTCTTCTTATTCCTTAAATAAGAATTGAAACTACAAAAGTGAAGGTTGCCAATTAAGCCGTGCCATGTGTTAGATATTTTTCATCATTTGCATCTTTATAATACATTTATTATGAAAGTGTTGCTGTGCAGGGCAAGTTTGCTGGATCATCATATTTTTTGTCAAATTAATAATTAATTATTGGGGCACACATAGGTTAGACGGTCTAACCGATCTCTTGCATTAGACGGATATTATTTTGCACAACAAAGTGGCCCCCTTCTCCTTTTTCCTTTTCTTTTTTATTTTTCTTTTAGTGGTCTCCCTCCCTTTTCCCTCTTTTCTTTTATTTTCAATTTTTTTTTATTTTCTTTATTTTTTATTTAAATTTTTCCCAATAAAATTTATACCCTAAAATAAAATTAGTGAATACTAAAATTAAAATAAACTGATATAATTTGTTTGAAATAAATATAAATTTATACCTTAAAATGAAATTAATAAATCTTAAAAAACCACAAAATAAAACCCTAAAAATACCCCCAAAAAACCTTAAAAAACACAATAAAAAACCCTTATAAACACCCCCAAAAAACCCTAAAAAAATACAAAATAAACCCCTAAAAGCACCCCCAAAACGCGCTCGATAATTACTTTTTTTGAAATAAAAAATATACCCAAAAAAAGGAAAGAAGAAAGGAAAAGAAACGAAAAAAAAAAAAGAAGGAAAAAAAAGGCAAAATTGGCCGTCAAAAAAGAAAAAAAAAATTGCATAGGCGCGTGTATCTCACACACCTGCGCATGGAAACAGATTTTGGGTTGGTTTCGGTATTACCGTCTAACGTAAGAGGCCCATTAGACGGTCTAACACAAGTGTTTGTGTTAATTATTTCTTCCACTACTATACTTCTTCTTCTTAGTTGTTGTGATTATCTTTTCAAGATTTTATGGCCATGACAATTAAGGATGTCAACGGAGCCCCCTCCGATTCGGGTGAATCGATATTCATTTTGGATCAACTTGGACTAAATTTTCTTTGAACTTGAAATTATCAATCCTAACCTTCCAATTTTTTGGTTAGCCTATGGAGTTAGTAAATATACCAAAAACATATTGCATACGTATAAATTTTTCAATATATAAATATCCACATATATAAACTTCTAATATTAACAAATTAACATCCAATATGCATGCTATATATATATATAGGGAAATGATCAAATGAAAACTCTTTCCCCAGGTGGGAACTAGGAACCAATCCTAGCCCTTGTTTGACTCAATCTGGATGGTCCAGATTAAATCAGATTTAAGTGGATGGGCGGTGGCATTCCTATAATTTTCGGCAACTTTGTAGGCGGAGGGGTAATATAGTAATTTAATAATTCTTCCCTTTTGTTCTGAGGCTAAAATGAGAATCGCATGAGGCTAAAATGATCGAAGTAGGAGGCTAAAATTGATATGACATTTTCCACTAGGGTTCACCATTCCCAATTAGGGTTTATTACGTTCCGATTATGGCTCTGATCCCAACTAGTAATTATGAGATTCCCATTAGGGTTCACTGTCCCCAAATAGGGTGTATTGCATTTCATTCCAATGAAATCATCGTTCCATTTTTGTTTATCAAAACATGCTAAAATGAGAAATACATGGGGCTAAAATGAGCGAAGCCTGAGGCTAAAATTGAATCTGGGCAATTTCTGAGTTCAGTTCCGATTTTGTCCTTAATGAGATGCGTGAATTAAAGACTTTCATTTTAATTACACAATTGCCACCGAAAAATCTGGTTTGATCTGGACCGTCCAGATTGTGGAATGGATGGATGGTATTGGTTCCTAGTTCCCACCTGGGGTAGGGTTCTCACCAGTTCTCATCTATATATATATATATATATATATATATGCTTACTGTCAATAAATTAATTGAATAATATATTTAATAATAATAATAATAATAATTAATCCCACTAACTATTTAAATTTATAATCAGTAGTATTATATACTATATATAAAAATAGAATAAATCCAATTTTACCGCTAATTTTATTACAATTTTGTAAATTTAATTATGATTGAGGATAATATTGTCAATTTGTCAATTTACCTTACCGCATCCATTGCATCAGTTTTTCCATGTTCTATCAGTTAATTTAGAATACAATTCAAAAAACACCCTCAATTCACACGAATTCTCTCTCTTTCAAAATTTTCTCTACTGGGAGATTTCAATGGATGTTGCAAAGAGTCTAGATCTATGAAGACCAAGCATTTACGAAATTGTTATCGTGATGGTGGAGGCTGGGAGTGTGTCGAATGGAAAGAGAGAACTGACGAATCGTCCAATTTCTTTTCTATGGACCACGAAGGTTAATAATTTTCCCCAATTTTGTTTTCGCATTTTGTCAAAAAATTAAAATTCATACTTTATTTGTGTATAATATCTCAAACAATTTGGGATTTTTCTGTAAATGCTTTTCATAAACAAGATTGGAGTTGAAGAAGAAGACGAGGAGCCTATGGAGACCTTCTTGTGCTCTCTCTCCCTCCCTCCGGAGGATGCCTTAAATTTCGAGTATTCCGAACTGAAAAGGAATTGAAGATTTTGAATTGATGTTTTTGTGAAGAGAATCGATAATTATGTAGTTTCTGGCAATGAATTGGGTGGCGCATTGGCCAAGCAGAGAAGACTCTTCTCGTATAATGCATTTTACTAATTAGATATTTTTTATCATTTGTATCTTTATAATACATTTATTATGCAAGTGTTGCTGTCCAGGGCAAGTTTGCTGGATCAACATATTTTTTGTCATATTAATAATATATTATTTCTTCCACTACTACTACTTCTTCTTATTTGTTGTGACTTGTGATTATCTTTTCAATATTTTATGGCCATGACAATTAAGGATGTCAATGAAGCTAGCCCCCTCCGATATTCATTTTGGGTCAACTTGGACTAAATTTTCTTTGAACTTGAAATTATTAATCCAAACCGTCCAATTTTTGGGTTAGCCTGTGGTTAGTTACGAAAAACATATTTATCATGTATAAAATTTCAATATATAAATATCCACATATATAAACTTCTAATATTAATAAATTAACATCCAATATGCATGCTATATGAAGAAACCGAACTCTCGGTTCTGAAAGAGTTGTGTACAAAGTTGTGTATAAAGTTGAGACAACTTTGCATACGCAGCGGAAATTTAAAACAGAAACAATGGATTGGAATTTTCACGAGATTATATTTCTATAATCTCGCGAAGTGCCTCAGGGTAAAATCTTCACTATATAAAATATGTGAATTACAAAAATACTACCAGATAAACTCTCACTAAATATTAAGACACTTTATCTCTTCCTTCACAGAAGGTTGGGACTAAAGTTGTCTTAACTATATCTAGTAGAAACGGATAAATACGAGAACTCAAAACTTTACAATATCTGAAAAGCTCTATTAAAAACTCGTATCTAACACTAACTATCTGATCCCTATATATACACATCTCGTTGCTTGATCCCCACTCAAAGCAACCGATCTTCTAAGCCTTGATCTCCACGAACTGCACTCATATATTTCCGGCGCAACTTCCAGAACAACCGTGGCTTCCGGTGCAACTTCCGGAACAACCGTGGCTTCAGCAGATCGTTGGACTTGGTCAAATCCCACATGCTCCTATTTCTTCTCAACAGATTTAATCCTGCAAGAAAGACAAAAACTCCAAATATACAATATAAACAAATATTCATAAATCTATGATACACTTCAAAACGGTATCAACAATCTCCCCCTTTTTTGGCTTTCTTCCCAAAACCAAACAAAAATCAAGAATTACAATTACTCCCCCTGAAGCAACACAATCAAATCACAACAACCATGAAAAGATTAGAGAAAAATTAGCTAAACAGTTGCTCACCCTGTCACCAAGACTGTAATAAAAACAGAATCTACACAATATCCTCACAACACATAAAACAACCATAATCATAATATATTCACAGCAAATGCATACATATCTGCATGCAATCAAAAAATATATAAGAGTTAGGCAGAAAATAAAAGTTGGTTCATGCTTCTCCCCCTCACTCCTCATCTTCATCTTCATCTCCCTCATCACTTGATCCGTGGCGACGGCTAGGGCCTTCTCCCCCTTTTTGGGAAGAAAGGATTCGTTGAAAAATCCTTCGTTGCCCTTCAAGGAGAGCAATCTGCGAGGAAAAGAAAGCTATCTGCTCCTACAAAACAAAGACAGGTAAAGAACACATTAACTCGACTGAGGGATCCTCTTCAGTTGAGGCATCAATCCACGGGAGATCTCTGTGCCTCTTCTCACTCAAGAAGGCAGGTTGCACAGTTTGGAGAGGGAGCTTGGATGTGAGAACATCTTTCTTCTTCGGCTTCAACCCTTGCTCAACAAGCATACTATAGATGAGAGAAGGTACAATCAACTTTTTGGTGGACTTTGCCACAGCAACTTCAGCAACGGCATTAAAAATGTGAGTGCCCAAATTGAATTTCTCTTCCTTGAACACTTTGTAGAGTAGGCACACATGCTCAAATGGCACAACTGTGGTATTGGATGTAGGAATCCAATTCGACACAGAAATCTTGTGCAAAGTTGCAAAAAGAGAAGTGAGGACCGAAGCAATGCGATTAGGCCTTTTGTTCACTGTCCACACATCTGCATGACCATCCGTAAGCAAATTCTCCATCTCAACCTCTAGCTCCTCATCAATCTCAACATCAGACTCAACAACATTTGGAGCAGCTAGAAATTTGTTAATGCGAGAGGGGGTGAAAGAGAAAATCTTCCCATGGACATACACTTTACCAAATATCTTGGAGGAGGGGTTAGCAAAATCAACAGGTAGATTGGTAACAACATCCTCCACTTGTGCTTCTTCGATCATCAGTTTCTCCAGCCCAGTCAGCATCACTATATCCCACAAGATCTGAAGTTGTGTCCTTTGTGAACCAAAGTCCCAGTTCACAAGTGCCAGCAACATATCGAATGATCCTCTTGACAGCTTTCAGGTGCTCTTCTTTTGGACAGGATTGGAATCGAGCACATGCACAAACACTGTACATTATATCTGGCCTGCTTGTAGTCAGATACAGAAGACTTCCGATCATCGATCTGTACAACGTTGGGTCAACTTCAGGTCCAATTGCATCCTTCGACAGTTTCTCAGTTGTGCTCATGGGGGTTCTCATGTGTTTTGCACTTTCTAGACTAAACTTCTTCACAAGGTTCTTTGCATATTTTGTCTGTGAGACGAACACTCCATTTTCTTTTTGCTTGACTTGAAGGCCGAGGAAGTTGCTAAGTTCCCCAACCATGCTCATCTCGAAGGAGGTTGACATGGCTTCCACAAATTCCTTCAAGGCTTTCTCACTCGTTGACCCAAACACTATGTCATCGACATAAATTTGAGCTATGGTTAGAAAGTTGTTTTCCTTTTTAAGAAAAAGTGTCCTATCCGCATGTCCCCTGTAAAAACCAAAATTAAGCAAAAATTCGGTCAAATGACTATACCAAGCTCTAGGAGCTTGCTTTAGTCCATATAAAGCCTTGTGTAGTTTGTACACATGATCGGGCTTTGAAGGATCTTCGAATCCTTTGGGTTGTTCCACATACGCCTCCTCTTCTAAGATTCCATTGAGAAAAGCTGCCTTAACATCCATCTGGTGAAGAGTGATGTTAAGATAACATGCAATGGCAAACAAAAGCCTGATTGACTCTATTCGTCCAATTGGAGCAAAAGTTTCATCATAGTCTATGCCTTCTACTTGAGTGTATCCTTGGGCAACTAAGCGAGCCTTATTTCTAATAATGTTTTCAAACTCATCAGTTTTATTTTTGAATATCCACTTAGTCCCGATAACATTAACTCCAGAAGGTCTGGGCACAAGCGTCCAAACTTTGTTCCTCACGAATTCAAGTAATTCGGCTTGCATTGCACTAATCCAAAATTCATCCTTCAAGGCTTCAGTAGCATTCTTAGGTTCAATCATGGACAGGAACACAATTGTCCCAACTTCATTTATGACACATGACAAACACACCATCCTTACCATTTCCTTGTAGTTAATAACAGTGTTGTTAGCAGCAGTATTACCTCTAGTTCGGACCCCTTCGTGAACATTTCCAATGACTTGGTCGATTGGATGATCTTTGCAAATTCTCTTGGGAGGGTCTCGACGAACACTGTTTTGTATAACTTCTGGGGTTGCTAAATCATCAAGATCAGCGTCCGAGTCAGGCTCATCGGAGGGTGTATCCTTGTTTGTTACTGAAGTTGTCTCCACTTCTGGGTCAATGTGTTCTGCATCAGCGGCAACAGTACTTCCCTGTATCTCAATAACATTGTCAGTATCATCAGTAGGAGTATACAGACTAGCCAAATCATCAAACCTTACATTCACACTCTCCATTATAGTTTGGGTCCTGAGGTTATACACACGGTAAGCATGACTGTTGAGGGAGTAACCGATGAACACACCTTTGTCACTTTTAGGGTCAAATTTGTATAGATAATCCCTATCATTCAAAATATAACAAACACAACCAAAGACATGCAGATATTTAAGGTTGGGTTTTTTACCATTAAGAATCTCATATGACGTCATGGTGGTTCCGATTCTTAAGTTCACTCGGTTGCTTACATGACATGCAGTGTTTAAGGCTTCAGCCCAAAACCGTTTAGCCAACTTCTTTGAATGCAGCATCACCGTGGCCATCTCTTGTAGGGTTCTATTTTTTCGCTCGGCCACACCATTTTGCTAGGGTGTCTTTGGAGATGAGTACTCGTGATGAATTCCTTCCTTCGTGCAAAAGTTGAGGAGTTAACTATTTTCAAACTCCCTCCCATGATCCGATCTTAGTCTCTTGACACAAGCATGGTAAAAAATTTTGATCGTGGCATACAACTCCAAGAAGGAATCATATGTTTCACCTTTGTTTCTCAAAAATTTTACCCAAGTATACCTAGATAGATCATCTACAATCACAAAGGAATATCATTTACCTCCAAGACTTTCAACTTCAGCTGGTCCCATAAGATCCATATGAAGTAGTTCGAAGCAGCTTTGAGTTGTGAAAGGTCTCTCAGAAGTTGTCACAACTGGGTGCGACGCTTTGACTTGTTTTCGTTTTTGACAATCTCCACAAAAGCTAGGACTTGAAATGTTCAACTTGGGAACTCCTAGAACAACATTTAGTCTTTGAAGATTCTTCATATTTCGGAAGTTGGTGTGTCCCAATTTTTTGTGCCAAAGCTGCACTTCATTTACCTGCGTACTTAGACAACTGTTTTTGCTAGTCTCATAAATATTGTTGGAAGACCTTACCCCTGAGATCACATGATTTCCGTTGCTGTCCATCACAGTGCACCTTTCTTTATCAAAGATGACACTGAAGTTGTCATCACATAGTTGACTAATGCTAATGAGATTTGCAGTCAGCCCTTCAACATGTGATACATTGGGCAGCTTTGGAAGTCCAGGACTGTCCAAGGTTCCTCGTCCAACAATCTTGCCATTTGACCCTCCTCCAAAAGTTACTTCACTACCATTGATTTTTTGATAGTTTGATAGATAACATCTGGAGCTTGTCATGTGACGTGAGCATCCACTATCAAAGTACCATGTGGTCGAGTCATTATCTGTCGATGCAGTGAAGACCACTTGGCAGGTAACTGTTGGCGTAACTTTGGGTCTCCAAACCAATTTCTTGGACTTGTCACCTTTGTTTGAGAGGATAGGATTTGATGCTTTGTTCTTCAGATGCATCTCCTTATGATGTTCCTGCAAAAGCTTATGACAGAAGGGTTTAATGTGTCCAGGAATAAAACAGAAGTGACAAATGTACCTCCTACGTTTTTTCTTTGCTGACGAAGTTGTGGGAACTTCCTTGGCTTTCACAAATGGTTTGCCATGAGTAGACAGAATCTGAGTGAAGGCTGGTCTTGCACTCGAATCATACCCAAGGCCATGTGAAGTTATCTGAGTTTGAGACAGAACTTCATCTAGTTTTGAGGTTCCCGTGTTGAGTTTTTTAAAAATTTCATCAGCATGATTGAGTTTAATTCTCATGTTGTCCAACTCAGCATCCTTCTTTGTCAGCATGACTTCCAGCTTTTGTAGTGAGGCCTTTTGCACAGAAACTTTCTCAGTTAGTGAATCCACCACTTTGCACTGTTTGGACCATTTAACGTACAGTTCCTTGTAAAGTTCCTGCATCTTTATCAGTAACTCCAGAGTTTCCTCTTCCGTGACTTCTTCATCATTTTCTGCAGTGGACACAACAGTGTTGAAACAGAAAAGAGTGTTATAGTAGGACTTATCATACTTATCTGAAGTTATCTCAACTTCGGTGTAGTTTGACTTGTCCTCTTCAACACATACTGCAGTTAAGGCTGCCTGCTCAGTTGGTGGATCATTAGGAATTTCCTCTACATAAATACCTGAGGTGTCAAGCTCACTATCGCTAAGGGATAGAAAGTTGACATGCTTTCCCAGTTTGCGAAATGTGTTGGGGCACTCGTTGGCAAAGTGTCCGAAGCCCTTGCATTCATAGCATTGAACTGTAGAGAAGTCCGTTACTTCCTTAGGTCGGAAGTGATCAGATGCAGCACGCCTAATGATTTTTGGTTCCTTTCCTGGTGAGATAAGTCTGTCATAGAGAACTAAAGATCCGGAGGCATCATTTCGAGGCTTTCTTTGTTCTCTACCTCCCACTTGTTGTTTTCCTTTGTTGGCTCGAATGAGAGAATTAACTCTTCGGGTGAGAAGAGTATAATCTGGATCCTTCTCGGTGATTTCTTCAAGATCTTCATATTCTTCTTCAACGTAAGCCGAAGATGTCTTTGAAGTTGTCCCGACAGTCAAGGCGATTCCCTTCTTCTTCTGTCCACCCTTTTTATTTAGTTCCATCTCGAATGTCTTCAGATCATTCATCAGTTTGGTGAAATCCAGAGCTCCAGTAGTTGTAGCAGTATCAATTGCAACCACTTTCATGTTAAAACGAGAAGTTAGAGTCCTCAAAGTTTTTGAAACTAACCTCTTATTAGTAATTGGATCACCCAAATCATTGCACTCGTTGGCAATCTCTAGTAGTTTGTTGCAGTAGTCTCCTACGGACTCATCATCCTCCATCTTCATGTTTTCAAACTTTGTGGTGAGAATCCGATGCCTTGATTCTTTAATTCCAACATCACCTTCGCAATGCTGCTGGAGTATATCCCAAGCTTCCTTAGCCGTCTCACAATTCCTTATAAGTTTGAACATCTGAACTTCTAGGGAGGATTGAATCGCGTTGAGCGCTTTGTCATTAAAGGTGGCTTCTTCATTTCGCTCTCTGGTCCATTCTGACTGTGGTGTACGGCATGTATCTCCTTCAGCATCCACGGTCTTGGGGTGTGTCCATCCTTTTTGAACCGCATTCCATGCTCTTGCATCAATCGACTTGATGCATGATCTCATCCGAACTTTCCAAAAGGAATAATTCATACCATCTAGAACGGGAGGTTTGTTGAACAGCGGGTTCATGCAATCCATTGTGCTTACGAAAACAGGATCACCACTTAGTGTATCAAGTATCTGCTCTCGATGCCAATTGAAGAAACCGAACTCTAGGTTCTGAAAGAGTTGTGTACAAAGTTGTGTATAAAGTTGAGACAACTTTGCATACGCAGCGGAAATTTAAAACAGAAACAATGGATTGGAATTTTCACGAGATTATATTTCTATAATCTCGCGAAGTGCCTCAGGGCGAAATCTTCACTATATAAAATATGTGAATTACAAAAATACTACCAGATAAACTCTCACTAAATATTAAGACACTTTATCTCTTCCTTCACAGAAGGTTGGGACTAAAGTTGTCTTAACTATATCTAGTAGAAACGGATAAATACGAGAACTCAAAACTTTACAATATCTGAAAAGCTCTATTAAAAAATCGTATCTAACACTAACTATCTGATCCCTATATATACACATCTCGTTGCTTGATCCCCACTCAAAGCAACCGATCTTCTAAGCCTTGATCTCCACGAACTACACTCCTATATTTCCGGCGCAACTTCCGGAACAACCGTGGCTTCCGGCGCAACTTCCGGAACAACCGTGGCTTCAGCAGATCGTTGGACTTGGTCAAATCCCACATGCTCCTATTTCTTCTCAACAGATTTAATCCTGCAAGAAAGACAAAAACTCCAAATATACAATATAAACAAATATTCCTAAATCTATGATATACTTCAAAACGGTATCAACACTATATATATACATGCTTACCGTCAATAAATTAATTGAATAATATATTTAAGTTTTCAAGGTCATAACTCTATTTTTTTCTTAAGCTATCCGAATCAATCCATCAATTTCGGGTTCCTGACATGCTTAAAATTGTTTACCAAAATTAACCCAATTTTGACCAAAAATAATGATTTGGCCGTAATTTTACTCAACTGACAAAAATATGACTAAATTAAAATTTGTGAGAACACATTCTTAGCTCCCTATACTTTTATGTTTTATTTTAATAGGTCTTTGTACAAAAGCACTTTGATTTTAATTATTTTTTATGCCTATTTTGAAATGAGATAATAATAATAATAATAATAATAATAATAATAATAATTAATCCCACTAACTATTAAAATTTATAATCAGTAGTAATTTCATATAAAAAAATTTAAAATACAAAAATCATTAGACTTTCAAGAAATGAAGTTATCGTTTTTTTTCGTGAATTATCTTTTAGATTTTTAAAATTATTTGGTTCATTCGAAATATTCAATACTCCTCCCGTCTCAATAGCAAGGTCCCTTTGCTATTGGGCACGGGTATTAAGAGGGAGGAGTATTATAATCAAAAGTAATATAAAGTAAGTGGGTTCCACTTTAATTGGGACACTAATTATTTCATTTTTTGGTATGGACTTTTCTATTGGAACACCCAAAAAGGCAAGAGGGACCTTGCTATTGGGACGAATGGAGTAATTGGGTTTGATAAAATAACAAACAAACAATAATTTTATTAGTTCCATTAAATTAAATTATTTTTATTGAAATAAGAACTCAATATTATCAAATTTAGAAGCGGACTTATTAAAAAAATTGTCGAGGGACCTCTCGAAGCAAAATAAAAAAAAAATATACGGACCTGAGAAAATGTATTTTCGAAGTAGAAGTATTTAATAAAAAAAAATGTATAGCGAATTTAAACAAAACATAAAATTAAAGGGACTTAAGAATGTGTTTTTCCTTAAACTTTTAAAACAATTGGCTATTATCCAAAAAGTCACAAATTAAGCTTTGGCTTTTTTGGTGTTAGACATAGGCCAAATCTATATACCTATCTATCTATCTATCTATCTATCTATCTATCTATCTATCATGGTTCCGGAATAAACTTTTGTTTATCGCATGATTTAATAATTATATTTTAGACAATAATTTTGAGTTAATAGACAATAGTAGTGACATTTATTGTTATAATTTTTTATTTATTTTTCTTGCATTTCTCAGGACGGATTAGATTACAACCGTCGTCTTTTAAAAAGAAATGCAATCTTATTTATTCTTTTTCTACTTGAAATTTGAGATTTGTAGCATCTTTTATTTTATTTTTTTATACATAAAAATAGTTTTCATTTGTGTTGCACTATAATAATAATAATAATAATAATAATAATAATAATAATAGTAATAATAATAATAATAATAATTAATAATAATAATAATTATTATTATTATTATTATAACATAATTTGTAATAATTTATTATTTTTCTATTTCAATTTCATTATTTTAAATAAATAATAATAATAATAATAATAATAATAATAATAATTTACAATAATTTATTATTTTTCTATTTTAATTTCATCATTTAATGTAATTAAATAATTATATTTTTTTATATAAGTTATATATTCAAAGAAAATAAATATTCTTTAATCGTGGACATTTATACATTTCTATTTATAAAATCGTGTCGTCTGAGATATTGCAATTCGATCTTTCTAACATTGATTTTGGTGTTTGCCTACAAGATGGATGACTAAAACAACTTCGAATGTAGGCAAACACCAAAATCAACAACCCTAAAAAGAACTACTAATGAAGCCATGCCAAGGATGGAAGATGATAATCCGGAGCTGCAACTAAGTGGACCGATCACAAGGCTTAGCGCGAAGAAATTACAAGGATATTTTCCAAGCCTATGTGCGACGCAAACTAGAAGAAGAAGATATCGTGCAATGCAGCCCTAAATGGGTTACTATGTTGTCTATTGAAGATGAAGATGATCAAGGCATAAAGAACACTAGTGCATGAAGAGAGAGAGAGAGAGAGAGAGAGAGAGAGAGAGAGAGGACGTGTGCATTAAATTCATGTCAACTTTGCATGAAGAATTTCGAACATGTTTGGATCAGCCATGTTAATTAATTTAGAAGCCCATGTTTGAAATATTGGAGTCCAAGTTTGAAGGCCCAAAGTTGTTGGGTTTAATTTTATCCATAGATAGATTTTTATTATTTAATTTTTGGTCTCTTTGGAACTACCTTAAATAGAATTCTAATTAAGGTAGAATCCTAATTAGAATAGGAATTCTATTTGTTTTCGATTTCTTTAGTCTTTTAGAACTAGGATTTTCGATCCCCATGGTTATAAATAGGGATCATATTGTGACTTTAATTCTTTAGACATTATTGAAGATTTTTGCTTTTGCATTCAATTGTGTCTCAACCCTTGATATCTTTTGTTAGTTTTAATTCGAAAACTTACACTCTTAGAAGCCAGCAACTTTTAAGTTTTATTCATAAATCTCGTTCTAATTCACTAGTGGAGTTAGGGTTAGATTGCTACTGAGAAGATTACCAAGTGGTGTACGTTTCGTGGAGTTATCTTCACGGAGTTTGCATTCGAGTCACCTACTCTTCATCAACCATCGCTGATCACCTCCAACAGCAACCATCAACCGTCCAACGTCCATCACACCTTCCTCCATCAAGATTAGGCCGAGTTCTACAAGTATTCAAGAAGTCCCCATCGAGTTCGTCTATACATGTTCAAAACCACGAGTTAAGCACCTATACCGTAAGTTCTCTATTTCATTTACATAACCTATCTTCCCTAGCCACTCTTCACCCCTCATCAACATACAACACGCCCTAACCATCCTCCTTCAATAGCCGATCCTATACAACCCTTTCCATCCGGATTAAGTTGTGTTTCGTTTGGTTTTGGTCATAGTCTAGGTAACTTAGTTGTC